>CM031598.1:18952857-19102857 GCA_018398815.1 Conus ventricosus
TTACTGTTCCATGGACTGTTCAGTTTTATTGTTCCCAGCAGACTTACTGTTCCATAGACTGTTCAGTTTTATTGTTCCCAGCAGACTTACTGTTCCATAGACTGTTCAGTTTTATTGTTCCCAGCAGACTTACTGTTCCATAGACTGTTCAGTTTTATTGTTCCCAGCAGACTTACTGTTCCATAGACTGTTCAGTTTTATTGTTCCCAGCAGACTTGCTGTTCCATAGACTGTTCAGTTTTATTGTTCCCAGCAGACTTGCTGTTTCATGCACTGTTTGTTTTTATTGTTCCCAGCAGACTTACTGTTTCTAGCTGACAGTGAGTGACGGTGATAAAGGAAGGCCTATTAAGCCTTTGAACGGTTGGTTACTAATAGACACTGGTGTTTGTGTTCAGATCACAGCAAAGACGTGCAGGAGAAGATTCAAGCCATGATAGATGTGTCCAAGGTCAGTCTGGCAGACCCTCCCCCAATGGTGGACACTTTGTTAATATGTTGGGGCTCTCTCTCTTCAAAACATAATTTTTCTGCTCCTTCGCTGGTGTGTGCGTGTGTGTGTGTGTTTGTGTGTGTGTGTGTGTGTGTGTGTGTGTGTGTGTGTGTGTGTGTGTGTGTGTGTGTGTGTTAGGGCTTATTGCTGTAAGCGCTTAGGGCTTTTGTTTAAGATTAAGCGCACTAAATGTTTCTTATTATTATTATTATTATTATTATTATTGTTGTTGTGTGTTCATGTGCCTCTGTGTGTGTATGTGTGTATGTGTGCGCGCTTGTTGGTGTCTGTGTGTGTGCACACGTACGTATGGATGTGTGGACATGCAAAGGTACTGTTGATCTTAGAGCCTTTAGGCAACCAATAGAAGTGACAGTGTTGCAGTAATTACCAGCACTGAATTACTGTATTTCTGCTGTGTGGTCAGATGTTTTTGTCTGTTCTCCTGTGACCATGTAATGAACAGTTGTCCGATACTGAATTACCACATGTCTTGTGTAGTGAGATGCTTTTGTCTATTCTCCTGTGACCATGTAATGAACAGTTGTCCGATACTGAATTACCACATGTCATGTGTAGTGAGATGCTTTTGTCTGTTCTCCTGTGACCATGTAACGAACAGTTGTCCGATACTGAATTACCACATGTCTTGTGTAGTGAGATGCTTTTGTCTGTTCTCCTGTGACCATGTAATGAACAGTTGTCCGATACTGAATTACCACATGTCTTGTGTAGTGAGATGCTTTTGTCTGTTCTGTGACCATGTAACGAAATGTCGATATGATTCACATTCTGTGTAGTGAGATGCTTTGTTGTTCTGTACCATGTAGAACAGTTTCCGATACTGATTACACTGTCTGTGTAGTGAGATGCTTTTGTCTGTTCTCCTGTGACCATGTAATGAACAGTTGTCCGATACTGAATTACCACATGTCTTGTGTAGTGAGATGCTTTTGTCTGTTCTCCTGTGACCATGTAATGAACAGTTGTCCAAACAGGTGTAATGAACAGTTGTCCAAACAGGTGTAATGAACAGTTGTCCAAACAGGTGAATGCCACACTGCGAGCGGTTCAGGAGGAGAAGGACAACCTGGAGAACAGACTGAAAATTGAAAACGATGCACGCAGGGAATCTGAAGGTAACTGTGTACCTTGTGACATTTGTTAGTTTGTGAACGTGTTTCTCTCATGTCAGCTTGTGTGATTGAAAGAGTAAGAGAGAAAGAGAGGGTGAATCGAAAAATGACTGATTTAATGTCTTCGTAGCTTTCAGCTCCTTGAAGAGAGAGGGAGAAGCTACAACACTGCTGCAGTGACAAGGATGATATGAAAATACAAATGCATTCAAAATGCAGTTATAAATGAGATTATGAGTCACAGTAGAGGTGAGTCATTCCTAATATTGGTTAAGCTGTGGTGAAGCTTTCAATCTGAAAAAAATGTGCCCTTTTTTTTTTTTAGACCAAGTGAGCGATCAGGATAATATGAACTTACAAATTCATTCAAAGTGCAGCTACAAGTGAGAGTATCCACAAATCAGCCATATTTTGTAGACTTTAGTCATTCCCAATGCTGGTTCAGTTTTGACTGAGGCCGACAATGTGAACAAACTGATCCCTGCTTTCAGAGCAACTGGAGTGTGTGCGGAGAGAGATGGAGAGCAGCATGGCCGACAAGATGAAGGCGGAGAGAAAGTGCCAGGAGGCCCAGACCAAACTGCAGGTGTTGACGGCCTACTTCAAGGACAAAGAACTGGAGCTCCAGAGGTGGGTCGCTGTCCTCACATCTTCCTGTCTTCACTCAGGCTTCCCGCTTTTCTGCAGATTCATGCAAAGTGTTAAAATGAGAATTAAAGAAAAGGAACGTTCTGGCATTGGAATCTACAAAGCACTGGTCATGTTTGGGGTATGCTAGCAGACATAAAACTGACATCACTGAATCTTCTGCACACTTGTTTGCCAGAACAGGCAGTCAGCATTGTGTCTACCCGATTTCTTCTTCTTCTTCCTCGTTCGCTTCCCATTAGATGAGCAGCCCGGTGTCCTCGATGAAGGCTGCCGTCCACCGCAGCTCCTCCAGGGTGCCGTACAACTTGGCTTCCACTGCTGTCGGTGTTGGCCAGTACTTCCTTTTCCTTGTCCACCGACTGCTTGGGATGGGCCCCTTTGAGGCATAGGGCCCGGCTCCCGACCTCCCCGGCGGGTCTCCGAAGGTCGAACGCCACATCGAATTTCTGTGGACTGCATCATCATGAAAGCGTAGATGCGTGGTATCGTGGTTTTAGTTGCGCCAGTGGCCCGATACCTCCGTCTTCAGCTGGAGTTTTCTTTTGGGGTGCCTCACCCTTAGCTCATGGCCCGTACGTCCTACCCTGTGAGCACAGGGGGGATTGTTTTTCCGGGGATCCCACCCCGTGGCTAGAGGTTATAACGCGCCTCTTGACCGCATGATGAGCCCATTTTAGGACACATGGGGTATTTCAGTGAGGACAACAGTGCCACCTGTTGACCCACCCCGTCCTGGTAGGAACATCGCCAGTTGGTCCGGGACTGCTTATTCGCAGCTAACCCCCATATATGAGGGCCGTTCCCTTATCCGCCACCTGGGGACCCGCCGGGTTGGGCATGGTCGCCCCACTACTGAATTGGAGGCAGTCTGGTCCCGGTGTCTACCCAATTGAAGGTAAAGGTACTGTCACATTTTGATGTTGTGCTCCGTCGAGACACTTAAAAGAATGACACAGACTGACAAAAGCTGTACGAACAAATGGTCCTGGTCATGATTGGACCTGAAATGGGATGAAACATGATTCAATGCTCAGATTTGTCTGTCAGTGTATAATCTTTAACATAACTTTAAAACACTGTTAGGGGAGCAGGCCCTTGGGCCCTCCCCCTCTCCCTTCCAACTCCACCCACCTGCTCCCCATATCCCAGAATTTCTGTGAATTTTGCTTTTCCTTTTCGGGAGACGTGCTTAAACCATTGATGACAGTGAAAACAGAGGGATTTGTCTGACATAACACTGTGAGTGGAAATGTCCTGTGTGAACATTCAGAAAAATTAAATGAATGAAAGGGGAAATGAAGAAATGAATAAAGAACAACTACACACACCCAACACGTGGAAAGGGAGGGAGGTGGGTGGAAGGGGAGTGGTGGAGGTGGTGGAGGTGGTGGAGGGTGGGGCCACGTTGAGTGGAGTGAGTGCAGCAAGATCAGAACAGAAAAGGGTTGTGTAACTGTCAGGGCCTGAGCAGTGTAGTTGATGTTGTTATCATGGTGACGGTGATGGACGACGTCTGTGCAGGGAGCTGGGGGAACAGGAAGCCCTGAAGAAACAGAACCTGACCAAGCTGGACAACGCTGACGAGAACACCCGTGCTCTGCAGAAGAACCTGGAGCTGAGCAGGTCAGATCTGCTGGAATGATTTCATCATCTGAAAAAAAAAAAAGGATTATTTCATCATTTGAAAAAAAAAAGGATTATTTCATCATTTGAAAAAAACAGATTATTTCATCATCTGAAAAAAAAAAGGATTATTTCATCATTTGAAAAAAAAAGGCATTTTTGCAGAAGACTTTTTTCCTACCAGGTGAATGGGTGGAAAGAAGATTCATCGTGGTATGTGTGTGAACATTTTGCTCAGTTGGAATGAATGAAAGGAGACGAAGTACCAGTTGTGAGCATTGTTATGAGGTATGAAGTATAGAAAGTGAAGCTTGTCACACACACACACACATACATACACACATTGTGTGTGTGTGTGTGTGTGTGTGTGTGTGTGTGTGTGTGTGTGTGTGTGTGTGTGTGTGAAGAGAATTGAGCAGGTATGTGACTACAGTGTCAAACTGAAATGTATTTAGATATGATTTGTATTTCATTGTTCTTGTAGTTTTTCCTAGGTATTACTAAGAGCACATATAATACATTACAACCACAAGCATATAAAGAGAGACAATCAAGCGTTCCACTACAGTGTTGCTATCGACATGCGCCTTCAAGTAATTTGGCATTCTTCGCATGCTTCATAGACCATTTTCTAAGAGGAACTTTGATTTGTTTTCAAAAAATGCAGTAAAGGCCAGGTTGTTCTAAAATTGAAAGTATGGAAAAGCTGCTGATATGTTCCTGTAGGCAGCATCATGCATTTGCTGATGAATGTAGGTGATAGATAATACCCACCTTGGTCATTCTTCAAATGACTCATGTCAGGCAGCTCTTTCCTGCTTGTGTTGTTGTACATGTGACTGCGCTGTCACTCCAATCTCATACTCAAGGTCAGCATGGAAAATGCTGTGATATCCCAGAATGCTGAGACTTGGTCTTCAAACAGACACGGAGAAACGGCCTCCTGTGAGTTAGGTGAAGATGAAGCAGTACACACATTGACAGCAGTAATGGCCTCCTCATGTTCATGTTTCTTCATCTGCTTACACCACAGCTTATACCAACAGCAGATCTGGTGGCTTTTGTCATGTCTTCACTTTCCGTACGGGATGAGGAATTTTTTTTTTTAAACGAGTTTTTGGGTTTGCTCACATTGAACTGTATGACTTCATTGCTGCAGTCAGCCAACAGGAGGAGGACAGTGCAACATAATCCATCATGAGGAGATGACTGCTGGTATAGGTCACAGGAAATGACATTGAGGCCGTCTAGCTTGGCACCATCTACTTCATTCCCTACCAGTGTTCATGTCTTAGAAGTGTGTGGAGGTGTCATAAATGTCTCCAGATGCAGAGAGTATTCATACCTCTTGGAGAATCGAACAATGGGTAGGGAAGTGTGGTCTGTAAATTTGTGCAAGTGGAAACAATGAGAAGAAAGATAAACTCAGAAGGATGATAGTGTCCCTTGTGACATCAAGCAGATGTGAAGCACTAATCTGCGTGGTGATCCTGTTGTTGATGAGGTGCGATGAGGAGAACTTAATAATCAGTGGGGGAAAAAAAATAGTATGTCCTTATAAATGGTATGCGTATGTGTTTATTTCTCTCGGTTTATGTTTCAGTATATGTTTTTCAGCAGTAAGAAGTAATATACCTCTAATTTTATTGGTGTTGAACACTGCTCATCTAATGATTGGTGGATGGAGAGGTTCATAGAGAGTCACAGGGGTCATCTAGAGCAGCCCAGACATTGTTTTCCTCTAGCAATGATGCTGGTAGCAGAAGGGGGTTACAGAGAGTCACAAGGTCATTCATCATGACCCACACATCGCTGTACACTACTCTAACAGTATTTCTGGTGGCTTGTTCCAGGCAGCAGGTGGAGAGCCTGAAGCGAGAACTGACGGCCTCCGAGAGGGACTTCAGGTCACAGGTCAGTGAAGGGGGGCAGGAATCGGGGATGGCGTCTGATTATTTCATTGCATGGCCTCTTGGCAGCCTCCAGGTCGGCTGACTTGCTCTTTTCAGAAGCTGGGCAAGGATAGTTTACATAAATGAACAGACTGTATAGGCAGGTGTGCGGGCGGACGAACGGATGGATATACGTGCATGCACACATGCATACTTAAAAATAAAACACATTCACATTTTCTTTACTTGCAGAAGCACGCTCTGTTTCTGTTGTCTGTATGTGCATATGTGTCTGTGGGTAAGTGTTAGCATTGGAATTTTTTTGACAGTTAAAATCAGCAGTAGAGTCAAACTTGGGAGAAAAATGCTAGATGTTTCACACCTATTCCCAGTTTGAAGATATGATTGAATGTGATGGCTGTAAAGATGCACTGAAACACTCTTTTAGCATTGCTTACAATATTACATGATTTAACTTCTCATATGACTTTTAATCATTTGTTATCACTGCTTTATATACATTTATCATAAATAGGTTCAGTGATGCTTCATGTTAACCTAGGAACAAATAGTAAGTTACATTCTATCAAGGTCAGACCATTCAGTGTGATTTCCACCAGGTAGAGAGGTACACATATGAATTGACATATTACTGTAGAACAACCATTGGCCAGATTTCTGTAAATCTTGCCAAATGTTTCCTAAATCAGATGCTGTGAAGTCATCTCATTGGTGAATAATACAAGTGCAACTGCACTGAAGCAGCAAATGAAGCAATTGTACTTGATTCACAGAAACAGATCAGAACAAAAATCCACATAGAAAAGCTTACATTGTTGCTAAAATTATAAAAGGTGGCAGCTACTCGTGGGAAAATCCAAAATGGATGCACTGTGTTAAAAAGACAAAAAAAAACCCTTTGACAGATGTATGTCAGAATCACATGTCACACGGTGCTCTGTCAGAATTATGGTATGCAGTAGGACAAGATGGTGCCTATCAATCAAGGAAATGTGGAACTGAGGCAGTGTCAGAATTATGGTATGCAGTAGAACAAGATGGTGCCTATCAATCAAGGAAATGTGGAACTGAGAGCAGTGTCAGAATTATGGTATGCAGTAGGAACAAGATGTGCCTATCAATCAAGGAAATGTGGAACTGAGAGCAGTGTCAAATTATGGTATGCAGTAGGAACAAGATGGTGCCTATCAATCAAGCACATGTGGAACTGAGAGCAGTGTCAGAATTATGGTATGCAGCAGGAACAAGATGGTGCCTATCAATCAAGCACATGTGAACTGAGAGCAGTGTCAGAATTATGGTATGCAGCAGGAACAAGATGGTGCCTATCAATCAAGCACATGTGGAACTGAGAGCAGTGTCAGAATTATGGTATGCAGCAGGAACAGATGTTGCCTACAATCAAGGAAATGTGGAACTGAGAGCAGTGTCAGAATTATGTATGCAGTAAGGAACAAGATGGTGCCTATCAATCAAGGAAATGTGGAACTGAGAGCAGTGTCAGAATTATGGTGTGCAGTAGGAACAAGATGGTGCCTATCAATCAAGGAAATGTGGAACTGAGAGCAGTGTCAGAATTATGGTATGCAGTAGGAACAAGATGGTGCCTATCAATCAAGGACATGTGGAACTGAGAGCAGTGTCAGAATTATGGTATGCAGTAGGAACAAGATGGTGCCTATCAATCAAGGACATGTGGAACTGAGAGCAGTGTCAGAATTATGGTATGCAGCAGGAACAAGATGGTGCCTATCAATCAAGGAAATGTGGAACTGAGAGCAGTGTCAGAATTATGGTATGCAGCAGGAACAAGATGGTGCCTGTCAATCAAGCACATGTGGAACTGAGAGCAGTGTCAGAATTATGGTATGCAGTAGGAACAAGATGGTGCCTATCAATCAAGGAAATGTGGAACTGAGAGCAGTGTCAGAATTATGGTATGCAGTAGGAACAAGATGGTGCCTATCAATCAAGGAAATGTGGAACTGAGAGCAGTGTCAGAATTATGGTATGCAGCAGGAACAAGATGGTGCCTGTCAATCAAGCACATGTGGAACTGAGAGCAGAGCAACTGCCTGAAGTTGGTTACTTGGCAGCTCGTGTGCCATTCTTATCCCAGAATCTTAATTCACAGTCTACAACAGACAGACGCCCCTTCCCTCCCCTGCTCCTCATCCTTCTTCCCCCCTCCATCCCCTCTCTTCCTCCACCATTCTCCTCTGGTTAGCCCTCTACCCCTCTCCTCACCACCTAAGAATGTTTTTGGCTCTGTGCAGTGACAGTTTATGGTCTGTAATTCTTTCTTGAAGCCATTTTTTATCATGTGAAAAGGTCTGTATGCATATCTGTCCTGATTATTGTCCTGCTTGCTCATTGCCCTTTGTTTCCTATGGTGTGAATTCAAGTGAATTCAAATAAGGAAATTGCATCTCTTGATTCGAGGTTGTTGTTTTTTAACGCCAGTTAGGTGTCCCAAGTTTTTCTTCACCATTTCATTTTGTTGTTGTCTTTTTTTGTGTTTCAGATTGCTGCCAATGAAAAAAGGCTCATGAAAACTGGTAAGGATTGACAGCCATCTTTACATGTTGGCTTAAACCCAGTTAGGGAGTGTTGAGGTACAACTGATGACTGCCTGACAATGTCTCCACACAGTCAGAGACTGCCCATGTCCTGATGTCTTCCGCCTCTTCTCTCTCTGTCCCTTCATCTATTCTGTTCTTCTCTGTGGTCCTCTAACAATCCATGAAGGAGAGACCTGTCCTCACTGTCATGTTGTCCTCCCAGTTCTTCTTCTGTCTGTCTCCCCACTTTTGCTGCTCTGTGTCCTCAGAGAGTCTTTAACTCTTTCATCCCTACAACCCGGTTTTCCGGTTTGCAGAAATCCTACCCTTCCTTCCTGCAGCCCGAAAACCGGGCAGCACAAAACCCTCCTTTCCTTCCTGCAGCCCGGAAAATCGTTTCTCGCGGTAAGCGCTTTGAACTTGCGCGAGTCGCGTCATCGGTAACACGTCATAACCGGGTCACTCGCACGGCAGTGTTTATGAATGGAATGGATGCCAGGTGGCCCCTACAGCATGGGAAAGTGTCGTCGCTCTATTCTGGCTGGTTTTGCTACTGCATACGTGCAGTTCTCACTTTACTACTTCTTTTTTCATCTCTAAATCCAGAATGAAGGGAATACTTGTATTATAAGAATCCAGGAACAAGAGGAAGTAACGAATCATAGAAAAGTAGGAATGAAAGAGTTAACAGTCTTTAGTATGCACTTACCTGAGCTTAGTTACGCCGAAAACCCATTGGCAAGGTAAGTAACTCCGTAATTTGAACATGGTTACCCAATTTATAAATTAATTTAAAAAAGAGGAAAGGAAATAGTGAAATGAAAATAATTTTAAAAATTCCTACGAATATATATGTTGCTATATCATAAGTTTGAAGAATATCATATGAGCCATTTACTCGGGGGAAAAAAAAATCTTCTTCAGAACGTTCTTCCGAATCATACCTGGAACATCATCCCAGTCGAAATCTAGGTCACTCTAAGCTTCATACCCAGCACTTTCACTAAGTCTCTGCCGTAAATCCTACAAATCACAGTATCTTCATCACTAAATCTCGTTATAGAACGGCAAAATCAAGGTTAGCGATGGCGAAAAAACAGCAATTTCGACCACAAAACTTAAAAAATTCGTAACTCGAGAACTACGGCACGTATCGACTCGCGTTTTTGCAAACGGAAGTAAATGGCCACAGGAAGAAGGAAGTCACGTTCTCGCGAGACTTCCTTTTCTACGAGAAATATGGCGGCGCCATTGTTGCCACGTGTTTTAACCGGCGCTGGCAGTTGCTCAGCGTTTTGGCCGTGTGATTTCCGGTTGGCGCTAGCGGGTTCTTGCCTGTCAAGAGGTTAAATGACACAGACTGGCCACTCCCTGGTGTGTCCTTTCACCTCTTCTGTCTGGAAAAGATCTTTCTAATCCATCTAACTACCGTCCCATAGCTTTGACCAGCTGTGTCTGTAAATTGATGGAAAAAATGGTCAATGCTAGGCTCATGTGGAAACTCGAAACCGATGGCCTTTTGGCGAAAGAACAGTGTGGTTTCCGCAAACATCGTAGTACAGTTTGACCATTTGATTCGTCTGGAATCTACACTTCGGAACGCCTTTCTGAACAAACAGCATGCAGTGGCAATTTTCTTTGACTTGGAGAAGGCCTACGATACCACCTGGAAGTCGGGGATACTTCATGATCTCCACGATCTGGGTTTTCGAGGTCATCTTCCGCTTTTTATTCAAAATTTTTTTGGCAGAACGACAGTTTCTAGGTCCGGGTTGGCACCACTCTCTCTGATGTCCACGAGCAGGAGTTGGGTGTTCCACAGGGAGCATACTATCTCCTGCCCTCTTTAGTATTAAGATCAACAACATTGTTCAATCATTCAGCAGGGTTCAGACTGCTCATTGTTTGTGGATGATTTGCTGTCTACGCAACTGGAAGCCTGTACCCGAGTGTCCAGCGCAGGCTCCAGCTTTGCGTAGATAAAATCCATCGGTGGGCGGATGAAAACGGTTTCACCTTTTCTGCTACAAAAACCCAGTGTATTCACTTCCATAATTTCCGTCAGTTTTTTCCAGATCCGGAACTTCAAGTAGGGAAATCTCCCATTCCAGCTGTTAAAGAGGCCAAATTTCTGGAGTCATTTTTGACCAAAAACTTAACTTTCTCAGCCATATTAAAAAACCTCAAAACTGCTTGCCAAAAGGCACTGAATATTCTGCGGGTCGTAGCACACACCGACTGGGGCGCTGATAAGAAAACTTTGTTGCACCTCTACAGAGCCCTGGTCCGTTCCAAACTGGACTACGGTTTGTGCTGTGTACGGCTCCGCAAGATCATCTTACCTCAAACTCTTGGACCCTATCCACCATCAAGGGCTTCGTCTCTGTCTTGGAGCGTTCCGCACCACCCCTGTGTACAGCCTGTATGCAGAGGCAGGTGAACCTTCACTGTCCAACCGCAGGCTGAAACTGTCTTTGAATTATTACATCCGACTGTTCTCAGAACCGCAGAATCCTGCCTATGACTGTGTTTTTGACCCTCCGTTCCAAAGTAAGTTTGAAACAAACCCGAAATGTATTCCGCCGTTGGGCTTCGTATGCAGCCTCACGTGCGGAATGCAGGTATAGACCTGGGAGTAGTTTCCGATTTTTCCAAGTTTCCGGATCAACCTCCATGGACCTTTTTCACACCAGAGATTCGTTTTGATCTCGCAGCTTTCCGTAAGGAGTCTACCAGCTCTCTGGCGTACAAGGCTTTGTATGCCGAGCTCTGTTCCAAATCCCATCCTATCAAAAAGTTTTCACCGACGGTTCCAAGTCTGAGGATGGAGTGGCCTGTGCAGCCTACTGCCCTGGGGCTCCTTCTCAGATATTGTTGGAACATATACATTCAGATGCTTCTGTCTATTCTGCTGAACTTACTGCTCTAGTACTGGCTTTGAAGATAATCTCCCATTCTTCGAGGAGGGACTTTCTGGTTCTGTCGGATTCGCTGTCAGCTTTGGAGGCCATAGCTGGCCGCAACCTTCAGCATCCAGAACTTTTACTTTTTTTTGAACTTTTTAGCAAGTTGAAGGCGGACGGTTACAACATTACTCTTGCTTGGGTTCCGGCCATGTTGGCATCGGCGGGAACGAAATGGTTGATCGTTTAGCCAAGAACGCCACAAGAGAGAAACTGTCCAACACTTATATCCCCTGCTCAGATGTGAAACCCAAAATTAACGATTATGTGAGAGACCTCTGGCAGGAGGATTGGAACACACAGACGAATAACAAACTCTTTCAGATCCGTCCAAACCTTAAAGACTTCCTCCCATCTACGTCGGTGGTCGTAAAGAGGAAACGGTTCTGTGCCGGCTGCACACCGGCCATTCGTATTTTACCCATTCTTACCTTTTAAAGAGTGAAGAAGCTCCGTGGTGCATTCCATGTCATGCACCACTCACAATGAAACATGTTCTTTTAGAGTGTTGGGACTTGCACGATGTGAGACACAAACATTTTACAGCGGAGTCCATGAAGATCCTGTTCAGGGATGTCCCGCCTGACGTGATCCTTGGGTTTTTGAGAGAAATTAACATTTTCATCTGATTTGAGATTTTACGGAAGAAGGATTTTTAACAAAGTTTCTGGTTCGTTTGTAGACGATGTCATTTAACGAGAATGTGGAAAGTTTTTTTTTTTTTTTTTTTTTTAAATGACTGGTGGTTGATTTAACGTGGTGACAGCCCTGATGTGGCCCTCTGCGGTCGGCTGGGCTATAAGCAACATTATCTTATCTTATCTTATCTTCTGTCTGTATGTCCTTTTGTTCTCTTTCTCTGGTCCTTTGAGAGTCTGTAAACAACAGGGCTGACTACACTGTGATGTTGTCCTCCCATTACCTCTTCTGTCTGTGTCTTCGCCTGTTGCTGTTCTCTGTAGCCTTCTGACAGATGGTGGACAGCCCTGTCCACTCCCAGATGTTGCCTTCCTTCTTTCTGTCTCCTCACTGTCTTGCTGGCTATCTGTCCTTCAGGATGGTTTTTGCCAAGTGTCTGTTCATGAAATGTGCTGGTGCCATGTTTTAAGGACTAGTTTAAGTGATCAGGACCTTGATGTAATTTTTTTCTTTCCTTTTTTTTTCTAAAACATCGTCCTTTTCGTCCAAAAGTGATGTTGTTGAGCAATAATTCTGTTGTTTCTGGTACACGATTTAGCCATGTAATATAAATTCAAGCACATTTTAATGCAGGATAGGAAATTTTTTTTTTTTTTTTTTTTTTTTTTTTGGTTGTGCCTTTTTAACACTGTTGGCTTGTTTAAAAAGAATGAAAGGAGAGAAAATCAGTTCCAGTGATAATTAAGTTAAAACTGACCAGTAGCAGAAAAAATATTTGGTTTCTTATTAAATTTTGACAGGACTTGTTAAAGCTGCTGTATCTAGTGTGTGATGGAGAAAGAGGGCTGTGAACATCTCTGACTTGACAAACATGTGTCATGGAATCTTATAACTTGTAGAGGAACAGAAATGAAATTTTATACATAATTAACACACACACACACACACACATACACACACACACACACACACACACACACACACACACACACACACACCACAACACACACACACTCTTTGTATAAATGCATACATACACACACTTTGCATGAGCACACACACACATAGATACACACACACACTTGTACACATACAGTTCATTTGTACTCTGTCTCTCACATACATACACATGCATGCATACTGTGTAAACAGACTCATATATACTGAGAGGCAATGAAAACGCAATCCCCATTTCGTCCCCGAAAAATGTCACCTCAGCCAAAATAATGTGAATTATGCACGAGGCATGCAACCTAGCACGCGTATGTTGTATTGCGACGATCTGTATTGACAGGCACAGTTGGGGTCATGAGTAAACCACTCCAACACATCTTTTACTGATAACTGCAAAACACGTGCAACACAGGCATACTGTGATTGCATGCAAACAGCCCATGACTGTCCCCTATAAAAACACACATTGGCGTTTTACTGACACTCGTACGCACCATGCCGCGGTTAACTACAGACCAGAGAAATCAAGCCATTGGCATGCTGAGGGCAGGCACTGCTCACATCAGGGCCGCACAACATTTCAATGTACACCCATCAACCATAACCCGTCTTGCGACTCGGCACCAAAACACTGGAAGTGTAAACGACCGTCCACGCCCAGGCGTCCAACGTGTGACGACGGCACGACAGGACCGCTACATTGTCACGCAGACACTCCGGAATCGTTTCCAGCCAGCTGCACAAACAGCCCGCAACACTATTGGGACTAGAGAAAGACCAATCAGCAGCCGTACCGTGCGTCGGCGTCTGGCAGCAGCAGGGCTACGGGCACGTCGACCATACCAAGGTCAGATCTTAACCCATCGCCATCGACTAGCACGCCAGCGATGGGCTGCCGCAGGTGGCTTTCTGGGGAACAGGGTTTGGGGGAATGTTGTTTTTTCGGATGAATCCCGGTTCAATGTCTCTTTCCCGGATGGCCGTGATCGTGTGTATCGACGTCAGGGTGAACGTTTTGCGCAACCCTGTGTCATTGAGCGAGATCGTTATGGGGGTGGAGGGGTAATGGTCTGGGGTGCCATAAATGCTCAATTTCGATCGGAGCTTGTGTTTGTGCCAGGCAACTTGACGGCAAGGCGTTATATTGACACTGTTCTTGAGCCAGTTCTTCTTCCTCTCTGGAGACAGCATGGTGGCAACAGACTAGTGTTTCAGCAGGACAATGCTCGACCCCACACAGCCGTTCTCACACGAAGTTTACTTCGGAACAGCAATGTGGATGTCATGCAGTGGCCCTCCGTGTCCCCAGACATGAATCCCATTGAACATTTGTGGGACGAACTTGGACGACGTGTGCAAGGTCAGCAGAATCCCCCAACTACCGTTGCTGAGCTCGCCCAAGCATTGCAGCATCACTGGAACGTGATACCGATCCGTATCATCCGTCGTTTGTGCGCTTCAATGCCCCGACGTTTGCAAGCTTGTGTTCGTGCTCAAGGGGGACACACCAGATATTGACAGTGTATTCCTTCTGTCGCGCCTAAATGGGCTTCACTTCAGGCGAATGTGCACCTGTTATAGGCAAACTAATGTACAGTGGTCGCACTTTTGTCACACGTATTTGCTTTGATGTGTGTTTGTTTCATTTCAATAAAATTGTCATTTGACAATGGACCTGCGTTTTTCTTTGCCTCTCAGTATATTTGTGTACACATATACATGCGCACCACACATGCACAAACACACATACTCTGTCTCTCTCACACACACAACACACACAACACACACACACACACACACACATCACACACACACACACACACACACACACTCTCTCTCTCTCTCTCTCTCTCTCACACACACACACACACACACACACACACACACAACACACACACACACACACACACACACACACACACACACACACACACATACATACATACACACAGATACACAAACATTCAGAGCATGGCATACTTTGCACCTGAACACCCATGTGTCCTGGGACATTCCAGTCATGGTTCCATGGTTTCAGCTGAACGCCCGTGCTGCTGAACGGGAGCTGAAAGAAACCACGGCATGAAGCGGCTGTCCTCAGACAGAAGTGAGTCACTCTTCCTCACCGCTGTTCCTTAAGTCTTTCACTAGCAGCAGTCAGGGTCATATGTCACCGCTCAACAGTTAGCCAATCGTTGTCCCCACTTGACATGTGACTTTCGGCTCGTTCATATTCATCTGATGCTGAGGAAAATAGCTGGTGCCATCTGTGTTTTGCAAGCTGTAATTAATTTTTTTTTCTTCTGTGATTGGGTTTTTTTTAACGGTTTTTTAGTTATGTAGTCTTACCTGCAGGCACCATGTGAAGATATTCTGATTTCTGTTGTTCCTGGTGATGGCGACGTGAGTGATCATGAAAAAACATGTCTGGCGCAAAGGCGAAGTGAGTGATGTGCAGAAGTTTATCCTGATCACACTTCGCCCTTGACACATGCACTCAACGTTGGCGTGTCTGCAGTCATGGTCGAGGGTAGGAGGGGTTCATGGTGGCATTAGACTGAGAATGATAAAAGGTTGAAAATTATGCACTAGCTAGATATCTGTTAAAACACACATATGTACACATACCTTGCCAGAGGTTCCACTAGACTAATTAACTATTAGTGCACTGCGACAGCTGTTAAAGAAAAAACAAATTGGAAGCGATCATTTGGACTCGGTACAGTCAAATGTTAAAGGACCCAGCTGTAGTGCATAGGTTACACATTTTCTCCTCTGCGCAGACAAGAGATGAGAGGAAAAAAAAATCATGAATGATTTGGTGCGTCATGTTGATCAAACAGAGAAAGAGCCAGCTGGATATGGAATTTCAGAGTTTGAAGCCTTTGCCTTTTAGAGGATAATGTGTGATAAGGAGTGATTAGTGTGGATGTGTTGGACAGTGAGGTAGGGGTGTGAGAATAATGTGTGGTAAGGGTGTGTTCAGTGTGGATGTGTTGGACAGTGAGGTAGGTGTGTTAGGATAATGTGTGGTAAAAGGTGGTGTTCAGTGTGGATGTGTTGGACAGTGAGTAGGTGTGTTAGGATAATGTGTGGTAAAGGTGTGTTCAGTGTGGATGTGTTGGACAGTGAGGTAGGGTGTTAGGATAATGTGTGGTAAAGGTGTGTTCAGTGTGGATGTGTTGGACAGTGAGGTAGGGGTGTTAGGATAATGTGTGGTAAAGGTGTGTTCAGTGTGGATGTGTTGGACAGTGAGGTAGGGGTGTGAGGATAATGTGTGGTAAAGGAGTGTTCAGTGTGGTAAAGGAGTGTTCATGTGGGATGTGTTGGACAGTGAGGTAGGGGTGTGAGGATAATGTGTGGTAAAGGAGTGTTCAGTGTGGTAAAGGAGTGTTCAGTGTGGTAAAGGAGTGTTCAGTGTGGTAAAGGAGTGTTCAGTGTGGATTTGCTGGACAGGCTGACGGACCTGGAGCGACGACAGATGGACCTCATCCGGCCGCTGACCTACACGAGCCATGCCACCCCCAGTACAGACCTTTGTCATTCATGCGTGGGAACCCTACAGTCTCAGCTGCTGTGTTATTTCCTAAATTTGATATATTTGGAAATTGGTGCACTCGTTGACTCTTATAATAAGTGTATCATGTATGTGAATTATCTTGGTTTGGCAATAGCAGTCAGTCACAGGGTTACACAGTTCATGTGGGGTCAAACATTCAGCTGGCCTCTGATGAGTCAGGGTGGCATTTTGAAATCAAGCAAGCGCATTGTGCATCTGACATTGAGGTAGCTGACCACACAAAAGGTAGGCACTACGCCAGGTAGCCAATAATCAAGTTTTTTTCAACTTTATTTCATTAGATTTAGTCTCGGATAAAACAAAAGTTGCTTGAAATAATGCCAGCAGAATTTTCTGATTGGTTGTTGAGTATTAATTGTTGGCTATACACAGCAGATTTGCAGATCCGTTTGACTGACCATCACATTTTTTTCAGTTGTAGTTTTTCTTCACCAGTGATGTTGATGGTGTATGTGGTAAATGAGCATACAAAACATTTTGATATCGTTTGGTTCCTGTGTGTAGCACTGTCCTCCTCTCCACAGTAGTTAGAACATGCGACCTTGTTGATGTGTAGGAATCCCAAATAGAATACTACTGGATAGTCTGCGAGAGAGAGGGTTTGTGGTGGGAGGGAGATCCAGTGTTGACATAGACAAAAATATCCCTTTAAAAAAGGCAGTTCTCACTTCCAGTGGCTCTTGAACTTGTGATCTGACATTGATTGTGTTTTATGTGACGAAAGGAACAGAAGTTTGATAGAAAAGCTATCCAACTGTTCCTGGTTTATTTGCTGATGGACAGTATAAAGATTCTAAGGTAAGCTCATGTGTCTTTCATTCTTTTCCATAGCTGAATTGGATGAAATAACATTTGCATGATAAAGAAAGAAGACTACGGATATTTTAAAAGCAAACATGACATACGCTTTTAAATCATACATACTTGTGTGCTTAGGTCATTTTCTGTTGTCTGCAGAATTTTTGAGATGCGGCCAAAATATGATGTGATGAGATAAGGAAGAGTCCATTTGTCTGTCTGTGTTATGTTGCCAGTAAGTTAAAGGGAGGCAGGCCTAATTGGGAGGTCAGTCTAGCATAGACATGAACAAAAAATAATTCTTTATTGTGAGGCTGTTTTTTTGGCAGTTTCTCAGTGGAAGGGAGATAAACAGCAGATCTTGACCCAGACGCTTGCATTATGCATGGTCATAGGGGACAGGAAGAGATGCACAATGTCTACATGGTCATAGGGGACAGTAAGAGATGCACAGTGTCTACATGGTCAAAGGGAACAGTAAGAGATGCACAGTGTCTACATGGTCATAGGGGACAGTAAGAGATGCACAGTGTCTACATGGTCATAGGGGACAGTAAGAGATGCACAGTGTCTAGGACATGGTCATAGGGGACAGTAAGAGATGCACAGTGTCTAGGACATGGTCATAGGGGACAGTAAGAGATGCACAGTGTCTAGGACATGGTCATAGGGGACAGTAAGAGATGCACAGTGTCTACATGGTCATAGGGGACAGTAAGAGATGCACAGTGTCTAGGACATGGTCATAGGGGACAGTAAGAGATGCACAGTGTCTAGGACATGGTCATAGGGGACAGTAAGAGATGCACAATGTCTACATGGTCATAGGGGACAGGAAGAGATGCACAGTGTCTAGGACATGGTCATAGGGGACAGTAAGAGATGCACAGTGTCTAGGACATGGTCATAGGGACAGTAAGAGATGCACAGTGTCTAGGACATGGTCATAGGGGACAGTAAGAGATGCACAATGTCTACATTGTCATAGGGGACAGGAAGAGATGCACAGTGTATAGGACATGGTCATAGGGGACAGTAAGAGATGCACAATGTCTACATGGTCATAGGGGACAGTAAGAGATGCACAGTGTCTAGGACATGGTCATAGGCACAGTAAGAGATGCACAGTGTCTAGGACATGGTCATAGGGGACAGTAAGAGATGCACAGTGTCTAGGACATGGTCATAGGGGACAGTAAGAGATGCACAGTGTCTAGGACATGGTCATAGGGGACAGGAAGAGATGCACAGTGTCTAGGACATGGTCATAGGGGACAGTAAGAGATGCACAGTGTCTAGGACATGGTCCATAGGGACAGTAAGAGATGCACAATGTCTACATGGTCATAGGGACAGGAAGAGATGCACAGTGTCTAGGACATGGTCATAGGGGACAGTAAGAGATGCACAGTGTCTAGGACATGGTCATAGGGGACAGTAAGAGATGCACAATGTCTACATGGTCATAGGGGACAGGAAGAGATGCACAGTGTCTAGGACATGGTCATAGGGGACAGTAAGAGATGCACAGTGTCTACATGGTCAAAGGGAACAGTAAGAGATGCACAGTGTCTACATGGTCATAGGGGACAGGAAGAGATGCACAGTGTCTAGGACATGGTCATAGGGGACAGGAAGAGATGCACAATGTCTAGGACATGGTCATAGGGGACAGTAAGAGATGCACAGTGTCTAGGACATGGTCATAAGGGACATTAAGAGATGCACAGTGTCTACATGGTCATAGGGAACAGTAAGAGATGCACAGTGTCTACATGGTCATAGGGGACATTAAGAGATGCACGTGTCTACATGGTCATAGGGAACAGTAAGAGATGCACAGTGTCTACATGGTCATCGGGGACAGTAAGAGATGCACAGTGTCTAGGACATGGTCATAGGGGACATTAAGAGATGCACAGTGTCTAGGACATGGTCATAGGGGACAGTAAGAGATGCACAGTGTCTAGGACATGGTCATAGGGACAGTAAGAGATGCACAATGTCTACATGGTCATAGGGGACAGTAAGAGATGCACAGTGTCTACATGGTCATGGGGACAGTAAGAGATGCACAGTGTCTAGGACATGGTCATAGGGACAGTAAGAGATGCACAGTGTCTAGACATGGTCATAGGGGACAGTAAGAGATGCACAGTGTCTAGGACATGGTCATAGGGACAGTAAGAGATGCACAGTGTCTAGGACATGGTCATAGGGGACAGTAAGAGATGCACAGTGTCTAGGACATGGTCATAGGGGACAGTAAGAGATGCACAGTGTCTAGGACATGGTCATAGGGGACAGTAAGAGATGCACAGTGTCTACATGGTCATAGGGACAGTAAGAGATGCACAGTGTCTACATGGTCATAGGGACAGTAAGAGATGCACAGTGTCTAGGACATGGTCATAGGGACAGTAAGAGATGCACAGTGTCTAGGACATGGTCATAGGGGACAGTAAGAGATGCACAGTGTCTAGGACATGGTCATAGGGGACAGTAAGAGAATGCACAGTGTCTAGGACATGGTCATAGGGGACAGTAAGAGATGCACAGTGTCTAGGACATGGTCATAGGGGACAGTAAGAGATGTACAGTGTCTAGGACATGGTCATAGGGGACAGTAAGAGATGCACAGTGTCTAGGACATGGTCATAGGGGACAGTAAGAGATGCACAGTGTCTAGGACATGGTCATAGGGGACAGTAAGAGATGCACAGTATCTAGGACATGGTCATAGGGGACAGTAAGAGATGCACAGTGTCTAGGACATGGTCATAGGGGACAATAAGAGATGCACAGTGTCTAGGACATGGTCATAGGGACAGTAAGAGATGCACAGTGTCTAGGACATGGTCATAGGGGACAGGAAGAGATGCACAGTGTCTAGGACATGGTCCTAGGGGACAGGAAGAGATGCACATGTCTAGGACATGGTCATAGGGGACAGTAAGAGATGCACAGTGTCTAGGACATGGTCATAGGGGACAGTAAGAGATGCACAGTGTCTAGGACATGGTCATAGGGGACAGTAAGAGATGCACAGTGTCTACATGGTCATAGGGGACAGGAAGAGATGCACAATGTCTACATGGTCATAGGGGACAGTAAGAGATGCACAGTGTCTAGGACATGGTCATAGGGGACAGGAAGAGATGCACAATGTCTACATGGTCATAGGGGACAGTAAGAGATGCACAGTGTCTAGGACATGGTCATAGGGGACAGGAAGAGATGCACAATGTCTACATGGTCATAGGGGACAGTAAGAGATGCACAGTGTCTAGGACATGGTCATAGGGGACAGTAAGAGATGCACAGTGTCTAGGACATGGTCATAGGGGACAGTAAGAGATGCACAGTGTCTAGGACATGGTCATATGGGACAGTAAGATATGCACAATGTCTACATGGTCATAGGGGACAGTAAGAGATGCACAGTGTCTAGGACATGGTCATAGGGGACAGGAAGAGATGCACAGTGTCTAGGACATGGTCATAGGGACAGTAAGAGATGCACAGTGTCTAGGACGTGGTCATAGGGGACAGTAAGAGATGCACAATGTCTACATGGTCATAGGGGACAGGAAGAGATGCACAGTGTCTAGGACATGGTCATAGGGGACAGTAAGAGATGCACAGTGTCTAGGACATGGTCATAGGGGACAGTAAGAGATGCACAATGTCTACATGGTCATAGGGGACAGTAAGAGATGCACAGTGCAGGGGGGAAAGTTACCGCTCGGAAATCGGAAAATCCTTATTTTGGAAATTTACAAATCGGAATTTCCTTAATTTCGAAAATTTTTTTTTTATTCCGTTCCGTTTTCCGACCAGCAACTCGACTACCGAATCAAAGTTTCGACTTCGCGCCGTTCCGTATTATCCGATCGACCGACCGGAAGTTGGTTTCCGTTTTGTTTTCGCCAGTGCCTGTGACCACCACACGTGTTCCTTCGCCTGTTTCTTCTATGTGTTGGATGCTTTCGCGGAAAAATCGCGATGCCTTACATAAATGAAGGCGACAAGCGAGCCAGTGAAGTGGATAGTGGCGTAAAAAACAAATGGACGTGGAATTGGCTGGACGAGAGAGGCCCAAACAAAGACGGCGAAATCGGCAAAGGGGAGGAACATCGTGTATGGTGTCGGAAAACGGAAAGGCCCGGAGAGTGTTTTTGCGTCGCGTGCGGGAAGGTTATCAAATACAGCAGGACTGGAAAAAGGCTGCTTTTGGACCTATGCCCAATATTCTGAACATTACCATTTAGAAGTCCTTACACCAGTATTCGTTCGTGAAGTGTTCGAAAGAGAAACCTTGGTGGCAAGCAAACCTGGGTCATACATGGGAATGTGGCAGGTCCATGCTGTGTCCAGCATATTGAAGACGCCTCTGTTTTCAATCTATCCCAAATATGCTGGTCACACTGTGCGCCGCCATCTCAATTCCCATGTATATCCTCGGGATGTTGCACTTGAAAAAGACAAAGTCTCTGAAACCCCTGGCATAATGTGGTCCAATATTCATGGGAAGTGTCTCCCTCGTGTCCCTGAGACAGGATGGGGACCAAACCACTTTGTGGTTTGTCTGCCGAAGCAGGTACCTAAGGTCAACCTTGAGAGAAAAGGAATCTGTAAAAGAAAATCAGTCACAAAAGAGTCTGATATAAGAAGTTTCTTTTCCAAAAAAACGTAGCAAAACTGAATAATGTTGTGCAGATGCTTTATTATTCATGATGTTTGTCAGCTAAGCCCACAAAGCATCTTTATTAATTGATGCATTTCTTGATTAATTATTCTGTATTTTGACTTTCATTTAAGTTAAAGTTCTAGCTCTGAGACTTTTTTTTTTATTATGACTTTCATTCAAGTTAAAGTTCAAGCTCTGAGTCTGAGATTGGAATGAATGGACAAGTAGCCAAACCTTCACAGGTCACAAATGCTGTATCTGCTCAGGTACAAGTTGTAATTATAATTTGTTACTGTATGTGAACCTGTATTAAAAATCAAGCTACTTTTGTTACTGATCATTGATGTATGCTTTTAGTTAAGAAACTGTACTCTAAAGAGTTGGATCTTGGTGTGTTCTATAATCATATACTGTAGATGTCTAGTTTTATGTGGAGATATATCTTGATCATTTGTGCATGAACTCATAGCATGTAAATCATTAATTTTTATTTTTTTTTAATTTTATTTTTATATTAATTTTATCATATTTTTATGAATAAATGATTTGCTAATACTAATGGAAAGGTTATTTGTATATTGCTGAAAGTTTTGTATGAGCATGAAAAGGGAGGAGAAAGTGATTCACATGTCTCAATCCTTATACATCTTGTAAATTTTATTCTACAGAGAAATCAAATTAATCAGTCAACTCTGTGGAATCACATTTATAGGCTGTGTGAGGATTAAAATTTAAGTGAATATTGGTTATGTCATCCATGTTAGATCAGTGTGTGTGTGTGTGTGACTGTTGACTCGAGTGTAAGGGTTTATTTGTGTTAATAATGCAGTGTTGAAATTATGGAAATATGAAAATCTTAAGACTTACTGTATGGTCAAGTGAAGTTAACCTTTTACCTAAAATAATTGGTACTCATATTATTGGTATTTTTTTAGCTGGAAATAGCATGAAATTGCTCCAAATGGTAGTACAATTTTAAAATTTGCTTCAGCTTTGCGCCCCCTGAACCCCCACAAGGGGGCGCTGCCCCTTGACCCGCCAGGGGGCCTCTGCGGCCCCCTGGACCCCCGGCATACATTTTCCTTATTTTCAGGATTCCCAACTTTCCCCCTTGCACAGTGTCTACATGGTCATGGGGACAGTAAGAGATGCACAGTGTCTAGGACATGGTCATAGGGGACAGTAAGAGATGCACAGTGTCTACGACATGGTCATAGGGGACAGTAAGAGATACTCAGTGTCTAGGACATGGTCATAGGGGACAGTAAGAGATGCACAGTGTCTACATGGTCAAAGGGAACAGTAAGAGATGCACAGAGTCTACATGGTCATAGGGGACAGGAAGAGATGCACAGTGTCTAGGACATGGTCATAGGGGACAGGAAGAGATGCACAATGTCTAGGACATGGTCATAGGGGACAGTAAGAGATGCACAGTGTCTAGGACATGGTCATAGGGGACATTAAGAGATGCACAGTGTCTACATGGTCATAGGGAACAGTAAGAGATGCACAGTGTCTACATGGTCATAGGGGACATTAAGAGATGCACAGTGTCTACATGGTCATAGGGAACAGTAAGAGATGCACAGTGTCTACATGGTCATCGGGGACAGTAAGAGATGCACAGTGTCTAGGACATGGTCATAGGGGACATTAAGAGATGCACAGTGTCTAGGACATGGTCATAGGGGACAGTAAGAGATGCACAGTGTCTAGGACATGGTCATAGGGGACAGTAAGAGATGCACAATGTCTACATGGTCATAGGGGACAGTAAGAGATGCACAGTGTCTACATGGTCATGGGGACAGTAAGAGATGCACAGTGTCTAGGACATGGTCATAGGGGACAGTAAGAGATGCACAGTGTCTAGGACATGGTCATAGGGGACAGTAAGAGATGCACAGTGTCTAGGACATGGTCATAGGGGACAGTAAGAGATGCACAGTGTCTAGGACATGGTCATAGGGGACAGTAAGAGATGCACAGTGTCTAGGACATGGTCATAGGGGACAGTAAGAGATGCACAGTGTCTACATGGTCATAGGGACAGTAAGAGATGCACAGTGTCTAGGACATGGTCATAGGGGACAGTAAGAGATGCACAATGTCTACATGGTCATAGGGGACAGTAAGAGATGCACAGTGTCTAGGACATGGTCATAGGGGACAGTAAGAGATGCACAGTGTCTAGGACATGGTCATAGGGGACAGTAAGAGATGCACAGTGTCTAGGACATGGTCATAGGGGACAGTAAGAGATGCACAGTGTCTAGGACATGGTCATAGGGGACAGTAAGAGATGCACAGTGTCTAGGACATGGTCATAGGGGACAGTAAGAGATGCACAGTGTCTAGGACATGGTCATAGGGGACAGTAAGAGATGCACAGTGTCTAGGACATGGTCATAGGGGACAGTAAGAGATGCACAGTGTCTAGGACATGGTCATAGGGGACAGGAAGAGATGCACAGTGTCTAGGACATGGTCATAGGGGACAGTAAGAGATGCACAATGTCTAGGACATGGTCATAGGGGACAGTAAGAGATGCACAGTGTCTATGACATGGTCATAGGGGACAGTAAGAGATGCACAGTGTCTAGGACATGGTCATAGGGGACAGTAAGAGATGCACAGTGTCTACATGGTCATAGGGGACAGGAAGAGATGCACAATGTCTACATGGTCATAGGGGACAGTAAGAGATGCACAGTGTCTAGGACATGGTCATAGGGGACAGGAAGAGATGCACAATGTCTACATGGTCATAGGGGACAGTAAGAGATGCACAGTGTCTAGGACATGGTCATAGGGGACAGGAAGAGATGCACAATGTCTACATGGTCATAGGGGACAGTAAGAGATGCACAGTGTCTAGGACATGGTCATAGGGGACAGTAAGAGATGCACAGTGTCTAGGACATGGTCATAGGGGACACAGGGTTCGTACGCCCCCTTATTTTCTTGAAAAGTGCTTGAGATTTGACATGACCATTTCAAGGCCTGGAAAAGTACTTAAAAATAAGCTGAAGGCCTAACCCCCCTGGAAAAGTCCTTGAAATTTCAAAATCGGTCACAATCTGTCCTCTCAAAGCAAGGAAGTGACTGTCACTCAAGAAATGTTTTTTATACGAAATAAATCACAATCTCTGTCACTCCATGTGGCTTCGTGATCGCCGATCCCGTAGCAACCGACAACAGCCTAGCTGAAGCAGAAGGGAAGTAACTCGTCAGTGACTAGTGTTTGACTTACTATAGACGTAAGTGTAGAATCCAACAGAGTTCTTTCCCTTTGGTTACCATCGGGGTTGTGTCGACGGTCGATGTTTTGCGCCAAATAGTGCTACTGAGCCTGCAAGATGGGGAAAGGAGACTGCGTTTTCAATGATATGTGGGCAGAAAAAGATGCTTTCAAAGGTTGGTTAGCTCGTGGAGAAAACGAACACTCAGCAAGGTGCACATTGTGCAAGAAGAGTTTTAGTATCTCGGGTATGGCATCAGTGCTGTGAAGAGTCATGCTGATGGAGTGAAACACAAACGGTTGGTGGAACATGAACATGAGAATAAGAGAAATGCCGGTGGTGCCACACAGCTGACCATGCATGGATTCACTCTTGGAAACCGAAACTCCTCACCAAGATCTGAACCACCGGGTGCAAGGCAGGAGACTGGCAGTCAACTGCCTTCAACTTCAAGTTTTACTGCAGTGACAGGGGGGTCTCAAGATGCACCTTCCACATCAGCAGCTGCAGGGTCTTCAAGCAGCTTTTCTAAACAGAAAACGATCGACGAATCGTGCACCAAGAACGATGTCCTAACTGCTGAGGTGTATTGGACTTTGTTTGCCATGGAGAAGCATTACTCTTATCACAGTTTCACTGGTGTTGGGGAGATATTCAAAAAAATGTTTCCATCGTGTTCTGTTGCTGACAAGTTTGCCTGCAGTGAAACGACCTGACCAGTTGTGCTAGCATGAATACGAGGTAAGAAATGATGTTAAGTTAATGATTGATAGTAACAGGCTGCTCATAGAGTTTAATAAACATAACTTTGCAAGAAAGTTGTTAATTACTACCCCTTGAATGAAGCTGCTAACCCTGGAAATTCCCTTGAAAACCCCTTGAACTTTTTTTTCTGATATCTGTGGGAACCCTGGGGACAGTAAGAGATGCACAGTGTCTAGGACATGGTCATAGGGGACAGTAAGAGATGCACAGTGTCTAGGACATGGTCATAGGGGACAGTAAGAGATGCACAGTGTCTAGGACATGGTCATAGGGGACAGTAAGATATGCACAATGTCTACATGGTCATAGGGGACAGGAAGAGATGCACAGTGTCTAGGACATGGTCATAGGGGACAGTAAGAGATGCACAGTGTCTAGGACATGGTCATAGGGTACAGTAAGAGATGCACAGTGTCTAGGACATGGTCATAGGGGACAGTAAGAGATGCACAGTGTCTAGGACATGGTCATAGGGGACAGTAAGAGATGCACAGTGTCTAGGACATGGTCATAGGGGACAGGAAGAGATGCACAGTGTCTAGGACATGGTCATAGGGGACAGTAAGAGATGCACAATGTCTACATGGTCATAGGGGACAGTAAGAGATGCACAGTGTCTAGGACATGGTCATAGGGGACAGTAAGAGATGCACAGTGTCTAGGACATGGTCATAGGGGACAGTAAGAGATGCACAGTGTCTAGGACATGGTCATAGGGGACAGTAAGAGATGCACAATGTCTACATGGTCATGGGGACAGTAAGAGATGCACAGTGTCTAGTACATGGTCATAGGGGACAGTAAGAGATGCACAGTGTCTACATGGTCATGGGGACAGTAAGAGATGCACAGTGTCTAGGACATGGTCATAGGGGACAGTAAGAGATGCACAATGTCTACATGGTCATAGGGGACATTAAGAGATGCACAGTGTCTAGGACATGGTCATAGGGGACAGTAAGAGATGCACAGTGTCTACATGGTCATAGGGGACAGTAAGAGAGCACCGTGTCTAGGACATGGTCATAGGGGACAGTAAGAGATGCACAGTGTCTAGGACATGGTCATAGGGGACAGTAAGAGATGCACAGTGTCTAGGACATGGTCATAGGGGACATTAAGAGATGCACAGTGTCTACATGGTCATAGGGGACAGGAAGAGATGCACAATGTCTACATGGTCATAGGGGACAGTAAGAGATGCACAATGTCTACATGGTCATAGGGGACAGTAAGAGATGCACAGTGTCTACATGGTCATAGGGACAGTAAGAGATGCACAATGTCTACATGGTCATAGGGGACATTAAGAGATGCACAGTGTCTACATGGTCATAGGGACAGGAAGAGATGCACAATGTCTACATGGTCATAGGGGACAATAAGAGATGCACAGTGTCTACATGGTCATAGGGGACAGTAAGAGATGCACAATGTCTACATGGTCATAGGGGACATTAAGAGATGCACAGTGTCTACATGGTCATAGGGGACAGGAAGAGATGCACAATGTCTACATGGTCATAGGGGACAGGAAGAGATGCACAATGTCTACATGGTCATAGGGGACAGTAAGAGATGCACAATGTCTACATGGTCATAGGGGACAGTAAGAGATGCACCATGTCTACATGGTCATAGGGGACAGGGAAAAGATGCACAATGTTTACATGGTCATAGGGGACAGTAAGAGATGCACAGTGTCTAGGACATGGTCATAGGGAACAGTAAGAGATGCACAGTGTCTACATGGTCATAGGGGACAGTAAGAGATGCACAGTGTCTAGGACATGGTGATAGGGGACAGTAAGAGATGCACAATGTCTACATGGTCATAGGGGACAGTAAGAGATGCACAGTGTCTAGGACATGGTCATAGGGGACAGAAGAGATGCACAATGTCTACATGGTCATAGGGGACAGTAAGAGATGCACAGTGTCTAGGACATGGTCATAGGGAACAGTAAGAGATGCACAGTGTCTAGGACATGGTCATAGGGGACAGTAAGAGATGCACAGTGTCTAGGACATGGTCATAGGGGACAGTAAGAGATGCACAGTGTCTAGGACATGGTCATAGGGGACAGTAAGAGATGCACAGTGTCTAGGACATGGTCATAGGGGACAGTAAGAGATGCACAGTGTCTAGGACATGGTCATAGGGGACAGTAAGAGATGCACATTGTCTAGGACATGGTCATAGGGGACAGTAAGAGATGCACAGTGTCTAGGACATGGTCTTAGGGGACAGTAAGAGATGCACAGTGTCTAGGACATGGTCATAGGGACAGTAAGAGATGCACAGTGTCTAGGACATGGTCATAGGGGACAGTAAGAGATGCACAGTGTCTAGGACATGGTCATAGGGGACAGTAAGAGATGCACAGTGTCTACATTGTCATAGGGGACAGGAAGAGATGCACAGTGTCTAGGACATGGTCATAGGGGACAGTAAGAGATGCACAGTGTCTAGGACATGGTCATAGGGACAGTAAGAGATGCACAGTGTCTAGGACATGGTCATAGGGGACAGTAAGAGATGCACAGTGTCTAGGACATGGTCATATGGGACAGTAAGAGATGCACAGTGTCTACATTGTCATAGGGGACAGGAAGAGATGCACAGTGTCTAGGACATGGTCATAGGGGACAGTAAGAGATGCACAGTGTCTACATGGTCATAGGGGACAGTAAGAGATGCATAGTGTCTAGGACATGGTCATAGGGACAGTAAGAGATGCACAGTGTCTAGGACATGGTCATAGGGGACAGTAAGAGATGCACAATGTCTACATGGTCATAGGGGACAGTAAGAGATGCACAGTGTCTACATTGTCATAGGGGACTGTAAGAGATGCACAATGTCTACATGGTCATAGGGGACAGTAAGAGATGCACAGTGTCTAGGACATGGTCATAGGGGACAGTAAGAGATGCAACAGTGTCTAGGACATGGTCATAGGGACAGTAAGAGATGCACAGTGTCTAGGACATGGTCATAGGGGACAGTAAGAGATGC
The DNA here is from genome assembly GCA_018398815.1 of Conus ventricosus. Taxonomy (NCBI): domain Eukaryota; kingdom Metazoa; phylum Mollusca; class Gastropoda; order Neogastropoda; family Conidae; genus Conus; species Conus ventricosus. The sequence continues at coordinate 18,981,889 of CM031598.1, forward strand.
ACAGTGTCTACATGTCATAGGGGACAGTAAGAGATGCACAGTGTCTAGGACATGGTCATAGGGGACAGGAAGAGATGCACAGTGTTCAGGACATGGTCATAGGGGACAGTAAGAGATGCACAGTGTCTAGGACATGGTCATAGGGGACAGTAAGAGATGCACAGTGTCTAGGATATGGTCATAGGGGACAGTAAGAGATGCACAGTGTCTAGGACATGGTCATAGGGGACAGTAAGAGATGCACAGTGTCTACATTGTCATAGGGGACAGTAAGAGATGCACAATGTCTACATGGTCATAGGGGACAATAAAAGATGCACAGTGTCTAGGACATGGTCATAGGGGACAGTAAGAGATGCACAGTGTCTACATTGTCATAGGGGACAGTAAGAGATGCACAGTGTCTACATGGTCATAGGGGACAGTAAGAGATGCACAGTGTCTACATTGTCATAGGGGACAGTAAGAGATGCACAGTGTCTACATGGTCATAGGGGACAGTAAGAGATGCACAGTGTCTACATTGTCATAGGGGACAGTAAGAGATGCACAGTGTCTACATGGTCATAGGGGACAGTAAGAGATGCACAGTGTCTACATTGTCATAGGGGACAGTAAGAGATGCACAGTGTCTAGGACATGGTGCTATGGAAGGCACAGCCCATTCTCCTTCCGCCACCTTTGACCTTCTTGACCTGTATCAGGTTCTGGGTAGAAAAAGGTGTCGGAAATTTTGACCCCACAAGTGTTTCAGACTTAGGTCTTGACTTAAATCATTAGATTAGTGGCCCCCTTTCATGTGCTGTACAATGCGTGTGTCTGAACCAACCACCTCAGATTCATCCAGCAGAGGTAAAGCATGTGGGCAAAAAGACATTCCCGAGAAGTAATGAAAAAGGAGGAATGGAAACTTGTGTTTCTAGTTGAGAAATTTGGAGTTTTTTTTCTCCAGGTTTTTGTTTCTAATATGAAGATATGTTAGAGTATTTGGGCTGTCATGTCTATTCGCCTTCCAAATGTCAAAATGTGCACATGGAAACTGGTTCAGTTATCCCTGATAGGAGATGGTCCGTAGCTGTTGTGCTGAGCATATCACAGTGCGTCCTGTACAGAGAGCTGTGCAGCTACAAAACTAGCAGCCTGAAGAGTGATGAAGACAGTTGTACCACACATCTCAGAGCACAGGGTTTGCGAACCTGTCCTGGATCTTTTCTTGTTTTTATGTAATGAAGACACATGTACCAGTGTTTGTTATGTAATGAAGAGATGTGTGTTAGAGAAATAGGTTTATTATGTAATGAAGACATGTGTTAGAGAAATAGGTTTATTATGTAATGAAGACACGTGTTAGAGAAATAGGTTTATTATTTAATGAAGACAGATGTGTTAGAGAAATAGGTTCAGTTACAGGTACTGTACAGTGGTGAGTTCCGTTGGAAGTGCAGAGCTCATCCCCCTGCTCCCCCTCCCCCTCCCGCCCCACCTCCTCCCAGGATGTAGTCAGTGGCATCAGCAAAGAGAGGGCAGTGAGTGGAGGTCATCCATGAACCCACGCTAAGGGTTTAGGCTGCAGCCATTATGCTTTCTAGCTTCCTTCTCTTAATGTGTGACTTCTTCCCTTTCTTTTCGGGCAACTCCCAGCTTCACTGCCGTCTCTGTGTGTGACCTTTAGATGGTGCGACTTTTTCCAACTCGGTCAAATGTTCAAACTGGGCCCTACAAGCACATTCCATTACTTTTTTCTCTTTATGGTATATTTGATTAAAAGGGGGATAATGCTCATAGTAGATAAATGTTTATTACCTCTTGTAGAGGTCTCTTCCATATTTGATTGGGGGGGGGGGGGGGGGGGGCGCGGTTAGGGAACAAGACAGATTTCAGTTTTTGTCTTTCAACTCATACACACCAAAGAAGTGGATTTTGCAGGTATGCTGAACGGCCCACCCCCACCTGGAATGGAACGATCCCCGTCCAGGGGGTCCTTGCCGCCCGGTGCCATGCCCCCTGGTGCCATGCCCCCAGGACCTCTGCCGCCTCCCTTCAGGTGTGTGTCGTTATCCTGGGTGTTCTGTCACCGAGACAGTCATCACAGTGTAGACAGGAGCACCACTGGTAAAGACCATTGAATGGTGAACGTAGTCTTTGGGTTGGGTGAGCTTTCATACAGTTTGAACTGCTCTGCTAGTTTCTTTTTTTTTTTCTTCCAACGCAAGAAATCTTTTTATTTTATTTTTTAAATCTCTCTAGTGATGTACAGAGAAACTTCATTTACATCGAAAGAAATGCAGCACACACACACAAATATGCACACACACACACACACACACACACACACACACACACACACACACACACAATACACACACATACACACATACACACACACACACACACACACACACACACACACACCACACACACAGACAGTATAGATGTTATATGCACATATATAATGATTATATATCAGATGTAAGCAAATATTCACCTCCAGTATGAAAAAAAAAATTCAAAGAATTTGTTAAATCATAAGGAGAAATGAAGTAAGGCACAGGAGAGTTTCCCATTCCTATGTGCATATTTGTGTACAGATATAGAAAATGACAGTTTTACAGAGCTTGAAAAAACAGACAAAAACAAAACAAGAAAAGAAAAAATGAACACAAGAAAAAACATTTTTCAGGTTTTCATAGAGCAAAGTATTATCACGTATCGCTTCTTATTTAAAGAAAGAATTCTTGCTACGTCCTTTCAATTCTCATCACAGGGAAGGGGACTTCGCGTTGTCGCCACGAGACAGGGAACGCCTACCCCCTTCGCATCCAGCGAGACACATGCCCCCTCCAGACGCACGTTCCCCTCCTCCGCGGATGTTGCCCCCAGACAGTCGAGGCTCTCCTCCAAGGATGCTCCCCCCTGAAGCCCGCTCTCCCCCTCCGTACGACCGGCGGGGCCCACCTCACCCCCTGGACAGTCGCAGCCCTCCCATGAGGATGCCTCCGCCCGACATGGTTCCTCCCTAAGGGGTCCTTTGCCGCCTCGCATGGCTCACCCCCGATGGGGTCTCCCGGGCCCAAAATGGACTCTCCTCGAGGTAAGGCTGGACAGCGGGGCTTCTGCCTCGATGGGGTCTCCCGGGCCCAGAATGGACTCTCCTCGAGGTAAGGCTGGACAGCGGGGCTTCTCCTCTGATGGGGTCTCCCAGGCCCAGAATGGACTCTCCTCGAGGTAAGGCTGGACAGCGGAGCGGGGCTTCTCCCCCGATGGGGTCTCCCAGGCCCAGAATGGACTCTCCTCGAGGTAAGGCTGGACAAGCGGGGCTTCTCCCCCGATGGGGTCTCCCGGGGCCAGAATGGACTCTCCTCGAGGTGAGGTTGAACAGCGGGGCTTCTCTGTGTTCACCTCAGATGGACACAGGCACACACACACACACATGTATGCTCACGCTCTGTTATAGCTATTGTGGTTACAGCAGTGGTCTTACGTACATACGCATACATACACATACACTCACACTCCAGTATAACTTGGTTGGTTATAACAACAGACAGGGGGTCACATAGCTGCCAACCCTGCCAATTTTTTTTTCTGGATTTCCCTAGTGTGGTAAGTGTTCCCAGATGTAGTGAAAAAAATCCAGAATGTCAAAATTTTGTTTAAAAATGAGGGGTTTAGGGCAGTTATTTTTGAAGAGGGATGATAGAGTTTTGCAGTATAAAGCTCAAATGATATGTGGATGTAGGCAGTTATGTGCACAGGAAATGCTTTTTCTTTTTAAACCCTTCAGTTGTCGGTCAAAACATAAGGAGGTTAGAAAGTGCTTTCAGATGAAAGCCAAACTGCCGCTTCTCCATCCCATCACCCCACCCCCTCCATCCCCCGGTTCCTGAACTTTGATTCCAGGTTGCATGCTGAACAGAGAAGCAACTGAAGTAAGTAACAGATTGAAACAGACTGAAACATGATCGAAAATGTATAAATGTAAAGCAGAATAAGGCACAAAAAAAAGGTACATAGTAATGCTTATTGTATACACAATGCTAAAGAGACAAGTGAATTTTCAGCATATATGTCTTCATCAGATGTCATGTATAACAGATATAGGAATGCTTGAAGCAGCACTTTCCAGATGACTATCAGAAGAATTTGACATCGGAACAACTGCTCCATCTTAAAGCAGTGACTGAGGAGTCTGGTGTTCTAGGCTTGACACTTTTCTGTTTACTTGGCTGAAGTTTACAGAGAGATGAAATGGATGTGCTGTATTCTGAAGAGGAAAGTACAAACAGAAATATCCTTTCTTTCAGAAGTTAGAGAGAGATGAAGTGGATGTGCTGTATTCCGAAGAGCAAAGTACAAACAGAAATATCCTTTCTTTCAGACTCCAGACAAGCTCCTCCTTACGGGCGGCCACCGCCACCTTCCGGTGACAGCAGGAGACATCAGAGCCAGGTGTGAGAGAGTCAACCCGTGTCCCTGTTCCCCCCCCACCCCCCACCCTGTCTTGACCTGCCAGTTGTGTTGAAGGGAGGCATGGAGACAAAGTGTGTGCCAAGGACACTCATTAAGCAGGGTTCGTTCTTTGTTGTTGGCTGAAAATGAAGTAAATGCTGCCACAGTCATTGTGTTTCTGGATTATTCTGTCAAGGCTGGCTGTACATGCCCAGAGAACGGGAGCAAAGCTGGATCCCCTGATGCGGAAGGTGGAACAGTGTCTGGTTACCTTGAAAAAAAGTGTTTAGTCAGTGAGCCTTGGTCTTCTCTTTTTCTTTTTTTTCAGCGTGTTACTTTCATGAAAGATTTTTGCCTGTGTACCTGAATGCATTGATTGATAACATTTGACTTGCTGTGGCGAGTTGGTTTATGACTCAAGAGAAGATGGCTTTGGAATGAGATGGCAGTGCTCTTTTTCGTTTCTGTTCCACTGTCATGGACTTTGTGGTTTTGTTTGTATCTCAGCTCTTGTACCTCTGATGTTTTCCGCCTTTTGCATACTTTTTGTATGGTGTAGCAAGTTTGGTTTAGATCTCAGTTTGCCATGTTTTAGGTGTGGTCAGCAACATGAGGAAGTGCACTGTGGTTGAACAGTGACCAGGGAGCAGGCAATAGTAGTGTTGGTCCACATGATGTATGCTCTAATCAGTCAGAAGTCAGTGTGTGCTAGCAGTGTGTTTGAAACAAAGGAGGGTTTTTTGTTTGTTTGTTTTTTGTTGTTGTTTTTTTTAATCCTGCCTGCCTCTTTTCATTTTGTCTGCATGTTTTCTGTTTTGTTTTTCAGGAAAGTTTGGATTTTATTTATTGTTCAGTCTTTTGTTCAATTTTTACTCTTTTTTTTTTGGTGGTGACATTTTTTTAAAATTTGAATATATTGTTCAGTCTGGCTTACAAGTGGTGATATGATTTTTTGTGTGTTTTGTATTGTTGTTCAGTCTATTTGCAAGCTTTTGTCATATGTTTAGATTTTTATGTATTCATACCTGGCTTAGCTTTGGAACTGTGATATTTAAACGAAAGGTGAATGTGAAAAGTTAAAACATTCTTCACTGAGATGTACCTGTCAGTGATAGTCTTCTTCAGAACACTCAGCTGACCAGTTCTGGTGTCTTCAGCACAACAGAAAACAGGTGCTATGTTGGGACAACAAAGGGGCGTTAGTAGACAGGTTTTGTGCCCAGATAATCTACACTTGCAGGTGCATATAACACTGTTTCAGGCTTGAAAGCTCACATCTCACATCATTTCCTCTTCAAGCTGGGTACAGGCAGTATGATTCAATGAACACCTGTAAAATTTCAGATCAGATGGTGAAAGTCAAGTTTGCAACAGGGCATACAGAAAAAAAGCTAAGTAGGAAGAGACTTTTCACGTTGCCCGCTGTCTTCCCAACGCTTGATGCAGCGAATGGCTGTGTGGCAGAGCTGGAACCATGACAGTTCCAGTATCGTGGGTAGTGAGGGCGTGCCTCTGTCCTACAGGCTGTAGTCTGTGAAGAGCATGCGCTGGAGAGCTGGAGGGTAACACTGTTCATTTCACTCTTCTTTTTTTTTTTTTTTTTTTTTTTTTTTAATGCTGATCGATGAGAATGAGGATGATTAGATGATGCTACGGATTTCCATTTCGGTCTGAGACTACATGACAGGGCTGTACTCTACGCTTCCTTTCATAATATATCCGGCGTCAACAAAGGCCCGAGAGATACAGGCACCTGCAGTGTTGGTCAGGAAATTTGAGCAACACTCTCAGAAACGCATCCATTAAGTGGATGAAACTCGACTGTGTGGTCCCAGTCTTCCCAACTTGATCCGTAGCAATCAACTCTGGGTAGGAGCCGGTCGGGCAGAAAAACCCACATGACTTGATGGGATTCGAACCCACGACCTCCCAGCGGGAGTCCGCGACTAACCTTCGCCACGGCGGCTGGTCATTTCACTCCTTCTGGTAGGAACGTGAGTTCCCAATCTTAAATACTGAGGATAAAGACCGTTTTGTAGTAAGAAGTGGTTACTTTGTTGTAGTTGTCATTCTTTACGTCTCAGAGAGAGTGGGTAATGATGAGGAGAAATGCACCGAGTTGAAAGAGCTGCTTATTACGGCCCCTGTCAGGTGAAGTGGAAGGTGTGTGGTATTTGGACAGTGAGCTGTTGGACATGGGCCCCGTCAGGCGAAGTGGAAGGTGTGTGGTATTTGGACAGTGAACTGTTGGACATGTGACTGTCAGGTGAAGTGGAAGATGTGTGGTATTTGGACAGTGAACTGTTGGACATGTGACTGTCAGGTGAAGTGGAAGAGTGTGTGGTATTTGGACAGTGAACTGTTGGACATGTGACTGTCAGGTGAAGTGGAAGATGTGTGGTATTTGGACAGTGAACTGTTGGACATGTGACTGTCAGGTGAAGTGGAAGATGTGTGGTATTTGGACAGTGAACTGTTGGACATGTGACTGTCAGGTGAAGTGGAATGTGTGTGGTGTTTGGACAGTGAACTGTTGGACATGTGCTGCTGGGAACGAAGGAAAACCTGCTGTTTTATTTTCTGTGATGATTATGTTCACCACACACTCTTGTCATGAAAATTTGTTTTTTGTGGAAACCCTTGACACTGACCTCACCCCACCCGAAAGAAATGCATCAGAATAATGTTAATGGCCGTTTTGTGTTCTTTTCTCGATGCCTATCACACTGTAGACAGGATTCTGCAATGAATCTGGTGTCCTCTGCAGGCCTCCACAGACCCGTACAGCTTGTTCGTTGATGGGCACCGGCTGCGGCCATGTCCTCGCCCTCAGACATGCAGGTCCGTTTTGTTCATTCAGTGTCAATAGGCAGTCAGCGAATTTTTTCTTTTAGCATTTTGAACTGCAGCCTGTTGGGATCAGCATGTGCAGGTAACACCAGGTTACTGGTGCTGTGTAAAGGGAGAGAGGCTTGTGCTAAAGGTGTACTGTCACAGGGGCCAGTGTTGGTTTGTAATGTGAATGAAAACTTCAGGTAATTCAGTGTAATGGTATAAAAACTTGTTGCATATTTCTTCACTACGAGCTGATGGACAAGTGAAGGTTGTTGGGTCATGTGATGAGCAGTGGTGTGGACTTTGGCCTCAAAGAGAGCTGTTTCTACACTTGGAACATAGTCTTTATCAGCCATTGCACCTTGTTGGTAGGGGCTTTCAGCTGATAGCTAGTTAAGTTAATGAGAAGACAATAATGGTGATAACATAAACTAGATAAGAATTATGTTTGGCCTTTCTGACCATATTCAAAATCATCTTTTCAACCAGATGTTCTTCTGGATCATTTGTGATGTGTGGGTTTTTGCCCACCCCCATTTTCTTCCATAGATTACCTCACCGCCATCTATTTTGGAGGTTCTGAAGTACAAGATCTAAAGAGCTTTGTCAGAAACTGTCTTTTCTTGGTGTGGATTTGTTGGTGATGTGTGAAGTGAAATTTGGTTCAGTATCTGTTCAGAATTGCCAGTGCCCTGGCTCGGCGATCAATGATAACTTTGTTGTATGTGGCTGGCCCACAAGACGGTGTAGGTTTTGTCAGGAAGCAGTCAGTATTCATCAGAGAAGTGTGTGCATCGAGGTGGAAAGGTAGAGGACAGAAAGCCAAGAAAATCATCAGTGATATTACCTGTGTTCACCTTTTGCTGGAGCCAGTGTAGTAAGCAGCCATGTATGGAATGATAGCTTCACTGTCCAGTACTCCTAGAGAGGGTATTGCCAACCATGGTTCATCTATTGTCATAGCTGCCAACCCTCCTGAACGTTTCTGGATTTCCCTTTCTATAGAAAAGTTTCCTGAAATCCTGAATTAATGAAAATCCCAAATTTTGTATTTAAATGTGGGGTTTGGGGTCACTTTTTGATAAGGCTGATAAACTATGGCAGAAGAAAGCCCAATTGACATTATGTGAAAGTCTGTAATAAAATGTTGTGGAAAACGCATTTTTGTTGAACACCCCATATTGGTCGGTTGAAGCAGTAGAAGGGTTAAAATGCTTTCGGACTAAAGCCAAATTGCCTCGTTTTTCACCCCAGTTATCCCCCATCATTCCATGGTTCCCTAATTTCAACTTCTTTCGGTTCTCAGTTGTGTATTACTGCATCTTGTATGTTATGAACCCCTTACCACATAAGGGGGAAAAAGAAAGAAAAAGGAAACGATACATTGTTCAAATGGCATGTCCACTGTCATTGTACTTTTCTGTTCAGTCAGCTGTTTAACATTAGGATTATAATCACTTGCTATTAAGAAAGACCAGATAGCCAGTGTTGTTATTGTTGTTTTGTCTCACCGCAGTACCACCAAGGATGATATGTGCTCCGTTTTCTTTTTATTTTTCTTCTTTTTGGTTTTTCAATAACTTTATGTTCATTCATCAAAACATGAAATGTGCAAGACTGCAACTGTTAGAAATTAAATATAATATTTTTGTGTGCATATACAAAAGCAATAAGACCCAATAGAACAACAAAAACTAAACAAAAACATGCTAAGAAAAAAAGCACAGTCTCAGGGTAGACTTCCAGGGTAGACAACCTTTCAAGACCGTCAGAATACAAATTCAAATACCTAAACACCTTAAAAACTGATAATAATTTGCCTTTGCTAGCACAGTATCTGAGAACATCTCTAGCGAGAAGCAAGAGAAAAGACCTGGTATTAATCTTGAAGAGCAAATGACATTCCTTTTCAAAGATTCATTCATGCAGGGTCCCCCCCCCCCCCCCCCCCCCACTTTCACAGAATTTTTTGTCTCCTCCATTTTTATATTTATGATTTATTTATATGTACTTACTGACATGAAATGCACACTTGCTTCAAAGACTGGCATTTTTCTTTGATTTTTTAAACTTGAAACTGACCCTTGAAATTCAGAGATTTCACACATTTTCAAAGACCTTACAAACCTCGAGTATATAATGAAATTTAATGGTGAAAATACATGATAGTTGCTCAGTAATAACTGCCACATGGTGAACAGAATGGCTTCACACAAGATGATGTTTGACGCATGCATGGTGTTAAGTGACCTGTAGTCATGTTATAGCACTTTAGAAGCGATAAGTTTGAAATAGTTGTCAGTTTGCAGCTTGACTACAGTCCACATGAGTAAATCCGTCAATCCCTCGCTTTTCAATGTTTGATGCATTAAACTGATTTTGGCATATGCATGGTTATCAGCTTGCTACAGTATGTATGCATTCGACTTACTAGATCTAGAAAAAATTATTTTATACAAATTATTTGCTGGTAGATTCTCATTCTGTTATGTGAACTCGCTTGTGTAATTATTTTGGTGTTTGAAGTTGTACAGTTGTTTTTGTCTTTGGAAGCGTATCTTAGCATGAACCGTCGATGTCTTTGCCGAGGTCCACTTTACCATCATGGGAATCCTGGCGGTAAGACCCTTAAGGTTTGAAAGCAGTGTGGAGATTTAGCTCTGTAAAAACCAAATTTGATTGAAATATTCTGTGTGGGCTGTTTCACCTGACAAATTCTCACGGTGAACAGTAGTGTCTGCATTGAGTGGTTTGTCCAGTCAGCACTGGTCTACTTGCTGGCATGTCTGAGTTATAGACAGATGTGGGTTGAAAAAAATTTAAAAAAGGGTTCCGAATAGTGTGGTAAACGGACATTTTGAATAAAAACATAAACGTAAATTGCATGTGCAACAAGCACTTGGCGTAACCAGCTGCTGTTGAGCGGTTGACAGTGTTGCAGATTCATGGCTGGGATATGGGGGTTCAATTCTCCATCAGAGCAAAAAATTTGTGTGATTTTTCAGCCTTGACTGGCTTCTACCCAGAGTTGAGTTTGCGATGGGTTCAGTTAGGAAGACTGGAACTACACGGTCAAATTTCATCCACCCAGTGGGTGCATCTCTCATAGTCTTGCTCAAATTGCCTGACCAACACTGCAGATGTCTTAATCTTTCGGGCCTGATTTATGCCGGGGTATGTTTTGAAAGTAAGTGCAGAGGACACCCCTGTTAGGTTTTCTCAGAGTGGAACTCATAGCATCATCTCGATCATCCTCATCAGCAATTAAAGGAAAAAGTCTTAAATTCCATGGTCATTCATGCACTGCTGACCTCGACCATTTTGATTTCTTCTCCATGTTTATGCCCTAAGCGAGTGTTCGTGGTGGTGTCGGCAAGGTCATGGGGATTGTCACAGGACAGGGAGGGTGGGGGGTGGGGGGATGTTTACTCATGCTGGCTCCATGACTAAGCTATTATTATCATAGTAGGTGAGTCCTGTGCATGTCAGATTAGAACAGGTGCCACCGATCACCATTAATTTAAAGTGACTTGGCAGCAGTGCAGAGTCTCCTCTTGTAGGTTGCCTCATGACAAACTGACATTGACTGCTTCCTTGAGTCAGAATGAGCAACATAGAAGTAATGCCATTGAAGTGGCATGGAAGATGTGAGAGCAACCTCTCCCCCCAAAAAGAAAACGGATCTGAGAAAATACAACACAATGTCCATCATGGATGCACCCCTGGCAGCAAAGACAACCAACATGTTTCTTTGGCAGACGCTCAAGTGACCTGTGTTGTAAATGTTTGGTGCTGTTTGATTTTTTTTTCTTTCCCGTAGATGATTCCTTTTCATTTTGTTGTTTTTGTGATGAATGTGTAGGAGGTAGAGGGTGACTGGCCGAGTCGTATGTTGTACAGAATTTTCCATCTCTGATAAATGATTATTGTTCCTTTGATATGATGCTTGATTTGACGTGACAAAGAAATATATTTGTACCAGTGAAATCAGCACCAGTAACAAGAGTAATGATTCTTGTATAATTTGGCAGGTAGCTACAGTGACACTGACAAGCGCTCGCCCATGATGATGTTCTGTGGCTATACTAGCAGATTTTTGCCCTAATTCTGTGGCTATAGTAACACATTTTCACCCATGTTGTACGTTAGGTCTTCGTCACATCCTTCTTCTTTCATCATGGTCTTGGACATGTTCTGTATCCAATGTACATGAAGTACATGCTCATTTTGCATACTCATTCCCGTGTTCTCGGAGCCTTTAAAGTCTCATCGTTGTTACGAAGATCATTTCTGTGGTCTTGGCCAGAAGGCCTGGTGTATCAGTTTGTTTCAGTCAAACCACATGATGCCTGTGCCTGTATTGTATGCTTAGCAACATTACCTGGATCAAAGTGGAACAGAACTGATGGCTAGACTGAAAGAGGAAAGGCCGATTTCGTCCAAGACGCAGTATTAGCTTTCTTTTGATTTACTGTGGCAAATGAAAAATGAAAATAAGATGTGTTTTAATCCAGTCATATGATGACAGGAATGATATGCCATTGACAGTTGTGTCGTGTTGTAAAGCAATGTACATGTGTTCAATATAACTGTTAAATTATTGTGTTTGTAAAAATGGCACAGTCAGTAAAAGTCTGTTTTGTGGGGTAGAACTGCCTGCCACATTGTAATGAGTGCACAATAAAGATGAATAAATGTGTCATTGTTCGTGACAAGTTTTTTTCTGTTCTTGTTTCTTTTTGGTAATCAAAGATGTATGCAGCTGATTTGTGACATATTGCAAAATCATGTGCGAGAAATTAGTGTTTCAGCTGATGAGATGGTGTTCTTTTAATTTTTACGCACAGTGATTGGACATAAATTCTAATGATTCAAGGACATCATTATTGTTGGCATTACATGTGCCTAATCTAAGAAAATTCCAAGAACCTAAAACTACAGTACAATGAGCAGGAGGGAAAGTCTTCATCATCGAAGAAAAGAAACACGAAGGTGCTGGAGGACCCAGAGAACAGTCTTCACCTGCTTTAGAGCAGCCTACCACTTGAGCTGCGCGTGGACGATGGGTACAGAGCACGCGCAGCACTCATTAAGATATCAGGGAATAACTGCTCCGAACAGATAATCCAACTGCAGGATGCAATCAACACCTTAATAGTCCCTCCCATGGGTGTCCAGCTATTTCTGACTGCAGCCCACCGCGAGACACACCCCCCACTCCACAACCCCAGACCCAACCACCCTGCCCAGGACAGTGAAGATCACTCGACACAGCAAGCTTTCGCCATACGTCTTATGTGCCCTCAAGAGAATCCAAATTGTAGTCTTTCCCTGTCCAACAGGATTCCTGTGTAGTGTCTTCTCACGTCACTGGACTTCACCAGGGCAGCCCTAGTTAAGGCAAAGAAGAAAAAAAACACAAAGGTGCTGGAGACCAGAGAGCACTGTTTCACCTGCTTTGAGCAGCCGTCCACCCTTGAGGCTGCGCGTGTTAGATGGTACAGGCACGGCAGGACACTCATTAAGATATCAAGGGACATAATGCTCGAACAAGGAAATCGACGCAGATTGCAACTCAAAACCTTAAAATAGATCCCCATGGTGTACCAGCCCGTATTTCATGATGCAGAGCCCACCGGCGGAGAACACACCCTCCAGCTGACAGCAACCCCGACCCAACACCATGCCACGAAGATGAGAGTGCATCCAGACAAGCCAGCTTTCGCATCGGCTAGTGCCTCAAGAGATCAAAGTTGTATCTTCCCGCAACAGGACTTTCCTGTGGTAGTGGTCTTTCCTACCGTCACTGACTTTTCAGGTCACCTATTAGGCAAATCATATTATTGTTGCATCATTATTGTTGCATACTTGCCTATTAAGAAATTCCAAGAACTAACTCGTACAATGAGCAGAGGAAGTCTTCATCAATCAAGTATAGCTTGTGAAGTCTTACACTGAAGAATTCATGTTTAAATGGCGGATCATTTGAGGAACTCCTCACATAATCAATACCCCCACTTTGTGACAAACTTGTCCAGTACGAACTCAATTTCCTTGACGCTCCCCACCCCTACTCCATCACATCCTACCCAATTGACATGCCTCTGTTCAAAGTAGTCCTGAAATCTGTGATCCAAAATTCCATTTATTTGAATAGCCCACCTTCCCACAAATGCTGATTGGTATTCTTCTTCTTCTTCCTAAAATACTGGTTCACTCAAAAACGAGCAGGTCACCAGCGCGCATGTTAAAAGTAAAATAAAATAACATAAAACAGTGCGACTCAGACTGTTGGCCCCTGGAGCAAATTTAGCAACAAGGGGTCGCACTCAATATTCAAGAAGATAAAAGCAATGGCCAAATTCAGGCCCAGGTAATAGTAAAATATCAGGGGAAGTAAAAATAGAAAATCGTCAATATGCAGATCTCAAAACTGTCGAATCAATTTGTCTCTTGAATGAGACCGCACCCGTGGCAATCTTGATGGCACCCGGCAGTGAGTTCCACAGCCGTACAGAACTGGGATAAAAAGAATGTAAGTGGCTGTCAATATTTGATGCAGGTATGGTATAACATTGACCGCCACTCCTGGTGCTACTTTTATTCAATACTAGTTGTTCCATTGGAATATCAATTACTTTAGCTCTGCCTTTAAAAAAGGTGTTAAGTTTAATAAAAGCTCTTCTCTCTTCTAAGGGTTTCCATTCTAATTTCCTCATGTTCTTCCTAGTATTCCCCTTTTCTCTGATGTGGTTCCCTGTTACGAACCGTGCTGCTCTCTTCTGAATCTTTTCAAGGTTATCAATGTCCTTTAGATGGTAAGGATCCCAAACTGAGCAACCATATTCCAGTACTGGTCTAACCAGTGTTTTGTAGCAGTCGTCTTTAACCTTTTGGGGCAGTCATTGATATTCCTGTGTAAGAAAGCTAAGATGTTATTTGCTTTCTTACATACTAAATTGTAATGTTCTTTCCATTTGAGACGACTATCTATAATCACGCCTAAATATTTTGCAGCATTAGTTTCTTTAAGAATAGTATTATGGATAGAATAATCTGATCTAATTAGTGAGCGTTTGTTACATATACGCAACACTTGGCACTTTTGAGGATGAAATTCCATTTTCCAAGTTCTTTCCCACTCTTGTAAAGCGTTTAGATCTTCTTGTAGAATGCGTGTATCATTCTTGCTTCTGATTGTTCTATATACTAAACTGTCATCTGCAAAAAGCCTTATAGTTCCAGGAGAGAGATTTCTACTTATGTCATTTATATAAATTAAGAAATATGCGAGTCAATCAAGCATTGGGGTCAGGTGGGGGTGGAGGTGGGAAGAGGAAGAAAAGAACCCCCCACCCCCACCCCCTGAACCAAAACTCCTTGTATCTCGAACCCATCGCAGCAGTGAGACTGTCTTTGCTGTGTTTGAATGGATGTTTTACCACAGCTATGTCTATACAGTCTTGAATGGGTTTCAGTGAAAATTATTAAGCTCGACCTCACAGTGGTTAGAAAAGTGAAAATTGATTCCTTTGCTGTTTGGGAGAAAGTTGCCAGTGTGGTCAGATACCCGACAGGATCAGGATGTATGTGGTCGGAACCGAAGGCCTGGCCCTCAACATGAATTCAGAAATTTTTAATTTCATCAGTAGAAATCATGTTTTTTTCAGATTGGCTTTCAAATCTAGTCTGTGTCCAAGATTTTTCGAAAGAGAATGCTTTCTAAATAAAATATACACAAGATAGTGTTTATCTGTCTGAAAAAGAATATTTTGCCCCAAAAGAATACCTTTCGTTAGGTACATGTATTTAAAATGATACTTTGCTGTTCCTTATGACTATGCCTCCTTGTGTGTTCTTTACTAATGTCATACCTCTTTGACTGTTTCATTTTCATCAGAAAACAATCTGTGCGAAGACCAATAAGGTACAAACACTGTCAAGTTAAAGATATGAATTAAAAAATACACCCTCCAACACCGTTTCATTCAATTAATGAACCAGTTTTTTCTCTTGGATTCTCAATCACATTAGATTAACAAACGAAGAGCACAAGCTTTCCTCTCATACAAACTTTCTTTAATACATCTTGCATAGCCTCAAGCACATCGACGGTTACACAGCTCCACTCGCCATCACTGAAAAGATCACAGTCACACCATCACAGCCTGATGCTCCAACATTTGGCACAGCCATCACTGTTGCCTGGGCTGCCAATGCCATGAGCTGAAGCTCATTCTCAGCAAGTCTGCAGGTCACTGAATGCCACTCAACTGCAGTACCATGCTACACATGAACCTCCACTCAGTACCAACTCAACAAATAAGGCACCGGCCTCAGCCGTCTAATAAAATCTCAAGTACGTACATCACTGGAGCTGAAACTTGATATCACATGTAAAGTGTGGATCATTTCACTTCTGTCACATACACTTCAAACATCTTACCAGCTGTCACAAATGCAAGAAACACCAAACATGTTTAGCCAATATGCAAGATCACTTCCAGTTCAATATCATCATTGAACAAAACTGCTAGCAAAGCAAGTTTGCATAGACATGGAAACAACTATACACTGTCGGTGTATGAACAATTAAGGAACTCTTCCATGGATGAAACCAGGAAAACATGAAAAGCAGGAAGGCAGGGGCCTGCACCTTACGCTCCCTATCCAGGTCAAGGGGTGGAGCCGCCTGTTCAGCATCAGGGAACAAAGCCCCCTGAAACTGAAAGGTCACTTCGCCTTTGACAGGTATATCTGGGCATTTGGAAGCAGTCTATTTCCTTTCCACCGAGCAATCCACAAGACCACACACCATTTCAAAAACCCTGAGCTACCCCTTGCACAGAGCGAGATACTGCGAGTCAGACTCAGAGCAAGAGCATTGGTCTCTGAGTATCTCCGACTTTTTCTCCCCCAAGTGCGGTCATTTAAAGTGTTCCACTAATTTAATGCTGTTTTATCATGAACTTTGACACAAAGTACGGTAAACACCTGCTGCTATGGTGTTTCAACACTATGTGCCGAAAGCATCGCCTTGACCATCAACACCATCGTTGCCAGGGCCTCTAATTTCCGCTCATTCCCACATTCAACTGTTTGAAACTATGGAGATGATCAGGAAAATATCCTCATTCAACTGAATGAATACGGCCCGCATTATGATTGTTGCCTGAAACATTGTTCAGATGCTGCCTAAACATGGCACAGAAGGAGGTCCAGTTTGGCAAAAACATGGATCGGCACATGTTTGAAGTGTTCAGGACATCTTTACCATAATGTTCAAAAAATGGTCCTGGTGCACGATATTTCAGGATCTTCTAAAAAAAATACCAAAGTAAAAATTCTGGTTTATGGCCATTCCGGACATGTGGTTTAGTCCAAGCTCTTCTGACAAAGGAAACTCATTCACTCAATCCTTTTCATCTCGGGCCAGAACATAACATTTTCAGTGTCTGTTGAACGGTTTGTCAGCAAACTTGAAAAAAAACTTCTGAATGAACTGTAACAAAATTTAGTTAAAAGATGGAATCCTATTAGTTTGATTTTTGTGGAGATGTGCAATCTTCCTAGAGCCAATCCATTTCAGAAAGCACTGTTTTTTTGTATTGTTCTGTTTTTTGTTTTTCCAATACCAACCCAGAAGATGGATAGAAAAAGCACTGGCTATCATTCTCGCCTCCAGGTCAAACTGGAAGTGTAGTGGAGCAGACAAAAGGAAAGGAAAAACGGTCAGCTTCTTCTCAGCATGTCCAAGGGTGACCGATATACACCATGTTATCCACAGTTCGGTTCAATTCATATTGCTCTTCAACTTTTCTTTCTCTGTCTCACACTTGCATGTGTGCGCGCCCATGAACACACAGAGCTAGAACACTTCGTAACTTAAACACCACACACACACACTCACAGCACACATTTTTTAAAAGCAATTTTCATACCTCCTCGGGAGAGCTACCCCTCAAGGGAAAGAGCACATGGTACTGTGAGAAAAAGTCCAGCACACGGCATATAGCGTGGTGATCTCCGTCTGGCATGGCGCTCATGTCGATCACATCCACCTGCACACTACCCATGAACTGCCAGCTGCCACCCTGTCCCCCATCTCCACCTCCCCATTTTCTGACGTTTTACTGCCCACACTTTTTGTGCAACAGACTGACAAAGTCACCACCAGTTGTAAATGTCGTTTTATTACCCTCCAGGTGAACTTAGCTGGGCACTGGGTTACCGCAGAGTTGTTGCAGGAAAGCACCCGCTTGATGGATGGTGGCAGCGGGCGTCTCATGGCAGCGTGGTCCTTGATGAGGTTCCTGGATTTGGGCCGTTCTGGCAGACTGGGCAGGTCGGCAGAACTTTTGGAATATGCTTGGGTGATGCCACAGTGGTGGTGCTCAGCCTGAGGTGGAGTGGAACTGTGAAAATATAACACATTCCAGGTTGTTGCTTAATCACATAGGATACGTACTATGTGCATTTGTGTGTGTGTGTGTGTGTGGTTATCTTTTGCCATCCAATATACAGGGTTTTTTGAAAACTTATGACAAGTGTTGCTACACATGAGCTATTATTACCCAGTAGAAGACACTCTTGTTGCATGTAAACCATACACATGGAAATTATGCTTGAAGTAATTCTAAGAATACCCTGGGAACATTCAGTTTACAATATCTTAATAAAAAGTGTTTTCGTGTAATCCATTAACAATGAATACCTCAGTCTTATATATTACATTTAAAGCGAGAACCAAAAATCAATGCACAGACTGAGAGCAATAACATTTTTTTTCCTTTTAAAACAAAAACAATCCTGAATAATGAGAAAACAAATAAAATTACACTGAGAAATCACAGAAAGATGAGAAATAATACCTTTCACCAGCTTCATCTCTATTACAGTGTCCTACTCATTTTGCTGTAGGAAATTATGTCTGACCAATTTATGGATGCATGAGTCTTTTACTTGATAACGATACTGAACGAAAAAATGAAGTCTCCCCTTAATAAAGTTTGACTCTTTTGTATCCAGTAATCCCCATGGTTCAGTTTGTTGACATGGATATCCTCTGTCACATCAAACAGCGCCGGTGTCAGGACAACCGTCACCAATGTTCTGATGCTGCCTTTCTCAAGCTGTGAAAGACCATAAAGTTCTCTTTAGTACGAATACCACTGCATTCTAAGAGTGAAATCAGTATTACCATTACACAGAGAGAATTATGACAAAGATTTCACTAAATTAAAACCAAAGCAGACAAAAATGACGCAGGAATGCTTTAGGTATGCACATAGTACCATTTGTCCTCTGAAAATGGCAGGATCATTCTCACTGAATGTGAGATCTAAAACATGCCATTGCAGACAGCAATTACAGTGCCACTATATTACCATTAAATGGGGTAACTATGCTCATTTACAGACAGGTAATTACAATGCCATTTCAGTGTAATCATGCAACTATGAGACAGGGTAACCACATTACCATTACAGACATGGTAAGTACAGTGCCAAATGCCTCTGGAAAAAGACATTGCCTCACGAGAGTGAAATTTCAATTCATTACGTGTAATTACCCCCAGCTATGGTCAAATGCTTAATGCCTTGTGGACGTCTTGGAAGACAAAAAGGCAAAAACCCCCGAAAGAAAACCGGAGTGGAGCCCCCAGGCCCCGTTGGTCAACACATCGTGACCCCCTTCCCGGCAACTCCTGCAACTGCGCTGGACAGGGTTTTGTCCTTTCTTTTGGGTTTTTCCCCAGAAAGGCCAAGATTCGCCAACGGGGCACCCCAGGATCTTCATCATCTGCCCTGCCCTGCGCCCTCGGGGGGTCACTCCATTTCCCGGTTTTTCCAGCGAATGTCCAACAATTACGTGATTTTACAACCAATTGAAGACTGTACAGTCAGTAACAGAGTTCTCAGTTACAGACAGAACCACTAAAATACCTTCTAGACGAAATGCCCGGCCATCACAGAGGTTCCCTTTGCCTTTTCAGAAAAAGCAATTTCCCCCCATTATTCCTGTTCCCTTTAAAAAAGGCCCCCCTCAACTGTGTTTGATCGTTTGTGGACAGGCAGGGTCGCTGCCATTCCCCCACCTTATCCTAAAGGGCACGACCCCAACTTCTCCACTGTCCCCAACTCCGCTTGAGGGCGAAGTTTTTGTCGTTCGGTCACCCCCGTGACAGAACTTGGGGCACATTTGGTGCCTCAGGGTCCCCAGTAGTGAAGCAAACACATCTCCCCCTACCCCCCCCCCCCCCCCCCCCCCAAACCCCCCCCCCCCCCCCCCCAAACCCACTAACCCCCAACACCCCCCAACCCCCCCCCCTCCCAACCCCCGTTCAAGGGGGTTTTCCACTCTTTGGTTGCCAAGTCCCAACATTGCGGGGTCTCCACTTTGGCGTCTTCCCCCTCTCCTCCAGTTCCAAGTCGAGCGTTCAAGTCCCGGAAACCTGCATACCCTTTTTTTTTTTTAATGCAAATTTGAAAAAAAAACTTTTTCTGAAATTTTTCTTTATGAAAAAAAAAAAAAGGAATTTTTCATAAGGGAATTACACTTTTGGATGGAGATTACAGCTTTTTTAAAAAGGTGTACCCCACATTAAAACCTTTTCCTTCCCCTTCACCCCCATCTCAGGGTTTGGTTTCTTTCCCCAGGTCGGGCCCAAATGGTTATGGATTTTCTAAAACAGGATTTCCACCCCAAATCTCAACCCCCGGTTCATTTTCGCCTCTTGGTTCCCAGTCCTGGTAATTGCTTTTACTTCTGTGCTTTTTCCCCTCTCTCCCCTTTTCCATGTAAAAAAACGCTTCTCTACAACTCCTCATTGTTTAATTTCTAAATTTTTTACCTTAAAATTGGAATTATTCATAAGAGGAATTAAACATGGGGGGATTTTGCTAAAAAATTTTTAAAAAGTCTTGTTTCCCTGCCATTTAACATCTTCACAAAAATTGAAAAATTACCAATCTGAAAAAAAACCCCCAAAATAAAAACCCAAAAAAAACCCACCAAAATTGAAGGACATCAATTAAAAAAATATTACAGCTAATTCCACTCCACAAAAGGCCCCTCCCTTAACTTTTTTTTTGTTTTAAAACCCCAAACCCTCTTGTAAATTTTCCTTAAGCTCAGTTTCCAAACTTTGGAACTTTTATGTAAACCCTATTTCAATTTTTAAATCATACAGAATCTGGGAATTACAACAAAAAATTTAGTTTTACAAAGAAGAGAGAGAGAGAGAGGAGAGGAGAGAGAGAGAGAGGAGAGAGAGAGAAATGATCTTTATTCCCCAAGGTTAACAGATAAGCAAGAAAATACTTTTCCATCTGGCCATTCCCAGTTCAGGGACTAAGGATTCGTGCAGAACACGATTACACAATATAGAATAATTATAACAAAAACAGTGATGATTCATAATAACATGAAGTAAAAACAAAGTTCCCATCACACACACAAAAAGGCAATACACTCACAAATGACATGACATTATAATATTCCTACACAGAAAGAGGTACAAAGCATCCAACACCAAACTAGTATTATCAGAATGGCCTGAAAAGGAAACTCTTGATTCAAGAGTCGGTCACATTCAAGTATACCAGTATGTCAAGTATACCAGTAGGTGATTTGTTATGCAGGCACTCAAAGTCTGACCAGCGCATTGGGCTAATGCATGGGTTAGACATCTGCTAAGTCGTAGCCACGAGACACTCATTTCCAATTCTCTCATCTTGGTTGTTAATCCATTTATCCATCTGCTTAAAATCATGTGTAGTGTGGTCTCAAAACTTAGCTGATGTGGTGTAGCTTTTAATTATGGACTAGTCCACATGCAGTGACACCAAAACTATAACCTTGTTTAAGAGAGAGTTCTTCTTTCACGAGGATAATTGATAAGCACTGATGCACTTTTTTTTTTACATTAGTCCTCACCCTGAGTAGGGACCACAATATGCCTCCTTCCTGGTCCCCCCCCCCCCCCCTCCCCCTTCATTCAGCGATGGAAGTTTCAATCGGATGACTATTTTTCACTTGCATAGTTCTCACTCTCAGCCCAAATGAAGGTGGTTGGAGTGGCTCGAGAGGGAGAAGGGGGGGGGGGGGGGGGGGGGGCGCCTCTAGCTAACAGTTTAACATGTTAATCCTAACATGTTCGATTCGGAGTCGTCTGCATCATTCGATTGGAGTTATGGGCGTGTATTTCATCATGGGAGCAAGAGTTACCCTACTTGTTATCTACGGTTAGCCTAGCCAAAGTAGGTCCACTGACCTACCCAAAAACACGGCGGGAGTTGAATGACTGATCCGCACTGGAAACTGTGCATCATGGTTGTAAAATGTTCACATAAAACGATCATTGTGACGAAAAATTATGATTTTAAGAATGAATGTGCAACTCATGTCTTGTATTGTATAATATATTCGCAGACGATACAAAAATTTATAATACAACTTATAATCATAATACATTACAAAATGATATTGATAATTTATCCAAATGGTCTGCCACATGGAATTTGCATTTTAATGCGGACAAGTGCAACGTGTTACATGTTGGACGTAAGAACCCAAGATACCAATATACAATGCTAAACAGTAATACTGGTGAGCGTGCAGATATTTTAACATGTGATTATGAAAAAGATCTTGGTGTCACTTTTGATTCTAGACTGGTATTTGATAAGCATATTCAAAACTCTATAAATAAAGCTAATAAAATGATTGGTATAATTAAACGTACTTTTAGTCATATAGATAAAGATATTTTTACAAAATTATACAAGGCTTTCGTTAGACCTCATTTGGAATATGGCAATACAATTTGGTATCCTCGATTAAAGAGGCAGTCTGCTGCTTTGGAAAGAGTACAAAGAAGAGCAACAAAGCTTGTAAAGAATATACAAAATCTTCCCTATGAAGGTAGGTTAAAAGCTCTTGGACTGCCTACCCTAAAAACAAGACGAGTGAGGGCGATTTGATCCAAGTCTATAAAATATTTAATTGTGTGGACAATATTCCTATTTCAAAATTTTTTACATCAAGAGTTGATATTACCAGAAATAGTGTGGATAAAATTTATCATGAATATTATCGCACTAACCTAAGGAAATTTTCTTTTAGTAATAGAGTAACAAATCTTTGGAATAAATTAACCCCTAACATTAAACGTGCACAAAATACTAACCGTTTCAAAAGCTCTATCGATGATAGTGTATTACTGAAGACTATTTATTTTGACTATGATAAATAAAGGCTTGAGCGAGTTAAAGACCTGACCGTGTGAAGACAGATAACACATAGAAGGGACATGTAAAGCCAGTTCTGGCTAAAATTGCTAAAGGCAATTGTCCCTACAAACCTAAACCTAAACCTAAACCTAGAGCTTGACTATTTTAAAAATCTCAAGCGAGTTGCGCTTTCAGTACTTAGGCCACAGGTAGGCCTACCCAACTTTGTTCTAGCTTGTCGGAAGTAGAATGACGTGTTTCCGATCCTGCGTACTGTAGTCATCAGTTTTACATAAAATTGCTCGTCTGCTGGAGCAGAGTTCATTTGGTCACGGACCTGCCTAACACAGAACGTGGGAGCGAGGCGAAGGGGAAGACACTGTGGGATATAGGTGTAGAGCTACAAATTGAGAATTGTGTAATTGCAAAAATGCCTCCGACAGTAACTGACAATGCTGCACGCTCGGGTGAGGAATATACCAGAAAAAAATTTAATGATCACTGCAGAAATTTGAAAAACAAACCAAAAAAAAAAAAAATCTTTAAGGAACTCGTAAATTTTGATGCATAAAACTGCTCAATTATCTTGTTTGCATGAGTCAGAATGAAAGTTGTTTTGTAACAAAGTTTGAATCATAAGGTTGAACAATGCGTTTTATACATACTGCCTTAGCAACTTGGAATATTATAAATATCAGTATTTATATATATGATACTTCAAACACCATGCAGCATAATGTCAAATGAAAGTAAAGGGAAGTAAATGTTTGTCATCGCGTTCATGGGCAGAAAATCATAGGGACGTCATAAGCACAATCTGTTAAGACCTACTTTTTGACTTAAGAATTCTTGTATGGTGAGTACAAATGCCTTGCTTGGGCATACCGACTGACTGGCAAAACGAAGTTTATTCTGATGCAATTCAGCGGTTGGTAATAGGTAAAAGAACTGTTCAAGGGCGACAACTGCTGTATTTAAAAAAAAAAAAGTGAACTGTGAAGATTTTGGAGAGCTAGGCCTAGACCAATTTTAAAAGTTACTGATAAAGCACCGCCAAAAAAACGTACACAAACGATTAACAAGATAAAACACGACGCATTTTAACGCCTATCTTGCGCCGAATTGGATGGAGATAAGTGATTAATCGTTCGTTTTCGTTGTCCCGAGTGTTGTGCATCTTGGCTGAAGAAACCTAAGAGGTCGAAACGCGTCGTGTTTTGTCTTGTGATTGTCTACTTTTTTTTTTTTTTTTTTTTTTTGCAGTGCTTTATTAATAATTTTTCAGTTTTGTTTAGATATCCGTCTGCAGTTGCCTCACTTTGCAACAAGGCCTAGATCAGGTGTGTGTTGTTTTTTTTTGCCACCGAGAGTTGAACGTGAGGAAGACCATGACCACCACCACCACCACCACCAGAATTATGGCCAAAATACATCTAATACGTGACACAATGCATAACATCTGAAATGGGATGCGATAAGATAAGATAATGTTGCTTATATTATCTTATCGCGAACTGGGATGCACACATTTTATGTGTCTAACAAGGCTAAGAACAAAGCATTCTATAATTCAAGGTGCAAGTGGTTTGGGGGGGAGTGGGGGGGGGGGGGGGGGGGGGGCGCAAGCGTTGACTCATTGTCGGCTGTGCTTAAAAATAGAGAAGTACTGAGCCGCCTAACGAAGGAACACATTACAAAACGGGCCTATAGGTCGTCTTCAGGCAAGACAACCAACATTCAGTACAATTGAAAGAAAGGATGAATAAAGGGTCAATTACCTCATCGATCTTGGTGGAAACTGCAGTTTGGATGAAGGACTGAAATGATACAGTGGTTTGGATGAAGGACTGAACTTGAGGAATGTAAAGAGAACCGGGAGGAGTTGGACAGGGAGAGTACAGATGGAAAAGATAATGATCATTTCACGACATTTAGGGAGAGGAGGGAAAACGTTGTTTCATCATAGAATGAAAATGATTATACTTGTTATAATAATGATAACTGTGATGAAAGACGATAAAATTACAGAAGGAGAAGAGGGAAGAGATTGGAGGGAAGAGGGTACAAGTTAAAATGATAGTAATGATTTCAAAAAGAAAGTAAGAAAATAGGTAGTATTATAGTTGTATGATGATAATAATAATTATTCATAAGAATGATTTTGATAGTGATAATTGTAGTAATAGTAATTATAATCATGATAATAGTGGGAGAAAAAAGAGCAGAAAAATAGATACAATAATAGTTTTGAAATTAAATAGCATAGTAACAACAACAGTGATGATGATGATGATGATAATATGGGAAAGATAACCGGTAACACCTAATAAGTCTTATCAGTTATACTGCTACTATTACTACTGCTGATCATACTAATAAGAACAAAAATATTGATTATAATGATAATGAAGTTGGAAACAAATTTAAGAACTATACAGATATGCAAATCAATTTGGAAAATGTAAAAAGAATAAAGTTCATTATGAATTTGTTGAAAGAAAGGTTACCTTACCAAAAACCAAATGTATGCTGTGCATTCCTTGCAATTTTCATTGTCATTTGATTGTAATGAATGCATCCCCCTGAATCTGAAATTGTTGACTTGTGCAGTGTCAGTCCTCAACCAAAGCTTCCCTGTGTGTGCAGTTTTTGTGAGAATTGGTGTGTGTGTGTGTGTGTGTGTGTGTGTGTGTGTGTGTGTGTGTGTGTGTGTGTGTGTGTCTTGCAGTGAAAAAAATAAGTTGAGGGATGACAGCAATATTTAGGGTTACTCGGGTGACCAAATACCATTTTTTAAAAATCTAATACCGTGGGTTCTCAGTACCTCCAGTGTTACATCTTTGCTCAGACTATAGCATGTTTCTCCATGCAGATGTGGCTGCAGTCTTTGCTCAGACAATGGCGTGTGACAGCAGCATGGTTTTCTCTGTGCAGATGTGGCTGCAGAGATAGATGCAGTTTTGAAGGAGCGCATCATGATCTTCGATGGGGGCATGGGCACGATGATCCAGATGGCCAATCTGACGGAGGAGGATTACCGTGGGCAAGAGTTTGCCAGCTGTGAACAGTCTGTGAAAGGCAACAACGACCTTCTGAGCATCACCAAACCGGACCTCATCTGCCAGATCCACAAGGTACTGACGGGGTAGGAGAAAGAGGACTGGGACAGGTGATAGGACGACGTTTTATGATTTGTGTGTGTGTGTGTGTGTGTGAGCGCGCACGCATGTGTGTGGGCATGTATGCGTGAGTGCATGCATGCGTGCGTGAAGTAGCTCACATAAATGTGAATGGTTATGTGCATATGCAATATCTGCACTGTGTGTAAGATTGTCCATCATCATGTTTTTTTGTATTCATGCAATTGATAGTATCTTCTGTGCTTCCCAAGGTATCAAATATAGTCAAGTTTTATCAGTTTGTGGTTATTTGGAGTTACACTTACAGACGAATTCTTTGTGTGTGTGTCAGGATTATTTGGAGGCTGGTGCTGATTTCATCGAGACCAACACATTCAGTGGCACAACCGTCGCACAGGCAGATTATTCCCTAGAACATTTGGTGAGTTTGGTCACCCATTCACATTGTGCAGACTAGACTGTATACATACCATTTTATTGTATTTTTTGTATACCCTTTTATTGTATTTGTATACATGTTTCTCTGTAATGAATAGTATTTTCTTCATTCAGAAATGACTAAGTGTGGAATATCTTCGTGTGTTTTTTGACTTTATAAATTCTTTTGCTGTAAGTAACTATTGATATAAATGAATATCATGTGTTGAACAGGTTCACCATTGAACTGATCTGATTGACAGTTACGTCTTCTTTTTTTTTCTCCAGGTATATCGTTTAAACCTGGAGTCAGCAACATTAGCACGACGAGCGGCAGATGATGTAACAGCTGCAACTGGTATGAGTTATTAGGAGCTTAACATGTGTATGCAACTTTTGTCAGAATCACGTTCTGATGTATGTCTACAAAATACCTAAAAGATTTAAAATACTGTATTAGAGTGACACCGTGCAAAAGACATGATCATAGTGGACAATTTTTTTTTTATTGCACAATGTGTCTGTTACATTTAACAACTGTTTCATTGCACAGTGGAGTAATGTTTCAATTCAGTTTTAATCTAATACTGTGTCTAGTATCAGTGTCATATTATGTGCCTTTGTTTAGAAACAGGTTCAATACACTTTTAGGTCTTTTGATATCCTTTGTTAGATTTATAGTCATGTGCCTGTAGATGTCTCAATTTATGTAACTGTGTACTTTTAAATGTGTACTCGCATGTCTCCAGAGGTGTAATGTTACATAGGTGTATAATATCAAATGTGTCTACTGGTCTGCAAACTAAGAGGAGTACCCATGTGTCGGCAGCTGTGTGATGCTAGATGTGTACCAATATGTCAGCAGGTGTGTCATGTTAGACAAGTATCCATATGTCAGCAGGTGTGTTATATGTTAGATGTGTTACCTGT
Organism: Conus ventricosus; assembly: GCA_018398815.1. NCBI lineage: Eukaryota > Metazoa > Mollusca > Gastropoda > Neogastropoda > Conidae > Conus > Conus ventricosus. Next base: position 19,008,893 of record CM031598.1, read on the forward strand.
GTCAGCGGGTGTGTAACTGAAGATGTGTACTGTAGTGTCTTCAGGTGTGCAGTGAAAAATATATACCCAAACTTGTGTCTGCGGGTGTGTAATGTTAGGTGTGTATCCGTGTTTTGGCAGGTGTGCGGAGGTATGTAGCGGGTGCCATGGGTCCCACCAACCGCACTCTGTCTATATCCCCTTCAGTGGAGAAGCCAGAATTCAGGAACATCAGTAAGCCTCTCTCTTCTTAACTCACATGACTTACAACGCCTCCCTCTTTCTTTTCTGTCTCCGCTTGACTTTAGATACATAGTAATCTTCTCCCTACCCTGTTGCCTTTGCGTCACTTAATGAATATCAGGAAGCTTTCATCTCCCTCCTTCTTGCTCTTCTCAAGTTGCTGCTGGTGTCCATTGTGGAAAGTCCTGCCATGGAGAGAGGGCTCAAGTGTAGAGAGTAATCCATTATGATTTTTAGAGTCCTGCATGAAGGGATCGTCATTGAGAGAGGGATCCATTATGATTAGAGGGATTCATTACGATGAGATGGCTCCATTATAATGAGAGGTGTCCATTATGATTATTGGAGTCTTGCATGAAGGGATCATCATTGAGCGAGGGATCCATTATGATTATTGGAGTCTTGCATGAAGGGATCATCATTGAGCGAGGGATCCATTATGACTATTGGAGTCTTGCATGAAGGGATCATCATTGAGCGAGGGATCCATTATGATTATTGGAGTCTTGCATGAAGGGATCATTATTGAGAGAGGGATCCATTATGATTATTGGAGTCTTGCATGAAGGGATCACCATTGAGCGAGGGATCCATTATGATTATTGGAGTCTTGCATGAAGGGATTATTATTGAGAGAGGGATCCATTATGATTATTGGAGTCTTGCATGAAGGGATCATCATTGAGCGAGGGATCCATTATGATTATTGGAGTCCTGCATGAAGGGATCATCATTGAGCGAGGGATCCATTATGATTATTGGAGTCTTGCATGAAGGGATCATTATTGAGAGAGGGATCCATTATGATTATTGGAGTCTTGCATGAAGGGATCATTATTGAGCGAGGGATCATTATGATTATTGGAGTCTTGCATGAAGGGATCATTATTGAACGAGGGATCCATTATGATTATTTGAGTCTTGCACGAAGGGATCATTATTGAGAGAGGGATCCATCATGATTATTGGAGTCTTACATGAAGGGATCATTATTCAGCAAGGGATCCATTATGATGAGAGAGATCCATTATGATGAGATGGATCCATTATTATGAGAGGCCTCCATTGTGGAGAGGGGGTCCAGTAGGGAAGAGAGGGCTCATTCCACACAGAGCGAGAAGTTCATTGATAATAGCCAGAGGATCCATCATGCAAAGAGTGGTCCATGATGGAGATAGAGACGTTCATTGATAATAGCCAGAGGATCCATGTAAAGAGTGGTCCATGATGGAGAGAGAGAGAAGTTTATTGATAATAGCCAGAGGATCCATCATGCAAAGAGTGGTCCATGATGGAGAGAGAGACGTTCATTGATAATAGCCAGAGGATCCATGTAAAGAGTGGTCCATGATGGAGAGAGAGAGGTTCATTGATAATGGCCAGAGGATCCATCATGCAAAGAGTGGTCCATGATGGAGAGAGGAATCCATTATGGACAGAATTCGATTATGGAGAGAAGGGTCCATTATGGCGAGAGAGGCCCCTTGTGGAGAGGGGGCCCAGTATGAAGAGGGCCCACTACAGCGACAGAGGTTTGTTGATAACAGACAGAAGAGGGGTCCATGATGGAAAGAGGAGTCCATAACGAACAGACGTCCATTATGGAGAGAGTCCATTGTGATGAGGATCCTTTATGGAGAGCGAATCCAGTGTGAAGAGAGGGACCCATTGTAAAGAGAGAAGTGTATTGATGATGGACAGAGGATCCACCATGAGAGGAATCCATTTTGGACACAAGTCCGTTATGGAGAGAGAGTCCATTGTAATAAAGGTCCGTTATAGAGAAAGAAGTTCATTATGGACAGAGGAGTGATAATGGAGAGAGTGGTCCTCGGTGGACTTCCCAGCTGCCTTGTACCCAGATGTAGGAATCCCTGTTCAACAGTGTTGTCAGTTGGGCCTTTTTCATGTATCTTTTTGCGGCATTTACAGGGGTTTTTGTTTTTTTATTATGCTGTCAGAGTGACGCTTTCTTATTAGACTTTAGGAGGTCAAGGTTGAGCTGTAAGATTTTTTTTTTTAAATGTTAAAATATAGCGTGTGCCCATAGAGGCAGTGAAGTGATTTAGGCTCACCATGTCTGGGGCGTGGCATTATTGAAAGCCAGACCCATCCACTCCTTTAACCGCCACAACCCACCCTGACCACGGTCATGATTCTGTTCACTGCTGGATGGCAGCGAGGGCTTTCAAGCCTTAGAAATCCGATCCCACGAGTTATTCAAACTGGCAGCCATTAGCTCCTGGGCAAACACTCCAACCAGTTGATTATTACTATTATGAATGTTTATACATGCCTAATCAATAGAATGCTGCAGGTGTTTACAACAGACAAGAGCACGCATCAAATGGCAAGCCAAATCAGAACAGGCAATACGCAAAATGCTGCATGCAGTCACAAGCTTGCTTGCTATTCACATGTACCACCATCAGCTTATCTCTCTCACACTCCCTCTCCTCCTCCCTCTCAAAAAACACAAAAAAACCCAGTCGCTATTGGATGAATAAACAAAGGCATCCAAACCCATAGAACACTCCTAAAAACAGCACCTCGCGTATTTGTATGTATAACAATCAGACGGGAAAAGAAAAGTTTTCAAGTTTGATTCAAAAGAGGCCAGAGAGGTGTAGTACTCTTGTAACTTATATATTGCGTTGATAGATATATGCGTGCTTTAGTTTTTCTAAAAGGACTTTGTCTTGTTCTGTTTTTTGTTTATCAAGTATGTCTTAATGAGGCGAGGAGAAATGGAGTGTACTGGTTATGGACCCTTCGTCCTGTTACAGGCAGATTAAGACATGACACAGAGGATGCTAAAGTATTCTTGCCCTTCAGCTGTGTCACGCCAGATGTTCTGTTTGACAGCCTTTGAACAGCTGGTGGAGGCGTATTCTGAACAGGCCAAAGCATTGCTGGAGGGAGGAGTGGACGTGTTGTTGGTGGAGACGATTTTCGACACCGCCAATTCCAGGGTAAGCTTTGCCGCTGTGCTGGGCTGCTCTGGATCTGATTAAGAGAGGACTCTGGGACTGGAATCTTTTGAGTGATAGGGTGTCTTGCTAAAACTATGGATGGGCTGTCCCTGATGGCCAGTACATTGACTTTCACTTGGTACTGAAGACTAAGCTGTTGTTACTTCATCTGTGTTCCATGCCATAGGAGGAGCAACATGTTGGATTGGTTAGACCAAGAAAGTTGGAGAAACACGTAAGAGAAGATAAAATGGCATGTGTATATTGATCGCACTTGCAGAGTGATAGCTGTATGTGCTGCTGGTGTTTGAAATCATTTTTATGAACTTGATGACAGAATCTGTAGGTGATCAGACTTCCTGTACATGTGTCTGGAACTTACTAGTCATGCTCTGAATTAAAGTATGTCCCGCTTGGCCCCAGACTTATAGACAAAGTGAATCCTCACCTGTCTTGAGGAGAGACATGGGAAGCCATATATGTACGATAATGGGAGCCCTGATGTGAGATTACTTCTGGAACTAGCTTTTTAAGATTTAAGTGGGCAGGCTCTTAAGATCCTTTTTTTTTAGTCAGATGTACTTCTGACACTTTTGGATTTTTTCCATCCCCAGATGGGATTTGTCTGTTTAACTTTTTTCCCCAATAGCAGGTGATCTGTGCTGTGCAGAAATGAGTTTGGTTTGGGATAATGGAATGGTTTTTGTATAGGAAATTTGGATTTTAAGATTTAAAAAAAAAATTGAAATGTAAAAGTCTACTGAAGTTTCTCAACAATTTGCACTCAGTGTTTGCACATTATGTCAAAATCAACTTTTGTTTATTTTCAAAGATATTTTTCCTTTTCCAATTCTTATTCTAGTGGGCAGTTAATTTGACTTATCGTTTTTGCGTATGTTTTTTTTTTTAATGTTTAAAGTGATTTTTGAACGTGTTGCGCTGTGTGGCTTTGATGTGCTGCTGCATGTGTGGTAATGTTTGCAGGCTGCTCTGTTTGGAATCGAAAACCTGTTCCAGAATGGCTACAGGAAGTGCCCCATCTTTGTGAGTGATGTCCATTTTTAAATGTTTGAATGAGCAGAATCTGCAGTTTTCTCAGTTTTGTACTTTCAGGCAAAATGGTTGATTTCTGAGAGAAGTGTGTAGTGTTCTTCAGGCAGGGAATGAGGTATTTCTACACGAGGCTTGAATAGTTGGATTGCTTTGGCTTAGGATGTCCGGTCAGGTCCTCCTGCCATTAGGGGAGAGGGAGGGGATGGGGGCAGTATTTCTTTCTCGGTCAATAGTTTCTTTATTGCATACATGTCAGTATTGTGTTTTGATAAGGTTGGGTTTTTTTTAATATCTTGTGAGTATTGCTGTTCTTTTCAATTGTAACCATTTCTGTTTTGTTTGTTTGTTTTGTAATTATGTTAGTGGTTCTGATACAGAAAAAAAAGAGAACTTTAACTATTGGTTTGAAATTGAAAAATGACAAATTGCCATTGGATGAATGTCGGTCTCTGTGTGCATTTGCAACTTTGAAGGTGTCGGGACGATTGTGGACAAGAGTGGGCGCACTCTGTCTGGACAGACATCGGAAGGCTTCATCATCAGTGTCTCTCACGCAAGGCCGATGTGGTGAGTCCATCAGAAAGCAGTTTGAGCTTTTCCAGAAGCCTGTCTGTAGCTGTCGCATCGTCGGTGCCTGTGAACTGTCTGTCACTGCTTCAGTCATGGTGTTCTGGAGGTTGTCACTCATGCTCTTGAGATGACATTTGTCTGCCTAAACAGTCTGAGATGTAGAGTGTGCACACAAGTGAAAACATGAATATGCATGCACATGTGCACACACACATGCATACACGCACACAAGCACAGGCCCTCGCATGCATGCTCACGCATGTACAGACCTGCCTACCCTTCCGTAATCGTCCGTAATTTTACGGAAATTAACCCCCCATTACGGAGGTACGATTTTCCGTGCGAAATTACGGAAAAGAAAATTGAAAAACTACGCAAGTTTCAGACTCGAAAAATTGTCGACTGCTAGACCTTTCCGAGACCGCAGAGTAACTTCCCTTGACTCAAGCCGAAACCACAGATGGTTCGGAACTTGCGATTGGTCAGTGTGGTGCTGTGGGGCAACACGACACGCCATCACATCTGTGCGCGCCATTCGAAGCTTTTTGTTCAGCCATTGTAAGACAAAGTTTCAACCGATTTTTTGCCGGCGATTGTGAAAATGGCGGAGAAATCTTCTAAACGTTTGCATGAAACCGATGACGAGGGTTCGAAAACCACTGTGCCACAACGGAAGAAGGCGAAGAAGCAAGTGTTCCGAAGTAAATACACGCGGACTTGGCCTTGTCATGGACCTGGATTTGTATACTCATTTCTGCTCGGTGTGCAATTCAGACTTCTCCATCGGACATGGGGGAGCAAATGACTGCAAGCGCCATATCTCGGGGAAAATGCACAAAGAGACAGCTGCGAGTGCCTCCAGTCAGAAGATCACATCGTTGTTTACGAAATCCAGCGAGAGCAGCCGTCAGATCCACACACGGAAGATCACCAACGCAGAAAGACTGTTGTGTGAGCTGATCTGCGAAAACAACTTGTCCCTGACTGTGCTGACAAGATAGTGGCGAAAATGAAAAGGTCCTTTTCATTTTCGCCACTATCTTGTCAGCACAGCTCAGGGACACACACACACACATATTTTTTTTTTTTTTTTTTTTTTTTTTTTTGGGGGGGGGGGTGTTGTACATTAGGTTCTTCATCAGTGGTGTCATCTGTGGTGACTGCTGTGTAAGTTACAAACTGTCAAGTAATATCACCTTTGAATTGACCTGAAACTCCTGTCCTGAGTCCGTCATCTGCCATCATCCCAAGGTATTTTAATTCTGCTTTGTTGTTTTTTTCCTTTTTTTACTGTTTATATTTTTTGTTAAAATGTTAAAAATGTAGTTGGAGTTTTGTACACATTATTTTTCAATGTTAAAAATGTAGTTGGAGTTTTGTACACATATTTGTTCAAAAACGCCGTGTATTAGCGTCCGTGGAATTACTGAAGGAAATGCAAAATTACTGAAAATCTCTGTGGTTATTACTGATGAGCACAACATGAGGTAGGCAGGTCTGCATGTACATGCACACATGCAAACGCATTCTCTGTCTGTCTCTGTGTCTCATTCTCTCTCTCACTGTCTGACACAAACCCAGATCAATAGAACGTGGAAGGTTTTAGTGGCTAAAAGAACACAGCAGTCAGTTTATTCTGGGATTTAGTGTTGATGACAGTTTCAGTGCCAACGAGAGACACTTGCTGTTGCATGCCCCTCGTTACTGTATGTTTTTACCCTGCTTAGGGATGGCTGATGGAAAGATGGCCAGTTGATAGTTGATTTAAGCCATTATAGCCACCCTCCTCAACCTTGAGGAGGAATGGGCTGAAGGGTGGGGGTGATTCTCTTGGTGTTCCAGTGATCCCATCCAGTTTTTCAAAGCATGTTCTCAGAACAGCACTTCGTGGGAAAGATGGATGAGAGATTAAAAACCAAGTACAGTCAGGTGATAAGTTTGAGATGAACATATTTCAGCTCGTGAAAAAAAAGTTGACAGGTGCCTCAAAATCTGTGTGTGTGTGTTTTTGTGTGTGTGTATGTGGTTATGTGTGTATGTGTGTCTATATGTGTACATGTGTGTGTGTGGTGTGTGTGTGTGTGTACATGTGTGTGTGTGTGTGTACATGTGTGTGTGTGTGTGTGTGTGTGTGTGTGTAGTCTAGGTCTGAACTGTGCCCTGGGTGCATCAGAGATGCGGCCATTCATTGAAGCTGTGCATCTGAACACCAGTTCCTATGTCATCTGTTACCCCAATGCAGGTACACGCAGTGATTGTCATCTGTCGCCCCAATGCAGGTACACACAGTGATTGTCACGTTACCCCAATGTAGGTACACACAGTGATTGTCACGTTACCCCAATGCAGGTACACACAGTGATTGTCACGTTACCCCACTGCAGGTACACACAGTGATTGTCACATTACCCCAATGCAGGTACACGCAGTGATTGTCACGTTACCCCAATGTAGGTACACACAGTGATTGTCAGGTACCCCAATGTAGGTACACACAGTGATTGTCAGGGTACCCCAATGCAGGTACACAAAGTATATTGTCATCTGTTATCTCAGCACAGGTACGCAGTGATAATCATTATGAGCATCAGTTCCTTTGTCATCTGTTGTCCCAGTGCAGGTACACAAATGATTGTCATCATGGATTTCACTTCCAGTGCCAACTTTCTCACCTGTCGCAATACCTTCCTTGGGGCAGGAATGCCTCTACACATGTGCTTGCTATGACTTCTGTGTTATCCGCTGTCGGGTTATGCCTGAAATGTTTTTGAAACCGATGATAGTTGTAGGCTTCTGCAATTTATGATGAATCAGATCAGTAAGTTTCAATTTGAAATCTGCATCACAGACTTGGCTTCTCATTTTTAGCATTTTTGCTAGGTTTTATGGTGCCGTTGAGTGACTGATCAAGCAAAATCAATATTCAATTGTTGCTAATGGGACTCATTTTGTGTGTCGATCATGCATGAATCATCTTTTGCTGTGAAAAGTGGTGAAACTTGATGTCTGCAAACATTTGTTGTAAGACTGAAATCAACTGCAGATCAGGGGAAATAACTCTGTGGCAAGCCGAAAATAGAACTAGAAAAGTACATGAATAGGCCACTGCTATTGCAGTTGCTGCAGAGGTAGAGGTTTGGGGAAAAGTAACGGCTTACAGCTTGAAAATACTGAAAAAGGTTATTTTTGCATGCTTTGTCAATTTTACTCTGATATTCATTTACAAATCGGCAGAAATATTTGTTGTCCTAAAATTTGGGGCATTGATGTATGCTGTGTTTGCCCTGAGTCAGTACTGATAATTCTTTTTCAGTTTTCTTTTTTTTTTCATTTTTAAATGTGTTAATCCTGGAAAAAGCTAGATACACAAACAGTGAAACGGTCATTTTTCATGTTTTAGGTCACAAATAATCACAGTATATCACAATGCAGAATAAAGGTACAGAAATATGCACCTTTCACCTGCCCACCCCCATATTTCTCCCTGTCTGTTGCTAGCTCTCTCCCATGCAAAACACACGCAACGCAGACACACACATAGACAGGGCATACAGACGTGCACACACATGCACAGCACACTCTCAGCACACTTGTTTCATTATTGCCATGTTACTTTGAGACAAGCTCCTCCCCTATCACAAACATTCAGAGGAAATGAAGAATTACTGTGGGGGGAAGGGGAGGGGATGAGGAGAAGACGAGACACAGCAGCGCAGTTCAGAACTAACTAGGGACAGTGGAATCGCTATACCGCGTCAAACATATCTTGAATTGGTTTTTGTCAGGTTTGCCCAACACATTTGGTGGATACGATGAAACGCCTGCTATGACTGCCAAACAGCTGAAAGTGAGTCTGTGTGGATTTTCTTCAGCAAGTGTGTTTTTGCATGTGTGTGTGTGTGTGTGTGTGTGTTGTGTGTGTTGTGTGTGTGTGTGAGAAGGAGTATGCTTCAGATTTGCGTCGTGCAGAGGAACTTGGCAATTAAAAAGCCACACCTGCCTAAAAGTCCACACACACAAGCATACATACACATACAACACACACAGGCACACACAAGCATGCACACTCGCATGCGCACGCACGCTCACACACGCACGCACACACACGCACACAATGTAGATATTGCACACATAATGTATTTCCAACAAATTTCATTTTTGCGTAGTTTGTAAAAATTATTCAAACATAAAAGAAAATGTCTATCATTGTTCAAAGCTTCATTTTAGATGGAAAGTCATAGAGAGGTGAGGGAGGGGGGGAGAAGGGCGAGAGAAAGAGAGAGGGGGTGGGGAAAGAGAGATGAGAGAGAGAGAGCGCCACTCGTTAAAGTAAATGAATAAACGGGCCAGGGGAATGTACTGGTGAGAATGAGTGTGCATAGAACAGTGTACTTTTGTGTTTCTATACATTGACTTGAGGGAAGGCATTATATGGGTGTATGAGCATCTTTTCTTTAGTTATACCAGATCAGCAGCAATATGGAACTGCTGGAAAAGTCTGTATTTGCTCATTGCTATCCCTTTGCCTTTTTCCAAAGGTCAAGCTGAGAATTTCTTAGACATGAACATGTTCACACGTGCACGCACGCACGCATGCACACACACACACACACACTCGCACACACACGCACACACGCACACATGCACACTAACACACACATACACATACAACACGCACACACATAACACAACACACACACACAAGCACACACACACACACGCACACACACACACTTGCGCACGCACACATTTGCACACACCTGCATACATTCTCTCTCTTCTGTACACACAACATGAAAATGACATGATTCACTCAAAATCTCAACAGAATTTCTGAAACATGGCAGAGAGGCAGTAACTGATATTCTTACTGCCATCAGCAACAAACTCTGGCACACTGGCGAGTGGCCCACGCCATGTCTCGGTCACAAATTGTCTCCCTTCCCAAGAAATAACATGTCGAACACTGCCAAAACCACAGCACTATCAGTTTTATAGGCCATGCCGGCAGACCAGTACTCGAAATCATTCTGAATACATTAAAACCGCAAGCTGGGCAGAAAATCATTTTCGCTGAGGGATAGACTGGATTCTGCAAAGGCAGAAATAACAATGAATAGATCTTTAAACTGCGTACCCTTAGCATCAAATGCCTCCAAGTTCAGGGGAGTTCAGCGTCATCATCATGGAAATTAAGTATTCAGCAGTTTGGCAGGAGATGCTATGGGTCACAATGAAGAGGTTTTACGTTGAGCAAAAGACAGTCAACACCATCGGAATTGAAAGGAAAACTTACTCATCAGTTAATCAGGGCCTAAATGATGTTTGTTCAGTGAGATCAATAAACTATAGATCTATCTTTGGATAATATTAGGAAAAAACCCCAAAACAAATGAAACTTAACATGATTTCATCCAACAGTTATACAGACAGAAATCTTGCGCACGACTTTTTAAACACAGCTCTCATGCTCTGATGTATTACACATCATATTGGATACTATTGTTTAAGTGTGCTGCATTATAATTTCATGGCTATTACGTGCAGTGGTATGTGAACAAGAAATTGAAAAATCAGCTGCCACAGGGTGATTAGCCTCATGAAAATAGCCGTGGAATCTGATCAATCAAGAGAGCAGTGCAGCACAGTGTAAATAAAGCCAGTGTTATGTGAGGAATGTCATGCACTGGCAAACAAACAGGAAGTGGTAATGCATATAATGCAAAGAAAAATCAGTCGCTAAGTCTTCTTCACCATTATTCTGAATTTATGAATTTGTATGGTTGAATGGTAGCTTAATTTATTGCACTGGCGATGAACTCCCATTATTATCCACTGAGCTGAAGCAAACAACACACAGCTTGGATTTTATTGGCTATTTGCAGAAAAAAAAAAACCAACAACAGAATCCAGCAAGTGATCGACAAACTTTTAAGGCTGACAGGCATCAAAAGGAGGGTCACACAGAGCACCCGCGGTCACCTTGGACTGAAACCTACCAACAACTCGCTAAGAAACGGCTGTATATGTAGTTCAACTGACACTGTAGACATCTTACTGCTATGGGAAATAAGAGGGTAAACTACACACTAAGGCAGCCTAAAAATGTCCAAAGAAACGAGACAATCTGTGGATTGATGGGAAAATCAGGAGTGCTTTTAAGCCGGTACATGCTCCTTAGCAAACTGAAAGGCACTTGGCATACATAGAATAGGTTTAGTTGAATTTTGAATCGAAAGCTTGGCTTTTCCACTCGCCATCAAGACTCGTGGGCTGCTAAACTATGACTTTCTGGACAGACTACTAGTATAGGTTCAGCAGAATTTCACATCGAAGGCTCGGTAATTGCACATGGCATGTTAGCTTTACTGGACATTAAGACAAACAGGCTGCTAAACAAGGACTTCACTGATGAACTCCTAGTTAAGCAGGTGCCAACAAATCATTCTCATTGAAAAAGGCTGTCTTGGAGAGAGTTATTCTCTGTGTGACAGTACCATCAGTGCCATCGAAATAAGGACTTTGCGGTTTGATCATGGCAAGTGCTTAAACTAGTATTCAGCTGTCATGAATAATGCTTATTTTGAGTTCCATGCATTCATGTGTTATTCTGTGAAAAGTTGTTAAATTTCAAAGTTTGGGTATCACTGCATCTACTTAACTCGAGATGAGGTGATGACCCCATGCTCTGCTAAGAAAATAAACAAAAACATCATAAATGAGTCACAATGGTCAGGTAGTGGCAGGGATGCAAGCAGAGGAAAAAGGTTACGGCTTGTAGCCAGGAAATGATTAAATGTAATGGAAAAAACCCACTGGGTCAAAGGTTGAAGTTCCATAGCCTAATAGCTGTAGGGGAGTGATTTGTGTGAGGTTCACCGTGTCGGGGGGATGGCTCGATGGAAGGCAGAGTTCTCTCATCTTCTTCCTCTTCCTTTAACCTTCCGTAAGCTGCATCAGGTACATACATACTGCGTACCAAGCCAAACAAATCTGATGCTACGAATGGTTCGAAATCACGACCTGGTGCTGTAGAAGCAAACACTTGTAGCATTTGACGATGGGTCCAATTTACCTGTCGCCCACAGTAATAGTTGGCTACGTCTTAAGTTATCACTCTGTCTGCCTCTCTGAGTCTCTCCACATGCAGAAGACAAATTATTTCAGTCTTCTTCACTGGAAGCTCTGTCTGCCTCTCTCCACATGCAGAAGACAAATTATTTCAGTCTTCTTCACTGGAAGCTCTGTCTGCCTCTCTCCACATGCAGAAGACAAATTATTTCAGTCTTCTTCACTGGAAACTCTGTCTGCCTCTCTCCACATGCAGAAGACAAATTATTTCAGTCTTCTTCACTGGAAGCTCTGTCTGCCTCTTTCCACATGCAGAAGACAAATTATTTCAGTCTTCTTCACTGGAAGCTCTGTCTGCCTCTCTCCACATGCAGAAGACAAATTATTTCAATCTTCTTCACTGGAAGCTGTCTCATTTTCTGTGAGCTCTCTTTTGAATGGAAATTTTGTAAGCACAGATCTTTTTTTTTTATTCTCACTTGTTTGAAGGAGGTCCTGTTGTAGGCTAAGAGAACGTAACGTGGGTCAAGGGTCTATTTGCAGTTGGTCCTGTTTGCTAACAGGAGTTTGCACAAGCTGGCCTGGTGAACATTGTTGGAGGATGTTGTGGGACCACGCCTGACCACATCAGGTGAGTGGGGAGTATTGTGTGTGCCTGTCGGGGCGCTGTTCTGACACTCCATCTTGTTGACAGACATGGCTTTTCCTGTTTGTGAGTTTACTGCTTGCTGTGTGACATTTGTGTTCACATTTTGATCCGCCTCTTATTTTTATTTTTGTTATAGAAAATGCTTGAAGTGGCCTTGCTTATAAACCAAGAACACTACATTGAGTAAAGTATATATCAGCATAAATCTCAGGTGTAGATATATGATGGATACCAAGTGACGAAGCAGCAGCTTTAGTCGGCGAAGAGTAATATTAAAGACAGGAGTCCTGGATTTGTGAGACTTCTGTCTGGTGCTGTCTTCTGTCTTCTGTGTTTTTAGGACCAGGACGTCCATGCCTGTCACTGCATGTTAGTTTTGACTCTATACTCCCCATGATTTGGGTCTCTTTTGACACATTCGTTTCTCCTAGGCTTTGTTTTTAAAGTATGGGTCTTGGAAATACAGGTCTGTATCATAAGGTCAGACACTGCTAAGCCTCCTTGAAATGTATGTGTCATGAGATCTGCATTGTTCATAATGTTTAGTGAAAAGCAGTGCCTGGTAAAGACTGTATGTATGTGTCTCGTAGGACTTGTAAGAAATGGTCAAATTACTGAAGTGTTTACAGTTTTACTTTTTCAGTCAAAAAACCAAAAACTGATGATGGATAGATAATTCATTTCTTGACAAATGCCAAAATTTTCATGGGAATTGTTTGAATAGTTAAAGAGGTGTCTTGATTTTATTCTGTATGTGGGTCAAGTGCAACGAAGGAAATGGAGAGTGTTACATTCTTGAGTTGTCACTTGTCAGTTTGATCTGTTTCCTGGTAGGTATGTTGGAACTCCATTTAAAAAAAAAAAAAAAAAAATCTCAAATTCCCCTGTCTATTCCAGTCATTTGCTCCTATCAACCTTACTCTTCCTCCTCCTGCTTTTGTGTGTGTGGTGTGGATGTATATGACATAAACTGCATGAATTGTGTTTGTACAACAGAGCCATTGCGCAAGCTGTCGCCCCTTTCAAACCCCGAGAGTGCCCAACAGGTCTGCGTGGAGACAACATGTGCCTGTCAGGTACAAAGTGCACTTGCTGATTTGTGGCATGTTTGGCTGTCAAGGACTGCTCGAAAGTGATTGGCTAACTCAGATTTGCATATTGCTTCCTGTTGCTGCTTGTGAACAAACTGTAGTGCAGCCTGTCCTTGGCATCCTGTCAGAACTGTAGCAGTTTGTTTTTAATCACAGGGTAGACGAGAGATGAGATGATAGCATGTTAAGAGAGTATTTTGAATTGACTGATTACAAAAAAAGCACCAGGAATTACTAGGTGATTTCTATGTCTTTGATTGCTCCTATGATTGCTAATTTGTATCTACAGCACACTAAGCACAGTTGAAGATGTCTAATTCTTCATTGCTCAGATGGTAGGTTTTCAATGAAGACTAGGCAGTTGGAACAGTGTTATGATAATAGGAAAACAGCTTAGTGTATTCTGATCGATATGTCACACTGTCACAGACACCAGATAGCCGTGAAATAAAACTCTGAATTGGAGAAATGTTGCTTCCCCCCCACCCCCACCCCCATCTCTCTCTTTGTCCTGAAAGAGCGATGAGCCACTCTAATGGTAATGAGCAAAAAACAACATGTATAGTATTTCTTCATGCCATTGTCATTTTAATTGTTCTGTAGTTCAGGGGCCAGTTGTATAACAGCAAGTTAAGGAGTGGTGCCTAGCTCATAGTGAAATCGCTAGCTGATGGTTAGCTACCTACAAGGCACAGCAGGTGGCTAACTTTGTTGTATGAGCAAGATTTAACACGTAGCTAGCTAACTGCAAGCTACGGTCGTTAGCTGTAGCTAGCTATAAATAGATCGGGAGATTTCCACTACCGCGCAATGCCAAACTCCTTATATGGTGTTAGTTCTCGGAAAAGAAGCCCAACTCGGCTTCTCGGAAGGCGTGGAAACGTGCTACAGCTGGTTCATCACTGAAAGATGGTGAAGAGAGCAAGGAAGCCGAATTTTTCTACAGTTGAGAGAGTCGCTCTCATCGAAGAGTTTTCGCTGCGGAAAAGTGCTCTCCAACAAAAGTTCAAAAAAACTCTGCAAACAAGGACAAGCAAAAAGCATGGTTTGAGATCTGTGAAGCCGTTAACAGTGTTTCAACATGTGGCCGATCAGTGGTGGAGGTCAAAGAAAAATGGTCGAAACTTTCTTCAGAGGCCCGAGTTCAGCTTCGTGCTCGGAAATGCCCCCCAACTGGGTCGGGCAAAGTGGATGAAATGCCCGACCTCGATTTATTTGAACTAATTTTTGGCGACTCCGACCTAATCGAAGGCATTGGCGAGGATGTGGGTGGTTTCGACTCTGGTCGGGGAGAAAGGGCACCTTTCCTCGTGTATCCAAACTGCAAGTCCTCTCGCACCATGTCCACAATTTGATTAATATCTTGTCGTCTGAAGCGAAAACGTTGAAAAAGGTCAAGGTCATCATATTCATTTAGAGGATGAAAATGTTCTCTGAACAGGCGAGGCCTTCTTTGATAGTGCCAGTTTTGCTGCTGATGTATGAAGCCAGCCATTTTGTCAGACCAAAATGAACAAAGACTGTTGGGATATCTCGACTAACTTGTAGTTAGCAGACTTAGCGATGCTGTGGGGCACCTCTAAATTTTCGGCGCTAAACTAACTATCAGCTAAGGATAACTACTTGTTAAAGTGCCCATGCAATGACAGTTACGCTAACTGCTAGGATTTAACTTGTAGCTAGGGATTTACCAACCAGTTAGCCGCTAACTTGCTGTTATACAACTGGGCCCAGGTAGTTTTGTTCAGTGATTGCCCTTGAAGGCTGTAAGAGTCATTGTCCCTTGTTCTGTAGTTCAGGTAGTTTTGTTCAGTGATTGCCCTTGAAGGCTATAAGAGTTATTGTCCTTGTGCCTTGGTGTGCAGGACTGGAGCCCATGTACGTTACCCCGCAGTCTGTGTTTGTCAACATTGGTGAACGCTGCAACGTGGCTGGCTCCAGGAAATTCTGCAGACTGATCAAGACGGGAAAATATGATGTATGTGTTGCTTCCATTTTATGTGCGTGTTCTTCATCCTGGGTTATTTACAGGTTGCGTGCCCCCTGTGATATACCATATGTTCACACTGTCAAATCAAATAGAATGAAGTGTTAGTAGTGGGGGGGGGGGGGGGGGGGGGGGGGGGGGGGGGGTGGTATATAGTGGTGGTGGGATGGGAGGGAAAGGTTGGTGGGGGGGGGGAGGGGGGACTAGAATATTAAAATTTTGCAACAAAATGAACAGTTAGAAATTGAAAGACTCGAAGAACTAAAGAAAAAGAAAGGAAAAAAACAAAACCCCGTTATCATATTCTGTAACTGGATCATTCTGTTTGAAGTATTTTTCTCATACTTACCTGTGTAAACAGATGCCTTGTTCCCATTTGGCGTGGAACAACGCAGTAATATCGGGATCCCACAAAAAACAAATTGGGAGGGCAGGGCACTAACTTGGCATGAATGCCCAGATGGGTTAGCCAGAGGGATCACCCGTATTGAGTACACAGCGTTATCTTGGTGAAGGAACACGCCTCTTTCGACTTCTCTCTGGGAATCGTGACCTTGCCATGGTCAGAGGGCTTGCGCGGTCCTGTGATCCCATAGGCTGTACTGATGGGCGGCATCATGACTTGAATGGAAGGCCAGTTTTCAGAAACACTTCTAGGCCTGTACAGCAATGTTTCTGACTGGTCTTCACAAACATGGCAGGAGTTGATGCCTCTGGTGTGGTCTGCCATGTCGGACAACCTAAGAATGATGGCTCTGACAAAGTGTAACCCGCCTTTTTCTTGTTCCGTCTCCTGCCTTTCTTAATGGATCTTTTCTTTCTCTCCCCTTCAAGTCTTCTGTTCCACAAGTGCGGGACAGAATGGGGTGAGACACTGGCCTGTCTCCACTGGACCTGGGCGAAATTGGAATGGGTGTGGCATGGAGGGGCAACCAACTCTCTAGCCATAACTGGCAGACCATCTTAGGATTTGATGGTGTGGCATGGAGGGGCAACCAACTCTCTAGCCATAACTGGCAGACCATCTTAGGATCAGGGGTGGGAATTCTCCTCGGATCCGCGGAATTCCGCGGTAGAAGCAAAAGATTTCCTCGGATTTGAAATGTTATTTCCTCGGAAAATGAAATTCGCGGAGATAGGGCCTACCTCTTGTTCGGTTACGGTCGATTTCGGTAATCAGATGGCCTATCTAGCAGGATACAGTAGGCCTATATCCGGCGCTAAGAACTGTGGGATACATTCAAAAATGGCGTACCGACGAGACATCGTAAAGCGCGGGCTTCAGAAATTTGACGAAAGCAACATAAAAAATCCATGGAGATGGGAGTGGATGGAGAAGACAGCAGACAACGAAAGGCTGTGTACATTCATGAGAAAAATTCTGGCTCCTGGACTCGCTTTTTGTTCTCTGTGTGAAAAAGAAGTCAACTACTCCAGTCGTGGGCTTGTTGCACTGCAAGACCACGTGAAATGTGCCAAGCACCAGCAAGGCAGCAGTTAGCAAACCACCACAGAGGGCAGCACCACAGTCCAGCTCAGGAAAGGACTCGTCCAGTAAACGAAAGCAGGCATCCATTTCAATGTTCTTTTTTTGAAGTAGGGTGAGTATTTTTGTAATGTTTGCATGTGATTATAGATGAAACCGTGCCCAAAAAAAACCATATTTTATGCTCTCTGAATGTTTCATTTATTTGCCCAAAATACACCAGATTGCACAGATATGCATCCTTAAGAAAAAAATTTTTCCGGGGGGGCGGACCCCCCTAGATTTCCTCTTTTTTGTCTGTTACCAGTTCCCACCCCTGTAGGATTTGATGGGTGTGGCATGGAGGGGCAACCAACTCTCTAGCCATAACTGGCAGACCATCTTAGGATTTGATGGGTGTGGCATGGAGGGGCAACCAACTCTAGCCATAACTGGCAGACCATCTTAGGATTTGATGGGTGTGGCATGGAGGGGCAACCAACTCTCTAGCCATAACTGGCAGACCATCTTAGGATTTGATGGATGTGGCATGGAGGGGCAACCAACTCTCTAGCCATAACTGGCAGACCATCTTAGGATTTGATGGGTGTGGCATGGAGGGGCAACCAACTCTGTAGCCATAACTGGCAGACCATCTTAGGATTTGATGGGTGTGGCATGGAGGGGCAACCAACTCTATAGGCCATAACTGGCAGACCATCATAGGATTTGATAGGAATATTGAAATCATGCCCAGAACGCCATGTAATGACGAACCAATTTTCACACAAGCTACAAAGCGTGAGCGGAGACTGGTTAGTATAAGAGACGCAGGTCTAATGAGTCATTGATAGAACACCACTTTGGGCACATGGAGCAAACACATGAGGCCATTGAAGTAACAGGTTTCATTGCTGACTTGGGAGATACAAATGCGAACGACGAAGAGGACGACTGCTGTTGTAACGCAGATGTGATGCGACATACAAGAATTTGCCTGCTGAGCAGCTAAATGACGAGAAACCTCCCTTTGGAAGGGAAAGACAACTTAACTGTCACTTGTGGGAATCTATGATGAATCGTTAACGAAATCCACTTAATCAGAGAGCTGAAAGAGGCATCTTCCTCCACCAAGAAAAAGAACACTGACATGGGTGCAGTGTTATGCACTCACTAAGGGCGGTCATTCTGACTGTTAGAGAATCTAGGGAAAGGTAGCTCCATGCAAGTTTTGGGGGATCTTTATATTATGGTGATGTTACATGCAAAGTGGGGTTGATGCTTGTTTGGACAGGTAAGTATGAAAGAACCATCTTTAACAAACCCGTCCTACATTTTATTTGAATACAGGCCCTTTTTTTCTTGTAAACTAGCCCATTAAGAACATCTTTGAAAGTTTTCCTGTAATGTTTGGTTTTTAAAGTTTATATTACACATAGTTTTAGAAAGAAAAAAACAACTTTCAAATGCAAAGACCTGTGTAGTTATTTTTTGACGTGTTGTTTTAACCTCAGTCTTCTTGGTTCTTTACAATGTTTCTAGATTTTGTTTGTCTCACCTGAGACTGGTCTTGCTGTGTTACCTGGCAGGAAGCACTAGATTTTTTTTTAATGTCTCACCTGAGACTGGTCTTGCTGTGTTACCTGGCAGGAAGCACTGGCCATCGCCAAGCTGCAGGTGGAGAACGGAGCCCAGGTGCTGGACATCAACATGGACGAAGGCATGCTGGACGGGGGTGGCAGCCATGACCACCTTTGTCAACCTCATCACCTCTGAACCAGAGGTGGCCAAGGTCAGGGCCGTCTTTTCATTGATCATCTCTTTAACTGAAATTCACTGAAATACATGTTCTAAGGCAGTTTCAGGTAAGATAAGGTAATGTTGCCTACAGCCCAGCCGACTGCAGTTTCAGGTGATAGTACATTTAGTTGTCAAAGTTACGTAAATTGAACGGGCATATCACGTTAGATATTAAAACTGTAAATGAAAAAGTTGAAAGTGAAAGGTTGAAAAAAATCATAGGAGCAATGAACTGTCAGAGATTTACCATGTCAAGGGCGTGGCGTATGAAAGACAAGTCAATCACACTCTTCTGCTGCCTTACGCCTTCGCTGAACTGAATTGGATTCTCAGTTACTATTCGGTGGACAGAGAGAGATTTCAGAATGCAAAAATCTCGCTCACCACTCCAGTCCACAGCTGAAGCTTTGAACATTCAACTACTGGCCCCCCGTGTGTATAGGAGGTGCAGGTGTTATGCATAGACAAAATGCGCAGACGACCTGTGAGCAAGAGGGTCGTCCACTGGTATGTTCGCAGGTCACACAGAAAAGTGCCAACCTTTTGGTGTGTGTTTCGAGTGTATGATCAAGTTTTGAGACAACACCTACCCCCTTTGACCTAGCACTAGGACTGTAACACGTGTGTGGTGGCAGGTCCCGCTGTGCATCGATTCCTCCAACTTTGCGGTGGTGGAGGCGGGGCTGCGATGCTGCCAGGGCAAGTGCATCGTCAACAGCATCAGCCTGAAGGAGGGGGAGGAGGACTTCCTCAAGAAAGCCAGCATCATCCAGCAGTACGGCGCTGCTGTCGTCATCATGGCCTTTGACGAGGAGGGACAGGTGTGTGTTTGTGTGTGTGTGGTGTGTGTGTGTGTATGTGTGACTGTGAGTGTGCTGTGTGTGTGTGTGTGTGTGTGTGTGAGTGTGTGGTGGTTGTGTGTGTGTGTGTGTGAACATTACTATGCCCTGATGCAGTTTGTATATGTGTCTGTCTATGGTCGGTTTTGGGGGGATGGGGGGGGGGGGGGGGGGGGATTCATGATCAGTGAGTACATCATAGAAAATGGAGGTTAGAAAAAAAGGGTAGGTGAGGTGTTGGGGGAGGGGGGCGGGGCTCACACTCCCCCTCGCCCTCCTTCCCTTGAAAACATAAGGTGAGCTCTGACCCAAGATCTGAATCCTCACTTCTTATATCATGTAAGAGTAATTGATTCATCTTTACCCCCTTTGTATTAGTTATGAAAAAAGTTGGAAGTGTACACAATGAGACAAGTTAGAAGTGTTAAGATGAGACAAGTTAGAAGTGTTAAGATGAGACAAGTTAGAGTGTTAAGAGAATTTTGATAATGAGTAACCTGAATATGTGAATTACAAATTTCTTTTCAGTCTGTTTTACATCACTACTATGACTTTGGAACCCCAAACACAATAGATTCAGGTTGTGTGTGTGTGTGGAATTATAAATGTCTATGTCAATGAATTTGTGTGCTTGTGCCATCCTGTTTGCAGGTATGCATGTGTGTGTGATGTAGGTATGTTGTGTACAGTAGAATGATTGTTCTGTAAATGACTTATTTGTACAGGCTATCCTTACCTGGTTTACAAGCAGTTGTGCACTATTTGTTGCTAGGCAACCGACGCCAAACGTAAAGTGGAAATTTGTACTCGCTCCTATCGCTTACTGGTTGACAAGCTGAACTTTAACCCCAATGACATCATCTTTGATCCCAACATCCTCACTGTGGCTACTGGCATTGAGGAACACAAACCTATGGCGTTTCTTTCATTGAGGCAACACAACAGATTAAGGTATTTCCTTGTTTTTCTGGTTCCTGTGTGTAGGCCAAGGTTTATCATTTCTTTTTAAAAATCTAAGTGAGCGGATGATAGTTTTTTTGTGAGAAATCTTAAGTAATTACCGTAAATTTCATTCACACTTGTACAACTGATAATGAATCTTAATTCATAATGAAATTTTATGAATAAAGATTCGTGATCATTTGCAATAATCTGATTCAGTGGACTTATTTGATAAAGTTTCAAGGGCATGAGATGTAAGTGATAGAGAAAAGTATTATGCGAACAAGACCTCAAACATTGTGTTTTCAGTTTTAGTTCCTATTGTACCTTTTGCAAATTTTGCAGTTTTCATTCATAGACTGAAGCAAAGATGCAGTCCTCCTGTGTCATAAGTGAGATTTAATATTTCCACTAGTTGTCAATGTATTTCTGAATTTGAACAGTTCAAAATACTTCCGACAGAATCATTGTATTTTTCTGTTTTTTTTCTTTTTCTTTCTTTTCTTCTTTGTAAGTTGACTTCTGAATTTGAGAAGTTTGAAATAAGTAAAGCAGAATGAATTGTTTATTTTCTGTTATCATCTTGCTAATGTTTATGTTGCACATTTTTCAGGCCACATTACCAGGAGCGAGAGTGAGCGGAGGAGTGTCCAACTTTTCCTTCTCTTTCCGTGGCAAAGAGGCCATAAGGGAGGCATGCACAGTGTGTTCCTCTACCATGCCATCAAGGTTCCTAATGTTGTCTGTATACTGACTTGTTGATATATATGTGCCTTTGTTCCTGTTTTTTTTTTAAAACTACTTATTTTGCGAGAGAGAGCTTGATTTCAAAATTGTGATATTAGGTGTTGGTTCAGATTTCAGATCTTTCTGTGAAAACACTGCATTCAGTTCACTTCAAAGTATTTTGTCAGATTTCAGATCTTTCTGTGAAAACACTGCATTCAGTTCACTTCAAAGTATTTTGTCACAAAGTACATTGGTTTTAACATGTATGAAACAAAGTGTTTTTGTCATCAACAAGAAAGAGATAAATATGTGTGAGTGATTATTGTCGTATACTTGTGATTTAAAAGAAGTAAGAGATTTACAAATCTGTGGATGGAAGAAAGCAGGGAAAATATTGGAGATGAAGTGAGATCACGCACTTTTGACATCTGTAATGCATGTGTGTGTGTGTGTGTGTAGTAAGTGCAGGCTTCTTAGTACGTGTAGTATGGACGTGTATAAAGGACATAGCTGTGTTATTGTGTTCATTTTCAGGCTGGCATGGACATGGGCATAGTGAATGCCGGAGCGCTTCCTGTGTATGATGACATCGATAAAGAGTTGCTGGCCCTGTGTGAGAGTATTACTGTGGAACACGGATCCAGAGGCCACGGAAAAGCTGTTGGTGTATGCTGAGGTTAGTTGTCTGTTGTTTCGCTCTCAGTACAACTCCGCTTTTTTCAACAGAAAACCAGTCAAATATGTCTTGTTTCAGTCCCTGCTGACTGACTTGTTGCAAGTTTCAGTTGAAGCTTTCGAGAGAGGGGAGAAATTCGATGTACATTGGTTTCTTTTTGTTTTTATCACACAGTTTGCATATGTGCATGTGGCAAGGTATGTGACTCGTGGGTAAAGGAAGAACGAAGTGTATGTTAAACCAAAGTTTCATTCCACATGGCAAACAAACCCGAGACAAAGGTTTGCACATACAGAGAGGTGATGGTGTAGAAACGTCTTCTTTCTTTCCAAGCTCTGATGCCAGGCCGAGTGGTTCAACACACTTTGTGATGTGAGGCTGGAGTCATGTACTGCAGTAAACATAGGGTGTCACACCTAGTGGTTCATGTTAACACACTTTGTGGAGTCAGGAACACATTCAGTAGAACCAGGTTTGAAAATAGACTCCTGCTATCTGAGACTCATTGGAAAGCAAAATAACAAATGGAAAATTTATTTTCTTCTTTCTCTCCTTCTCCATGAACTCTGCTGGGAGTCACTGGGACACCACAGTGAAGCACCAGGTCCCTCATGGAGTCACTGGGACACCACGTGAAGCACCAGGTCCCTCATGAGTCACTGGGACACCACAGTGAAGCACCAGGTCCCTCATGGATGTCACTGGGACACACAGTGAAGCACCAGGTCCTCATGGAGTCACTGGGACACACAGTGAAGCACCAGGTCCCTCATGGAGTCACTGGGACACCACAGTGAAGCACAGGTCCCTCATGTCTGTCGGTTGTGTGCCAGGGACTGAAGGGCAGAGGTTTACCTCTACTAGTTGTTGCATGTGACCCTCACCCAGCACCACCTGCTGTGTGCAGGGACTGAGGCAGAGGTTTACCTTACTAGTTGTTGCCATGTGACCTCACCAGCACCACTGCTGTGTGCCAGGGACTGAGGGCAGAGGTTTACCTCTACTAGTTGTTGCCATGTGACCCTCACCCAGCCCACCATGCTTGTGTGCCATGGGAACTGAAGGGCAGAGGTTTACCTCTACTAGTTGTTGCCATGTGACCCTCACCAGCACCACCTGCTGTGTGCCAGGGACTGAAGGGCAGAGGTTTACCTCTACTAGTTGTTGCCATGTGACCCTCACCCAGCACCACCTGCTGTGTGCCAGGGACTGAAGGGCAGAGGTTTACCTCTACTAGTTGTTGCCATGTGACCCTCACCCAGCACCACCTGCTGTGTGCCAGGGACTGAAGGGCAGAGGTTTACCTCTACTAGTTGTTGCCATGTGACCCTCACCCAGCACCACCTGCTGTGTGTGGGTAACAAAAGCCAACTGAAAAATCCCAGTGTGGAGAAGGATGGGCTCCACCAGGTTCAATCTGCCCATGGCACGCCACATGAAGGAGAAAAGAATGTATTCTTTGTGTTTGTCCTTCTCTTTTCTAAATCCAAGTTTTGTTTTTCCCACTCCCTCAGAAAAGGCTTTGTCCTTGCAGTCCTTCACATGCATGGATTCCAGTCATGACTGGTAGCTAGCGGTCGGCATCAGAATTCAGTGTTGATTTCTACAGAACAGTTTTTTTGAAGTATACGTACAACTAGTCGGTAAGAATTTTTTGCAAGCATGGTGAAAATTGAAAAGAGCCAAGAGTTTTCTGGACGAATCCGAGTATAAGCAGTGTACAAATGGCCTCAGCTAGTTAGTTATACAGACGTAGTCTTGTTCACCAGACTCTGAGTCCTACAGACGTTGTAGTCTTGTTCACCCAGACTCTGAGTCCTACAGACGTTGTAGTCTTGTTCACCCAGACTCTGAGTCCTACAGACGTTGTAGTCTTGTTCACCCAGACAGAGTCCTACAGACATTGTAGTCTTGTTCACCCAGACTCTGAGTCATACAGACGTTGTAGTCTTGTTCACCCGGACAGAGTCCTACAGACGTTGTAGTCTTGTTCACCCAGACAGAGTCCTACAGACATTGTAGTCTTGTTCCCCAGACAGAGTCCTACAGACGTTGTAGTCTTGTTCACCCAGACAGAGTCCTACAGACGTTAGTCTTGTTCACCCAGACAGAGTCCTACAGACGTTGTAGTCTTGTTCACCCAGACAGAGTCCTACAGACGTTGTAGTCTTGTTCACCCAGACTCTGAGTCATACAGACGTTGCAGTCTTGTTCACCCAGACTCTGAGTCCTACAGACGTTGTAGTCTTGTTCACCCAGACCTACAGACGTTGTAGTCTTGTTCACCCAGACAGAGTCCTACAGACATTGTAGTTTTGTCACCCAGACTCTGAGTCATACAGACGTTGTAGTCTTGTTCACCCAGACAGAGCCCTACAGACATTGTAGTCTTGTTCACCCAGACTCTGAGTCATACAGACGTAGTCTTGTTCACCCAGACAGAGTCCTACAGACGTTGTAGTCTTGTTCACCCAGACAGAGTCCTACAGACGTTGTAGTCTTGTTCACCCAGACAGAGTCCTACAGACGTTGTAGTCTTGTTCACCCAGACAGAGTCCTACAGACGTTGTAGTCTTGTTCACCCAGACAGAGTCCTACAGACGTTGTAGTCTTGTTCACCCAGACAGTCCTACAGACGTTGTAGTCTTGTTCACCCAGAGTCCTACAGACGTTGTAGTCTTGTTCACCCAGAGAGAGTCCTACAGACGTTGTAGTCTTGTTCACCAGACAGAGTCCTACAGACGATGTAGTCTTGTTCACCCAGACAGAGTCATACAGACGTTGTAGTCTTGTTCACCCAGACAGAGTCATACAGACGTTGTAGTCTTGTTCACCCAGACAGAGTCCTACAGACGTAGTCTTGTTCACCCAGACAGAGTCTGAACCTGTCCCTGGCAGTGGCTCCCTCCACACTGCGCAGAGACAGGTGAGGCTGCATCGCAGTTTGCCCCCAGGTGAACTGCCGTCAGTGCCAGTGCACACGCAGGGCTCAACACTGACGCCGGCTGGACATGGATGGCACAGGGGGCCCGATCAATGTGCATCTTTAAACAAACAGGCAGTGTGGAAAATCATTAGTTACAGCCCCGATCAATATGCATCTTTAAACAAACAGGCATTGTGGAAAAATCATTAGTTACAGAAGTAGACAGCTTGTGCTTGATGAGTCATGCTTGTGTACATGTCGACACATGTTACTTTTAATGTTGTGTGTGTGTGTGTGTGTGTGTGTTGTGTGTGTGTGTGCATGCATCTGTATGTGTGGGCATGTGTTATGCATTGTGTGATTTGTATCAACTGCTTGATCTGCTGATGTCTTTTTCTGTGACAAAATGGCAGAATTCCTTTTTCAGGGACATAACACAGATGTGAAAAAAATAGAACAAGTTGACAAGTGGAGAGAGGCACCAGTTCAAGAACGACTGTCGCATGCTCTCATTAAGGTTGGTCAGTGACATATTCTCTCCCCTCTATCATTCATTTTGCAAATTTTTGTTAGTTTGGTTATAATTTTTACATTAAAAAATGCATGTACATTATTGTACAGTTTAGCGATAGGGATTAACTCTTTCAGGTCTAGCATAGTGAATAGGGATTAACTCTTTCAGGTCTAGCATAGTGAATAGGGATTAACTCTTTCAGGTCTAGCATAGTGGCTGTGAGTACCCTTCTCAGCCCAGCATGTTTGGCTTGAGGTGCTTTTTTCTAGGCTGTCATTAGTTTGAAAGTTGTTTGTCAGAGGGGCACACAAGCTACAGAAATTAAATTTTTCCTGTGTAAATTTCCTGTCATGTTTGAATAATTCAACGCTGCATGGTTCCTTGTAATTTGGGGCTAAACATGTCACTCGTCAGTTTGGCAATACTTCTTATTTTGATGGGACATATGACCACATTTATGATCGAATGGTAATAAAACTAGACTATGTCATAGTCAGATGTATTTTATACAACCAGATGATTTTTTTATGGCTGACTTACTTACAGTTTTAGAGTTATTTGCCGAAGAGTTTGCTGTAAATTTACATTGTTGGTTCATGATGTTGGAGAAAAAACAAACAAAAATACTAAATAGAGTAAGTTTTGTTTCTCCAACACAAAAATACTAAATAGAGTAAGTTTTGTTTACACAAAGCAGCACATGATGGGAGAAGGAAATAGCTTTGAATAAGCTGGTTGTTTATTACTTGTTTGTAGGTTACGGAGGCTGGTTATTTATTAGTTTGTAGGTTACAGAGGCTGGTTGTTTATTACTTGTTTGTAGGTTACGGAGGCTGGTTGTTTATTACTTGTTTGTAGGTTACAGAGGCTGGTTATTTATTAGTTTGTAGGTTACAGAGGCTGGTTTTTTTTTATTAGTTTGTAGGTTACAGAGGCTGGTTGTTTATTACTTGTTTGTAGGTTGTGGAGGCTGGTTGTTTATTACTTGTTTGTAGGTTACGGAGGCTGGTTATTTATTAGTTTGTAGGTTACGGAGGCTGGTTATTTATTACTTATTTGTAGGTTACAGAGGCTGGTTATTTATTACTTATTTGTAGGTTACAGAGGCTGGTTATTTATTACTTGTTTGTAGGTTACAGAGGCTGGTTATTTATTACTTGTTTGTAGGTTACAGAGGCTGGTTATTTATTAGTTTGTAGGTTACAGAGGCTGGTTATTTATTACTTGTTTGTAGGTTACAGAGGCTGGTTATTTATTAGTTTGTAGGTTACAGAGGCTGGTTATTTATTACTTGTTTGTAGGTTAAGAGGCTGGTTATTTATTACTTGTTTGTAGGTTACAGAGGCTGGTTATTTATTACTTGTTTGTAGGTTACAGAGGCTGGTTATTTATTAGTTTGTAGGCTACAGAGGCTGGTTATTTATTACTTGTTTGTAGGTTACAGAGGCTGGTTATTTATTATTGTTTGTAGGTTACAGAGGCTGGTTATTTATTACTTGTTTGTAGGTTATGGAGGCTGGTTATTTATAAATTGTTTGTAGGTTACAGAGGCTGGTTATTTATTACTTATTTGTAGGTTACAGAGGCTGGATATTTATTGTTTGTAGGTTACAGAGGCTGGTTATTTTTACTTGTTTGTAGGTTACAGAGGCTGGTTATTAGTTTGTAGGTTACAGAGGCTGGTTGTTTATTACTTGTTTGTAGGTTACAGAGGCTGGTTATTTATTACTTGTTTGTAGGTTACGGAGGCTGGTTGTTTATTAGTTTGTAGGTTTTCAGAGGCTGGTTGTTTATTACTTGTTTGTAGGTTACAGAGGCTGGTTATTTATTAGTTTGTAGGTTACAGAGGCTGGTTATTTATTAGTTTGTAGGTTACGGAGGCTGGTTATTTATTAGTTTGTAGGTTACAGAGGCTGGTTTTTTTTTTATTAGTTTGTAGGTTACAGAGGCTGGTTATTTATTACTTGTTTGTAGGGTTTCAGAGGCTGGTTATTTGTTACTTGTTTGTAGGTTACAGAGGCTGGTTATTTATTACTCGTTTGTAGGTTACAGAGGCTGGTTATTTATTAGTTTGTAGGTTACAGAGGCAAGTTATTTATTACTTATTTGTAGGTTACGGAGGCTGGTTGTTTATTACTTATTTGTAGGTTACAGAGGCTTGTTATTTATTAGTTTGTAGGTTACAGAGGCTGGTTATTTTTTTAGTTTGTAGGTTACGGATGCTGGTTGTTTAGTAGTTTGTGGGTTACAGAGGCTGGTTATTTATTACTTGTTGTAGTTTACGGAGGCTGGTTATTTATTACTTGTTTGTAGGTTACAGAGGCTGGTTATGTATTAGTTTGTAGGTTACAGAGGCTGGTTATTTATTACTTATTTGTAGGTTACGGAGGCTGGTTTTTTTATTACTTATTTGTAGGTTACAGAGGCTGGTGATTTATTAGTTTGTAGGTTACGGAGGCTGGTTGTTTATTACTTATTTGTAGGTTACAGAGGCTGGTTATTTATTAGTTTGTAGGTAACAGACGCTGGTTATTTATTAGTTTGTAGGTTACAGACGCTGGTTATTTATTAGTTTGTTTGGTTACAGAGGCTGGTTGTTTCTTTCTTGTTTGTAGGTTACAGAGGCTGGTTATTTATTACTTGTTTGTAGTTACAGAGGCTGGTTTATTTATTACTTGTTTGTAGGTTACAGAGGCTGGTTATTTATTACTTTTTTTGTAGGTTACGGAGGCTGGTTGTTTATTAGTTTGTAGGTTACAGAGGCTGGTTTATTAGTTTGTAGGTTACAGAGGCTGGTTGTTTATTAGTTGTTTGTAGGTTACGGAGGCTGGTTTTTTAAAAACTTATTTGTAGGTTACAGAGGCTGGTTATTTATTAGTTTTTTGTAGGGTTACAGAGGCTGGTTATTTATTAGTTTGTAAAGGTTAACAGGAGGCTGGTGTTTATTACTTGTTTGTAGGTTACAGAGGCTGATTATTTATTACTTGTTTGTAGGTTACAGAGGCTGGTTATTTATTCTTGTTTGTAGGTTACAGAGGCTGGTTATTTATTAGTTTGTAGGTTATGGAGGCTGGTTATTTATTAGTTTGTAGGTTACAGAGGCTGGTTATTTATTACTTATTTGTAGGTTACAGAGGCTGGTTATTTATTAGTTTGTAGGTTACAGAGGCTGGTTTATTTTTACTTGTTTGTACGTTTTTGGAGGCTGGTTTTTTATTACTTGTTTGTAGGTTACAGAGGCTGGTTATTTATTAGTTTGTAGGTTACAGAGGCTGGTTATTTATTACTTATTTGTAGGTTACAGAGGCTGGTTTTTATTACTTGTTTTTTAGGTTACAGAGGCTGGTTATTTATTACATATTTGTAGGTTACAGAGGCTGGTTGTTTATTAGTTTGTAGGTTACAGAGGCTGGTTATTTATTAGTTTGTAGGTTATGGAGGCTGGTTATTTATTAGTTTGTAGGTTACAGAGGCTGGTTATTTATTATTTGTAGGTTACAGAGGCTGGTTATTTATTAGTTTGCAGGTTACAGAGGCTTGTTATTTATTACTTATTTGCAGGTTACAGAGGCTGGTTATTTATTACTTATTTGTAGGTTACAGAGGCTGGTTATTGATTACTTATTTGTAGGTTACAAAGGCTGGTTATTTATTACTTGTTTGTAGGTTACAGAGGCTGGTTATTTTTTACTTATTTGTAGGTTACAGAGGCTGGTTATTATTACTTTTTGCAGGTTACTGAGGCTGGTTATTTGTTTGTAGGTTTCAGAGGCTGGTTATTTATTACTTGTTTGTAGGGTTTCAGAGGCTGGTTATTTATTATGTTTGTAGGTTACAGAGGCTGGTTATTTATTAAGTTTGTAGGTTACAGAGGCTGGTTGTTTATTACTTGTTTGTAGGTTACAGAGGCTGGTTATTTATTACTTGTTTGTAGGTTACAGAGGCTGGTTATTTATTAGTTTGTAGGTTACAGAGGCTGGTTATTTATTACTTGTTTGTAGGTTAAAGAGGCTGGTAATTATTGTTTGTAGGTTACAGATGTGGCTATTTATTACTTGTTTGTAAGTTACAGAGGCTGGTTATTTATTACTTGTTTGTAGGTTACGGAGGGTGGTTATTTATTAGTTTGTAGGTTACAGAGGCTGGTTATTAGTTTGTAGGTTACAGAGGCTGGTTATTTATTACATATTTGTAGGTTACAGAGGCTGGTTATTTATTACTTGTTTGTAGGTTACAGAGGCTGGTTATATATTAGGTTGTAGGTTACAGAGGCTGGTTATTTTTACTTGTTTGTAGGTTACAGAGGCTGGTTATTTATTACTTCTTTGTAGGTTACAGAGGCTGGTTATTTATCACTTGTTTGTAGGTTACAGAGGCTGGTTATTTATTACTTCTTTGTAGGTTACAGAGGCTGGTTATTTTATTAGTTCGTAGGTTAGAGAGGCTGGTTATTTATTACTTATTTGTAGGTTACAGAGGCTGGTTATTTATTACTTGTTTGTAGGTTACAGAGGCTGGTTATTTATTAGTTTGTAGGTTACAGAGGCTGGTTATTTATTACTTGTTTGTAGGTTACAGAGGCTGGTTATTACTTGTTTGTAGGTTACAGAGGCTGGTTATTTTTTACTTGTTTGTAAGTTACAGAGGCTGGTTATTTATTACTTGTTTGTAGGTTACGGAGGCTGGTTTATTTATTAGTTTGTAGGTTACAGAGGCTGGTTATTAGTTTGTAGGTTACAGAGGCTGGTTATTTATTACTTATTTGTAGGTTACAGAGGTGGTTATATATTGTTGTAGGTTACAGAGGTTGGTTATTTATGGCTTGTTTGTAGGTTACAGAGGCTGGTTATTTATTACTTGTTTGTAGGTTACAGAGGCTGGTTATTTATTACTTGTTTGTAGGTTACAGAGGCTGGTTATTTATACTTGTTTGTAGGTTACAGAGGCTGGTTATTTATTACTTGGGTTTTTTAGGTTACAGAGGCTGGTTATTTATTAGTTTGTAGGTTACGGAGGTGGTTATTTATTACTTGTTTGTAGGTTACAGAGGCTGGTTATTTATTACTTATTTGTAGGTTACGGAGGCTGGTTGTTTATTTTCTTGTTTGTAGGTTACAGAGGCTGGTTATTTTTTACTTGTTTGTAGGTTACGGAGGCTGGTTATTTATTACTTGTTTGTAGGTTACAGAGGCTGGTTATTTATTACTTGTTTGTAGGTTACTGAGGCTGTTATTTATTAGTTTGTAGGTTATGAAGGCTGGTTATTTATTAGTTTTTTAGGTTACGAGGCTGGTTATTTATTACTTATTTGTAGGTTACAGAGGCTGGTTATTTATTAGTTTGTAGGTTACAGAGGCTGGTTATTTATTACGTGTTTGTAGGTTACGGAGGCTGGTTGTTTATTACTTGTTTGTAGGTTACAGAGGCTGGTTATTTATTGTTTGTAGGTTACAGAGGCTGGTTATTTATTACTTATTTGTAGGTTACAGAGGCTGGTTATTTATTATTGTTTGTAGGTTACAGAGGCTGGTTATTTATTACTGTTTGTAGGTGACAGAGGCTGGTTGTTTATTAGTTTTTTAGGTTACAGAGGCTGGTTATTTATAGTTGTAGGTTATGGGGGCTGTTTTTTTATTAGTTTGTAGGTTCAGAGGCTGGTTATTTATTACTTATTTGTAGGTTACAGAGGCTGGTTATTATTGTTTGTAGGTTACAGAGGCTGGTTATTTATTACTTGTTTGTAGGTTATGGAGGCTGGTTATTTATTACTTATTTTTAGGTTACAGAGGCTGGTTTTTTATTACTTGTTTGTAGGTTACAGAGGCTGGTTTTTTAACTTATTTGTAGGTTACAGAGGCTGGTTATTTATTACTTATTTGTAGGTTACAGAGGCTGGTTATTTATTACTTGTTTGTAGGTTACAGAGCTGGTTATTTATTAGTTTGTAGGTTACGGAGGTGGTTGTTTATTACTTATTTGCAGGTTATGGAGGGGAAAACGCTTGATTTGAACCAGATTTGGTCTTGACAGAGACTGGTGGCAGGCAGACATAAGCATGCATACCCCCTCACACGCACAACCCTAGTGGTCGGACGGATGTGGGAAAAGGGTTGGTGGTATAGATTTTATCAACAATTTTGTAAACGATGTATGTTTTGTTGGGAGCTATAAGCGTTTTTAAACTGTTCTGGACTGCCTTGCTTGTGCAGGGCATTGACAAGTACGTCGTTGAAGACACGGAGGGGCCAGGTCAGCCAGCGCCACTACCCCGACCTATCACGTCATAGAGGGGCCTGATGAATGTGATTCGTTCTTGGCTTGGTGTTGAAAATTTGGAATGGAATTGTGCTTTTTTTTTTATATTGTTATTTGTTTGGACAGCTTTCGAAAAGATATTTGACAGAAATTTCCCGATGTGTTTCATGTTGTGCAGTAAACAAGGGTATTTTTCATTTGTTTTATGTTTGTTTGTAATTGGCAAGAGACTTACCATGCTTTCTGTTTTTATCTTTTTTCTCTTTTCCTTCCCGGTTTCTAAAGCCATTTTTCCATACCAGAAATATTTGAGAGAGAGAGAGAGAGTGTCGTGTGTTCTTACATGATGGTATTGAGTTTTCAATCCCAAATCTGTTTCAAGAGATGATGCCCAGTTTTTGTTTTGTTTGTTTTTTAAGATTGGGCTCAAGTGATGTGTATTTCAGATACGAAGACGCAAGCTGTGTCTGGGACATGTAAGATGCTGAATTTTGGAGTAAGCTGAGTTAACAAAAAAGAAAAAGAATGAATTCAAAACAATGTTGGCTGTTTGAGTTGGCCACGATGTGCTGAAATATGAATCCAAATTTGAAAAGCGGGCTTTCCTGTAACAATCTTTCAGTTTATAATGGTCTCTTGTCTCTTCGAAGACTTTTTGTGAACATTTTTGCCGATATTTCAAATATTTCTTATCTCTCAAAAGACCCTTACAGATCATGTTTCAGATCCTGAATGAAAAGGGCGTGTGTGTGTGTGTGTGTGTGTGTGTGTGTGACTTGTTGTGTGGTTGTGTGTGGTGTGTGTGTTGTGTGTGTGTGGGTGTGGGTGTGTGTGTTGTGTTGTGTTGTGTGTGAGTTTTCCCATTAAATTTTAAAAGGTTTTTTTTTTTTTTTTTAAAATTTTTTTTTTCCCCTTGCATTAAAATTTCCCTTTGTTTGGGGGGAAAAAGGGAGATAAAAGCATTTTTTGAAAAAAAGAAAATTCCCCTAAAAAAAAACTGTTTTGTTGTTTAAAAAAAGAACTCTAACGGAACTGTTCTTTTTGGGGGGTTAATGCGACTGAAGGGAAATTGTGAGTGATGGCGGGGTTTTTGGTGTGAAGTGCACGGGGTGTGTTGTGTGCGGGGGGAGACGTCGGGGCCCTGTAGTGCTGGCCACTGTGAAGGGAGCTTTACGACATGGGCCCCAAAAACATTGGGGGATGGTCCTGGGCTGCAAAAACTTAAAGTAAGTCCGCTTGTTCGGGGGAGATGTGATTTTTCATTTGAAGACAAAGGCTTGGCCTTAAGAGGTGTAATGATGCGGTTTATGTTGTGATTTTGATATGTTCTGTAATTCTTTCTCTCTGGGGGTTATCAATTTCTTAGTTTCTGTAAGCCATTGCCCCCCCGACACCCCCACTTTTCTCCCCCCCTCTCCCCTATCAGGGCTTTCCCGTAAAAATCTGGAACTCCCATGATTCAGGGTTCTTTTAGGGTTTTTTAAAAAAAGGTGGGTTTTTAAAATTTTTTAAAAAATCCCCCTCTTTTTTAAAACCCCTTAAAAAGTCAGTAAAAAACAGCATTTGTCAAAGGTTTGAAAAAAGTCTTTAATTTCATCAAGAGCAGCCTTTCCCTCTTCCCAGCTTTTTTCTCCCGTACTGCAAACGAAATAAACTGCTGCGCAATTCTTTTAAATTTTCAAAAAACTTGTTTAAAAAAAAAAAAATAATCGCGAATGTTTCTGAACTTGACCGGTTTGAACGGGTTTTGGTAGCTGGACGAAAGGGAGATAATTAACGGGCCCTAACGCTTTCTTGTTTGTGCACACCCGGGTTTTCGAGTGAAGAAAAATCCCGGGTCGTGTATTAGAGCTTCTTGGCTCACAAACCGGAATTTTTAGTGGTGAGGCGTGACCCTGCAAATCCGGGCCTGCTTAGCCACATCTGTGCGAAAACGATCAACTTTTCGTCATTGGGCGAGAAAGCGGGTGTTGTTCACAGTAAAGGTAAGCATCGTTTTTTTTTTTATGTGCGATTTCCCCTAAAGGTATGCCGCAACGATTTTGATGAGCAAAAATTTTGGGCCCGCGACAACCCCCCTACGGAAAACCGGGTCGGTTTATTTCCCACAAAAAACTTTCAAGAGCTTTTGCTTTCCGTCGAATGGGCTATTAGGCTAAAGGGTTAGTGTTAGGGTTTCTATCTTTACTGAAAAAGGCAATTTTGAAAAAAAACAGAAAAAAGGGGAAAAATTTTTAGTGGGGGGGGGGGGGGGGGGGGGGGGGGGGGGGGGGGGGGGGGGGGGGGGGGGGGGGGGGGGGGTGGGGGGGTGGGGGGGGGGGTGCCTATTAGGTTGTCACTTTTTTTCTCTCCCCTCTTCTCTTTCTCTCTCTCTCTCTCTTTCTCTCTCTGATCTCTCTCTCCCTCTCTCCCCCCTCTCTCTCTTTGTGAGTCTCCTCTCAAAAACACTTGTTTTGAGTAACTTTATCTTACTTGCAATTTTTCTCTCACCTTTTTTTATCCTGGCCCCCCCCCCCCCCCCCCCCTCCATTCCCCCACCTCCTGACCTCCTCTCTAATTCTGTCTTTACTGGGTGTTGCCATGATTTCAAACTTAAAAACGTACTTGACTTTTTTAAGATTTGTTTTGAGGGTCACCACACACACACCACAAAATTAAGTTTAGCATCCCATAAAAAATGTTTGTTTATTTAAAATTTCTTTTTTAATTTTTGAACAGGCCAGGCCAAGAAAAATGTATTGAAAAACCAAGCTTTGGCTCCATCATTTGCTACAGTGTTCCTCTGGGGGTGTTTCCAATGAGTTCATCCAGCACCCGGACAAGGTACAGTGACGCTAACCCAACGACATTTCTCCAGGGCCTTTTTGGCATGTACAAAAAAGTGACTTTGAAAGCAGAAATGGGGGGACCTGAAAGCATTGTAGTCTTACGATGAAAAAAAGTAGTGGGCTCGGGGTTTGGGGTTTGCTGAGTTTCTGTAGTGCATGTCAGTTTTCAATGTGCGGAAAGCAAAACCCATCCTTTAAATTTGGGGAAATTTCCCCCTACTTCAAAAAACAAAAGACCAGATCAAACGCAGGGGCTGAGTATGTCTTTGTTTGACGGACACTAAAAAAGCATCTTCAAGGAAGCAGATGGATATTTGTCCGCATATGGGGGAAAGGGGCGTCAGGACTGCCTTTTTGAGTCCCAATTTTTTGGCCTGCATGCTGAGGCATAAAGGTGACTTGGTCCGTTATCAGGAAATTGGGCCATTCCCCTCTCCTAAGATTTTCTTGGTGGTCCAAAGTCAAAAAAAAAGTCCAAAAATCAGGAGGAGGTTGAAACCCCACTGTGGTCCATCACACGTAATCTGTGGAATTTTTTGTCAACATTTTTATGTGAATTTAGACTAGAGGCTGAGAGGATAATTTGATCACACGTGAGGGAACAACCTTCACTAGAAAATGAACTGAATATTGGGAAATTTGTTCTTGGTTAATTTTTAAAAAGCTTGCTGCCCCAAAAATAGTTATGTGATTTTTTTTTTACTTTGTGTGTTGTCTTGCATGTATGATTTTGTATGTGTGTCCCGGGCTTAGGGTGTGTCATGAGGGTCTGTGTCTTAGTGCGTGTGTTCTGCCCATGGGCCTTGAAATTTTGGAAGGGTTTTAAAAAGTATTTAAAAAGTTGTAATTTTTAAAAAGAAAAAAGGGTAAGAACCCCGTGATTTGTCGCTGAGTAAAAAGTGATTCGTCGGGTAAAAAAACCGTCCCGGGTGGTCGTAGAAGTGTTGGAGATCATTTCGAAAATTCTGTGATAATTCTGGTGATTTGCAGAGGTTTTGAACTCTCCAAAAACACCTTCCCCTTTTTTGCTGTTCGTAAAACAGTTTGAAGGGTTGTGTTTAAAACCAAACTTGGTGTAACAGGTGGGAAAATTGGTTTTTAGTGTATTGGAGTCGGGGGCCTTGCAACTGGTTTGGTTTGGTAGCTGAACTGAAGGTCTGATTTCCACCCCTAGGTAGGCCGGGAAGGAAATGGTTGGGGTTTTTCTCATGTGTTTGTCCCGACTGTTGAATCTGTATGGTTGTTTTCCTTGGCAAGTAGGTGTGGGACTTTAAACCTTAAAATTTGTTGTGGTTTTGTGCCCCCAGGTGGTGGACCTTGGAGTGATGACCCCTGTGACAAAATTTGGAGGCGGCATTGGGGAAAGTGGTAGTTGTTGAACCAGTTGGGCTACTGCTGGTGTGGGAAATGCGTGAAAACCCTTGTGATGAGATGTTGTTTCCAGTGGGCCGAGCCATGTTTTCCCGTCCTTGTTTGGAGGAGACGTCTGTGTTTGGGGGGAGTATGTGAAAAGACCCGTTTTTTGGGGTTTGCCTTTTTATTGGGGTCAAGCTCCCAAATCTTTTTCACAAAGGGGTACTTTAAAACGGGGAGATAAATCTATATAGCCAGCAATGATGAAAACTTAAGAAGATTCCTTTTTAGTCCTCTGGTTTTAAAGTCCACGTGACCAAAAGGTTTCAGGGGCAGGGAGACAACTCTGAGACCGGCCCTCTGACACCTTAATGCTGTGCCACCAGAATGACTGTTGAGAGGGCAAATAAAATAGAGTTTCCCTGCTGGACCCCTCGGAATTCAAACTTTTGCCCCCTGCCCAACTGGCCAAATACTTGTTTGTTTCCCCCTGGTGTTATTTATACTTGTTTGTAGGTTACGAGCGTAAAGTTTGTATTAGGAGCTGTTGTTTATTACTTATTTGCAGGTTATGGAGGGGACACGCTTGATTTGAACCAAGATTTGGTCTTGACCAGAGACTGGGTGCAGGCAGACATAAGCATGCATAACAACGCACAACTATGGTCGGACGATGCTGGGAAAGGGTTGGTGTATAGATTTTATCAACAATTTTGTAAACGATGTATGTTTTGTTGGTAGCTAAAACCGTTAAACTGTTCTGGACTGCTTGCATTGTGCAGGGCATTGACAAGTACGTCGTTGAAGACACGGAGGAGGCCAGGTCAGACAGCGCCACCTACCCCCGACCTCTCAACGTCCTAGAGGGGCCCTGATGAAATGTGAGTCGTTCTTGGCTTGGGTGTGAAATTTGGAATGGAATTGTGCTTTTTTTTTTATATCTGTTATTTGTGACAGCTGCAGAAAAGATATTTGACAGAAATTCCCCGTGTTTTTTCATGTTGTGCAGTAAACAAGCGTTATTTTTCATCTTGTTTTATGTGTTTGTAATTTGGTCCAAGAGACTTACCATGCTTTCTTTTTTTTATCTTTTTCTTTCTTCCTTCCGGTTTCTAAAGCCATGTTCCATACCAGAAATATTTTGAGAGAGAGAGGGAGAGTGTGCGTGTGTTCTTACTTTGATGGTGTATTGAGTTTTCAATCAAGTCTGTTTTCAAGAGATGATGCCCAGTTTTTTTTGGTTTTGTTTTTTAAAGATTGGGCTCAAGTGAATGTGTATTTACAGAATACAGAAGACGCAAGCCTGTGTCCTGGGACATGTAAGATGCTGAATTTTGGAGTAAGCTGAGTTAACAAAAAAGAAAAAGAAAGAATATCAACAACAAATGTTTGGCTGTTTGAGTTGGCCACGCATGTGCTGAAATATGAAATACCGCAATCTTGAAAAGCAGTGGCTCTTCCTGTAACAATCTTTCCAGTTTATAATGGTCTCCTTGTCTCTTCGAAGACTTTCTTGTGAAACATTTTTGCCGTATATCTTCAAATATTATACTTATCTCTCAACAAAGACCCTTACAGATCATTGTTACAGTATCCACTGAACTGAAAAGGGACGTGTGTTGTGTGTGTGTGTGTGTGTGTGTGTGTGTGGGGTGTGTGAGTGTGTGTGTGTGTGTGTGTGTGTGTGTGTGTGAGTGTGTGTGTGTGTGTGTGTGTGTGTGTTGTGTGTGTGTGAGTCAGTGTGTGTGTGTGTGTGTGTGTGTGTGACTGTGTGTGTGTGACTGTGTGTGTGTGACTGTGTGTGTGTGACTGTGTGTGTGTGAGTGTGTGTGTGTGCGTGTGTGTGTCTGTGTGTGTGCGTGTGTGTGTGTGTGTGTCTGTGTGTGTGCGTGTGTGTGTCTGTGTGGTGTGTGTGTGCGGTCAGGGAATGAGTGTTGTTGGCGACCTGTTGGGGCGGGCAAGATGTTCCTGCCTCAAGTGATCAAGTCGGCCCGTGTGATGAAGAAGGCCGTGGGCTACCTCATCCCTTCATGGAGAAGGAGAAGGAGGAGGAGCTGGCCAAGGAAGGCAAAACCAGCTCCGTAAGGAACATCATGACTTCCTCCCCATGCCAACCCCTTCACTCCCCTCCCGCTTTCTCGCTGTCAGACACTCCAGGAGATGGAGAACACCTAAAGAATGAGAAATGTGAAGTGAGAGCGGAAGGATGATGATGATGAAGAGGGGGAGGTCAGTGATAAACGAAGACAATGGGGAACGTGAATTGATGGGGTCGGGGTGGGTGGTGTGGGAGGAGGTGTCAATGATAAATGAGACTGGGCAATGTGAAGCGGAGGGGGGAGAAGTGAAGGATGGTGACTGTGGAGTGAAAGTGGAAAAATGTCAATGGTGAAGGAAGACGGTGGGAAAGGCGCAGTGAGAGGGTGGACGTCGGCAATAAATGAAGGAAAGAGGATGGGGAATATGTCAACGATAAATGTACACAACGAGGGAATGTGAAGTGGGATGGGCAGGGGAGGGGAGATGTCGGTGATCAATGAAGAAGGAGGAAGGGGGGGTCAATGTTAAATGATAATTGGTAATGTCCTTTAAAGGGCGGGGGAGAGGCGACGATAGATGTAACGATGGGCAGTGTGAAGTGAGATGAGATGTCAATGAATGTTAAATGAAGACAATGGGAGTGTGAAGTGAGAGGGGGGGGGGGGGGGGATGACTGTGATAAATTCAGACTGTTATTCCCATGGTGAAATGGTTAAAAGGTACATCTTTTTTTGTTTTGTTTTTTTTCAGAAATTTTCATGTTTATTCAGTGTGCCTGTTTTTCGAAGATGGTTCCTTGACAATCCCCATGCAGGCCATTCTGTACGAATGCCTGAGAGCTGGCAAAAGACATTCCTGTTGTCTCCATTCAAATAAAGATAAATTGTCCCTTGCCATTATTCATGTTGAAGAAAATGGATAGCATGTGTAGAAATGCTACACTGTTGTCTGTTAAAAAAGAACTCTAACAGGAACTGTTCTTGCTGTGGTTAATGCGACTGAAGGGAAATTTGTGACCGTGATGGCTGGGTGTGTGTGTGAAGTGCACACGCGGTTGTGTTGTGTGCAGAGAGAACGTACAGCGGCACTGTAGTGCTGGCCACTGTGAAGGGAGACGTTCACGACATCGGCAAGAACATTGTGGAGTGGTCCTGGGCTGCAACAACTTCAAGTAAGTCCAGCTTGTTCCGGGGAGATGTGATTTTCATTTGAATGACAAAGGCTTGGCCTTAAGACTGGTGTCAAATGATGCTGGTTTATGTTAGTGATTTTGATATTGTTCTGATAATTTCATTTCTCTCTCGGTGATCAAATTTTCTCAGTTTCTGTAAGCCATTGCCTCCCAGACACACCCACTCTTCTCCCACCCCCTCTCCCCTATCAGGAGCTTTGCCAGTCAGAAATCTGAACTACCACTGATTTGTCGCTGAGATGATAGTGATTCAGTCGGGTACAAACCGTCCGGATGGATCTGTAGAAGTGTTTGAGATCATTTCGAAGTTCTGTGATACATTCTGGTGATTCTGACAGAGGTCTGAAACTCTCCAAACATCCTTCCACTTGTTGACTGTATCAGTAACAACAGTTTGAAGCGAGTTGTGATAAAACACAAACATTGGTGTAACAGGTGGCAAAGTTGGTTTGTAGTGTACCTGGAGTCGGGGGCTCTTAGTCAACTGGTTATGGTATTTGGTAGCTGAACTGAAGGTCATGATTTCCAACACTCCTAGGTAGGCCAGCGGAAGGAAATGGATGGGTTTTGCCTTCATCGTGTTTGTCCTAGACATGTTGAATCTGTCATGGTTCGTTGCTCCTATGGCAAGTAGGCTGTGGGACTTTAACCTTAACCTTAACTTTGATTGTGGTTTTGTGCCCACAGAGTGGTGGACCTTGGAGTGATGACCCATGTGACAAGATTCTGGAGGCGGCCATTCGGGAGAAAGCTGGTAAGTTGTTGATACACAGTTGTGGCTACTGCTGTCGTGTGGAAACTGCGTGAACCATTGTGACTGACGATGTTGTTTCCAGTGACCAGAGCCATGGTTTTCCTGTCCTGTGTTTGAGGAGACGTCCTGTGTTTTGAGGAGACGTACTGTGAATGACCTGTTTTATAGGGGTTTGCCTTTTGATTGGAGGTCATAGCTCCAAACTCTTTCCTTCACAGGATACTTAACTCGGGGATGATAAATCTACTCATAGCCCAGCAATGATGAATACTTAAGAAGATTCCATTCAGCTCCTCTCAGGTTTAACGTCCACAGTGACCAAAAGTTGCAGGCAGACAGGGATGACTAACTCTGAAGACTCGGCCATCTGACACTACTTAACTGACTGTGCCACCAGAATGACATGTTGAGATGGGCAACTAAAATAGATGTTTCCATGCTGGACCCCCATCGGAATTCAAACTTGCAATGCCCAACTGCATACTTGTTGCAGTCCCACTGAGCCGATAACTGCTATCCCTAGCCCAACAATGGTCTGCACTCGGTCACTGTCCCCCTGATGTCTGTCTGTGGCATCTGTCAGATGCTACTCACCTGGTCTCCCCTACACACTGGGGTTTGTCCAGTTCCAGTTCACTGCCAGGGAACAAGAGTTGGGAAACCGTGGGGTCGCCCACCAAAGGAGACCAGTGGACTGCTGTTTAAGTCACCTAGGTGATGTTCACTGGTACCTGTTCTGATGCATCGTGTGCAGGACACCACCTGTCCGAGGTGGATGTTGAGGTGTTGGGCCACCAAATGAATGCAACAGATGCTGAAGACATGAGCCTCAACATGTTGGTATCTAAAGGACAGGACAAAGAGAAACAAACAAAGATGAATAGATAACGGGGAAAAAGAACAAGTGCAGATAAGCAAGCCCCCTCACTCACTATGAAAGTCACTTAACAAGGATTTCAAACGAATGAGGTTGAGAGGAGGGAGAGAGAAAGAAAGATGGGATGAAAAATAACACTTGAATATAAATGTTAAGTCTTTCAGTGGCAGCCTAGGGGAATTCTATATTGAGTTCTGTATTGTGAACAAAACCATTTGTTTCCAATCTGCGGCTGACTTTCTTCTCCTGGGTGAGACTTCCCCAGTAGGTTTCTGAAATCATGTGTCAAGTCATTTTCATAGTGACCAAGGACTTCTTTACCTGCACTTTTTTTCCACACTATTTATCTGTCTTCCTTATTCATTCCTTTTTCTTGTTTTTCCAGTGAAAGATCAATGGGTCAAGGCTTCATACTTCACTGTATGTAGCACCCATTTAGCAGTCCAATAATTCAATGTTTATTTTCATGTGTTCAACTTTGGCATGTAGACGCTATTCCTTGAAACCTCTCTGCAGGTGACGGTGACTGCTTGGCTGCATACCCATACCTAGTTTTTGCCTCCTCAGTCTTCTTATTTAGGTGCTTCCGCTTGGAATTGGAGTGAGAACAGAATAAACAGATCTACAGCTGAATTCTGTCCAGCAAGGTTCCATGTTCATGAGGTGTATCATACCAACAGTTGGCTGGCATGTTAATGACATTTAGAATCGGTGATTTGAATTCACATTGAACATGTTTATCATTTAGTCTTGCCGTTTTATTACAGGCACTGATGTTGATCAAGTCTGGTGTTTGTGTTAGTCAAGCTGTTTGCATGCAAAGATGCAGTGGGGAGAGGATAGGTATCTTGCCTTGTTTGTCCAGCATTCCCCTTTTTTTTTAGTCCTGTTCACTCTTGCAGGTTACTGACCACTTTCAGACACCACCGTCACTGCAGGGCATGTGAGGACTGTTCAGTGGGCTGGGCCGCCCTCAGGGGTAACCACATCTGCTAGTTTGTCCGCTGTTCAGTGAAGTCTGCCCACTGCATACATGTAGCCTCAGGCCTTCTCATGAACAGTTATGTAAGTGCTTCAAACTTGAGACAGTTTGACACTGTCAGCTATGTAAGTGCTTCAAACTTGAGACAGTTTGACACTGTCAGCTATGTAAGTGCTTCAAACTTGAGACAGTTTGACACTGTCGGCAGCAAAGTGTAACAGCCAGCCAACTTGAGATCAGGGGGCAGACAGAGCCAATGAGATCAACAGGAAGTAGTGAATGCCTTTCACATGCACAGAGCTAATCAGAGGAACAAGAAGTGGTGAATGCCTTCAACATGCACCATGGAACTCAATAGTGAAAGGCAGGGGTACTTATCTTCTCACTTCTGTTCATATCATCTATGGTACATGCTGTGTTGTTGTTGATGCACACTTGCATTGTCTGTGATTGATGTTGAGAGTGGAATTTCCTCTCTGCCAGACATAGTGGGACTGTCGGGCTCATCACACCATCCCTGGACGAGATGATCTATGTGGCCAAGGAGATGGAGAGGGTGGGGCTTCATGTGCCACTTCTGATTGGAGGAGCCACCACCAGCAGGTGTGTTGTGTTGGTTGTGGCTTCAACAAATATGTGGGTGGTGTGTGAAGGGGAGTCAGAAGGGCACGTATGTGAGTGTGCAGGTGCTCAAATGAGAGAGAAGTGGGTGCATGCATGCATCCAAATGCTTGTTCGTGAATTGGCAGGCAACAGAGTCTGTGTGGATGTATGTGTGTATGCTTATGTGTTTCACCTCGCCAGCTTGTGTCACACTGTGTGAGCTTGCTTTTGTGGGTGCTTTTTTGACACTGGATATGTATGGCCAGCTGGTAGGCGAGTGCAAGAGCCAATACTGGCTAAGTATGGGGAAGGTGAACATGCTTGACTTTTTAGGCATGGCACTCGTACAAGAAAGGTGATCAGCCAGTAAGAACAAAGATGAAGGTCATGTGCTTCACGACCCAGTATCTCTTTCGGGCATGATTTTTTTTCCTATGTTTCTGTTGTTCTTTACTAAAACTGCATAGAAAATCTGTCCTCGTCATATATTCTGGATCAAACATGATTCGACTGATGCATTTAATAAACACAATGGAGTAAATGGTGGAAATGAGGAACATGTTCCTCAACCGAATCCTGTAACCATTCAGTATGCATACTGCTTTCGTGTAGACTCACCTTGTGTGACCACAGAATGGCTA
The DNA here is from genome assembly GCA_018398815.1 of Conus ventricosus. Classification (NCBI taxonomy): domain Eukaryota; kingdom Metazoa; phylum Mollusca; class Gastropoda; order Neogastropoda; family Conidae; genus Conus; species Conus ventricosus. Next base: position 19,051,924 of record CM031598.1, read on the forward strand.
GGGGAAGCAAAGAAGAGACTGGCAGTGTGTGACAAGGGGTCTGTCTCTGTATTACAATTTACATCCCAGTGTTACCATGAGCAGTGTCTGTGTTGTGGTTTCTGTTGACATGGGCTGGTTGTTGTAGGATTTCCAGGGCTCACCACAGCGGTGTGAAAATCGCCCCCACGTGATGGACCTGCCCGGTCATACAGTATGGATGCCTCAAGAGTGTGGTGGTGGTTGAGTCTCGATCTGTTCGTTCGATGAAGGGAGAACTGATTTTTAGGCCATGGTGGGGTGTCCAGGAAACTTGACCCATGTGTGTTTCCTGTGTTAAAAGGTTTGGCTGGAGGTGATCGATACATTCTATGTTATTTTGCGTCATGTTTTTTTTAAACAGGATTTATCTCGATCAGTGGTGTTATATGACAGAAGAGCATTCAGTGCTGTATGTATATATGGTGATCAGTGGTGTTATTGACAGAAAGGCATTCAGTGCTGAATGTAAGTATGTGTTGATCCAGTGGTGTTATATGACTGTATGCAGCATTCAGTGTGTATGTATATATGGTGAATCAGTGGTTGTTATATGACAGAAGAGCATTCATGCTTGTATGTATATATGGTGAATCAGTGGTGTTATATGACAGAAGAGCATTCAGTGCTGTATGTATTATATGGTGATCGTTGGTGTTTATGACGAGAAAGCATTCAGTGCTGTATGGTATATAGGTGATCAGTGGTTTTATATGACAGAAGGGCATTCATCTGTTATGTATATATGGTGATCAGTGGTGTTATATTGACAGAATTGAGCATTCGTGCTGTTTGGTATATATGGGTGATCCAGTGGTTTATATGACAGAAGAGCATTCCAGTGCTTATGTATATATGGTGATCAGTGGTGTTATTGACAGAAGTCGAGCATTCAGTGCTGTATGTTATATGGTGATCAGTGTGTTATATTGACAGAAGAGCATTCAGTGCTGTATGTATATATGGTGTTCAGCGTGCTGTATGTATAATTGTGTCAGCAGTGCTGTAGTATAATGGTAGTTCAGGAGTTTCCTTTACCTTGATGGTATGTTGCTTTTTGGTTCACGTTGTTGATGATGGAAGTTTCTCACAACCCACATATTTCACCGAAGCTCTATCCGTAAAGAGTATGGATTCCTGAGGACCCATGTCGTTGGTACGGGATCAGATACAGCAACACATGTGAAATGTATGGGTCACTAGGAGTGTGTAATCAAGTCAAAAGCAAGGTTCAGTAAAGACTAGTTATGTGTGCATGAGTCTGTTTGGACTCTTGTCAGAAGTGTGTTTTTCAAATTTCAATAACTAATTTGTTACTTTTCACTCAGAAAAGTGGACATCAAACAGATAATTAGGTTATTAAACAAGGACCTAGGATACTGATTGAAGTATGCAGGAAAGTTCAAGAGATGCCATAGTTCTGTTGCGTCGTATGTGACTCAGGAAGCTCAACAAAGGTTTCATGATAATACTGTGTATGACACCTGGAAGATCTAGATTTGTTACAGAGAATTGGATGTTTTGGGTATATATTTGAGGCATCACAGGATGGTATGTTTTAGAGGCCTGACAGGATGATATGTATAAGAGGCCGGACAGGATGATATGTATGAGGCCTCGCAGGATATTATGTGTTGGAGGCCATTCAGTGTGGTATGTCATGGAGGCCTTGCAAGATAGTTTATATATGAGGCCTCACAGGATGGGATATATATATATATTATATATATATATATATATATATATATATATATATATATATTATATATATATATTAGTGTGGTTAAAATACCCAAAATGACATATATATATATATCTGAGGCCTTGCAGGATATTTGCTGTTACACTTTTCTCTGAGGGAGCCTTGGAAATGCTTCCACTAGGAGGTAGAAAGCATTGTCTTTCCTTGTTGCTCATTTTCTGTTTGAATGCTCATTTTCTGTTTGAATGCAAGTTTGTAAAATGTGTGAAAGTCTCCAAAAATGGTTGTAATTATTATTATTGAAGTCTTGGAAATTTTGTTTTTCTTAATTGAATAAAGCTTAAGATTCTCTCTCTCTCTCTCTCTCTCTCTCTCTCTCTCTCTCTCTCTCAAACCAGACATACATAGTTATTACTATAAATGATGTAACGGAAATTAAGCCAAGAAAGAAAAAAACCCCAGAGAAACTAAGATTTAGTAATAATTGACGATATGCTGCATTTCATGCAGTCTCATGTACTGATCTGTTATTGCAGTGCTCTTCTTTACTGGATCAGACTCAGTACGACGACTTCATTGAAGAGATTGCTGATGACTATGAAGAAATTCGAGAAGAACACTATGAAAATTTGAAGGTCAGTCACTGAATTGAGTTACAGCTTGAGAATTTTTAACTGAATCTGATGCTCGCAAAAAAAAGAGAAGAAAAATAAGTGTCAGATTTGGAGTTTTTGTCATCGCTAGCTTCTGGTGTTATATGCTGCCTGATCATAGAGTGTAAGAGGACAGTCTCCTCTGTGTGATCATAGAGTGTAGAGGACAGTCTCCTCTGTGTGATCACAGAGTGTAGAGCACAGTGACAGACTGTGGAGAAGTCAAGTCACCACTGTGTGATCACAGAGTGTAGAGGACGGTGACAGACTGGAGTAGTCCAGTCTCCACTGTGTGATCACAGAGTATAGAGGACGGTGACAGACTGTGGAGTAGTCCAGTCTGCTTTGTGTGATCATAGAGTGTAGAGGACAGGTGACAGAACTGATGGGTAGTCCAGTCTCCTCATGTTGTGATCACAGAGTGTAGAGCAAGGTGACAGACTGTGGAGAAGTCCAAGTCTCCACTGTGTGATCACAGAGTGTAGAGGACGGTGACAGATGGAGTAGTCCAGTCTCCTCTGTGTGATCACGCAAGTGTTGACCACGTGAGCCAGACTGTGGGTAAGTCCATGTCTACACTGTGTGATCACAGAGTGTGAGCAAGGTGACAAAGGATGGGGAAGGACCAATCCCACTGTTTGCCAAGTGTAGGGAACGTGAGTTGTCAAAATCTCTGTGCTGAATCATGTTGGACAGAGTAGAGATGTTATCCTCTAATGATCTTGAAATCACGACCCACCCATAGTGATTAGTAACTTGACCACTTTGGGTACGATTGACTAAAAAGACATTAATAACATATTGCAGTAATGGGATCTGAGCTTTCAATGGAGGTTGTGTTGCCAACACACCCCCCGTGATCTCTTCAAAATCTTCATGCATGAGTGTGTCACTGCATAATGTTGCATGGTGTAAATAGACATGGATACTAAATGATTGTGGCCAAGTTTTTCTTTGCTCCGCCCATGGCCAGGAGAAGGAAGCAACTCCTTTTCGTCTTCCCCGACCCCCTTGCTCTTAGATGCAGCCCTCAGTGTCCAGTAAGTGCCATGTCTCCCTTTGTGTCCTGTTGTGCCCGACTCTCTTTATGTCCTGTTGTGCCCGACTCCCTTTGTATTCCTGTTGTGCCCATCTCCCTTTGTGTCCTGTTGTGCCCGACTCCCTTTGTGTCCTGTTGAGCCCACTCCCTTTGTTTCTGTTGTGCCCATCTCCCTTTGTTTCTGTTGTGCCCACCTCCCTTTGTTTCCTGTTGAGCCCATCTCCCTTTATTTTCTGTTGTGCCCATCTCCCTTTGTTTCATGTTGCGTCCATCTCCCATTGTTTCATGTTGCGTCCATCTCCCTTTGTTTTATGTTGTGCCCATCATACTTTGTTTCATGTTGTGCCCATCTCCCTTTGTTTCTGTTGTGCCCATCTCCCTTTGTTTTCCTGTTGTGCCCACCTCCCTTTGTTTCCTGTTGAGCTCCATCTCCCTTTATTTCTGTTGTGCCCATCTCCTTTGTTTCATGTTGTGCCCATCTCCCTTTGTTTTATGTTGCGGCCATCTCCCTTTGTTCCTGTTGTGCCAATCCTCCCTTTGTTTCATGTTGTGGCCATTTCCCTTTGTTTCCTGTTTGCCCATCTCCCTTTGTTTCATGTTGTGCCCATCATACTTTGTTTCATGTTGCGCCATCTCCCTTTGTTTCATGTTGTGCCATCTCCCTTTGTTTCATGTTGTGGCCCATCTCCCTTTGTTTCCTGTTGTGCCCATCTCCCTTTGTTTCATGTTGTCCCATCTCCCTTTGTTTCATGTTGCGCCCATCTCCCTTTGTTTCATGTTGTGGCCATTCCCTTTGTGTCCTGTTGTGCCCATCTCCCTTTGTTTCATGTTGTGCCCATCTCCTTTGTTTCATGTTGTGCCCATCTCTTTGTTCATGTGTCCCTCTCCCTTGTTTCATGTTGTGGCCCATCTCCTTTGTTCTGTTGTGCCCTCTCCCTTTGTTTCATGTTGTGCCCATCATACTTTGTTTCATGTTGTGCCCATCTCCCTTTGTTTCATGTTGTGCCCATCCCCTTTTGTTTCATGTTGCGTCCATCTCCCATTGTTTCATGTTGTGCCCATCATACTTTGTTTCATGTTGTGCCATCCTTTGTTTCATGTTGCGTCCATCTCCCTTTGTTTCATGTTGTCAGCCATCTCCCTTTGTTTTATGTTGTGCCATTCTCCCTTTGTTTTATGTTGTGGCCATTTCCATTTGTTTCATTCATGTTGTGCATATCTCCCATTGTTCTGTGTTGCGGCCATTTCTCTGTATTTCATGTTATGGCCATTCCCACTGTTTCAAGTTATGGCTGGGTGTTGACAGTGTGTGTTGACCTGTTGCACAGGATCGGCGCTATGTGACTCTGGAGAAAGCCAGGGACAGGGCCCTGGTCATCGACTGGGCCTCTGAACCACTGCCAGGTAAATGTGCCACACCTGTCCTGGCTTGATTTGCGAAGACAGGTTACAGAGGATGGCTAGTAGAGAGAGAGGCTGGGCTGTTGGACTCTTGCATGAGTCACTGTGTATGGGAATGCCTGTGTCTGCGTAGGTGTGTGAACGTGAAGCATCTGTATACATTTTCACATTTAATGTACCAGTCCGCCTGTCAAAAGTAGTTTTAGATTTTGTTACAGTAAGGGTTACTAGGCAAGGGCTGTGCATAAAGATTCTGCATTTGGAACTGTCTGCTCAGTCTCTTGCTGTGTGCTTTCTGTACAAGCAAAAAAATGTTTCTAAATATTTATTTTTTCACTTTGTATCGAATGTGACTGGGAGCAACAGCAAAGTCCATTTACTTTCTTGTGGATGATCTAACGGCCCAGGCGCTAATGTGTTTGAAATGAATTCCAACGTATGTGGCCATGACTTAGCGAGGAGATGTGGTGAGTTTGCTTCAATGTTCAAATCATTACAGTGCAGTGGAATGACCACAGTAGTCAACCATAAACAACACACAAACACATGCATCAAACTACATCCACTACAAGATTTTTGGATATGATTTGGACTTGCAGAGCTTTTCCCCTTTGGTTTGTTATTTGTTCTTGAACTAAGTCACTGTTTGGTCAGTTCATTTGGTGCCTGAAGAAACTAAGTCACTGTTTGGTCAGTTCATTTGGTGCCTGAAGAAACTAAGTCACTGTTTGGTCAGTTCATTTGGTGCCTGAAGAAACTAAGTCACTGTTTGGTCAGTTCATTTGGTGCCTGAAGAAACTAAGTCACTGTTTGGTCAGTTCATTTGGTGCCTGAAGAAACTAAGTCACTGTTTGGTCAGTTCATTTGGTGCCTGAAGAAATTGAATTGGATGTTTTATGTTTTACCTCCACAAAACACGGCAGGTAAAAGGTTAGTATATTTTTTAATAAAAATATTCTAAAGATGTGTTTTCCTCCCTAGTAACATTGTCCATGGAAATATTGTGCATTGTTCCATGGTAAAGATGTATTTTCCTCCCTAGTAACATTGTCCATGGAAATATTGTGCATTGTTCCGTGGTAAAGATGTATTTTCCTCCCAAGTAACATTGTCCATGGAAATATTGTGCATTGTTTCGTGGTAAAGATGTATTTTCCTCCCGAGTAACATTGTCCATGGAAATATTTTGCATTGTCCATGGAAATATTGTGCATGTCCAGTGGTAAAGATGTGTTTTCCTCCCTAGTAACACTGCCCATGGAAATATTGTGCCTGTCCAGTGCGCCCCAGTTTCCTGGGAGTGCGTCACTTTGTGGACTACGATCTGGAGCTGCTGATACCCTACATTGACTGGCGGCCATTCTTCCACGTCTGGCAGCTGAGAGGTCGCTACCCCAACAGGAACTACCCCAAGATCTTTGACGATGCGGACGTGGGTGAGTCGCTGTCAGTCTGCTGGGAGAGATGAAAACTTACCTGTAAGACATTGAGACGGAGACTTGCAGGAATGTGTGTTCACCTGCAGATTTTTTGACACAGAAATCATGTCGCCGGGCATTGCACAGAACTGTAACTTGTGAGATTTTACAAAGTGAGAGAAGCAACATAAATCATAAAAATCAATTCACAGTTGCCTTTTTATTTATTTATAACTTGTGAGATTTTACAAAGTCAGAGAAGCAACATAAATCATAAAAATCAATTCACAATTGCCTTTTTATTTATTTATATTGACAAATACATTTATCATTCAAGTTTTAACTGTGTGAAAAACAAAGCTTGGATGCCATAGACTTATATCTGAAATGACACCATATCGTACACTCCAAGCATCAAACAGGGATTAGATGTGATTAGATGTGGAGTCTTAAATCTTGAAGTATTCTTTAAAGAATGGAAAATGAACACAGCAGGTAGCAGCACCAATATTTCCATTCTTTAAAGAGCCGGGGAAGTTGGATTTTCAAACTGATGTCATTGTTTGGTTTCGAGTTTTCAGCTGTTTTTTTAGGTTCTGGTAAACTGCGTATTGTTCATCTGGTGAACATGTCCTGCAGATATGTAATGCCCATAAGTGCACTAATTGCAGCTTTTTTTCCCCTGGTTTTATATTTGCATGTTGGTATTAGTTGATGGGATAAGTTTTCCCGATACAGGAAGTTATATTTTCACCTGCATCTGTTGACTGGTTTGTGTGTCCTTCAGTAAGATCATGCCCCAAACAACTTGACTTGTGTGAAAGAAACTGGGTGGAGAGATGGACTGTAGCTCAAAGGTCAGGCCGTGGAATGTTGGCAGATCTAGGGTGGAACATGAAAGCAGAATCTGTTTCATTTTGGTGGAAGTTGATGCCCTTCCGAGCGTCTCTCTAGTTACCAACTCTGCTTGCTGTTGTTGCCACAGGCGAGGAGGCCAGAAAAGTGTTCGATGATGCCCAGCGCATGCTGAAGAGTATCGTCAGCAACAAGTCTCTGAAGGCCGGTGCCACCATTGCGTTTTACAAGGCCAACAGTGTAGGGGACGACATCGAGGTGTATGATGAGGATGGGCAGCTGATTGAAACGTTGCATGGCATTCGGCAGCAGGTAATAAATGACTTTTCACTTTTTTGTTTGTTTATGGCATTAATATATATATCTATATATATATAATATGTGTGTGTGTGTGTGTGTGGCTCTTTTTCAAAACATAAAATGATATTCCAAGGAAGTATTTTATTTTATGAATATCCCCAAAGCTAGAATTTTTCAACAATTTTTTGGTGCAGTATCAAACTGGAAATATATACTGCAGTGCTGCTGACTGTTCCTGTATATCAGGTTGTGCCTGTTGCTTTTAAACACTCAACATGTTACGTCTAGCCCCTCTACTGACAAAGGACATGTTTTTAATATCATGGCCTTTAGGCTTCTAGGAAATTTGATGTTTCCAGTAAGCTATCTAGCAATTGAAAAAAACAACAAAAGGTCTCTACCTTTCTCTCTGTCTCTCACTCTGTCTCTCTCACGGTCTCTCTCACTCTCTCTCTCTTAATATTTTTTATAGCTAATTTTCTTAACTTTGTCATGTCTTTCAAAAGTCTGAAGGATTGATGACTACTTTCACTTGTTTTTTCTGTTCTGTTCCATGGTTCAGTTCAAATGTCACAAACCAGACTGGCTGAATGAATGTGCAGTTTTTCATTTGATGGTGAGAAACGCAGGCAACAGGGGAACAAAGAAATTGCTTCCAAATACTGCATGAACAGCAGGAGTGAACAGTCGTTGTGTTTGATTGGACTTCAATTACAGGCACATTATGTGAATGTTTCTCCAGCAGTGTAGTGTGATCAAATTGCAAAGGTCATAAATAACAGTTTGTACCAAAGTTTACAGATGAGGTCACGTGTTTGTTTTGTGGCAAGGCGGAGAAAGAATCCATGGACAGCAGCCCCTACCTGAGCCTGTCAGACTTCATTGCTGCTAAAGACAGCGGCATCACCGACTACATCGGTCTGTTTGCCACCACGGCGGGACTGGGCACAGACGACCTGTGCAAACAGTAAGGGAGAGAGGAACAGGCTGAGGAGGGGGATTTGAAGCTCTGTGTGTGTGTGTGTGCATGCGCGCAGGGCTATGGTGATTGTTTATATTTGTGGGAAAATGTGTATGTGTGTGTGTGTATGCTAGCACACTTAAGACCATTGTGTGTGTGGTATGTGTGTGTGTGTGTGGTGTGTGTGTGTATCAATGGGCAGAGATGAATGATCGATTGATCAGAGAAGAGAAGGGAAGAATTTGGCTTGCAACAGTGCAGTGAGGGATGTCCAGACAGACGGGGAACTGCGCAGCCCTTTATCCATCATGTGCTGATGAGTAGAGGTGCTGTCACCGTCCTTTCACACTGGTCACGCTGGACTTTTGGTCGATTCTGGGATTTCCACCTTAAGAATGATCTTGGACAGAGGGTGATGTGAGATGCATGTCCACCACTGTGTCCTGTAGATAGTCTTGGACAGGGAGGCATAGAGAATGTCCACTTCCTGTACCATGTAGAAAAGTCTTGGACATGGTTTCCTGGTAAGATAAATGTCCACCCTCCACTGTTCCCTGTAGGATGGTCTTGGTTAGGGAAGTCTTGGTGAGATGTATGTCCACCCACCATTTAGGATGGTCTTGGACAGGAGTCATGGCAAGATAAATGCCCATACCTGGCAGTTTATGGCTTTTTACATCTTGGAGGAGTAGTGCCAGCATATGCATTGACCTATGCCCCGACACTTGAATAGGTCTTAGGATCATTGTATACCACAATATCCATCAGAGACCAGTTAAGTTTTTTGTTTGTTGCATGTTGCTTACAGTGTCTGGTAGGGAGAGAGTACCAAACTTGAGTACGGCGCTGTGGCATGGGATCCATTCACAAAGCAAGACATCGACCGAATTGAAAAGGTCCAACGATTAGCTGCCCGCTTTATTTGCAATAACTACAGAGACAGGGACCCAGGCTGTGTCACTAAGATGCTACAATACCTACAACTGCCACCTTTGGAGGACCGCCGAAGACAGCTTTGACTCACCATGCTGTACAAGATTGCCGGCGACCTGGTCCCTGCCATACCAGCTGATACCTTCCTCACCCCAGCAGATCAGACCAGGCGGAGAATTAAACCAACCACATTTACAGACTGTGTAAGCCAAAACCCCCTACAAAGCAGATCTACAACAACAATAGAGCCTTCGTCATACAGTCCACTGCAACTGAACAATATAGAAACTCCTTTTTCATCCGAACTCCCCTGGAATGGAACCTCTTGGACAACAACACCGTCCAACAGCAGAATGCCAGTGCCTTCTCCACCGCACTAGGCAGGGTTGAGGCGGCCATTTTCCACCACTAACCCGCCAACACCCCTCCCCCTCCCCCCACATCCCCCTCTGTTTTTAATCTTTTAGAGTCTTGCGCTGCGCAACCAGTTGTGTAATAGCCATTACTGGCTCCAACAACTAGCCGCCAACCAACAACCACAGGCCGAGATCCAGATCCAGATCCAGATCCAAACCGTATAAGTGAAAAGGCTACCAAGATTGTGTGTGTATGCGTGTGTTTACCCTTTTTGAGCTGGTTATACTGACTAAACCTATACGGTCAAGGTGGACCTTAACCTGTGATGTGTGTCGCAGGTTTGAGAATGAGCTGGACGACTACAGTATCATCATGGCCAAGGCACTGGCTGACAGACTGGCTGAGGTGGGCCTCACTTTTTCCTTGGTTTAGTCTTTTAACTCTTTATGTACAATGTATATTTAACAAGCAGACTGTCCACACCATATCCTTGGACAAGTTTCACTACTTTCGATTGAGGCCATGTGTGTTTCCCATGTAGCGTGCACTGGATCTTCTATATTCTCTTCAAGGCTGTCCAGTCCGCAGGGTTGAGTTAGCTTGGGTAGAAATGGATCGATGTCTTCAACTGACTGATTGCCCGAGACTGACTGCTCATTCTTTTAATGTAGTCCCTTGATCAAGATATCTTCAACGAGTTTACTCGACTCAAAATCCTTTCATTTAGGTACAATATGGGCTACAAGCTGCAATGTATGAATGGTAAAGCTGTGTGCATGCATATGTACTACCAAACGGTTATGAAGTCAACTTTGAAATGAATTGAATATTTCATTCTAGCAAAATGTGAATATGCATGACCATGTTTGTTTTGCAGTATTCAGGAAAAGAATATGCAAGATGTTGGATAAGTCTTCATGAATTATCAGGCATGGTCATACATAAAACTGAGCAAAGTGTGCTGGTGCAAGAAGGTAGTCTGTGGGTACACGATGGTTAAATTCACATGCCTGCATGTTGCAAATACCAAGGGAAAAAACTGTTGGTGTTTAGTTTGATTTAACTGTAGCCATGTCCCTGTGAAAAATGGCACTCAGCATTTGAGAATTTTTTTTCCTCAGAACAGTACAATGACAGAGTAAAAGTTCAGTTTAGTTAACCACCATCTGGTTGAATTCGGGGGTTCACTGGTGATGCTTGACAATACCTGATTATGCTGGCTGTGGGTGTAGCATCTCAAAGGTGTCATAGTGGGCAGCAGAGGAGGTGGGGATCACCTGTTAATGAACCTTCAGGAAACCCTGAGGTAAAGCTAGTCATTGTAAATGAAAAGTGCCATCCTTGAGATTTGAGCACTGCGGTGCCTACAGGACAATCGTCTCCAGTCAGAAAATGAAAACGGACTCGTGGCACATTTGGCCATGTTTTACAGACAGTCTTGTAGGAAATGACAATGAGATATAACCAAAATGTTCAATGAATTTCTTATATTTAAAAATTTCCAGCTAGATCTACCATCACATTACTTTTTAAAAAGTCAAAATAGATCTTTCACAAGTTTTCCATATAAATTTCCGGCAGTTTTTGAAAATTATCACTCGCTTCCAAAACAGGAAAATTGGTGAAAGGTACACATACATTACTTGAAATGTCTGCAATGCCACCAGCAAACTTACTTGAAATAATAGATGACCGTTCATCAAACTGAGTTCCTTTAGTCATTTAACATGTCCAAAATCCAGTCAGACACCCATCCAATTTGACCACCTCTCAGAATGAGAATCACCTTCAGCATCTTGTTTTGGCGAAAAGGCACCTTTAAACAGTTCCAACAAATGCTGTCAAAGAGAAAACCACTGTTTTCAGTCTACAGAAGAAACTGCATGTAGTAGAACGGTCAGGCTGATGTCTGTGTAACTCTATGATTTAAAGAGCAAAAAAGATCTGTGTTCTGTAACATTGGCTCGTCACAGTTTGTGGGTAGAGAGCCAAAGTTTGAACTTAAGGTCGACGCCATTCGGTCAAAACTGAAAGTCTGAACTCACAAGTAACTGCCGGCATCGAATTTTTAAAGAGAAACCAACCCTTGTTAGATTATAGCGGTCGCCCTGAATGCCACAGTTGTTTCCCTTGTGGAGTGGGTTGGTGCCTGAAATATCAGGGTCAGCTGACCAGCCTGTGTCGATGGCAATCATCAACACTCTGATGTATCGCTGTGAGTTTTGGTTACTTTGAGATATATACTTATCAGTTTGTATTGTTCAGTCAGTATTTGTCATGTTTTAGAGCACCTCCAGACGACCGCTATTCAGTGGGTACACACGATTGAGGCGCAAGAACATCCTCATCCACGTTATTTGCATTACTTGTCCTGTATAGTTCATGTACTACTGCTGTTCTGTTCCCATCAAAGACGGACTGTGTGTGGTGACAGGCGTTTGCGGAAGCCATGCATGAGGACGTGAGGAAGAGGTACTGGGGCTACTGCAGTGAGGAAAACCTGAGTGCCATGGATCTGCATAAAGTCAGTACCAGGTAAACGGCCACTGTGCTGGAGGATGCCAGACGCCAGTTTTGTGAACATTTGAAAAAAATTTGTGTGAAAGTTACACTGCCAGATGGAAGGATACACTGATTGGAATTCTGCTGATTTGTTTCTGAGATGGACATTTTATTATAAAGTTAACTTGTAAATGGCTGGGGAAACAAACATTGGGCGACTTGACTGCTTTCAATGGAAACGGTCCCATCAACTTGAAACTTTTAAGGTTCCCTCTGAATTCATTGCTTTTACAGAAAAAGTAATGGTGTTTTCTCCTGGTCAATAATCACCAATTCGTTTTTTTTCCAAATCAGAGAGAGGCTTCTACGCATGTTCCCCCCCCCCCCTTCCCCCCCCCCCCCCCCCCCTCCCCCCCCCCATCCAATATCTATCCTTCCCCTATTGTCTGTTGTCCAAACTGTTTAAGTTCTCTTGCTAAAAAGAACAGTCGGAGAAGAAATGCCAAGATAAGTTGAAAGAACTAAAATACAGTTCAAACTAGCCGCTATTGCTTTCCATTTCTCTATATCTGTTGTCTGTGCTGTGGGCATATTTGTCATCGCATACTCTGCTCTTTCAGTCGAAAGTTCCTGAAGATACCAAAGTGAACAGCCCTGATGTGGCCCTTTGCGGTCGGCTGGGCTATAAGCAACATTATCTTTCTTATCTATCCTACCAAAGTGAAATTTAAAATCAGTTGGTGAACATGCCTACAGCTTTGCTGTACCAGCTGTTTGGAACTCGCTGCTTTCCTCTTTATGAAACAAGCCCACCTTGTCTGTTTTAAAAGCGCAGCCAGAAAGATGTTTTTTCAGCCAACCATTTTGAATATTACTTTTCTCACTTTGTGTGTAACACATTATGTTCTGTAGCAAGATAGTTGCTGCATGTGAATGAAGGAAGGTCTGAATGATGTATGAAAGCACAATGACTCGTTTTCAACTAGAATTGTGCTATACAATACTAATTATTATTAAAAACCTGTAACCTGCTCAGCAGGGATGGTGTATGTACCTAAGTTACACTGCCATGAGAGGTTTTTCAAACCACTCCAAGCTGCATTGAAGCTGAACATCCAGATTCATTGACTGTTTTTTCTTTGTGTGTGTTTTGTTTTTGGTTTTAGTCGTTTTTCTTGCAAGGAAGATGCTTTACTTGGAGATGGAGAAAAACGATGAAGAAAATGGAGCAGTGGAGGTTGGTCTGTGACTGGATGAAGCATGAAACTTGACAACAACAACAAAAGTCCCCAAGTCATGTCAGCTGTTCCGCTTTGTGTGTAGGGTATCCGCCCGGCCCCAGGCTACCCCAGCCAGCCGACCACACAGAGAAGGAGATCATGTGGCGTCTGCTGAAGGCCGACGAGGTGGGCATCACCCTCACCGAGTCGCTGGCCATGGACCCCGCCTCCTCAGTGTCCGGTCTCTACTTCGCCTCTCCTCATTCAGTGTACTTTGCCACAGGGAAAATCTCCAAAGATCAGGTACAGCTTGGAAGAAAAATCATCTATTGTTCTTTTTAAGTGTTGTGCATGATTTGGCTTGTATTCAAGTGTTCAGATCTAGTCAAGACCAAGGAAAAGTATTCAACTTTATTGTTTTAACAAATCTTAAATAAATGTTAGCGAACCGCCCAGAAAACGTGGACAAGACGTGTTTTGTCTTGTGACTCGTTTTTCCACGTTCTCTGGGCGGTTCGCTAACATTTACTTAAGATTTGTTTAGATTTCCGTCTGCAGTAGTCTCACTTTGCAACTAGATCTTTATTGTTTTAAATTTTCAATGGTGCAGTAGCTCAAAAAGTTTGAATTTATCCTTTCTAGTCTTTGACATTTATTCAAATGCTTCGAAAATTTTACCAATCAAATAGACATTTGTTCAAAAAAGTTTACAAGCCAAATGAAAATGTTTAGTTTCCATGTGAAACATTTCACTCCAAAATCAGTTCAAAGTACCAGCCACGTGTTCAGAAAAGTTTTTTCGCAATTCAAATTGCATGGTTGATATGCAGAAAAGGAAAAGAACAAAAAAAACAAAAACAAAAAAAAAAAAAAAAAACAGATACAAGCTTCCCTCCTCCAACTTCCCCCCTCCCCTCTCAAACATTAGTCACAAAAAAGAAAACACTTTGTGGTTGAAAAATGGTGAATGTTTGGAAGGCAGCAGTTTGAACTGCTCATGACTGGCTGGGAAATTAGATGACCACATCACAAAACTGCAAGATGATGTGGCGATGAGGGGCAAGTTTTGTGATCCTTTTCATGTACTTGCCTCTGGCACGTGAAGTTTTATTTTCACTTGCCAAACATATTTTCTGCGCACCCCTTTCAGAGATGTGTAGAGTTAGACAGCAGAGACTGAAATTAGCAGGCATGGGAACTGATCAGAAGTCAGAAGCATGAAATGTTGATAAATATAACTGCACAGTTGGTATGATCTCCGACATTCTGACACTTCATGGAATTTGAGAGGACTTGCACTTGAAGATCTCCTCTTGGAACTTTTGTTTATGGTGGTCTGAGCCCCCTGAATACGTTTGCTGTTATAAAATTCAAAAAAAAAGTTTTGCTCTGCAGAGGAACTCTCTGCAGATGGTTCCGGTGTGATTGAATAAATCTCATTTTCTGTTCTCTCCTTCCTCTTTCCCCCACCCTGCCCCTCAACCCCCACCCTGCCCCTCAACCCCCACCCTGCCCCTCAACCCCCACCCTGCCCCTCAACCCCCACCCTGCCCCTCAACCCCCACCCTGCCCCTCAACCCCACCCTGCCCCTCAACCCCCACCCGGGCCCCTCAACCCCCACCCTGCCCCTCAACCCCCACCCTGCCCCTCAACCCCCACCCTGCCCCTCAACCCCCACCCTGCCCCTCAACCCCACCCTGCCCCTCAACCCCCACCCTGCCCCTCAACCCCCACCCTGCCCCTCAACCTCCATCCCCACCATATATCACTAGCTCTTTTGTTTCCCACTTCTGATTTCATCCCTCTCCATGTGTTCACTTGTATATTTTGCCTCCTTTTTTTTATTCCATGCTTGACTGCATTGACCTGCCCCCGCCCCCCCCCCCCCCCCCCCCATATGTCCTTTTTCTGTATCCTGTAACCACTTATTCTTCTGAAACTCTGCTCCCCTTGTTTATCTGTCACCCGAGGTCCACTCAGATTCACATACCATCTGCACTGTTCTTTGTCATCTCTCACCCGAGTCATCAATTCAAAAATTTGCATCTGCAACTGTTTCCTCTTGTCAGTTCTCACCTGGGTCCATCATTCACATTAACCATCTGCATTTTCTTTGTATCTCTCACCTAGTCCATCAATTCCCATACCATCTGCCCCTTTTCCTTGCATCCTCCTGAGGCCATCAATTCACATTACCACTCACTGTTCCTTGTCACTCTCCACAGGTCCATCATTCACATTACCATCTGCACTTTTCCTTTGTCATCCTCCCTGAGCCATCAATCACTTACCATCTGCCTGTTTCCTTTGTCATCTCTCACCGGTCCATCAATTCACATTACCTATCTGCACTGTTTTCTTTTCATTCCACAGTCTCATTCACATTACATCTGCACTGTTCCTTTGTCACCTCACCGAGTCCATCAATTCACACCACTCACTTTTCCTTTTTCATCTCATCCTGATCCAACCACTTCACATTTACCAACGCATTGTTTCCTTTGTCATCTCTTACCGAGGTCCATCAATTCACATTACCAACTGCATTGTTTCCTTTGTCATCTCTGTTCCCTGTCCCACCATGGCCACTGCTGTGTCCCCTTTGTCATCTCATTCCTCTGGTCCACCAAATCAAAGTGCCGACTGCTTTGTAATCTTTTCCCCTTTGTCAACTCTTTTCTCTGTCATCTCTCCAGTCCTCTTGTCTTTCCCCTCTGTTTCTCTCTTCCTTTTTCCTTTCCTTCCTTTTCTCCTCATGCCCACTTCCATTCACCTCCTCCCCATCTCCTCTTGTGGTCTCTTCTTTTATTCCTCACCTCTTTTCATCAGTATTGGTTACATCAAATCTGCAACTGCACACAGAAACTGCTCTTTCTTTTCTTGTTTTGTCTGGAGCTGCCCATACTTGTTTTTCCAAGACGCTAGCAGTATTGTCTGATGACTGACCATGGAGAGTTTCTGTCTGAATCAGGTGCAAGACTACGCAGCCCGCAAGCAGATGGCAGTGAGCGATGTGGAGCGATGGTGCAGTTCTGTGCTGGCTTACGACCACTGACCACTGTGCCATTTGTCTCTCCTAACATTATTGGACATGGACAACTGCCAGGGCATTCACTGGTGATCTCATCAAATGCATTTTAATTTGTGACATTCTGGGACTCGGGGCTCTGGGACTCTTGGGTCTTGAATTCACGGGACTCAAAGTTGGTTTTAGGTGGACTGCCCTTTGTGTTAAGGGAACAGAAACCCAATTTTTATACTTTGTTGTGATTATAGTGGGCATTGCACACTGGCATATCATCTGTGTTGTGCACGAACAGGGAATGTTATATCACGAGTGCAAGTGTGCAGTTTATAGAAATAGAATGTTTAGAATAGTGGAATGGAGCTTGAATGGTGTGTTTGCTCTGAATTTTTATCCTAGATTTGTTTATGGTGGTGGAGCAACCACAGCAGTAGGATGGCAGCTGCTGGTGGAAAATAAACCCAGCTACACAGATTGTTATCAAACAGTCTTCCGATGGTCATTCTGTTTTTCACCATCTTGTTTTCCTGTAAATGTTTGGAATTTGTACCTGCTCCACTTCACCATCCTTTTGCCAATTTTTTTTGGCCTGGTTCTGCTCCTGCAAAGGTTCAGCAAAAGTTGTGTTCTGTCTTTGGTGAGATGCTCAAATAACTCCCCGATACCAGATCTGATAACAGGGATGACGAGGGGAAGAGAAGGGGATTGGTGTTTACATTCTGTTTTCATAAGCTTTAGTTGTGTAATTGGACATGCATGTGAATAACGGGAGTCGCCCTTTTCATCAGCAGATGGCATGTGCTACATCTGTGGGCTGAACATACTGGCATGTACCACAGGAATACATGATGAAGATAGTAGGGAGAGAGAGAGGGTGTGTGCTGTGGTCAGATGGGTTGGGCATTGGCCTTCAGAGCCAATGGTCACGAGTTCAAACCACTTGCAGGGGCGGATTGTTACAGCTTGAAAACCCTCTCTGTCCACCCAGCAGTAAACATGTACCTGATGCAGGTCAGGGATGACTGAGGGAGCTGAAACAGGGGGATGGTGGGCTATACCTTCCATAGTGCTGTGCCCTTGTGGTGGTGAACCAGTGGTTCACGGCTTCTACAACCATCAGGCTCCCTGACGTAACCAGACCTTTGCAAACTATGTCTGTAAATATCCTTGCATATTTACAGACAGTTTGCCAGTGCTTTGAGAGTAAACATTGTCGGATCTGAATCATCGTCATTAATGTACATGTAAAAATCAAATGGATCCATCGCCGTTTTCTTTGTGGGATATGCATTTCTTTTAAAGGATTTACAAAGCTTAACTTGTCCACACGTTTTGTCAGTGTATGGTATGTAATTAGATACATTCTATCATTGTAAAAGAAATGGGTTTGTATGACTGTAATAGTGGTTGTGATAAGGAAAATCAGGAATGTATAAAGTGGTGCTTTTGATCTCCCTTTCACTCATAGTGTACATTCATGCTCTGACAGTCTACCATCCTTTTTTTTTTCTTTCATGCAAGCATGGAGTTACCAGCACATTTTGTTTAAGCAGACATTTTGAACTATAAAATGATGTCAAATTGAACATATCATTCCGCTGCGATTCAGTTATGCTTGTTGAAGTTGCAGCAGGCTGATATTGTAAATGTTGATGTACTGTTACTATGCAACACAATGACTCAGGGTTGTTTGATTTTAGTGCCAAAATGCAATTTTTATATTGTCACTAGGTTTGTGATTGAATTTAGAAAAGATCTAGCTGCTACTTTGACTGAATTTAGAAAAGATCCAGTTGCTACTTTGATTGAATTGAGAAAAGATCCATTTGCTACTGTGGCTAAAGTATCAGTAGCTGCAGCATTAGACGTTTAAGGGCCGGGCTGCCCAATTGCTGGTTTGCTGTTCACTGTAGTGGAGGCCTCAACGAGATTTTTCAGCCTGCTGGATGCAGTGTATTTGAAACTTGAGTATGGACCGCATAGGGCCAGAGGCTGTAAATGAATGCGAGTGGGGAACGAAGTATTGCATGACCATAGATTGTTGCTCATCTTTAACATTCAAAGCAATAGTTCCTTGAAAATCCTCATGTACAGTTGTTGAATGTTGCATGCTGAAGATGTTACTAATTCATGTGGAAAATGATTTAAATTTTCTTCAAGATTCTTGTATTCTTTCTGTGCATGATAGATTCCAGCTTTGAGCAAAAACGGAATTGCTGCATCGCTTAATGAAGAAAACAACCACAGTGCAAAACAAACATATGTTTCTATGTATTAGGTTCTTTTGGACAAGACAATGAAAATGAAGTAGAGTCGGTCATTTGTCTGTGATCTGTTTGCAAACTTTGGTCTGGGATGAACAACTAAAACCACAAACCCGAAGATTTGTGTTTGTCCTTCACTTTCATTGTCTTAGGTCCCAAGGAGTCGAAACAAGAGCTTTCGTTTTCCAATTTGCTCTTGTTTCAGGTTCCACCCACAGTCACTCCACTTTGAAGCATGTTCCTGCTTTCTTTGGTTTGTCTTTTTTCCCCCGCATACGCAGGCCGGATATTCCTGCGGACACTCCCTGTATAGGCAGGCAAGGATTAATCCCATCTGTCCAACAAAGGGTGTGTATGACTGTTTTTTATCCCGCCATTAAGGCAGCCATACTCCAACTTCAGGGAAGGTGCATGCTATGCGTAACGTGTCGTCTATACCAACAGCCAAACTGGCCTTCTCTTCTGAAAGTTGGTGATGGGATTTCACGTGTGTGCAAGATGTTACGCATGCATTCACACACGAAACCTTGGTATATATTCTCATTCGAAGGACTGTATGGGAAAGGGAGTCCGAACCAATGTTAACTCTGAGGGAAAAATCCCCCAGTACAGAAACGGCCTGGCGGACATCCAAACCCGCAACCCCAGGATCACGAGTCCGGTGCTCTACTACTAGGCTATTCCGGCTCCTGTGCTCTTTATTAGACCACGTGTTGGCATCAGTATCTTGGCAAGGCTAGCCAGAAATTGCACCCAGCATACAGGCTTATACATAAAAAAAAAAAAGAAAAATTCTTCAGCAACAGACACCTTTACCCAGAGTGTCTTTTATGGAAATGGCTTTTCTCTCGCATTCTTTATCATCTACCAGCTGTAAGAGGGTGGGGAGGTGAAATGTCTATTGGAAAATTGACTCCAAATAATTATTGTAATATCGGTGTTTGCTTTGATCCTATTAATAATAATAATAAGGAACATTTAGTGCGCTTAATCTTAAACAAAAGCCCTAAGCGCTTACAGCAATAAGCCCTAACACACACACACACACACACACACACACACACACACACACACACACAAACACACACGCGCGCACGCACACACACACACACACACACACACGCACACACACACACACACACACACACACACGCACACACCCACACACCAGCGAAGGAGCAGAAACATTATGTTTTGAAGAGAGTAGTTTTGAGGGAGGACTTGAAAGAAGAAAGACTGTTTGAGTTTCGGAGTGCATAAGGGAGATTGTTCCAGAAGGAGCCTGAAAAGAAAAAGAACGTTCACCAAGTGTTCTGGCCTGAAAACGAGGGATTTGCAGAATGCGAGTGTCGGAGGAAGAGCGAAGCTGTCTAGAAGGAGTATAGGTCGACAGAAGTTTAGAGAGGTAAGATGGAGCGAGGCCGTCCAATGCCTTGTAACAGAGCAAAGAAAGTTTGTACTTGATGCGTTTTTCAACAGGAAGCCAGTGCAAAGATTTAAGCAAGGGAGAAACATGAGAGGTTTTCGGAGATTTCGAGACAAGGCGAGCAGCATTATTTTGAACTTTCTGCAATTTTGCAAGAAGATTCTGTGGACAACCAGCAAGAAGAGAATTACAGTAGTCAAGTCTTGAAATAATGAAAGCAGAAACCAGAGTCTTGGTGGCTTCTTCAGACAGAAGGTGGCGCACAGAACTGATTCGCCGAAGCTCCGAGTAGCAAGCACGGCAGATAGAAGAAATCTGATTTTGAAAAGAGAGTGTCTGATCAAGTACAACGCCTAGATTTCGCACAGTGGTAGAGGTCTGAATGAGAGAGGTACCAAGTTGGACAGAAGAAGGAACAGAGATTGTAGACATGAGCCGTTTGGGAGAATGAAGATCAGTTCAGTTTTGTCATTGTTTAACTGAAGTTTGTTGCAAGTCATCCATGCCTTTATGTCAGAGATGCAGAGCTGTGAGCGATCAATGATGGAGGAGAGGAGAGAAATGTCACCAGAAATGTAGATTTGATTGTCATCAGAGAAGCAGTGGTGTGAAATGTTATGATGGGCTACGATGTCAGAGATGGGTTGGGTATATAGAACAAACAGAATGGGACCAAGGACAGAGCCTTGGGGAACACCATAATTCAAGTCAGCAGAGCTTGAAGAAAAACCATTAACAGAGACAATTTGGGTTCGACCAGAAAGGTAAGAATAAAACCATGCCAAAGCGTGAGAAGAGATGCCAAAAGTATGTTGAAGTCTAGTGAGGAGGGTGGAGTGATCAATGGTGTCAAAGGCAGCGGACAAGTCGAGAAGAGAGAGCAGTGAAACCTGACCGTTATCCAGAGCAGAGAGATCGTTTATTATTTTCAGCAGAGCAGTTTCTGTACTGTGTCCAGTGCGATAGGCGGACTGCAACGAATAGAGCAAGTTGTTTTGGTCAAGGTGGTTATGGAGTTGGAGAAGTGCTATCTTTTCAATTATCTTTGAAAGAAAAGACAAGTTGGAGACGGGTCGATAATTTTTTAGGTTTTCAGGGTCAAGAGGGTTTCTTCAAAAGAGGTCGGACAACAGCAGCTTTCAGTGCAGGTGGGAAACAACCAGAAGTGAGAGATTCATTTACCACACTAGTGATATATGGCAACAAAACATCCATGCATGCAGATAGTAAAGTAGATGGAAGAGGATCCAGTGCACAAGTTTTGATAACAGTCTTGTCGATGACTTCTTTGACAACAGCAACTGTCACAGGTTCAAAGTCAGTCAATGAAATGCCGGAAAAAGAGTTGTATGGAATATCAGGTTCAGATACTGACTGAGCGTCCAGACTTTCACGGATAAGTCTAATTTTGCTAGTGAAAAAGTCACAAAATTTCTGTGGAATGTCAGAGGGACAGACGGATGAAGGAAGGGGAGATGATTTTGTTCTCCCCATGAGTGTATCAGTGACCTTAAACAATTGCTTGGTTGTTGTGCATGCTAATATTTTAGCATTGTAGAAGGCTGATTTTGCTTTTTGAACATTCTTCATTCAGGGTAAATGTATGGCTTTTGTGCTATTCAGAACAAAATGGCATACAGATCTTGGAAGTAATGATTGTCAAGTTCTCTTGTCTTTTTAGCTGGTCATGGCATGAAGAAATCGATACCGTATAGAATTCAAGTTCTGATATCAAATGTTTGTTTTGGGATTTTCTTTTATGTTTATTATTGATTTTATCAGCAAATGGAGATCTATGTATATGGACATTTGTTCAGATTTTTTATCAGCAAATGGAGATCTATGTATATGGACATTTGTTCAGATTTTTTATCAGCAAATGGAGATCTATGTATATGGACATTTGTTCAGATTTTTTATCAGCAAATGGAGATCTATGTATATGGACATTTGTTCAGATTTTTTATCAGCAAATGGAGATCTATGTATATGGACATTTGTTCAGATTTTTTCTGATTGTGGAATGATATTTGCTTTCCCATTTTCATGTCATTTTATCAAAACTTTATGAACTTTGTTAGATCAGGATTGGTTTTTTCCCCAGTTTTATTGAGAAGGGAGATTTACATTCCCTTAAACACAAGTGCTTATTTTTGCCTTCTACTGTTCTAACATGTTGGATTGTGTTAGCATGGTCGAGGATTGTTTCCATTTACTGTTGTCATTGCCCTTGACTGACCAATTCAGCGTACTGTTTGTGGTGAAGGTGCGAGTAGCCAGTGGTGGGAGTGCAAGCCACCCACCAACATTCCTCCAAGTTGCTTGTTCATAGGGAAACTTTATTAAGTAGAAACAGCTCTAAAGTGTTTACATGTCACATGGTCTTGCTGAAACACTAATTTCAGTTTGCTCAAAACCCAGCGAGCTTGGTCTTGCTGAGAAACGCGCACTTCAACTTGCTCAAAACCCAGCGAGCTTGCATTTATTTACTCGAATTCAGTTTTGGAGAAAAAAATGCATAAGTGTCCACAAACAGAAATTTTACATTCAGGCACCAAGTTAGAAAATGGTGTATACAGCAAACTGATCTGAAAGTTTGAACCACGTGGCATTCAGCTTTGCGCAATTTCTCCCAATCGGGAAAGATTATACCAAAGTATCACAACATATTTACTTTCTTACCATGTGGCCTTTTAATACTTGTGCCTGCTCAGAAACAAGCTTGTCTGCAAATGTCAAAGAATAAAAATTCTACTGATTGAACAGTTTTGTATCTCTTTCATTGTTGTGCAAGATTCAACGTTTTCACAGAAGCCATAGGTGTAGAGGGATGGTTGGGCAGGTGTTGGTGGTTCAGAGAAAGCCAAGCATGGCATTCTCTCCCTGGAGATTACAACTGGAATGATGGTGTCACTTTTGCAGAGATAACATGGAAGGGGTCTGTTGCTACCACTTATCCACACTAGAAAGAAGCTTCTGTTGCCGCCGTTAATCCACTCTGGAGGCAGGCTTACATGCTAGTTGCTACTTTAATTGTATATCCCACTAGAGTACTCGGTCAGAATCTATTCAGAGCAACACGGTCCTGCTTCTTCATATTTTTAAGTGGACAAAAAGTGCACGCGATTATGGTGCAACATATTCACTGCCTTGTGTATTCTTAAATGTCAATTCCTGCTGCTTTGTGGCTGCGATTTCTTCCCCCATCCCACCACTCTATTGATGAAGGCGCTCTGTCCAAAGAAAAATGTGTACCTAATCCGGCCCACACAAGTTGTAGAACAGAAATTCTGAAAATGTCAAACATATTTTTGTTGATATAGTTGCAATCCTTAATAGATGTATGATCTGCAGAAGGTTCTCCACTATACAAGCACACCCTCATCCAACAAGTTATCCAATTTCAGTCTGACCCAAGATCTGCCCTAAATTTTACCTACCAGGCATTGAAGTGGCTCCAAACATCGTCCTAAAGTGGTTTTGATCAAGTTTTTGTCTGAAAGCAGTTTACAGTCGCCAATCCTTAGTGGTAATCAGTGCACAATCCTTGTCACTAAGCACAATACAGTCATCAATCCTTTGTGCAGTCATCAATCCTTGTCAGTTATCGGTGTACAATCATCAGTCTTTGGCAGTAAGCACTTCACGGTCATCAATCCTTGTCAATAAAACACTTCGCAGTCATAAATCCTTGCCAGTAAGCACTGAACAGTCATCATTCTTAGTTAGTTGATACTGTAGTCAATCGTTGTCAGTAAACAGTTTTCATCATCAGTAAGCAGTGTAGTTTTTCAATTGTCAGTAAGCAGTATGAAGTTTTCAATTGTTATCAGTAAGCAGTATACAGTTTCCAATCGCCGTCAGCAAGCAGCATACAGTCATCAACCTGTATCATTTACACAGTCATCAATCCTTGCCAGCTGTGTAAAATCGTCAATCCCTGTCATTAAGCAGTGTAGTCCCTCATCAGTTACCACTGAACAATCATTCAACCTTGTCATTAAGCAGTGTGCAATCATCTGTCCTTGTCATTGAGCAGTGTGCAATCATCTGTCCTTGTCATTAAGCAGTGTGCAATCATCTGTCCTTATTAAGCAGTGTGCAATCATCTGTCCTTGTCATTAACTGATTAAGCAGTGTGCAATCATCTGTCCTTGTCATTAAGCAGTGTGCAATCATCTGTCCTCGTCATTAACTGATTAAGCAGTGTGCAATCATCTGTCCTTGTCATTAAGCAGTGTGCAATCATCTGTCCTTGTCATTAACTGATTAAGCAGTGTGCAATCATCTGTCCTTGTCATTAAGCAGTGTGCAATCATCTGTCCTTGTCATTAAGCAGTGTGCAATCATCTGTCCTTGTCATTAAGCAGTGTGCAATCATCTGTCCTCGTCGTTAACTGATTAAGCAGTGTGCAATCATCTGTCCTTGTCATTAACTGATTAAGCAGTGTGCAATCATCTGTCCTTGTCATTAAGCAGTGTGCAATCATCTGTCCTCGTCATTGAGCAGTGTGCAATCATCTGTCCTTGTCATTGAGCAGTGTGCAATCATCTGTCCTTGTCATTAAGCAGTGTGCAATCATCTGTCCTTGTCATTAAGCAGTGTGCAATCATCTGTCCTTGTCAGTGAGCAGTGTGCAATCATCTGTCCATGTCATTAAGCAGTGTGCAATCATCTGTCCTTGTCAGTGAGCAAGGTACAAAAGTCAGTCCTTGAAGTAAGCAGTGTGCAGTCATCAATCCTTTGTGCAGTCATCAATCCTCGTCAGGAAGAGGTGTACAGCCATCAGAGCAGTACAACAGTGCCTTGACGAGAATGGAGCAAGGTCTTCACTCTGGGCAATTCCATAATTCTACAAAGACGGACCTCGGGTCTTTAGCATCGCCTATCTTCAGGAGCAACCTTGCAGTGGTTACAAACCACTTTTTCCTCGGCTGTTGACTTGAACATGAAAGTATACCTGAAAGTCCTACTACTGCTTTAATGACCCCCCTCCAGCTCCCAGCCCTCCCCCCTTTACAATCCTCAGACTACCAAATGAAGTTGCTAATAGCATTGTACTTAAAAAAAAGAAACTTGACAACACTGCAAACCTAGGGAAAATAACGTATAACAGCAATTCAGTGAACTACATAACCAAACCTGCAGAACAGCTCAAGAAAGTGAAACCTACTTTCAAAAATACAACGCCAACGATAAGAGTGAAAACACAACACAGGTAGCCTGAACTGTGTGATACCAATACACAATGTGTCGGACCAACCAAACCGACGCCTTCAGCCGCCGCCACACCAAGCATGTGTTCATGGAAACGACCAGTGGCAGACCAGGCCAGGAAACGCGGAGACAAAGAGTGGAGAGAATATACTAAACCATAAACGGCCACGACTGTCCCTGTCATCTGCAGCCAGAATCTGGAGAACAACGCTGAAGGAAATGAAGTCGGTGATACTGGACTAAAGAGGAACAAAAGATAAAAGGCTCATTTCCATGTCTGGTCTATGTCATTACTCCCGTCTGCTCATTCTGGTACCCCTCATATCAATGCACATCAAGGACCCTCGTGTAGTTCTACAAGGACCCAAAGAGCAATGAATCACAGAGTATGAGGAGGAAAACCATGCAGAGGAGGCGCTGTACTACTGAAGTGCTCCATGGTCTAAGTTCTGATCAATCCAAAATTCTCGTACAACTTCGACAAAAATGGTTAGAATGTAACCTGTCATTCCCATAGCGATGATTGTTTCTTCGGTTCAGAACTTTTTGTTTGAGGCTACATAAGGTTTTAATACTGATTTTATCGTCCCCCTCCACAATCCAAGCATGCCTGGCTTGATGCACACAGTTTGAAGACAACAGCATCCCTTGCTTGATGCAGGATGAAGTCTTCACCATGCCTTGCTTGATGCAGGATGAAGTCTACAGCATGCCTGGCTTGATGCACACAGGATGAAGTCTACAGCATGCCCAGCTTGATGTATACAGGTTAACGTGTACACCATGCCTGGCTTGATGAAAACAGATTAACATCTACACCATGCCTGGCTTAGCATACATGGTAGGTGATAGTAGTTGTAAGCGAGGAAGCTCAGCAGGCGGGTCTCCAGGGAACATTTGGTGCCAGACAGTTGGAACATATCCTCCAAGAACTGTCTCTGACTGCTCAGCAACTGCGACACACACACACACACACACACACACACACACACACACACACACACACATTCTTTGTGTATCATGTCACCATGTCAAGTATGATTCCACTTTGAGGAACTGCGTTTTCATTCAACATTGTCAAAATATGCGATCTCATGAGGGTCCTGTTAGTCCCGATTACAGTAAGAAATATACGTACGCACGCACGCATACACATGGATTAACATACATGCATACATATACATACAAATATGCATATGCACATATCGCACTCATGTGTTGGCACGAACCTTGTAAATAGACGCATACAACTGTCTCGCATACATACACACACACGCATACACACATAAGTATGCCGCGCGCAGGCTGGTGGGCGGCGCACACACACTGAACATCTTACGTGTGTCAGGGGTGACTCTTCCATAAATTTTCAGAAACCTTGCCGATTTTTTTTTCAGCGTATGCAGACCCATGTAAACGAATCTGATGGGTAAAAAGGGGAGGGGGGTTCAAATAGGGAGCTGGGTGCAGAAGATAGTCTCACCCTCCACCCCCAGTGCCTTCCTGGCCTTGCTTACACACACACACACACACACACACACACACTAAGCTGCTGGCAGCACAACGCTGCGGTGTACCATAACTGACGGAGGAAAAAATTCACCAAAGCAAAAGTCACCAAAAGAATGACATCCGTGCATGTTGTGAAAGAATTTCAACTGGATATGTGCGGCTGAAAGGCATCCCAAATTCCATAAGAATTAGAGAATCATGTATGTGGATATATCTCATCAGATTCGTGTATCAGGCATCTAAACCTGACGGCAGTGTTTCAGAACCATCATGTAATACATGCAGATTTAATCAGATTCATGTTCAAGGGGGATATGACTACTCGGGGAGGGGAGGGGGGACGAAAAGATTTCCGACGACTCATTCAAACAGTATAGTTTTCATCTTATATGCCCGCACATCCCAACCCAAATACATGGCAGCATTCAGAGAACTCCACCCCCCCCCCCCCCCCCCCACCCCCAATACTGCCCCAATACAAACCTACAAGTATACAGACAGCATGCAGTCAGAGAGAGACAGACAGACAGAGAGAGAGAAGCATGATGACCGTCAGTCACAGACTTACCATAAAATCTTCCTCCACCATCAGGTCACGGACCTTTCGCTCAATGGTTTTAAGGTTGACGGCCTGCACAACATACAGCAGTCACAGAGACTGGCGGACTGAAAAAGCTCAGCGCACTGGAAGACACCAAGCTTCCGTAGAGGTTAATTTTGATGCAACTCTGTCCTATCACCACCACAGTAACTGAAACACGTCATGTGATGAAAAGGAAATCTCATACGGCCAAATACACTGATCACTCTCACCAAATATCAATGTTGCCTCGGGTCAAGGCCATCAAACAAGGTCAGGTGTAAAACGGAAACCTAACAGACGCCGTGGCCAAGTGGTTAGTGTCGCGGAAACTCCTGCTGGGAGATCGTGGATTCGATCCCCACCAGAGCCATTTTTTGTGGGATTTTTCCGCCCCGACCAGCTCCTACCTCAAGCTGAGTTTGCCAAGGACTCGAGTAGAATGACTGGCACCTCACAGTCGAGTTTCATCCACTTAATGGATGCCGAGGTCTATTAGGAAAGCGAAGCAAAGCGTACAGCTCCGTCAGGCAGTCTCGGACCGGAATGGACTCCACAGCATCACCGTCATCATCCCCACTCTCATCGATCAGCATAAAAACCAAAGTCAAATTCATGTTCTGCTCTCACGGTGACCTCGGTTTCCATTCCCCATCCACATCCTTGGTGAGTGTATGGTCGAGGTGGCCGGTACCGGCAGGTTCACGGAGACGGTCGTTCGATGGACGTGGTGGTGCCCTCAGGAGGAGAACATTCACCGAGGCTGGTTCCGCGACTCAGCAGGTAGTGTCGTCAGTATGGAGGGGATTAGTAGGTGGTGTCCTGCGTTTGTTGAATCAGAACAGGCACCACTGAACACGACCGAAGTGACTCGACAGATGTGCGGAGTCTTCTTTGGTGGGCTGCCTCGTGGTGACTTGACATTGCCGTTCCCTGTGGGTTGCTGGTGCCAGGGCGGCGTAATGCCACTGAAACTGCACTAAAGATAAAACAGCAATAGAAAACACACACACACAACACACACACACACACACACACACACACACACACACACAAAGTGCGGAATAGCTAAAGATTAATTTTCACCATAAAAAAAGCAAGAAATGCTGTAAACAAAATGAAACAAACTCTACAGACGATCTGCTTCATCGCAAGTCCTCCACGAGGGAGACACAGTGTGTGGTGGCACCAAACAGCTCTAAAGGTGTTCTTCATTCTTCAAACAAACAAAAAAAAAGTGTGTTCCAAAACTACGTTAATATAATATACACAGGCACTCGGACAGGCTAGCGCGCGCGCGCGCTCGCGCACGCACACACACACACACACACACACACACACACACACACACACACGGAAAAGGACGAGGGAAACAGGAGAAAAAAGAAAAGTTACACACACGAGAAAAGAACACAGTTACGGGTCGTACTTACCGGACAGTTGGTCATGAGTTCCCGGATTTCATCCCGGAAATCCGGAAAGCGATCGTGAAACACTGCCAGACACCAAGATTCCTCGAAAAAGCTGTTTGCATACAACAGGTGACATCATCGAGTGAGACGATCAACCGGCACGATTCTTCATCTTTTAAAGGTTAATTACGTTAGCGATTCCATCCAATTTTTTTTCTTATCTTCAATCCAAGCCCGTGCATCATTGTGACACTGATGCCAGACATCAGCGTGTATCACGATAATATTGGCACCGACCTCACTGGGTATGAGTGCATATCTGTGCTTATCTTCGCTGAGTATTATTGCCATACAAGTGGTGATCCTCACTGGTGTATCATTGCCATATTGATGCTGATCCTCATTGGTGTATCATTGCCATATTGATGCTGATCCTCATTGGTGTATCATTGCCATATTGATGCTGATCCTCACTGTGTATCATTGCCATATTGATGCTGATCCTCATTGTGTATCATTGCCATATTGATGCTGATCCTCATTGGTGTATCATTGCTATATTGATGCTGATCCTCACTGTGTATCATTGTCATATTGATGCTGATCCTCACTGTGTATCATTGTCATATTGATGCTGATCCTCACTGTGTATCATTGCTATATTGATGCTGATCCTCACTGTGTATCATTGCCATATTGATGCTGATCCTCACTGTGTATCATTGCTATATTGATGCTGATCCTCACTGTGTATCATTGCCATATTGATGCTGATCCTCACTGTGTATCATTGCCATATTGATGGTGATCCTCACTGTGTATCATTGTCATATTGATGCTGATCCTTACTGTGTATCATTGCTATATTGATGCTGATCCTCACTGTGTATCATTGCTATATTGATGCTGATCCTCACTGTGTATCATTGCCATATTGATGCTGATCCTCACTGTGTATCATTGCTATATTGATGCTGATCCTCACTGTGTATCATTGCTATATTGATGCTGATCCTCACTGTGTATCATTGCCATATTCATGCTGATCCTCACTGTGTATCATTGCCATATTGATGCTGATCCTCACTGGTGTATCATTGCCATATTGATGCTGATCCTCACTGTGTATCATTGCCATATTGATGCTGATCCTCACTGTGTATCATTGCCATATTGATGCTGATCCTCACTGTGTATCATTGCTATATTGATGCTGTTCCTCACTGTGTATCATTGCCAATTGATGCTGATCCTCACTGTGTATCATTGCCATATTGAGTGCTGATCCTCACTGTGTATCATTGCCATGCTGATGCTGATCCTCACTGTGTATCATTGCTATATTGATGCTGATCCCCACTGTGTATCATTGCCATATTGATGCTGATCCTCACTGTGTATCATTGCTATATTGATGCTGATCCTCACTGTGTATCATTGCTATATTGATGCTGATCCTCACTGTGTATCATTGCCATATTGATGCTGATCCTCACTGTGTATCATTGCCATATTGATGCTGATCCTCACTGTGTATCATTGCCATATTGATGCTGATCCTCACTGTGTATACTGCCATATTAGTACTGATCCTCACTGTGTATTACTGCCATACTGTTGTTGATTCTAAATGCGTGTTATTGCCACACTGATGCTGATCCTCACTGTGTACTATTGCCACACTGATACTGATCCTCACTGTGTACTATTGCCATACTGTTGTTGATTCTAAATGCGTGTTATTGCCACACTGATGCTGATCCTCACTGTGTACTATTGCCATATTGATGCTAGATCCTCACTGTGTACTATGCCATATTGATGCTGATCCTCACTGTGTACTATTGCCATATGATGCTGATCCTCACTGTGTACTATTGCCATATTGATGCTGATCCTCACTGTGTATCATTGTCATATTGATGCTGATCCTCACTGTGTATCATTGCTATATTGATGCTGATCCTCACTGTGTATCATTGCCATATTGATGCTGATCCTCACTGTGTATCATTGCCAATATTGATGCTGATCCTCACTGTGTATCATTGCCATATTGATGCTGATCCTCACTGTGTATCATTGTCATATTGATGCTGATCCTCACTGTGTATCATTGCCATATTGATGCTGATCCTCACTGTGTATCATTGCCATATTGATGCTGATCCTCACTGTGTATCATTGCTATATTGATGCTGATCCTCACTGTGTATCATTGCCATATTGATGCTGATCCTCACTGTGTATCATTGCCATATTGATGCTGATCCTCACTGTGTACTATTGCCATATTGATGCTGATCCTCACTGTGTACTGTTGCCATATTGATGCTGATCCTCACTGTGTACTATTGCCATATTGATGCTGATCCTCACTGTGTATCATTGCCATATTGATGCTGATCCTCACTGTGTACTGTTGCCATATTCGTGCTGTGTGTATTTCTACAGTTACTGTTCTGAATTGTGTGGAGCTCTTCAGACTGTGTACGTCACCTGGAAGCAACACTGCATGACACAGGCGATAGGAATGCTGCAGACAACAGATGTTGACTGATATTACGTTTCCGTGTGTAATATGCCGACTTGAAAAAACAAACAAACAAACGATGATAGGCTGAAGCTGAAACGATCTCCCGGAACTGCATTTCAAATTCCTTGTAAGAATGGGGTTGGCCGTTTTTTCGTCTGAAGCAAGAAGAGAGAGAGAGAGAGAAGAGAGAGAGAGAGAGAGAGAGAGAGCAGGAAAGACCGCCATTTTGCTTTTATGGGGCGCCACCTGTAGCCTTCACTACGCAAACCAGAACCAACGTCTACTGCTCGTGCAGAGGGCTTTTCAGCAGACCTGAGCACGCCTTTGACAAATCTCACATGACGTGACACAAATCTGCAATGTTGACGAGACTAATCTCTCGACAGTCCCAAAGGCTTGCTAGCGCATTGTTTCAATACCCCCCCCCCCCCCCCCCCCACCCCCACCCCCCCTAAAGTTGGAAACTGGAGAACAGCGACAGAGGAAGCAGTACCACCGTGATGTGCCACATCAGTGCCTCAGGCGCTTACGTTACGCCCATGATCGTCGTCAAGTGGAGAAGATGGTACAGAGTCGGTGGATGGAGCCCCACCAGGATTGATCGTTACCAACACTGACAGTGGCTGAATGGAACAAAAACGGTTTTGTGGTGACGAGGCATTCCATGGCAGGTGTCAAGCCAAACCGTGAACTGCCCGTTGATGAGGCATTCCATGGCAGGTGTCAAGCCAAACCGTGAATTGCCCGTTTCGCTAGCTTAGGCATTCACAGATAAGATAATGTTGCTTATAGCCCAGCCGACCGCAAAGTAGGCACACGGGAAAGAACCTGGAAGCTATCGACCTCGTCCGTGAAAACAACGTGGTGATGCGGTCACTGCCATCACACGCTTTCTCCATGCCCCGCAATGTTATCCAGCCACATGCACACACTGGCTGATTCACGTCCCCGGGGAAAATCGGCGCGAGAACAAAAGGGGGAAAAACACTGGGGGCCCTAAAAAAATTAAAATTTTACAATTTCGTGCACGGACGGCGCGCGCACACACACGCACAAAAACCCACACGCAAAACCACACACACACACACAAAAACACACACACACACACCACACGCACACACACACACCCCACACACCACAAACACACACACACCACTCCATTTCTCCCTGCAACCTGCTTTTAAAAAACTGCTGCCCCTAAATTTCTTTTAAAACCAAACAGTGTTTTTGATCACCTAAAAAATAAAGACCAATAATTTCAAATTGACAGAGAGAGGGGAGAGGAGGGGGGGGGGGGGGAAAGAAAAAGGGGAGGGAAGGGAGGGAGAGGAAAAGAGGAGAGTTTAGAATTTTAAATTTTGGGGGAGGGGGGGGGGGGGGAGGGGCTGAACTAGGCATTTGGAGTTATGAAAAAAAGAAAAGAAGTAAACCTGGGCGCTATAAATCATCCCTTATGTCCCCCCCCCCCCGGTTTCTTTTCAGCCGGTCGTTTTTGTTGCCCCCAATATCGGCAAACCCGGAAATAGTTTAGGCCCCTCAGGTTTTTGGCGGTTGACAGCAGGGAAAGGAAAAAAAAAAGGGGGGGGGGGGGGGGAGGAGAGGCGGGGCGCGGTTTTGTGCGGCGAGGTGCGTTGGGGGTGGTGTTGTGGCGCGCGGCCCCCCCCCCGCCCCCCCCGCGGGGTGCGCGGGGGCGTCAAGGGGGAAAGTGAGGGTGGTTACAGCAGACCCCCCCCCCCTTCCTTTCTCCCTCCTTTCCCCCCCATGAGTAATGTAGGTAATAAAGTTTTTTTTTTTTTTTTTTTCTTCTTTTTTTCCCCCCTTTCCCCCCTCCCAAAGGGACCCCTAAGTCAGCGCAAAATGCAAAAAGGAAAAATTCAACCAAAAAGGGCTTTTGGTCGGTGGGAAGGTTTCAACTCTTCAAGAAAAGTGTTAGCAAAGGTTGATTTTAGGGTGGTGTTGTCTAAGAGGAAGGAGTAGAAGAAGATGAAAAAATGATGGGAAAAATTGTTTTGACAGACCTGTGTCAAAAGATGAGGGGTAATAATTAAAAACCTTTAAAAAAACAAATCACTTGGTCTTGTGAAACGTATCGCAGAGTTCTTTTAAAAAAAAAAAAACCATTTGATGAGGTTTTTGTTTTAAATTTTAAGTAAAACTAGTAATTATTTGTTTGATCTGGGATTCACCCCAAAAAAAAATGGAATGAACCCCTTTTTCTGCCACTGTGGGGGAAAAGGGGGAAACAAAACAATTTTAAAAAAAATTTTTTGGGGGAAAGTAGCCCGGTTTGGAGTTGGGTTTTTAAAATCAGTAAAAGATTACAGGAATGGGGGAAATATGAACGATTTTAAAAGGCGAACACCAGGCTGGGTTCGAAGAAATATTTTACCATTGTTTTTTACCCTTTTTAGGCCCCAGTTAAAAGGGGTTGCCAAAATTTATCGGAAAAATTACATGACCATTTGTCGACTTGGGAAAAAAGGGGGTTTACTCTTTTTAGAAAGCTAATGTGGCCTGTTTTTACTTTAAAATGGAATTGGGAAGGGGAAAAGGGTTTTGGGAAATATAAAAGGTTGTTTAAGATGAGAATGCAAGAATAAGATGGGGGCTAAGTTATCTGATTTTGCAAATTGTATCCCTGGGGGTAGTTTACTGTTTTTTGGTTTTTGTTTTTTTTTTTGCCTCCAACCCTTTTTTGCACTTTTTTCCCCTTTTTTTTTTAAATGGGGCTCCATCCCCCTATTTTTTCCCCCCTTTCTTTCTTTCTTTCTTTTTTTTTTCTTCCTTTTTTTCCCAACCCTTTTTCCCCCCCCCCCCCCCCCCCCCCCCCTTTTCCCCCCCTTTTTTTTTTTTTTCTTCCCTTTTTTTTCCCACCTTTTTTTTTTTTTTTCTTTCTTTTTTCCCCCTTTTTTTTTCCCCCCCCTTTTTTTTTCTTTTTTTTTTTTTTCTTCTTTTTTCCCACCTTTTTTTCTTTCTCCCCCCCCCTTTTTTTTTCCCCTTCCCCTTTTTTTTTCCCCTTTTGGCAATTGCTAGCATGCAGAGCAGGTGTTCTGTTTATCACGGACATTCGTATGCAAAGTTTTAAAATTTTTTTGGGGGGTATGATACGCAGTGTCTGGGTTTTTTCTCTTTTCTAAACTTAGCATCTTTTCTTTTTTGGTTTTTTTTCATAGTTCTTGTCTTTGCAAAGGTTTGTGTTAAGTTTGAAGAAAAGAGGGGTTTAGGGGAAATAAGTATTTTGTTTTTAAAAGAAAAAGAGGGTTGAGGAAGTAAAAATTAAATTTGATAGAACAGGGGTTTAGGAAGTAAAATATTAAATTTTATAGAACAAAAGGGGGTTTAGGGGGAAATAAGAATTTAAATTTTTATAGAAAAGAGGGTTGGGAAGTAAGTATTAAATTTGATTGAAAGGGGTTTTAGGAAGTAAGTATTAAGTTTTATAGAAAAGGGGTTTAGGAAAAGGGGAAGGATTTAAATTTGATAGAAAAGGGGGGTTGAGGGAAGTAAGTATTAAGTTTTAAAAGAAAAGGGTTGGGAAGTTAAATATTTTAAATTTGATGAACAGGGGTTGAGGGGAAATAAATATTAAATTTGATAGAACGAGGGTTGAGGAAAAATAAGTATTAAATTTGAATAGAACAGAGGGTTGAGGAAGTTAAATATTAAGGTTTGATTGAACAGAGGGTTGAGGAAATAAGTATTAAGTTTGATAGAACAGAGGGGTTGAGGAAAAAAATAAGTATTAAGTTTGAAGAAAAAGAGGGTTGAGGAAGTAAGTATTAAATTTGATAGAAAAAGGGGTTGAGGGAAATAAGTATTAAGTTTGATAGAACGAGGGTTTTAGGAAAATAAGTATTTAAATTTTTATTGAAAGAGGGTTTAGGAAGTAAGTTTAAATTTTATAGAAAAAGAGGGTTTAGGGAAATAAGTATTAAATTTGATAGAAGAGGTTGAAAGGGAAATAAGTATTAAGTTTTTTAAAAAAGAGGGTTGAGGAAGTAAGGGATTAAGTTTGATAGAACAGGGGTTGAGGAAAAAAGTATTAAAAATTTGAATAGAAAGGGGTTGGGAAAGTAAGATTTAAATTTTTATAGAAAAGGGGTTGAGGAAAATAAAATATTAAGTTTTATTGAACAGAGGGTTGAGGAAAATAAGTATTAAATTTTATAGAAAGAGGGGGTTTAGGAAGGAAGTATTTAAATTTGATAGAACAGGGGGTTTAGGAAGTAAGTTTTAAGTTTGGGTAGAACAGGGGTTGAGGAAGTAAGTATTAAGTTTTTATAGAACAGAGGGTTGAGGGAAAAAATTAAATTTGATAGAACAGGGGTTGGGAAGTAAGTTTTAAAATTTGATAGAACCGAGGGTTGAGGAAGTAAGTTTTTAAGTTGATAGAAAAAGAGGGGTTTAGGAAAATAAGTATTAAGTTTGAAAAGAAAAGAGGGTTGAGGAAGTAAGTATTAAAAATTTGATAGAAAAGGGGGGTTGAGGGAAATAAGTTTTAAAATTTGATAGAAGAGGGTTTAGGAAATAAGTATTAAGTTTTATTGAACAGAGGGTTTTAGGAAAATAAGTATTTTAAATTTGATAAACGGGGGGTTGGGGGAAGTAAGGGATTTTTTTTGATGAACAGGGGGGTTTAGGGAAATAAGTATTAAGTTTGGGTAGAAAAGGGGTTGGGGGAAATAAGTATTAAGTTTGATTGGGAAAAGAGGGTTTAGGGAAAGTAAGTTTAAGTTTGAAGAAAAGAGGGTTGAGGAAATAAGTATTTAAATTTGATAGAAAAAGGGGGGTTTTGGGGAAGGGAAAAAATTTTTTTTTGATTTGAAAAAGGGGTTGAGGAAGTAAGTATTAAGTTGATTTGAACAGAGGGGGGAGGAAGTAAGGATTTAAATTTGATAGAAAAAAGAGGGTTGAGGAAGTAAATTTTTAAAAATTTGATAGAAAAGGGGTTGAGGGGGAAATAAGTATTAAGTTTGATGAAAAGAGGGGTTTAGGGAAATAAGTATTTAAATTTGATGAAAAAGAGGGGGGAGGAAGAAAGTATTAAGGGTTTTATTTTGAAACAGAGGGTTGAGGAAGTAAGTATTTTAAATTTGATGAACAAGGGGGTTTAGGAATAAGTATTTAAATTTTGATAGAAAAAGAGGGTTAGGAAAATAAATTTAAGTTTGATTTACGAGGGTTGAGGAAAATAAATATTTAAATTTGTAGAACCCGAGGGTTGAGGAAATAAGTATTAAATTTGATAAACAGAGGGTTTAGGAAGTAATTTTTAAGTTTGATAGGAAAAGGGGTTGAGGAAAATAAGTATTAAGTTTGATAGAACAAGGGTTGAGGAAAATAGTTATTAAATTTGGGTAAAAACGAGGGTTGAGGAAATAAAATATTAAGGGTTTTATAGGAAAAAAGGGGTTGAGGAAGTAAGTATTAAGTTTGATAGAAAAAAGAAGGGGTTTGGGGAAATAAGTATTAAGTTTGATAGAACGAGGGTTGGGAAGTAAGTATTAAGTTTGATAAAAACAGAGGGTTGAGGAAGTAAGTATTAAGTTTGATAGAACGAGGGTTGAGGAAGTAAGTATTAAAGGGTT
Source organism: Conus ventricosus (assembly GCA_018398815.1). NCBI lineage: Eukaryota > Metazoa > Mollusca > Gastropoda > Neogastropoda > Conidae > Conus > Conus ventricosus. Next base: position 19,088,845 of record CM031598.1, read on the forward strand.
TATAGAACAGAGGGGGTTTAGGAAAATAAGTATTAAATTTGATAGAAAAGAGGGTTGGGAAGTAGTATTAAATTTGATTGGGAAATGAGGGGTTTTAGGAAATAAGTATTAAGTTTTTATTTGAACGAGGGTTGAGGGGAAATAAGTTTAAGGGTTTTTAAAAACAAAAGGGTTGAGGGAAAGTAAGTATTAAATTTGATTTGAAAGAGGGGGTTTAGGAAGTAAGTATTAAGTTTGATAGAAAGGGGTTGAGGAAAGTAAGTATTAAGTTTGATTTGAAAGAGGGTTGGGGAAAATAAGTATTAGTTTTATAGAAAAAAGAGGGTTGAGGAAGGAAGTATTAAGTTTGATTTGAACAGAGGGTTGAGGGAAATAATTTTTAAGTTTGATAAAAACAGAGGGTTTAGGGAAATAAGTTAAATTTAAATTTGATAGAACTGAGGGTTGGAGGAAGTTAAATTTTAAGGGGGGATAGAAAGAGGGGGAGAAGTAAGGGATTTAAAAATTTTATAGAACGAGGGTTGAGGAAGTAATTTTTAAGTTTCATAGAACGAGGGTTGAGGAAGTAAGTATTAAGTTTGATAGAACAGGGGTTGAGGAAGTAAGTATTAAGTTTATTGAAAGAGGGTTGAGGAAGTAAGTATTAGTTTGATAGAACAGGGGTTGGGGAAAATAAGTATTAAGTTTGAAAGAAAAAGAGGGGTTTTAGGAAGTTTAAATATTAAGTTTTTTTAGAACAGAGGGTTTAGGAAGTAAGTATTAAGTTTTTTAGAACGAGGGTTGAGGAAAATAAGTATTAAATTTTATAGAAAAGGGGGGGTTGAGGAAAATAAGTATTAAGTTTTTTGAAAAGGGGGGTTGAGGAAGTAAGTAAATTTAAATTTGATGAAAACGGGGGGTTGAGGGAAATAAGATTAAGTTTGATAGAACAGGGGGGTTGGGAAGTAAGTTTTAAGTTTGATTTGAACAGAGGGTTGAGGAAAGTAAGTATTTTTAAATTTGATAGGGCAGGGTTGAGGAAGTAAGTTTTAAATTTTATAGAACAGAGGGTTTAGGAAGTAAGTATTAAGGTTTTAAAGAACAGGGGTTGAAAGGAAATAAGTAAATTTAAATTTTTATAGAAAGAGGGTTTTGGGAAAAATTAAATATTAAGTTTGATGAACGAGGGTTTGGGGAAATAAGTATTAAGTTTTATGAACAGGGGTTGAGGAAGTAAGTAATTTAAATTTTATAGAACAGAGGGTTTGAGGAAGTAAATAAATTTAAATTTGATAGAACCCGAAAGGGGTTTAGGAAGTAAGTATTAAAATTTTATAGAAAAGAGGGTTGGGGGAAGTAATTTTAAGTTTTTATAGAAAAAGGGGGGTTGAGGAAGTAAGAATTTTAAATTTTATAGAAAAAGAGGGTTGAGGGGTTTAAATATTAAATTTGAAGAACAGAGGGTTGTGGGAAATAAATTAAGGGTTTTTTAGAAAAGAGGGGTTTAGGAAATAAGGGATTAAGTTTTTTTTTGAAAAGAGGGTTGAGGAAGTAAGTATTAAGTTTATAGAAAGAGGGGGTTTAGGAAATAAGTATTTAAATTTTATAGAACAGAGGGTTGAGGAAGTAAGTATTAAGTTTGATAGCAGGGTTTTAGGGTTAAGTATTAAATTTTATAGAACAGAGGGTTGGGGGAAGTAAGTATTTTAAATTTGATGAAAAAGAGGGTTTTGGGGAAATTTAAAATATTAAGTTTGATAGAACAGGGGTTGAGGAAATAAGTATTAAATTTGATAGAACAGGGGTTTTAGGAAGTAAGTAATTAAATTTGGGTAGAAAGAGGGTTGGGAAGTAAGTATTAAGTTTGATAGAAAAGGGGGGTTGAGGAAGTAAGTATTTAAATTTGATAGAAAAGAGGGTTGAGGGAAATAAGTATTAAATTTTATTAACGAGGGGTTTAGGAAGTAAGTATTTTAAATTTGATTTGAAAAAGAGGGTTTGGGGAAATAAGTATTAGTTTGATAGAAAAGGGGGGGGTTTAGGAAGTAAATATTAAAATTTGATTTGAACAAAAGGGGGTTTTGGGGGTAAATATTAAAATTTGATAAAAACAGAGGGTTGAGGGAAAGTTTGTATTTGTTTGATAGAACAGAGGGTTGAGGAAGTTTGTATTAAGTTTGGGTAGAACGAGGGTTTAGGAAGTAAGTATTAATTTGAATAGAAAAAGAGGGTTGAGGAAGTAAGTATTTTGTTTTTAAGGGAAAAGAGGGTTGAGGAAGTAAGTATTAAGTTTGATAGAAAAGAGGGTTGAGGAAGTTAAATTTTAGTTTGATTGAACAGAGGGGGGGGGGGGTTTAGGAAGTAAGTATTAAGTTTGATAGAAAGAGGGTTTTAGGAAGTTTAAATATTTAAATTTGAAAAGAACAGAAAGGGTTTTAGGAAGTAAAATATTAAGTTTGAAAGAAAAGGGGGTTTAGGAAGTAAGTAAATTAAATTTGAAAAGAAAAGAGGGTTGGGGAAGTAAGGGATTAAAATTTGAAGAACAGAGGGTTGAGGGAAGTAAGTATTAAGTTTGATAGAAAAAGGGGGGTTTAGGAAAGTAAGTATTAAGTTTGAAGGGAAAAGAGGGTTGAGGAAAATAAGTATTAAAATTTGATAAACAGGGGGTTGAGGAAATAAAGTATTTTGTTTGATTGAAAAGAGGGTTTAGGAAGTAAGTATTAAGTTTTTATAGAAAAGAGGGTTTTGGGGAAATAAGGGATTAAGTTGATAGAAACAGGGGGTTTTAGGGGAAATTTTTTATTAAAATTTTATAGAACAGGGGTTGAGGAAGTAAGTATTTTGTTTGATAGAACTGGGGGGAGGAAAAAGTTTTTAAATTTGATTTGGAAAAAAAGGGTTGAGGAAGTAAGGGGTTTTTTTGTTTGAAGAACTGAGGGTTGAGGAAGTAAAATATTAAGTTGGGTTTGAACAGAGGGTTTTGGGAAAATAAGTATTTATGTTTGTTTGAACAGAGGGTTGAGGGAATTAAAATATTAAGTTTTATAGAAAAGAGGGGGAGGGAAATAAGTATTAAATTTGATAGAAAAAAGGGGGGTTGAGGAAGTAAATTTTTAAGTTTGAAAAGAACAGAGGGTTGAGGAAGTAAGTATTAAATTTTATAGAAAAGAGGGTTTTAGGAAAATAAGTATTAAGTTTTATAAAAAACAGGGGGTTGAGGAGTAAGTATTAAATTTTATAGAAACGAGGGGTGAGGAAGTAAGTTTAAGTTTCATAAAAAGGGTTGGGGAAATAAAATATTAAGTTTCATAGAACGAGGGGGGGAGGAAGTAAGGGATTAAGTTTCAAAAAGAACAGAGGGGTTTAGGAAATAAGTATTAAGTTTTTATAGAACAGAGGGGGTTTAGGAAGTAAGTATTAACGTTTGTGAACAGGGGTTGAAAGGGAAATAAGTATTTTTGTTTGATAGAAAAGAGGGTTGAGGAAGTAAGATTAGTTTGATAGAACAGAGGGGGTTTAGGAAAAATAAGTATTTAAATTTGATGAACAGGGGGGTTGGGAAATTAAAAATATTAAGTTGATAGAACAGAGGGTTGGGAAGTAAGTATAAGTTTTTAGAAAGAGGGTTGAGGAAGTAAGTTTTTAAATTTGATAGAAAAAGGGGGGTTGGGGAATTAAATATTAAGTTTGATTTGAACAGAGGGGTTTAGGAAAGTAAGGATTAAATTTTTAAGAACAGAGGGTTTAGGAAGTAAATTTTTAAGTTTGATAGGAAAAAGAGGGTTTTAGGAAGGGAAAATATTTAAATTTGATAGAAAAAGAGGGTTGGGAAGTAAGTATTAAGGTTGATAGAACAGAGGGTTGAGGAAGTAAGTATTAAGTTGGTATAAACAGAGGGGTTTAGGAAGTAAGTATTAAGTTTGATAGAACGGGGGGTTGGGAAGTAAGTATTAAAATTTTATAGAAAAAGAGGGGAGGAAGTAAGTATTAAGTTTTATAGAACCCGAGGGGGTTTAGAAGTAAGTATTAAGTTTTATTTGAACAGAGGGTTGAGGAAGTTAAATATTTAAATTTGATAGAACCCGAGGGTTTAGGAAGTAAGTATTAAGTTTGATAGAAAAAGAGGGTTTAGGAAGTAAGTATTAAGTTTTATAGAAAGAGGGTTGAGGAAAATAAATATTTTGTTTGTTTGAACAGAGGGGGTTTAGGAAGTAATTTTAAGTTTGATTTAAAAAGAAAGGGGTTTAGGAAGTAAGAATTAAAATTTTATAGAACTGAGGGTTGAGGGAAATAAGTTTAAGGGTTTTATAGAAAGAGGGTTGAGGGAAAATAAGTATTAAGTTTGGGTAGAAAAGAGGGTTGGGGAAAATAAGTATTAAGTTTTTATTTGAACAGAGGGTTTGAGGAAGTAAGTATTAAGTTTGATAGAACAGAGGGTTTTTAGGAAATAAGTATTTAAATTTGATGAAAGGGGTTTTAGGGGAAAAAGTAAAAAAGTTTGATTAGAAAAGGGGTTGAAAGGGGTAAATATTAAGTTTGATAGAACAGAGGGTTGGGAAGTAAGTATTAAGTTTGATAGAACAGGGGTTGAAAGGGAAATAAGTAATTTTAAATTTTTTAGAACAGAGGGTTGAGGAATTAAAATTAAGTTTGTTGAAAAAGAGGGTTGGGAAGTAAGTATTAAGTTTGATAGAAAAAAGGGGTTTTAGGAAAAATAAGTATTAAATTTGATTTGAACGAGGGTTGGGAAGTAAGTATTAAGTTTGTAGAAAAAAGAGGGTTGAGGGAAATAAATTTTAAGTTTGATAGAACGAGGGTTTAGGAATTTTAAATATTTTAAATTGATTTGAAAAGGGGTTGAGGGGAAATAAGTTATTAAATTTGAAAAGCCCGAGGGTTGAGGAAGTAATTTTTAAGTTTTATAGAAAAGGGGTTTTGAGGAAGTAAGTATTAAGTTTGTAGAACAGAGGGTTGAGGAAAAATAAGTATTAAATTTGATAGAACAGGGGGGGTTGAGGGGAAATAAGTATTTTTGTTTTATAGACGAGGGTTGAGGGGTAAAATAAATTTAAATTTGTTGAAAAGGGGGGTTGAGGGGAAATAAATATTAAGTTTGATAGAAAGGGGGTTTAGGGGTAAGTATTAAATTTGATAGAAAAGAGGGGTTTAGGAAGTAAGTATTAAGTTTTATTTGAAAGAGGGTTGAGGAAAGTAAGTATTTAAATTTTGATAGAAAAAAGGGGTTTTAGGAAGTAAGTAATTTAAATTTTATAGAACGAAAGGGGTTTAGGAAGTAAATATTAAATTTGATAGAAAAAGAGGGGTTTAGGAAGTTTAAATATTAAGGGTTTTAAAGGAAATGAGGGTTGAGGAAAATAAGTATTTAAATTTGATAAACAGAGGGGTTGAGGGAAATAAGTATTAAGTTTTGATAGAACAGAGGGTTGAGGAAGTAAGTATTAAATTTTATAGAACAGAGGGTTGAGGAAGTAAGTATTAAGTTTTATTGAAAAGGGGGGTTGAGGAAGTAAGTATTTAAATTAAATTTTTAGAAAAGGGGTTGAGGAAGTAAGATTAAGTTTGATAGGGAAAAGAGGGTTGAGGAAGTTTAAATATTAAGTTTTATAGAAAAGAGGGGGGAGGAAGTAAGTATTAAGTTTGATAGAAAAGGGGGGTTTAGGAAGTTTTATTAAGTTTGTTTGAAAAGAGGGTTGAGGAAGTAAGTATTTAAAATTTTATAGAACAGAGGGTTGAGGAAGTAAGTATTAAGTTTGATAAAAAACAGAGGGTTTAGGAAAATAAGTATTTAAAAATTTTATAGAAAAAGAGGGGTTTAGGGAAGTAAAATATTTTTTTTTGAAGAAAAGGGGGGTTGAGGAAAATAAGTTTTTAAGTTTGATTTGAAAGAGGGTTGAGGAAGGTTTAAATAAAAAAGTTTGAAGAACGGGGTTTAGGAAGTTTAAATATTAAGTTTTATAGAAAAGGGGTTTTAGGAAGTAAGTAATTTAAATTTGGGTAGAACGAGGGGTTTAGGAAAATAAGTATTAAATTTGATAGAAAAAGAGGGTTTGGGGAAATAAGTATTTGTTTTAAAAGACAGAGGGGGTTTAGGGGAAATAAGATTAGTTTGATAGAACTGAGGGTTGGGAAGTAAGTTTTAAGTTTGATGGGAAATGGGGTTGGGGGAAAATTTGTATTTAAAATTGATTGAAATGGGGGTTGAGGAAAAAATAAAATATTAAAATTTGATAGAAAGAGGGTTGGGGAAGTAATTATTAAGTTTGATGAAAAATGGGGGGAGGGGAAGTAAGTATTAAGTTTGATCGAACTGGGGTTGGGGAAATAAATATTAAGTTTTATAGGGAATGAGGGGTTTAGGAAGCAAAATTTTTGTCATATTTGATTCCCTTTTTTGTTTGTGCTTCCTTCCCCCTTTCAGTCCCCGGGGGTTTTTCCTTTACTGAATCAATCTTTGATTCGATTTTGTATTCCACTAACAGCAAATTTTTTTTTAACGCAAGTTGGGGCAAATTATGTGTTTGTGTTTTGTTCCTTATGCAACAGGGTACGAGTCCCCCCCCCCCCCCCCCCCCCCCCCCCGTTATGTAGCAAACCACTTTTTTTTTAAACCGTTCTGGTGGTAAAGTGCATTTTTTAACGTTCAGGTGACAAAGTGTTGTTGTTTTTTAACGTTCAGGTGATAATGTGCACTTTTTTTTTTTAAAGTTCAGGTGGTAAAGTGCATTTTTTAACGTTCAGGTGACAAAGTGTTTTTTTTTTTTTAACGTTCAGGTGATAAGGCGCACTTTTTTCTTTGATAAGTAGGGCCTGTGACCCCTCCCCCCCCCCCCCTCAACTACCACTCATGGTATGTAACACGGTGTGTGTGTGTGTGTGTGTGTGTGTGTGTGTGTGTGTGTGTGTGTGTGTGTGCGCGTGCGTGCGTGCGTGCGTGCGTGCGTGTTTGTTTGTCTGTGTGTGTGTGTGTGTGTGTGTCTGTCTGTGTGTGTGCGCGCGTGTGAGTGAGTGTGAGTGAGTGAGTGCCGTGTAGTGTGTGCTGTCGTGAAACGTAGTGTAGTGTGTAGGCCTGTGTATGATGTAAGCTATATTTTTATGTCTTGCGGCGTGGTATGGCGTGGCATCTATCAAAGACAGGCAGGATGATTATTGTGAAATGCGTTCGGATTACATAACTCTATCAAAGACAAGCAGAAGGATTAATGTGCGATACGTTCGGATAATTTAAGTCTAGCAAAGACAGAACGAAGGATTATTGTGCAATATGTTCGGTTAATATAACTCTGTAAAAGTATTGTTGTACAATGCGTTCGGATAACATAAATCTATCAAAGACAGACTGAAGGATTATTATGCAATACGTTCGGGTTATATAAATCAATCAGAGACAGGCAGAAGGATTCTTGTGCAATACGCTCGGATTCTATCTACCAAAGACAGGCAAGAGTATTCTTGCGCAATACATTCGGATTACATAAATCTTATCAAAGACGAGCAGAAGGATTATTGTGTTAGACGTTCGGACAACAAAAATATATTAATGATAGGCAATACGTTCAGATGGAAAAAAATCTTTGAAAGAGGCAGGATTTTCGTGCAATATGTTCAGGTAACAAATATATCAAAGATAGGTAGGACTTGTGTGCAATATGTTCAGATGATATAAATATATCCAAGACAGGCAGAAGGGTTGCTGTGCAAATCGTTCGGACGATAATCGATCAAAGACAGGTGCAAAGATTTTGGTGCACATTTCTGTCATATCAGGACACGCTTTGCAGCCAAAGCGAATTGTACAAAACATGTTAACACCCCCACACCTCTCCACCCTATGCCCCCTTTCCCCGCAGGCATATCACACATCTCCACCCCCCCCCACCCCCCTTTTGTGAGAGTTCCCGAGTTCACCGTGTTTTTGTTAGCATCCTTAGCAAGTCCGTGATATCCCCTCAGGCATGAGTGCAGCAACAGCAGCAGTATCCGTTTTGATTTTAACATAAGCAGTAGCAGCAGCAGCAGCAGCAACAGCAGCGGCGTGGTCTTACCCCGACCATCAAGCTGACAGCTGGGCCTACCTGTAGAGGTTGGCGATGAGCCCTTCGTCATAGCGGGCCAGCAGGTCGTTGAGGATGCGCTCGTGGACCCCGTACAGAGAGATGAAATGGCCCGTGGGCAGGGCCTGTAACCACACCGTCACAGGCATGTACTAACCCCCTCCTCTGCCCAATTCACCTTTCACTTCAGATGTTTTGCGTTAACCCGTCGATGTTCAGAGAGAGAGGGAGAGAGATTCATTCAGTGTTCGTTAACCAAGGGGAAGAGTTTAGCCTGGGGTCGGATGATCTTGTCATGCACATATCATCACTACGTATCACTGATACTGACAAACAAATGTGACGAAATATGTCCTAATAAAGTACATGTCATTACTACATATCACTGATACTGACAAACAAACATGATGAAATCGTTAAGTGCTGAGTAGACACACATAAGGAAGTTAAACATGAATAATAAAAAAAAAAGACACGGAGAAGAGAGAGAGAGATAGAGTGAGAGGGAGGGAGGGACAGACAGAGAGAGAGGAGAGAGAGAGAGAAAAGACGGACACAGAGAAGGGGGAAGAGGTAAAAAGAGCGAGCGCAGGAGGGGAGAGAGAGAGAAGGACACACACACACACACACACACACACACACACACACACACACGAAAAACGGAATACGAGAACTTTGATGGACCGTTTTTCGTCCGATCACAAATTTTTACAACCGCGTTGGCCGGAACATGTTCACCGGAAACCGGTTGGCTAGTTTACCTGACTGCTGCTCACCTGCGCTCTGTATACGTCAGGTGAGCTGAAACGATCAGGCAGTCTCTACAGCAGTTCCGGCAGTGCAACTTCCCAGTGGCCGAAGAGGGACTCCAGACGAGTTGCTGTGGCAGTCAGTTCCCCCAGGTAAAGTCGTTGTCCTGGTGTGACCGGGAACTGGCTGCCACTGCTAGAGGGTCTGGGCGTAGCCGGAGTCTACCCCTGTCTCCATCCTGCTGGGGGTGTGGAGAGGTCGACGTGGGAGTCGACAGTAACTCGACGTGCCAGCTGTGCCAGAGCCGCCGCTGCTGCCGAGCCAGAGCCGTCGCTTTTGTGGTGTCAACATCTTGTTTGTGTGTGAGACGCAGCTTTTCTTGCGTTGGAGCCTTCACTCCTGTTGTGGACAGAGCCGTCGCTTCGGTTTTGTGTGGACTCTGCGAGCTGCTCCTCCTGACTGCGTGAGTCCCAGGAGAGGACTTCTTCTACAGCATTCTTCACGAGAGACTTGCGACGGCTGTGGACTGTCGAACTGAGCCGGACGTGGCCAAAGAAATCAGTATTATATATCTATATGAATTATGCGCCTAGGGTTACGGCGTACGTTATTCTACTGAATTGATATTGTTGTATACTGCTGTGTTTTTGTGTATTTGTGTGTTGATGGCTCGGGCAGCATAAAAAAGAAAATGTTGACTTGTTGCCTGGCTGTCCATGTTTCGAATGTGTGGGTGTGTGTGAATAAAAAAAAATCGTACACGCATCCGAATTTCTGTGAGTCAGACAAACAGACACACGCACCAACGCATCCGTAACAAGAACGCAAAAACATTCAGAGTAAGTCCATAGCCCCACACCGATGAACCGTATCACACAAAATAGCAAATAATGTCATCGCAAAAAAGAAAAAATAATTATACAGACACTATGCAAAATACTACAACTGTACAATACGTAGCTTTTTATGCTTCGTAAATGTACACATCAGGGTCGACGAGGAAATCGCCATGCTTTGTTGCTAAGGATTCATGACTCTGAAAACACGAGGGTCAGAATATTATTTTGCCTTCACACATTTCATGCAGGCCCCTACGGTCATTGAGAGCAGAACACCAGTACAAAAGTGTCTTTCATCCTTCTCAGCCAGATTACACAAACGGCTGGTCAGTTCCTTTTCATTCAAGGCACTGTGCCTAATACGAGGGCAAGCAAAGTCAGGGATTCCAAATCAAAACATATAAGCGCTCTTCATATACCTTTCTCTGTATTTCAATATATGGTTACATCAAACGTGTTATTTTATAGTGTTGTGCTAATCTGTCATGCTGAAGTATGACTAAGCCAGTCCTGCCATCTGCACTCAGTCACTCTTTGTTAACAATGTATTTCTAAAAGTTCTGAGATTTTAAATCGTTTCAACTCTCTGTTGCTCCCAACAGAAGCGAAGCGATATGAACTGAAGTACTGACATTGGCAGCCCATGTCTTCTTGCCACTACCATTCAAATTTCGCAACATCTTACAAGCTTCTAAAGGTATCTTGATTTTGTCCGTTTCGCTAATATCCAATACATTTCAAAAGTGAGTTAACATAAATCGACATTTTGAAAGTATACCATGAATTTAATTATTTGGAGTTCAATTGGTCCACATTCAAACATCTTTTCGTAGCATATAAATGCACATTATAACAACACTTTTCTTGAAAGCCAAAATTTCCATTCCTTACTGTGTGATTGGAAGCGCATGGGAGTCGAACACTTAAAACAACGAAAGAAAATGCGCCACCATTCAATTCATTAAGAATATGTGACTGCTCTCCATGCTCCATCTGCTTTATCTTGACAACCAAGAGTGAAGCTAAATCTGACTGTGAAATAAATCAAAGATACTTGCATGCGTTGACTACAACAATGCATTCAACCCCATAGATCCATTGCGTGCAAAATACCCGCCTTTACGAAACAGAATAATGCTGGTCTTATATCTATAGTTTTGATTCTGATTTAGTTGCAGCACAATACGAGCTGTTCGCTTGTTTTTTGCATACCACGTTCAGTTTCAATATTTTCAAAGCTAATGTATTTTTGAACAAGAAATGTAAAACTAGACTATGAAAGTCATCTTGCTTAACTTCTCCTTCACGTGACAAAACTCAATAATTTTGCCCCAAATCTGATTCTTGTATTTATTCTTGTTATACATACAGTTTTTACATGATACATTCTACCGAACAAAATAGGCAGTAACAGTTTCCATGAAACTGAACTGAAAGTGTTCTGAAGTCCAAAAATGGTACGTACAGCTTCCGATATTTACGACTTGAATTGCAGCCAATAGTCTTAAAATGATCAATAGCAGAGTAATCTTTCTTGAACCCTTCCAGATGTTCTGCTGATATATTACTCTGAGACATTCATTCATGTAACCTATTATCAATGACGGAACTCTAGAGTTCACTACATAAACTGCTCAATGAAATGTGTCTTTAGTTATTCACACCTAGCTCTCTTCTTAAAGGCAATATGGATTCTTCCCAGTGTTAATAAACAAACAAACAAACAAACAAACACACCAACAACAACCTTGCAGTCTCGCCAGAATTCCTGAAAAAAAAAGCCCAGTGATACTATCGGGTAAACAATTCTATCTTCTTTCTTTTTTTTTTTCACAGCGGGTATTATTACTTTGGTATTGATCTGCCAAAGCATTTTCTTCATTATTTATCACATCACACGTCTCGGTTGACTCTGTGACATATTTATCCGATATATTGCAATAACGCTAGCCAATTATGCACCGGAATGTTATTTGCAGGTTGTGATTTTTTGAGACCTTATATACACATATATACATTGCAAAGTCACAACTTTTTTCAAATGAAGCCAGACCTTTCGATACAGAACCATCATATCCCTTCTGCTTCAAAATTCTTTAAAAAAAAGGATTTCACTTGTATCCACGTTTTCCCCAAAATGTTCTGAATAACCTGCGTATTTTACGTTTTGCTACGCTGCTTTCTTGACCAGTCCTGTTCAAGTTTCTTTATTTTTTTAATTTTTTTTACTGATGCTGATTTCCTGAATACTTCAGCTTGTTCCCTTACAGTCGCATAAAAAAAAATCAAGCTTCATTAACGACTTCGCGTAATAGATTTTCGGCAGCTTAAAATTTTTCGTGAACATTTTGTAAATTCATATAGGAAAAAGGTATACTGAAAACTGTAATCTTGGTTCGAGCAACATTTAAACATTAACTTTAGAACAAAACTGACTTATCAGTCTCAAGAGAGAGAGAGAGAGAGAGAGAGAGAGAGAGAGAGGAGAGAGAGAGAGAGAGAGAGAGAGAGAGAGAGAGAGAGAGAGAGAGAGAGAGATGATAATCATAAAACGACAACAACCGATCGCTTTGTTCAGCAAGACACACCCCCTGCCTACTAAATTCAGCGGAACTGCCGTGGCGAGCTGTGGTGTGGATTTCCACAAAGAAAGGATATTGATCGCCCGCCAGAACGCCCTCTTCTTTCCCTCCCTCTTTCCAGGGTCCCTTTGTTTCCAGGTCTTATCGCTTCGTATCTTCTCTTTCTATTTATAACCCTCACCCCCTCGCTCTACCTCCCTCCCGCTCCCCCATATCACGTTCCACCGTCAGCTGTCTTACAATCCACGGCAATCACACACACACACCACACACACACACACACCACACACACACACACAACACACACAACACACACACTCCACTACCACCACCACCACCACCACCAAAACAACAACAGCAACAAACAACAACAAACAACAAGAAGAACGCACAAAGTAATGCTTGTTCAATACACGGGGGTGCAAGTGGGGAAGTGTCCCCAGTTCTGAAAAATGAATTGGGACCATCCCACTAATCCTAACCTTTGGATCGTGACCATCCCATCCATCCCATCAATCCTGACCCTTGGATCGTGACCATCCCACCAATCCTGACCCTTGGATCGTGACCATCCTAACCATCCCACCAATCCTGACCCTTGGATCGTGACCACCCTAACCATCCCACAAATCCTGACCCTTTGCCAATCGTGACCTTTGGATCGTGACCATTCTATCCATAAGACCAATCCTGACCCTCGGATCGTGACCATCCCATCCATAAGACCAATCTTGGCCCTTGGATCGTGACCATCCTAACCATCCCACCAATCCTGACCCTTGGATCGTGACCATCCTATCCATCTCACCAATCCTGACCCTTGGATCGTGACCATGCCATCCATCTCACCAATCCTGACCCTTGGATCGTGACCATGCCATCCATCTCACAAATCCTGACCCTTCGATCGTGACCATCCCATCCATCCAACCAATCCTGACCCTTGGATCGTGACCATCCCATCCATCTCACAAATCCTAAACCCTTGGATCGTGACCATCCCATCCATCCCACCAATCCTGACCCTTGGATCGTGACCATCCCATCCATCCCACCAATCCTGGCCCTTGGATCGTGACCATCCCATCCATCCAACCAATCCTGACCCTTGGATCGTGACCATCCTATCCATCTCACCAATCCTGACCCTTGGATCGTGACCATCCCATCCATCCAACCAATCCTGACCCTTGGATCATGACCATCCTATCCATCTCACCAATCCTTACCCTTGGATCGTGACCATCCCATCCATCTCACCAATCCTTACCCTTGGATCGTGACCATCCTATCCATCTCACCAATCCTTACCCTTGGATCGTGACCATCCCATCCATCTCACCAATCCTTACCCTTGGATCGTGACCATCCTATCCATCTCACCAATCCTGACCCTTGGATCGTGACCAATCCTATCCATCAACTAATCCTGACCCTTGGATCGTGACCATCCCATCCATCTCACCAATCCTAAATGTTGTGTAACATCATAAAAAATGTCTTTCCAGGGCATTGCGTTCGAATTTGAACACGCGTCACAAAAATAAAGTATAATCAAGATGTACCAAACACAAAATGTTCATTATTTCCCCTGAAATATCCAGACGCCAAAAGCACCTGAACAAAATCTCCTGGAACCGGAGACTGCACGAACACAATTCGGTCGATCCAGAAATAAATAAAACAAAATTCCGATCCGGATTTCTGGTATACTCCGCAAGACTTCCACCCCTGAACACACAATATAAAACTGACAAGTAACTTTTCGGTAAATCGGTCTTCTTCAGACGC
>CM031598.1:19107857-19131300 GCA_018398815.1 Conus ventricosus
TCGGGCTCTGACCTGCCCGCTGTTACACCATGCTGACCAAGGTGTGAACAAGGTTAACACGAGCACCTCGGGCCCTGACCTGCCCGCTGTTACACCATGCTGACCAAGGTGTGAACAAGGTTAACACGAGCACCTCGGGCCCTGAACTGCCCGCTGTTACACCATGCCGCCAAAGGCTCTGGTTCCCTCACATCGTTAGGCCGCCCTGTGTCCTCCCCCCCCCTACCCCTCCCGCTCCCCATTCAACTAACAGGCATGGACCGCTAGCTCTGTGTGTGTGTGTGTGTGTGTGTGTGTGTATGAGACAAGACAAGACAAGACAAAATTCTTTATTTACGAGGATAATAGATAAGCACTGACGTGACGTGCTTTTTTTTACATCCAGTCCTCGCCCTGAGTAGGGACTACAGCATGCAGTGAAATCAATTAATGTAAGAAAGCAAAGAAGCAAGCAAAGCGGTCATGTAATCATGTAATCATGGAGGAACATCAAATGAAAATAGAAGAGAAATGAAAACAAAACAAAAAATAAAAATAATAAACAAAACAAAAAATAATAATAAAATAAAATATAAATATAAATGAGAATAACAATAATGAAGAGGAAGGAGAGAGTGGGGGTAGGGTGTGAGGTGAGATGGGGGAACATATGTAAATGTACTACAACGTACAAGATTGGCATGTATGAAAACAGACAGTGAAGTGAATATGACAAAGTGCGTACATATTTTTGAACACACACATACACGCACGCTCGCACGCATAGAGAGAGAGAGAGAGAGAGAGAGGAGAGAGAGAGAGAGAGAGAGAGAGAGAGAGAGAGAGAGAGCAAGGCACAACATGTAATCATTTGTCGCAAGGCATGAAAATACGTAGAAGGTATTAAGCAAAGTGGGGTGAAATTGGGGGAGGGGTGGAGGAGCAAAAAAAAAAAAAAAAAAAAAAGAGAGAGAGAGAGAGAGAGAGAGAGAGAGAGGTAAGTCGAAGTCGAAGCTTTATTGTTTACAGATACATTGCTCCTTAAAACAAGGGTGTGCATATCCATGGGGGTAAAAACACCAACATTCAGATAAAACAAATTAAACAAAACGTAAGCTGATATCATATGGTACACTAATTTTGTGCTAACCTGCTTTGAGAGAGAGAGAGAGAGAGAGAGAGAGAGAGAAGACCGCCATCCCCCAACAGAATAGGCTTGCACAGTACAGCCAGCCACAGACCCCGACACCTAATAATGATAAAGGGCTACTGATAGCAAGCTCGTCATTAACTGGGCTCAATAATACACTGTCTGTAATATTGAGTATTGTCCGCTGAGCAAAACCACACTCGCCAGCTGCTTGTGCAGTGTGATGGATGGAGGGGATGGGGGGTGGGGGGGGGGGGGGGGGAGGAGGAGGTAAGGGTGGAGAGAAGGGAGGAAAAGGGGAAGAAGATAGGGGAAGGGAAGGAGGGGGGCTGATGAGGACGACCTCTTGCGAGGGAGTGCGAGCTTGTGTGTGTGTGTGTATGTGCGCGCGAGCTCGCGCACTCGCGCGCGCGTATATATATATATATATATATTATATATAT
The DNA here is from genome assembly GCA_018398815.1 of Conus ventricosus. Classification (NCBI taxonomy): domain Eukaryota; kingdom Metazoa; phylum Mollusca; class Gastropoda; order Neogastropoda; family Conidae; genus Conus; species Conus ventricosus. Next base: position 19,109,430 of record CM031598.1, read on the forward strand.
ATATATATATATATATATATATATATATTATATATATATGTGTGTGAAGGGAGGAAAAGGGGAGGAAGATAGGGGAAGGAAAGGGAGGGTGGGGGCTGGTGAGGACAACTTCTTGCGAGGGTGTGCGAGCTTGTGTGTGTGCTGTGTGTGTGTGTGTGTGTGTGTGTGTGTGTGTGTGTGTGTGTGTGTGTGTGTGTGTGTGCGCGTGCGTGCGCGCGCGCGCGCGTTTATATATATATCTCTCTCTCTTGTCTGGCTGCCAGCAAGTCGAATTTTTTCAGCTCCGGTAAAATTTTGTCTATCTTTAGCAACTTCCAAGATGCCGGTTGAAGGTCTACCATCGAGTGTAGAAAACGTGCTGAACGCCACGCTGCGAGTTATGGTGTTATAATCTTTCAAATTGAAGGTAGAGAAAATCACACTGTTGCCATTCTTTAGGCTAAAAACAATTTCCGACCATTCCCCTGCCATAAAAGCCCAAGCGCAAACTGTTGTGTTCAGGAGAAAATGTCCACCACAGGTCAACAGGGACAGGAGAAGGGCCGAGGAACACGGGAATCAAAAGGCGAGTGAACCTGTTTTTACCCCGTCCGGTCTGTTCCTGCCAATCCCACCCAGTTTGTTCTACAATATTGACAATACGAAAACTAGAATGGAGTGTCCTGTGCAGGGGAGGTACCCGTTATGCCGCCGACCCGTTATGCCGCCGACCCGACACAACGATACGCTCCCCTGTGCAGACATCTGTCAGTTTTCTGACCGTCCCCCCCCCCCCCCCCCCCCCCTCGTCTGTACCTTTGCCTGCACCAAGTGCACAGTCCGGCAATGGAATACAGCACAGCGACTTGGCCCAGTGTGACATAGACAGTGAAACAGTAACTGTTCTCCCCAAATTAGAATGCTCATATGACACTGATGTAGACAAACAAAATGTTAATGATGAGAGTGGAGACTTTTCTGAAGTAACATGTGAACACAGTCCGTCGGTAACTACAACACACTTCCACACAACATGATTGAAGCCTTCTTTGCAGAAGGTAATCTGTGTATGGCAGACCGTGGTTGTGATGATGGAGATTCCTCTGATGTGAATGAGTCAGCAGCAGCCCATTCAGACAAGACCACAGTAAGAGACATCGTGTCTTGTTTAGAAGAAATGTCAAGGAAAATGGACGACCGCCTTGGTAACTTGAAGGAAGAGGTTAAGGCAGCGCAACACAGCACAGGGGGTGAAAACAGAAAACTTGGCAATACTTCGTGACGGCTGCACTCTCGCATCTGTTGATAAACATTTTTGGAAATTCTGATTGACTGTTACTTATGTTCGATGTTGAGAACTGAATTATGTGCTTTTCCGTGATCTGGAATTCTCATCACGATGAACGTTCTTGTAATGTTATCGGTCGTGTTTATTTCTGATTTTTGGGCATCTACAGTCCAAATCCTCTTCGTCTCCAGCCCTTGTGAATGGCTTTGTAAAGCTTACCACAATAAACCATTCATTCATTCATTCATTCATTCGTTCGTTCGTTCGTTCGTTCGTTCATTCATTCATTCATTCATTCATTCATTCATTCATTCATTCATTCTCTCTCTCTCTCTCTCTCTCTCTCTCTCTATCTTGGTGTGTGTGTGTGTGTGTGTGTTGTGTGGAGAAATATGCGAGCAAATCAGACGGACAAATAGAGTTCGTCATTAATCTCCAAAGGAGATGAACATCGAAAACTGACGCCAGTCCTCGCCCTCTAGGGGACCATTAAGCTCAAGTGTATTGCGAATCCCAAGCTGGCTGTGTCGACAAGGCTTAATATATAAGATTGACTGATTGATATTCCCCAGGGGGGCAAACACGAGTGGCTGTTGTTTGTTTGCTCACCCTCCACGTTCCCACCCTTCTTCTCCACTCCCCAGTAAGCACACAGGTTAAACGAGACGGGAGAAAATCGCCCTTCCTCTTTATCATCATTTTTCTTCATTATCATTTTTTTTTAAATTAGGAAAAAAAAAGAGTTTGTCTTGAGGTGTCGGGATTTATTGATTGATTGAATGCCATCTGTCACCAACATACGTATTACTTGTCGACTCCTTGTGTTTCTGCGTTACTGGTGGGAATCAAGGAAATTCCACCAGACGTCACAAAAGAAGGTGGGTAGGTGGGGTAGGTGGGAGAGGGAGAGTGGGAGTGTCATGTTGATTGTGTTTGCAGATTGAAAATAACAACGACGAAGGCAATGAAACAAAAAACAACAACAACATTGAATGCTTCATAGTTGCGTAAAATGTGCTTTCAGGCCAGGATTAAGAATTAATCTATCTTTCTTTCAGTGAAGGATAATTCTTTGACTTCAAGGAGGCGTTCAACAGAGTCCGGAGGAGGGGCTATGAACAACAATGAAGAAGCATAAACGCCAGGCCAGCGCGATTCGACATGATCCAGCAACATAATTTAGGGTGAATTAATGCAGCGCTGATACAGAATGCTGTTGCCATGTAAGGAGTGGCTCCATACTGTGTTAAAGTCCATCAGGGATGCCTTCCATATTCCAACGCCTTTAAACATATTCTTGGAAAGCATAACAAAATCATCTATTCGAAGTCATTTATTCGAAGGTCACGTCAGCACGGTCAACATCGGAGGGAATACCATCACAAACCTTCGCTTTGCAGACGACAGTGATGGCTTGGCAGATAGTGAACAAGAACCCGCTAAACATGTTGAAAAGCTTGATGAAACCTTGATGAAAAGATATGGCATAAAAATCAGAAGGTCAAGTTGATGACCAACCACAACACAATCATCATGTTGATACAACTGTCCATGGACAGCAGCAAGGTACTGTTCAAAGAGATCACTTACCTGATATCCATCATTAGCAATGAGGGATCCGAACCAGAGACTTTCTCAACGGCAGTAAAGACAACACCAGCGCTTAAAACTTGTATGGAAGAACAAGGACATCACCATGAAACACAAGATCAGAGACTTGCGTTCTCTGATATACATCATCTTCCTGTGGGCATGCGCCACATGGACCCTCAGCGGATCTAGAAAGAAGAATCCAAGCCATGGAAATGACACGTTATCGCAAGATACCAAACATACACACTGAGGCATCACCAATGAACAAGTAAGCCAAACTGTCACATGGCACATCAGATCACATGAAAATCTGAAGCAAAGTTAAGAAAAGAAAAGCACATGTGTATGGCCACACACTATGATCCAATGGGCTTGCTAAAACGATCCTCCGGGCGATTGTACGGAAGCTGACGACGTGGAAGACAGACAAAAGTCGTTGGACTGACAACAGTGGAAATGGAGAGGGAAGCCATTTGCTGAGACCTGGGCACATAGCCGATAGGAAGTGGAGGAACCTGGTTATAATGTTTCAGCGCAGCGCCCCCCCCCCTTCCCCCCCACACACAGAGAGAGAGAGAGAGAGAGAGAGAGAGAGAGAGAGAGAGAGAGAGATCCTGTGACGTACGTTAAGGGAAAGGGGTTGGGGGGCGGGGGGTGATTTCAACCTGGAGAATAATTTGACTGATGGTTAGCATATATCAAAGAAAATTTGGTGGTCCGAAGTGTCGCCATGTATCATTTCGTTTGCACCCAGAATACTTCATCCAGACTAGGATGTAGCGTGGACGAAGCATTACATCGTTTGTGCTCATAATACTGCAATTTTATCGTTTTAAGTGGGGTTTTTTTTCCGAATAAGTTTAGGGCAAAGAGTGGAAAAAATACTGGCCACAGTAATGCTCAATGTCTTGACTGTTAGGTTCAGCATCAGGTTCAATTTACCTCATGAGCAGGTTCAGTTTAAACTCCTGATTGATTAAATTGAACGCTAGATGAAATTTCTTTTTAACAGTGATCATACCCAACCTGGTGATACTGAAAGGCTTGTTTCCCTTCAGAGTGCAAAGCTCAGGGCATTTGCGTTTTCAGATACAATCTACAGTATTTTTCTCTGCAAACCTTACTGAAATGTAAGGTATAACGGTTATGATAGTTAACTACCCACTTCTTCCACATGCGACTTCGAGTATTCCAGAGAAAACACAAAGTTGAGGCGGCTGTTTTCCCAAATCTGTGACCTCTGACCTCACATCTTCATAACTAGCAGACACTGGAGGTGAGGATTGAGGTTGAGAGAGAGAAGAGAGAGAGAGAGAGAGAGTACGGGGAAGGGTGAACACGACACAACGAAGGAGAAGGGGACAGGTGTGCACGTGGATCCATCTATGCAGAGATCTGTCCTTAGGCTAAGGCCAAGAACCTCGAAGCGACGTGTATGTGGTGTCAGGACACCCTGCCCAAATCAACCACTCTTCATTAGTGTCTAGCTGCGTCAGTTAGCAGTGCTTTCACCAATGTGTTCATACCTGGCTTTATACTGTATGCATGCCTCTGAGTGTGTGTGTGTATCTGTGTGTGTTTGTGTGTGCGTGCCTGCACGCGCACGCGCGCGCTTGTGTGTGTGTGTGTGTGTGTGTGTGTGTGTGAATATGGGCCTATGTTGTCTATGTGCGTGGTGACTTCCAACGTACCTGCCTGTTTGCATCACATGTGCGGTCTGTATTATAACACGGGCGGCTGGTGTGGGGTTGGGTGTGGGGTAGAACCAATGATGATTACCACTCAAGTGTGAGCCTGCCAGCGCGTGCCAGTAATGACGTTGAATCACGCACGTACATACATGCAAACGTAATCAATCGGCGTGCTCGCGAGAGAACGGGGCATGAGCTGATTTCCCCGTCCTCACTTCCCTCCCATCCCTTAGCCCCTCCCTTCGCCTCTGTCCCCCCGCGCTCCTTCTTGTGCCTTTGACGGTTACAAACCCCGTCAGCATTTCTTTACAATCATAACATGTTACTACATTTGATAGACTGGCAGAGAAAAAAAATGACTGAACTATTCTTGTGGTAACAACGAACAAGTAGGTTAACTCTTGCTCCCATCATCAGAGGAAGAGTTACCCTATTGGCTCGTTATCTACTGTTTACTGTTCCCTGCCTCATTTAGGATTTCCATTCTCGGAAAAGGTGTCCGTGTTGACCTCCAGCCCTTGAAGCCAACATTGGTTCAGTTTGTATAGAGGTTGACAGTGGATTTTAAACGGAAGTGTAATCAGGAACTACACTGCATATTATCTTCATTTTCACTTTTTAAAAAAATCTGTAAGCCTATTAAATATTACTGGATAAGCGGGCTCTGTGATTTGCCCATATCTGACAGTTTCCTTGCCATCGGTCGGAAGAACCGTTGGAATTCAAATGTTGCGTCGGCACCTCGTGGTAGAGAAGAGTTTTAAGAGAATCAACCTCCCTCTCCCCACCCCCACCCCTCTGTTTGCGAACATGGCTTCGCGGCGTCAACATTATGCTCCCTCCCTCATGGGGGTGACTAGGATGAAGTGCAGTGAAGGGGGGGGGAGGGGGGGGGGGGGGGGGGCGGGGGGAGGGGAGGGGGAGGGGGGGGGCGGTGTGTGGACGTGTCGAAAATCTTGGTGAGGATGAAAAGGCTATATTGGTCTTCCTTCCGATGTAACCCTAGACACTGCGTTCTCATAGCTGGGGAGAAGGGTGTGGGGTACACGGACTGGTCCGCACGTGGTGTATTGTTGACGCTGAAACTAAAACGCTTATATGATGGAACGATGGAGAGGGCAGGGGGATGGGGAGAGACGGGGAGGCGTGAAGGTCGGTGGTGGTACGGGGGAATCCCGTTGGCTGTCAATGAAATAGAGGCAGGGTCGATCGATGTGTGTGGGTGTGTAGATGTGTTGGTGCAGCCTGAACAGGATGTTGAGAACTCTGTGACCACCCTCACCCTTACCCTAATCGCCAGCTGCTGTCAGCTTATACGTGTGTGTGTGTGTGTGTTTTGTGTGTGTGTGTGGTGTGTGTGTGTGTGTGTGTGTGTAAAATAACAATAGAAATATGTGTTCTCTCTCTCTTCCTTCTCTCTCTCTCTCTCTCTCTCTTCCTCTCTCTCTCTCTCTCTCTCTCCTCTCTCTCTCATACACACACATACCCGAATACACACACATACCCGAATACACACACACACACACACACACACACACACACACACACACACACACACACACACACACACATACACACACGCACACAACACAACACAACACACACACACACACACACTTACATACGTAAACAAACAAACAACAAACAAACAAACAAACAAACACACACACACACACACACACACACACACACACACACACACACACACACACACACACCAAATCGCGAGGAAAGGTGGAAGGGGAGTGGGGGAGGGGGGGGGGGGTAGGTTGCTACCCTTACACTCACAGTGTTAACCATACACACGCATGACATAGCCTCGATATTGAAGCCATTGGAGCGACACCTATACGAAGAGAAGGACTCTTTGGAAAGGATCCCTTAACACTGCACCATGAGGCAATACCACTAGGACTCTTTGGAAAGAGGTCCCCAAAACATTCCTCCAACAGGCGTACACCGCGGGAACGGCTCTTCGCAAAGGTCCCCAAAACACTGCACCAACACGCTGTACCACGAGAGAGGCTCCGGAAAGGTCCCCAAAACACTGTACCATTAAGTTACACCACAAGAGGGGCTCTTTGAAATCTCTTCTGAAAACTGTACCAACATACTATGCCACGAGAAAGGCTCTTTGGAAAGGTATCCCATACACTTCATGACAGGCTATACCACGAGAACAGCTTTCTGGAAAGGTCCCCTAAACACTGCAGCAACAAGCTGTACCACGAGAAGGGCTCTTTGGAAAGGTACCCCATACACTTCACCGATAGGTGATACCACGAGAAGGGCTCTTTGGAAAGGTACCCCATACACTTCACCGACAGGTGATACCACGAGAACAGCTTTCTGGAAAGGTCCCATAAACACTGCAGCAACAAGCTATACCACAAGAAGGGCTCTTTGGAAAGATACCCCATACACTTCACCGATAGGTGATACCACGAGAAGGGCTCTTTGGAAAGGTACCCCATACACTTCATGATAGGTGATACCACGAGAAGGGCTCCCTGGAAAGATCCCCAAACAATGCACCAGCAGGCTACACCCCGATGAGGGCTCCACCCCGATGAGGGCTCTTTGGAACAGTTGGCAAATCACTGCACCAACATGCTATACCACCAGAACGGCTGTTTGGAAAGCTCATTTAAAGACTGCACCAACAAGTCACACAACGTGAAGGGCTCTTTGATGAGCTCCTCTAAACACTACACCAATTGGCTGCAGGCAACTCAACAGCAGAAATCACATTGCTGTGGAAAATGTTTAAGCTGAGATCGGAAAGGAACGGATGGAATCAGAAACTGATACAGGAACGTTGTACAATAATCTTCTGAAGTGTCATAAATTACTGGATAAATAGATTCACTAACCCTGAATAGAACTTAGGAGAGTTAAAGAAAGAAATAATGAAAGAAAGGAAGAAAAGAACAAAAAGTAAACGATTTTTTTTTTACTGATTTCATTTAGCTACGCCCATAGGCCTATGTGGCATAATTGCATATTTTCTCCTTCGTGTCTCTGAACAGCATTACACAAGTGGTTCGACTGCGTTCCTCTTGTCATGATCATTCTGTGAATAGTTTCATCTCACCTCATTTTATGTCGTTTTGTTGTCCAGCCGACCTACAGGGGCATGTCAGGAGTTTCACCATGTCAAAGTCAATTTCTACATGCATGTCAAAACTTTTTCATGTCAAACATGTTTAAAGCGGATCTAATCTGGATCTGTTTCCCCCATTCTGTCAGATCAAAGAGCAAAGTGCCACAAACGACCCATGAAGCGACAGCACGTCGATCGAAATGTTCTTCTCAAGTGAAATGATTAAAAACAAAACCGTGCCAGGAAAAAAAGTTGACACTATCTTGGCCCTGCTTTGTCTGTGAGGCAAATCGGTACACCCAATACGCATTTCACGTTGTCAAAAAGTTTCCAGTTTCAAAAATAATCCAGATGAAAAAAACATTTCACATAAAGTAAAGAACTTTAAAATGTTGCTACACATTTATGTATATAACTTTACCGAAAAATGGGTACTTAATTTCAGAACAATTTTGGCAGAGATCCATGATGTTTTTTGTGTGTTTTATTTTGTTTTTTTTTTTCCGATCAGCAAAGAAGATGCCTATGCCTGGAGACAGCAGTGACAGGTCAAACCTAGCAGTCATCAAACAAGATGATCTGAGCTACGCCATACTCGTGTCTTGACAACAAATGAAATTGTCCATTTCTGTGAGTTTCAGACAGACATATCTGGTGCTTACTTTCGTGGCAGCAGACATATTCGTCAGTCACACGGGGGAACGGTGTCAATGAGGGCAGTCATTACTGCATGTAGTTTATCCAGGCTGTTGTAATTCACTTCTGACTGGCTATCCACAGAAAATCCGAAAAGCTCTCGCCAACAAGCTCAAAATTCTTCCGCCACACTCGGTCTTTAAAGTATAAAAGTTTCTGTACTGCACGCCCTTCTTATAAATAGCTCCACTGGCTTCAAGCTGAACAAAGAATAAGGTGCAAGACACCCTGTCTACGCTTTCAAGTTATTAACTATAACTGCACCTAATGTTCTTTTTTACATTAAAAAAAATCTACGTCCCATCAAGGTTTCTCTGTTCTGCTGAGGACAGAATCTTTAGCATGCCAAAATTAAATTGAGAGAGACGCGGGACAGCAACTGCTGGTATTTCTCCTGCACAAACCTGGAACTCCTTGCCCGTGTCCATCCGCCTCAGTTCTCAATCTTATCCTTTAAAACTCATCTGAAAGCATTTCCTTTCAACCAGTCTTTACACACACGACCTACCCAGTGCGGTGTGTGTGTGTGTGTGTGTGTGTGTGTGTGTGTGTGTGTGTGTGTGTGTGTGTGTGTGTGTGTGTGTGTTCGTGCACGCGCGCCCATGGTGTGTGTGTGTGTGTGTGTGTGTGTGGTGTGTGTGTGGTGTGTGTGTGTGTGTGTGTGTACATGTGCGTGCGCGTGCGTGAGTGCGTTCGTGCGTGTGTGTGTGTGCGTGCGCATAAGCGCGCGGGCGCGTGTGTGTGTGTGAATGCGCCTATATGTAAATGGAATGATGTGAGCTTTATAATTAGTGTGAATATGTATGCGAAAGGAAAAATCCACAGAGTGTGCACGTGCTCTGTGTGTGTGTGTGTGTGTGTGGTTGTGTGTGTGTGTGTGTGTGTGTGTGTGTGTGTGTGTGTGTGTGTGTGGTGTGTGTCAGCGGCTGTTTGGGGTGAGGCTTTTGTTGATGATGGCTGTGTTCTGTTTTGACCATGTTAAGGTGTCTGTGATTAGTTGCCTGTTGTCAGGTTTTTATTGATGTTGGAGAAGGTGGAAGCAGGAAGCGGACAGTGTTAGTGACCTATAGTAAGGGGCGAGTGGGATAGGGTTGTAAATATGTTAACTGGTCGTGGATGGAAAGGTGTTAAGTTGGTGAGTGTCGATTGTCAGCGGGGCGTTAAAATTGTTGATAGCTTGGTGGTTTAAGTGTTCCTGGTTGTTGATGGTAAGTGCGTAGGCCCGTTGTTGGGGGTTACATGGCTAAAATATCGCAGGCTGTTGACTGTGAGTGGATAGGCAGGTTGTTGGGAGCTGGGTGGTGAAAGTGTTGTTTGTTGTCGAGAGTGAGTGGGTAAGCCAGTTGTTGGCCGTATACTGTGAGTGAATGGATAACCTGTTTGGAGTTAGGTGGTTTAAGCGTCACTGGCTGTTCACTGTGAGTGAATGGTTAAGTTGATGGGAGTTAAGTGGTGAAAGTGTTGTCGGCTCTTTACTGTTAGTGGTTAAGTTATAGGGAGTTAGGTGGTTAAAGTGTTGCTGGGTATTGACTATAAGAGACTGGTCAAGATTTTGGAAATTGGCTGATCAAGGTGTTATTGGTTGTTGATTGCTAGCAGGTGGTCATTTTATAGGGTGGCAGATGGATGAGGGCACTAGCCGGCATTGGTCGTCAGTGAGAGCGTCTTGGTGGGCGACTGTCGTTGGTTGGCTGCTAGTGGGCCTTGGTGGCAAGTTGTCAGCTGGTAGTTCTGTAGGTATTCTCAGTGGAAGGTAGAGTGGGTAGTTGGTGGTCTCAGTGGAAGGTAGAGTGGGTGGTTGGTGGTCACAAGTGTCGGGCCTCTGTGCAGGCGTGTAACGACGGTCAGTGGGTGAAGGTGCTCGGTCATTGGGTTTTGAGTGTGGATGGTTGGCATTTTTCAGCGGGTGGTTGTTACCGAAGTCAGTGTGTGCTGGAAGAAAGTGGTAAGCATAGCCACACACACACACACACACACACACACACACACACACCTTCCCTCTCCTCCCTTCCCCACCCTGACCTCCGATCCCAACCCCTCCACACCCTGTTCCTCTCCCTCACTGTAGTTCTACACAATGGTCCAGCGACCGATGACCTCCGTTGGTCAAATCATCCCCCCCGCAATCAGAACGGGGAGAACTGGATTCGGAGATGACCGCCATTAAAATTGGCATTGTCGCCGTCCATCTTAACGTGTCGTCGGACTGACGATCAGTGTTGTGTTAGCTATGTCTGTAGCCCCACTTTGCAAAGAGGCACTCTCCCCGTCTGTATTATCCGCTGTGGTGAGTGCGTGGACGGTAAACGTGAAGGTAGCCTGCCACTGAGCCTAATGAGACCGGTGGCCCATCACGTTGGCAGAATACATAATGTCAGAATGATTGCCCACTGTGGACCTTGCTGCGCCTGCAGCTCATGCTTATTCACCAGGCCGAGTCATTTGCAGGAGGTGCCAGTGAGGTACGATGGCTGCATACACCGACCTGCATGCATGCATGCCGTCTACAGGCTGTCACAGAAACCGTCCATCGATCGCCACCGTCCACCGCCAGAGAATATCGCCCGCATTGCTTTCCAACACACAACATCAACATTATTCTTTGACCGACACAAAAACCATGGACATTTCTAACAAAACAAAACAAAACAAAAACCTACGTCGTGATTTATGGATGCCGGCAAAGGACATTCATGGGAGAACAAGACCCAGCGAGTTGTTGATTTATAGACCTGCACCTTCGACTTGATGATAAACGACATGAACTGACCTGCCCCCCCCCCCCCCCCCTTGTGCACCCGCTTAACTTTCCTCTGTAAAAGAGATGAACGGGAATTAATGACTCTTCGTGTATGTAGCGTCGAAAGGCATTGTATTGCCGTGCGTTGGGCGCTGTAGTAACCCATCGTTTCATCTTTCCTTCTTCAGCTTCCCACTCCAGTCACTCCATTTTCAAATTGATCTGAATTCTAACATCAACATGGCTGAAGATCCTGCATGTCATCATCATTGCACAGAAATCTGAGTGAAAGTATTGTGCCACTGCGATCTTGCCAAGAACCAGCTTGTGGGTGACTTACTTAGGCATCAACATTCTCTGAAGTCAGAATTGTACGTTGACAATGATAAATCTCTCAGTGATAGGATTCGTTTGTGGTTTGGAATTTATGATTGACGATGGTGGGGTCACTTGGTGCCATAGCGCGGGATTTCCATACTAACCACATATAAAAACCTAGGTTCCGAAAGTGTTGTACAGTTAAAGAGCGTTAGAATGCCATTCTATTAAAAAAAAGTAATCAAATAATCTTTTTATGTTCTCGATTACATCTATTTAATACTACACCATTAAAGCAAAGCTGAAAATTATTCTGAGTACGTTGCAAACAATAGCAGATTTATTGTTGTCGAAGAACAAGCTGGACTCCGCAGGGAAAAGTACCATCGAAAAGACTTTTAACCTAACCTTCCTTTGCGAAACAACATCCCCAGAGGAATTCTACCACGTATTCATAGACTTGAAGAAGGCGTTGGACAGAGTCCGGCAGGAGGCACTATGGGCCACAGTGCAAAATTCAACATCAGGCAGAAGCTTATCAGCAATATACAGCAACTGTACTCCAAACAACCAGTGCGAAGATTGTTCCATACTTCAATTTGGTGTTGATCAGGGATGCCTCTTTCCTATATTCTTCAACATATTCTTGGAACGCATCATGAAGATCATGTCAGCACAGTGAGCGCCGGAGAAAGAACCATCATAAACCTTCCTTTTGGAGACGGCACCGAAGGCCTGGCAGACGGTGAACAAGAGCTCGCTGAGCTTGTTGAACGACTGGATGAAACATCAACAAGAAATGGCATGGAAATCAGCTCCGAGAACGTCAGACTGATGACCAGCAGCAATATCACCATCAACACTGATAAAACTGCCCACGGTCAGAAGCTGGAATCTGTTCATCGACTCACTTACCTCATTAGCAGTGGGGGATCCAAATAAGAAATCCTCTCGAGGTCAGCAAAGACAACCACAGCATTGTCTTCTTCTTCTTCTTCCTAAAATACTGGTTTCACTCAAAAACGAGTAGGTCACCAGCGCGCAAGGACCAAAAAAAAAAGAAAAGAAAAACCTCTTTGAAAGTCAATATCAGGGTCCTGCATGTCTAGATTAATACCTGCACGAAAGGACAAAAAAAAACCTCTATAGAAAGTCAATATCAGGGTCCTGCATGTGCTAGTATATTCCATTTTCCTATGTACATGCGAGACATGGACCCTCACAGCGGATTTGGAAAAAAGAATCAATGCTATGGAAATGAGATGTTACCGCAAGATACTAAACATCGATACACTAATCGTATCACCAGTCAGCAAGTGCGTCGAACCACTAAGGAACACGTGGGACCATACGAAGATTTACTGACATCAGTCAGGGAAAGCAAACTACGTTGGTATGGTCGTGTAATAAGATTCAGGGGCCTTGCAAAAACAGTCCCCCAGAGAACTCTTGAAGGAGGGAGACGAAGAGAATGACAGATAAAGCGACGCACTAATTTTCATCGCAGAGTAGACAGGGAGACCATCTGCCCAGACATTGGCATTGGCATTAGACCGACAGAACTGGAGGAACATGGTCAACTGTTCCTCAGTGTGCTGCCCCAGCGACACCCGACAGAAAAGAAGAAGAGAGCTTTTCTTCACTACAAAATCAGACAGAACAGAAACCTTCTAGAGTCTCTCCATCCCTCCAATGATCGGTAAAGGCGTGAGCGACGACACGCTTGCCGTGTTTTGCAGGAAGGACGATAACCATCGTAAAGTGCAAGGTCCTTCATCTGGGCCGATATACGAACATCGTTTGACGATGACACCACGTGACCGCCTACAGGACCTTCATCTCTTATTCATCCTTCAGGGGACATGTGGTTGACTCCCACACCTTTAACATGATGGAACTGGACGATTTGCGTGTGAAGCCCACGTTCCCCCCTTTGGAATACCCACTGTCATTAGTTAAAGTGGACATTGAGAGAGTAATTGAGTAGGCAGAGACCGGGGCACTGCCACGTGGCCTCCTTTTTCATGAGAGAGAGAGAGAGAGAGAGAGAGAGAGAGAGAGAGAGAGAGAGAGAGAGAGAGAGAGAGAGAGAGATGAAACGAGAACGAAGGACTAACTCATGAAAGCACCACCGAATCCGAAGGAACAATCAATAGTCCAAAGTTCCAATTCAATGATTATCAAAGAAACATCCCGCATGAAAACGATTTCACCTGACATATCTACATCGCTTACAGACACCCACTCACGCAAACGTCCCTCCTCCCCCTCTCTCCGCCCCCCGCCCCCCCCACAAAACACAATGCAATTGTTCCACTCATGTTATCGCCATCGCCACAGCATCTCACAGTATGCTCATGAGAATGCTTTCCCACATAAAGTGAATTATTAAGAGTACTTACATAGCGCCTGTCCCCGGCCGAGACCAAGCTCTAAGCGCTTTACAATCCGCATCTCGTTTACACAACGGGCTGCCTACCTGGGTAATGCCGATGAAGAGTTGCCAGCTGGGCTTCATTCAATCGTTTCCCGTGTCATCAGTCAATATCATTAATTTAATTTAACAACTCTTTCATTCTGGCTTCATTCAATCGTTTCCCGTGTCATTCTGTCAATATCGTTCATTCAATTTAACAACTCTTTCATTCTTTCGCTTTTTCACGCAGAGTGCATGCTATGTGTAACGTTTCATTCATACCAACGGCCGAACTGGCCTTCTCTTCCGAAAGTGTGTGCAAGATGTTATGCGTGCGTTCACACACGGAACCTCGGTTTATAGTCTCATTCGAAGGACTATCTGGGAAAATGGAGTCAGAACCAATGTTAACTCCGAGGGAAAAATCCCCCTGTACCGAGACGGCCCGGCGGAGATTCGAATCCGCAACTCCAGAATCACCAAGATTACGAGTCCGGCGCTCTACCAATCGAGCTATTCCGGCCCCCGGAGAACAATTTTATGACATTCAAAGCACTGTTTATACTTTTTCATGAGATACTTATGGTATATGTTCTGGAAGATGATTAGCTGGATTTATGTTTTAAGGTATCTGGTTCTATATTTTAAAGCCAGCGCATGCAGTTAAGGGATGATCATTAAAAGGTTGGTCCTGAGGCGAGGGGTAAGAACGGATTTTTTTTTGCGAACGGTAAGCTTATTTTCAGGAAATCTCCATAAAGATAAGATGCTGACATGTATTCACGATTTTACACGAAGACAGATTTACTGAAACGACATTTGAGATAAAAGGGAGAATATCCAGTTGCTTGAGAGCATCAGGGAAAAGAAAAAAGATTTGAGAAAAATGGCCTTGTGAGATCGCCAGTGCAGGCTTTTAAGTGGTTTCAGGCAAGTGCCACTTGCTAGGTCTCAGCATGTTAATACAAAATCGGTATCTGCACGAATGCATGCATGAAGAAATAGCTTTCGGGTGCGTTGATCTAGAAGCTGCTTTATTCTGCTGAACTAGAAAATTTGATGAAGAGACAGAGGAACAGCAGATGAAGAAAGAAAGGGGTCACCGACCTTGGTGAAGAGACAGAGGAGCAGCAGATGAAGAAAGAATTGGGTCACTAACCTTGGTGAAGAGACAGAGGAGCAGCAGATGAAGAAAGAATTGGGTCACTAACCTTGGTGAAGAGACAGAGGAGCAGCAGATGAAGAAAGAATTGGGTCACTAACCTTGGTGAAGAGACAGAGGAGCAGCAGATGAAGAAAGAATTGGGTCACTAACCTTGGTGAAGAGACAAGGAACAGCAGATGAAGAAAGGGGTCACTAACTTTGTTGAAAAGACAAGGATGTGGAGATGAAGAAACAAAGGGTCCCGACCTTGTTGGAGAGACAGAGGACGTTGCGACGACAAGAGAAAGGGCTCAGCGACCATGCTGGAGAAAGATAACGGATGTGATGGAGAGAACTTTCTGAGAAGCAAAAGACATGGTGATGAAGAAAGGGGTCACCGACCATGCTGGAGAGACAAAAGACGTTTCTGGAGAGTTAATAAAGGACGTAGTGATGAAGAATGAATCACTGACCTTTCTGGAAAAAAAAGGACGTGATGATGAAGAAAAGGGTAGCCGATCTAGGGGGAGAAAGAGAAGGAGTAGAGATAAAGAAAGGAGTGACTGACCTTGTGGAGAGACAAGGACGTGATGATGAAGAAAAGGGTAGTCGATCTAGGGAGACAAGAGAAGGAGTAGAGATAAAGAAAGGAGTGACTGACCTTGGTGGAGAGACAGAGGACGCGATGATGAAGAACAGGGTAGCCGATCTGGAGGAGACAAGAGAAGGAGTAGAGATAAAGAAAGGAGTGACTGACCTTGGTGGAGAGACAGAGGACGTGGTCCACTGCCTGGTACTGACTGATGCCCAGCTTCATGTACCCCGTCTCTCGGCTCCGACCTTCTCCTGTCACCAGTTCCCTCCCCTGGACAACAGCACATTACACAACACTGACAAATTATCATATTGGAACACAACACAACACAACACAACACAATACAACACACACACACACCACACACACACACACACACACACACACACACACACGCACGCACGCACGCACGCACGCACACACACACACACACACACACACACACACACACACACACACACACACCACAAGACAACACGATCCTACAGATGTACAATGAGCTATTGTTGTGCCTAACTGGAGCTGTATCTGGCAGCTTTTGCTTGTGCTCAGAGAGAGAGAGAGAGAGAAGAGAGAGAGAAGAGAGAGAGAGAGAGAGAGAGAGAGAGAGAGAGACGGGCGAGGAAGGGAAGGGGGAGAGAGGAGGGATGGAGAAAAGGAGTAAGAGAGAACAAATATATGCAGAGATCTATTCCACCGTCTACCTAATTTTAAGACAGTGCACATAAACATTTCTCTCGGCGATGGAGCCCACGGTTCCTGCAGACAGGGCAGTGCCTCACAAACCCCACCCTCCACCCCATCCCTGTCCAGTGCCCTGGTGCCTAACCAGTCATGCACGTCGTCCATCAACCCGAGGGCACGTGCGCTGCAGGCTACAACTCATCCACCTCTTGACCACTGTTTGCGATCTGGCTCCCATTCTGAGACGTCAACATTTATCACCCAATTTCGCCGACCCGAATGGTCAGCAGTGAAAAAACAACATATAAAAGAAAGCACTGTGTGTGTGGTGTGTGTGTGCGTGTGCGTGGTGCGTGTGTGTGCGTATGTGCGTGTGGGGTGCGTGCGTGCGTGTGTGTGTGCGTGCGTGCGTGCGGTGTGTGTGTGTGTTGTGTGCGCGCCGCCGGACAAGGGTTGGGAACGGGCTGGGGTTAGGGCAGTTGACGGCCATATAAAAAGGGAGGAAGCATGGAGGGTGGGGTGGAGGTGGGGGAGGTCTCTGACCTGCGTCCTGTGCAGTCAGGTCCTTTTAAAGCGCAGTCAGTCACACTGACCATGACGCCAGTCAGTCACACTGACCAGTTGACGCCAGTCAGTCACACTGAAACAGTGACGCCATGCAATTGTCCAGTGGCCGAACCGGCAGTGATGGCCAGAAAGGAAGGGAAACAGATCCACGGACTGTGCTTTGGCCCTTGGACAGGGCAGGCTGGGGCTGGTGGTCATTGAATTGTAGACAGACAGGAGAGGGAAAGAGGAGAGCGGAGAGTGCGAGACATGGGGGAGGAGAGGGGGAGACAGAGGAGGAAAGTAGGAGTAGGAGGAGGAGGAGAGGAGGAGGAGAGGAGGAGGAGGAGAGAGAGAGAGAGAGAGAGAGAGAGAGAGAGAGAGAGAGAGAGAGAGAGAGAGAGAGAAGAGAGAGAGATTAAAACGTAAAAAATTTAATATGTGTTAGCAGCTGAGCCTGTCTAGAATGGGGGTGAAACCTTCCCCCCTCAAACACACACACACACACACACACACACACACACACACACACACACACACACACACACACACACACACCGGGTCTGTAAGGCATTTTACTATCATGTATGTCCAAAGGCGGAATACCGCAAGACGGTAGTGGATTTTTTACACTCTGTGTGTATATGTGTGTGTGTGTGTGTGTGTGGTGTGGTGTGTTGGTGTGTGTGTGTGTGTGTGTGTGCGTGCGTGCATACGTGCGTGTATGTATGTGTGTGTGTGCGTGCATACGTGCGCGCGTGCGCGCGCGCGCGCGCGTGTGTGTGTGTGTGTTAGAGAGAGAGAGAGAGAAAAGAGAGAGAGAGAGAGAGAGAGAAAAAGAGAGAGAGAAGAGAAAAGAGAGAGTCGCCAACTGCAAGAATCACCAGTAATTACATGGACAAGAAAGTCATCAATAATTAGAAACAAGCAAATCAAAGCTTTTTTTTCAAATTAAAGAGAGAGAAAAATACACGAACCACCATTCCATGGACAGACGTTTCTTTGACGGTTTCTCCTGGAATGCCAGGACTGCGGACCTCCAAGAAATGGTACCCTCCTGCAACAGTAGGTGAGGGACCCGTCACTTCAACGTCCATGCGCATGCTCCCATTTGAGATCAAGTGTGTGAGGTGTCCTTCAGGGCAACATCTATTTCAAGACTTCCACTTCAAATCGAGAGTGAACACGTAAGGGCTGCTGTTTTCAAACAACGTTTATTTACATATTACTTCCTTTTCAGGTGAAGTGTGTGTGTGTGTGTGTGGTGTGTGTGTGTGTGTGTGTGTGTGTGTGTGTGTGTGTGTGTGTGTGTGTGTGTGTGTGTGTGTGTGTGACTGAGAGAGATAGAGAGAGAGAGAGAGAGAGAGAGAGAGAGAGAGAGAGAGAGAGAGAGAGAGAGAGAGAGAGAGAGAGAGAGAGAGAGAGAGAGAGAGAGAGATGTCCTTCAATCCTGCGCATATTCACATACTGTCATTAATGTTCATATCAAATGTGGAATGCGTGTGAACTGTCCTTCAATTGAACATTCATTCAATGTCCTTTCATATACTGCCATTTCGCAGCAATTGTAGGATGTGTGTGAGCCGCCGTTTAATTCAACATCCATTCACACTATTTCAGATAGAGCGAAGTGTATGTATGAGCTATCCTCCATTGAACGTAAATCCACGTATTGCCGTTTCAGATCAAGTGCGTGCGTGCGTGCGTGCGTGCGTGCGTGCGTGCGTGCGTGCGCGCGCGCGCGCGCGCGTGTGTGTTTGTGTGTGTGTGTATGTGTACGTGTGTGTGTGTGCGTGTGTGTGTGTGTGGGTGTGTGTGTGTGTGTGTGTGTGTGTGTGTGTGTGACCCATCTTTCAACGTCCATCCATGTACTGCCATTTCCAATTAAGCGTGTATATGCCGGTGCGCACGCGCGCTCGCGCGCTCCCCTGTGTGTATCTATGCATGCATGCGTATGTACAGTAGAGTACAGAGAATGGTTGAGGCAGTAGGGCGGCGTGGGAACAAAGGAATGAAGAGGGTGGGGGTGGGAAAGACAGGAACTGTATGTAGTACGTACTTGTATCATTGCTGAGGACGTTCGTTTCTACAGCATATTCTGCCAGTGGACAAGATGTCATGAATCTTCTGTCCAGAGGAAATGGGGTCCTACACACTACAGGCGGCCTGTCAAGGGACCACCACACGTTAGTCACCATCATCTGGGGAAGACAGGAGGAGTGGATTGCCTGTCACAGCATGTCGTGCTCCAAATTCAGCCCCTGGCCTCCTACGTCCCCCACGTTCAGCTTGCTTTCAGTCCTCGCTGTGCACTTGCTTTCAGTCCTCGCTGTGCATCAATCCCCGCTGTGCACTTGCTTTCAATCCCCGCTGTGCATCAATCCCCGCTGTGCACTTGCTTTCCATCCCCGCTGTGCACTTGCTTTCCATCCCCGCTGTGCACTTGCTTTCAGTCCCCGCTGTGCACTTGCTTTCCATCCCCGCTGTGCACTTGCTTTCCATCCCCGCTGTGCACTTGCTTTCCATCCCCGCTGTGCACTTGCTTTCCATCCCCGCTGTGCACTTGCTTTCATCCCCGCTGTGCACTTGTTTTCCCATCCCCGCTGTGCACTTGCTATTCCATCCCCGCTGTGCACTTGCTTATCCATCCCGCTGTGCACTTGCTTTCCTCCCCGCTGTGCACTTGCTATCCATCCCTGCTGTGCACTTGCTATCCATCCCTGCTGTGCACTTGCTATCCATCCCTGCTGTGCACTTGCTTTTGCATTCCCGCTGTGCACTTGCTTTCAGTCCCCCTGTGCACTTGCTTTCCGTCCCCGCTTTGCACTTGCTTTCAGTCCCCGCTGTGCACTTGCTTTCCATCCCCGCTGTGCACTTGCTTTCAGTCCCCGCTGTGCACTTGCTTTCAGTCCCCGCTGTGCACTTGCTTTTAGTCCCCGCTGTGCACTTGCTTTCCATCCCCGCTGTGCACTTGCTTTCCATCCCCGCTGTGCACTTGCTTTCAGTCCCCGCTGTGCACTTGCTTTCATCCCGGTCCCTTTACCCCCCTGTGCACTTGCTTTCAGTCCCCGCTGTGCACTTGCTTTCATCCCCGCTGTGCACTTGCTTTCATCCCCGCTGTGCACTTTGCCCTTTCAGTCCCCGCTTTGCAACACTCTCCAGTTTCATCTCTATGCTCGTAACCGAAGGGCTGAGATAATACGCACCGTTCTAGCGACATTGAACTCTTCTGTGTAGTTTTGGTTTGTAAAATGCTTGTTAACATGACGAATATGTCAAATATATCAACGCGGAGATTAACGCACGTCATGAAATTCGATCCCCGGGTTGGAACGCGAGACAGGAAAGACTGCCCTGAGTTTCGATCGTCTTTTATGTTAGAGACTAGTAACAAACGTTCAAGAGCTTGCCTGGGTTAGAGACAAGCCCTGTATTTCTTTTACTACCGAAGCCCTTGCATAAATCATGCAGAACACATTGTACCTTGGTGCAGCGATACAATTCCCGGCGGGCGTTGGGTCAATACCTTGGAAGACAAACGCATTGTGTCAGCAACAATCAGAGGTTCCTTTTGTGTGACGCCTTCTCCCCCCTCTCCCTCGATCCCCCCCTCCCCCCTCCCCCCCCCCCCCCCCCCCTCTCCGCTTTCTCCACACGCAGTCAGGCATTTTCGTGCGAAGACGAAATTAGCATAGCTGGATATGGTCTATTGGAGACTGACGAAAGGTTATTTCCCCATAGGAATTCAGGAAGTTCAAACACTGAAAGGTCTCTTAGGCAGAGTGTTCGCCATTTCTACCAGAGACAAGGCGGATGGAGCGTACAATTGCCACCCTCAGCCAGATAACACAACAGACAGTTTGCTTTGGGTCAAAAAAGGGTTCCAACCATTATCTGCACCAGACTAGGCGTCAAGGGAAAAGATGTTTACTTGTTTATTCATTCTGGGACAGAAATAAAAGAAAAGACAATTTTAAACTTCTTTTTTTTTTTTTTTTTTTTTGGGGGGGGGGGGGGGGGGGTAACATAGACTGAGAGGATGGGAACTAAATAACGCTTTTCTCTCCAGGAACCCTTCAACTAGGTTAATGAAAGCAAGGGTGTATGCGCATCCATGACACTTCAGCGCCACCATTTCAGCGCCACCATTTCAGCGTGGCGAGTTTTCAGCGCCGTACATTTCAGCGCCAAACGGCCAAACGAGATAGAGGAGAGAGAGAGAGAGAGAGAGAGAGAGAGAGAGAGAGAGGAGAGAGAGAGAGAGAGAGAGAGAGAGAGAGAGAAGAAACTAGCTAATCACATTTTTTTTGAACAAGTTGAACTTTAATGATAAATCATCTAAAACCCATGGTGTCCATTAAAATCACTAAAATCACTTGGTGTCTCTCCATTGTAAAACATGCCTAGTTGGCCTAAAACATGAACGCAAATGCAAGTCCCTCCATCGTGTCCATGAGAGAACGATCTCCTGCATTGTACTGCAGGATTATGGTTCTTGCTTTGCAGCCGTCAACATCACATCGCCAAAACGACAAGGCTGGATCTTTGCCACTCAGTTTGTCAAACCGATAAGAGTATCCATCAAAGAAAATCTTATCCTTCTTCCTTATACTCTGGTAAATTTCGGCCATCACTTAAGATCACTCACATCACGATTTGTAACTCACAACCGGATAAATGAATGATCACTCACATCACTTAAACCGCGTAAAACAAATGCCCCCCCCCCCCCTCCTCCGCTCAAATGTACGGCGCTAAAATGTACGACGTTGAAATGTTCCGCGCTGAAATGTACGGCGCTGATAAGACGCCGCGCTGAAATGGTGGCGCTAAATTGGTGGCGCTGAAATGATGGCGCTGAAATGACGTGTTACCATGCGCATCGACATGACCTCCGAAGATGACGAACTAAGAACCCACCTCACCTGAAAACAATGCAGATCAATTGTGACCTGACCTCTGAAAGGCATGCTGATTGGTGTGTTGTGTGTGGTGTGTGTGTGTGTGTGGGGTGTGTGTGTGTGTGTGTGGTGTGTGTGTGTGTTCTCTGTGGATGAAAGGACTCAATTGTTGATGAT
>CM031598.1:19132300-19144675 GCA_018398815.1 Conus ventricosus
GTTGAAAAACATGTAATACTGAAACGGAGCATTTTTTCTGTAGGACTCTCCGACATCTCAAAGCAGTGTGCAATGTCAGTGGAATGCAACTGCTCTCCAAAACTACGCGCACTGGCTTGCACACAGTTTTTGAGAGCATCCATTTCTCCCACCCCCCCACCCCACCCCAAACACACACATCTCCACGCCTCCCCCCTTCCTCCTCCAGCCACCGACCCACCCATCCATTTAACACACCTCCTGTCTTCTACCCCCCCACCTCCACGTCCCCCTTCCTTCCCCCTCACCCACCTACCCACAAACACACACTCCCGTCTTCTTCCCCCCACCCTTCACACACACCTCCACGCCTCCCCCTTTCCCCTCGCCCACTCACTCACAAACACACACTCCCGTCTTCTTCCCCCCCTACACATCACCTCCATGCCTCTCCCCTTTCCCTCGCCCACTCAAACCCCCAAACACACACTCCCGTCTTCTTCCCCCCCCCCACACCTCCCCCTTTCCCCTCGCCCACTCACCCACAAACACACACTCCCGCTCTTCTTCCCCCCCCCCCCTACACACACCTCCCCCTTTCCCCTCACCCACTCACCCACAAACACACACTCCCCCTCTTCTTCCCCCCCCCCCCCCCCCCCTCTTTCACACACACACCTCCACGCCTCCCCCTTTTTTTTCCCCTCGCCCACTCACCCACAAACCCCACACTCCCGTCTTCCCCCCCCCCCCCCCCCCCACACACACCTCCATGCTTCCCCCCCACCTTTCCACTCGCCCACTCACCCACAAACACACCCTCCCCCTTCTCCCTCCCCACACACCTCCATGCCTCCCCCCTTTCCCTTCGCCCACTCACCCCAAAACACACTCCCTCCCCCCCCCCCCACACCTCCATGCCTCCCCCCCCTTTCCCTTCGCCACTCATCCACAAACACACACTCCCGTCTTCCCCCTCCCCCCCCCCCACACACACCCTCCATGCACCCCCCCTTTCTCTTCGCCCCTCATCCACAAACACAACCCGTCTTTTTTCACCACCCCCCCCCCACACACACACACCTCCCCCCCCCCCCTTTCCCTTCGCCCACACATCCACAAACACACACTCCCGTCTTCTTCCCCCCCCCCTCCCCCCCCACACGCACCACCACGCCTCCCTTTTCCCCTCGCCCACTCACCCACAAACACACACTCCCGTCTTCCACAAGCAAAGAGGCGCAGACACTGACATGAACAACAAAGTGTTTTTCCTATCATGTTACAATTGCAGTGTCCCAAAAAGACCCCCTTCCAAATTCGGTGACGATGTTTGCCATGATTGTACATTATAGTAATCTGTTATGTTGAGAACACAATGATTCCTAATTACATAAGAGAACACACACACACACACACACACGCAAAACACGCACGCGGGGCGCGCGCGCGCGCGCACACACACACACACACACACACACACACACACACACACACACACACTCATTTTTTTAAAGCGGAAGTGATGGAGGGGGAGAAGAGGAGATGGGGTGAGGGGAGAGATTTTGTGGTGTGTGTGTGTGTGTGTGGTGTGTGTGTGGTGTGGTGTGTGGTGTGTGTGTGTGTGTGTTGTGTATGCTATTATAAAAGTTTAGCTATACATTCTTCCTAAATTCAAAAAGCACTAAATTTTCACGCCTAAAACATCCATATGTAATGCACACGTACATGAATATGTAGAATCCATACAGTTAGACATGCACAAGTCTTACTCTCTTACTCATGCACTTTTTTTTTCGGTCTAATATCACGATTAGTGGAAAGGGCGTTAAATAAATGACACACACACACACACACACACACACACACACACACACACACACTTTATGATGGGGAGGGGGGGGGGAGAGAAAGAGAGAGACAGAAACAGAGAGACAGACAGAAAAGAGAGAGAGAGAAGAACGAGAGAAAAGGAGGGGAAAAGAGAGAGAGAGAGAGAGAGAGAGAGAGAGAGAGAGAGAGAGAGAGGGGGTTTGGAATAGTATTTTTAGAGAGAAGAGAGGTTTGGAATAGTTTTTTGAGAGAGAGAGAGAGAGGAGAGAGAGAGAGAGAAGAGAGAGAGAGAGAGAAGAAAAGAGAAGAGAGAGAGAGAGCATGGAATAGTATGTGGTGTGTTGTGCGCGCGCGTGTGTGTGGTGGTGTTGTTTGTGTGTGTGTGTGTGAGAGGAGAGAGAGAGAGAGAGAGAGAGAGAGGAGAGAGAGAGAAGAGAGAGAGAGAGAGAATATCGATAATGGCGTGAACAGATTCGAAGTGCCAACCAGCACAATAATCAGTCTGTCACCCATACAAACCTACAACCCGCGATAGTAGCTGAAAGTACTCCGCACAAAGCACGGGTATCCTTTCCCGGTGATCATGCGGGGACTGTCATTTCGTAAACGGGAAACCGAGTGCTTCCACTAGACCCACTTTTTTTCCGGACCACCAACCCCGTTTTTAACTTCATTTTTCCCCGGACACCTGTTCTTCCCCTCCTTCTGGGTTATGCACACAGGGGAAAGTTCTCATTTCCCCTTCCCCTTTACAGTGACTCCTCCATTATTTCCCCTTATTAATTATCTGAAACAGACGGGGGGGGCCCGGGGGTTTGTGAGGATTTTGTGACGGCCCTCCGACGCCCCCCTCGTTTTTAAAATAGATTTTCATTTTTCAGGATGCGGGGGGTTTAAGAAAAGTATTTACCTTTCAAAACCCCAAAAAATGCGCTCTCGCATAGGCACACGCACCGTCACTCAAAGGGCCCCACAAAGGTGGGGGGAAAACCAATAACATTTCAAGAAAAAATCAACTTTTATTCATTTGTCCGAGCCCCCCCCGGGCACTACACAACACAACTTCTGTATCAAACAACAATGAAAACAGCATACAAAAATTTATAAATCGCACCCCCCTTTCTTTTTTATTCTTACTTCCGGGAAAGACAATATTCCCTATTCTGTTTGACACTTATCCCTTAAAGCCCAAAAAAACGCCCAAAAATTGCCAGCTTCCTTGGTTGTCGCGTTTCTTCATCCATTGTGACTCGAGCGAACTGCCACCCCCTTTGTGCCCCCCTTTGGCCAACCCATTTGGGGGGGCCCTGGCAATGTAGCTTAGCGCACCCCCCCCTGACTCCCGACCCCACCCCCCTTCGCCCCTCCAGGGGAAAGGGGCTCCTTCGGCCCTCCCCCAAAGGGTTTTCTCGGCGCAAACACCCCCCGTTGTCGGCGTCCCTGCTGGGCTCCAACGGGCGACATGTTTGCTGTTCGCCCGCCCCCACAGGGAAAAATTTTCTTCTCGTGCGGCCCGGGCACAGCAACCCCCACCTTACGCCCCCCCCGGGAGACAACAAAGCAACAATAACCTCTGTTTCCCGCTGATTTTTGAGCCCTCAGCAAGACGGGCGAGTTCATTTTCCCTTTAAGGGAGTCACCCACTCCTGTTTCCCCAGCCTTATTTTCTTTCCAAAAAAGAGGAACCCGAGTTAACGGGCCCAACCAAGGGAATCACGGGCCACCACATAAACGATTTGTCTAAAAAACCCCCAAGTTATTTTTATTCCAAAATGGAATCACAAGTCATACACAACACACCACCCAGCTCACCCCAAAACAAAACTGGGTACAAGGGTTAATGCATAACCGCCCATTCGAACTCAGTTCGTTTCCCCCGAAGCTACCCATTGTACAAACCGGGACTTCTCACCAGCCAGGACTGAGCTTCGAGATTATACCTCATGACAACAAGGGGCAAACCACTCAATGGGCCCGAACCTTTCCCATTCTTTCCCCCAAACAAGGCGACTGAATGTCGTGTACTCTCCCGGGGCTGACGGTCACCTCCCCGTGACGGTCACCTCACATCGCCTTCCCTTCGGGGCCCACTGGAAAACCCCAGTGAATAGCCAGCCAGTGGCGGACTGGACACTTTCCTCACCCGGGACCGCATCGGCAACTCCTTGTCACACCCCTCGACAGGAAACACTTCCCATACCCCCCCTCCTTCATATACGACTGGGGGGTATTCCCTCGGTGATGCCGAGTTCCCATTGAAAAACCCCAAGAACTGCTCTCACAACGCAAACTCCCCTTAAATTTCCCTAAATGCTCGGGAACATTCGGCCGACTCATGACCCCCCCGACCAAGAATGTTGTTCCAAAAAATTTTCCAAAGGGACAAGGGCCCCTCAAATTGGATAAACAACTCGTGGCAGGGAAAATCAGTAAACTACTCCCTCTAGTTTTAAGACATCACTTCCTAACTCTCTAACATAATATGATCCAATTTAAAAAATAAATAACTCATAGTCCATGAATCACCTTGGTCATCAAAACCCTGTGCACCCATTTAACCCCTTTACGGGTCACATCAATTAAAACTCTGCCATAACTTTTAGCATCACATGTCCAGCATATCAATTATTCCTTTCACTTCTAAACCAGCACCACCTGAAAAACAAAGATTAAAACCCGGGTGGTGGCCCACCCATTTAAACACAAAATAAAATTTCGGGCGGTAGCCACAATCCACAAAGACAACATTCAAATTCAGGCGTGTGCCCCAAACCCTACAAACATCAAACAAATTGGGCGGTGGCCACAATCTGCTAAACGGTCTCACACCAATAGCAAATCAAAATTATCCTGATTTTCACAACAAAAGGGACATTTTTAACACTTTACGCAGTGAACAAACAATCTTAACAAAAAAGGTACCCAACCAAAAAATGAAAAATCATAAGAGTGAGCATGTACTGATCCCCCCTCCATAATGGGGAATGAACAAAGCAACACTCAGTAAACATTTAATCAAAAAAAAGAAAAATAACACATGAACATAGGGTTAACCCCGCCCAAAAACGCCCCAAAAATCAAAAAAAAAACAAAAATGCCCGCTACATTTTTTTACACAGTAGCTTCCTAAAAAGAGACTCTCAACCCCCACCACAACAGCAGCCCGAGGGATTTCTCCCACCATTGTTCTACTTCTGTTTTTCACACTACAACAGAACGCCCCGGAGGGATTACCCCAACCCCCGACCCACTTTTGCCCCCCCAATCTGACCGCCCTTTTTTGGCTCGCCAAGACCCGGGGGAGATAGTTTTTCGCGTTTCCTTTACCAAAAGGGGCAGCACACCCTTTTACCTTTTAGTCCTTTAAGGAGCGCTGAAAAACTGCGCGATCCCTTCAGCCGGTCGGGAAATCCCTTGGGCATTCACTCCCCTTTTGGGTTTCATTTCCTCGGTCGTTGTTTGTCACTGAATGGGGTTTTCGCACCCATTTCCGCGGGCACGACACTCCCTTTTCCAAAATTTTGAATGACCCTTTCTCTCTTTTCCAACCGATTTTTTCCCTTTTCCGTGAAATTCCTGGTTCGAATCCCCAGGCCTTTTGCCCACATTGATGAGCCCTTTTTTTCGTCCCTTTTCCAACACGGTCGTCGCTCCGGACTACTATCTTGGCTTTCCAACATTTGGCCCTACCTTTTGCCGCGTTTTACGCCTCCCGGGGCCGCCCCCTGCTTTTTAGTCACCTGTGGTCCACTTGCCACGACCCGGGTCCCCCACCCTGGCTCCTACATTTGACTGCCCCGCAACGCAACAAAAATTTTTTAACCACCAAAATGGCCCCAAGGCCTACGGGACTTCCCCTACGGCCAACCCATGGCCCCGGGGAACCCCACGACACCACCTCCAGGGGCCCGGCCGCCCAGACCTATTTTTTTGGGGCCACTGCACCACCCCACGGCCCCCTTTAGGCCTCCCGCTCCGCTACGGCGCCGTTTCACCCACCTGCTTTCTGTTTACTTTTATAGGGGTTCCTACCCCGCACTACCCTTGCTTTTCCCATTACTGGCACCTGTTGGCTTTGGGAGGGGACCTACCCCCAACAAAGCTGGATAGGGAAGATTGTTTGGGGTGCTGCAGGAATATCCGAAAACCGACTCTACTCACACTGGCCAAAGGTAGCCCATTAATTTTTCCTCTGCATATGCAGCAGGGGGTTTCCCCCGTATAGTCTGTCTCTCTCACAAAAACCCGGGGTCTACCATTGCCCAAAAGGCAGCCTGTGTCTAACAAGCAGGGGCCCAGCTCCCGTTTTCACTGCCCTAGAGTTGGGGGGGCACCGCCCTTCCTGTGAAATTGTATCAACGGCAAAAACGGAGTTACGCATCCGCTCATTCCTTTGGGGATAGACCCTCGGGCCCCCATTAAAACATGTGCGTTTCACCCAAATTTTCCCTTTAGTCCCCCCCGTTTCCCACGGGGCTTTGAATTTCGCCTCTACTTTCATCTCGCCCCTTACTGTAGTGAGTTGGGGACTCACTCCTGACGTGAGGTCGTGCATTTCGAACAAGGGTTTTTTCCCCCAGAAATAGCGCTGATCATGGGGGCCTTCATACTTTTGCACCTTTTATAACTTTCTACTTTTATTTCTCTTTTTGCCAAAAAACAGTGAGACTCTCCGGTAGTGGGCAGGTTTTGCTCTCCCGACCTCTTTTTTCAACTTTCAAAATCTGTTCAATACTCCATTCTCATCCATTTTTCAAAAAAAACCTACCCATAAAAAAAACTGCACAGTGGGCCTCCCTGGGTTTCGCACGGGGCCCCTCTGAACTGTTTCCTTATCTATCGCTGTTACCCGGGGATATCCACACGATCACTCGTAAATAAAGTGATCAAATAGTTGTGCACACACAATCAACCTCAATGGCAACCAAATCAAGCCAGCTCAAACAACCGGCACAGTCATGAAAAAAAAAGATCAAAACAATCAACACATGACTAAAGACTTTCCCGGTAAGAAAACAAATATCTAGGTTTCCACAATTCGACAATTTCAAATCCCTTGCAATTTGAACAAAACCCGGACACAAAAATCACTTATGACTCATTTATGTTCATCCCGGACGACAGTCCCCCAATTTGTGACGGGTCTCCGACGCTCCCCTCGTTTATAAAATATGATTTTCATATTCAGGATGCAGGGGGTTATAGACAGAAGTGTTTACGCTTTCACAACAAAATGCGCTCTCGCATAGGCACACGCACTCTGTCACTCACATCGGGCCCGCACAAAGGTGACGGGAAAACCAATAACATTTCATAGAAAATAATCAACTTTTATTCAGCTTGACTCCGAGCCCCCACCCGTCACTACACAACACAACTATCTGTATCATACAACAATGTAAACAGCATACAGACAATTTCAAAATCGCATCCCCTGTTCTTCAGTTATTCTTACTTAGCCAGGAAGACAATATTCCACTATTCTGTTTGCACACTTATAACCTTAAGACCAAATAAACGTCCATAACTTGCCAGCATTCCTTGGTTGATCGTCAGTTTCTCTCATCCACTGTGTGACTACGAGCTGAAGCTGCCACACTGTTGTGTCCTCCCGATTGGCCAAATCCAGTTGGGGGACACTGGCAACGTAGCTTGAGTTGCACCCTCACACTGAGTCTCCCGACTCCACCACACTCGCCCTCTCCACGGAAAGGGCTCCTGTCGGCCTCTCCCACAGGTCTCTCTGGCTGCAAAACACCCCACCGTTGTCTGGCAGCTCCCTGTCTAGGCTCCAACAGGTTGATACGTCTTGCTGTCAACCGTCCCCCCCCACACGGAGACAATTCTTCTCGTCGTCGGCTCCGAGGCACAGCAACCTCCACTGTCTTACGTCCCCACCCAGGAGACAACAAAGCAACAGATAACCTCTGCTTCACGCTGTATTTTCTTGAGCCCTCAGCAAGACGGCGAGTTCACTTTCCCTTAAGTGAGTCACCCACTCCCTGGTTTCCAAGCAGCTTATATCATTCTCAAACAAGAGAGAACCCAAGTTTAACTGGCCCAACCAATGGAATCACTGCACACACACATCAGACGATTTGTACTAATAAATCCCCAAGTTATTTTTATTCCACCAATGGA
This sequence comes from Conus ventricosus, assembly GCA_018398815.1. Lineage (NCBI taxonomy): Eukaryota > Metazoa > Mollusca > Gastropoda > Neogastropoda > Conidae > Conus > Conus ventricosus. The sequence goes on from CM031598.1 coordinate 19,140,254, forward strand.
ATCACAAGTCACCTACACATACACACACACCACAGCTGCTAGCGCAACAAAGACTTGGGTACCAAGTGGTTAATGCATAACCGCCCATTCGAACTCATGTTCGATTCCCCGAAGCTACCCATTGTACTAACAGCCTGGACTTCTCTACCAGCCAGGACTGATGCTTCGAGTAGTTACTACCTCTATAGACAACAAGGTGCAAATCACTCAATAGGCCGAAGCCTTCCATTCATTCCCAGAACAAGGACGACTGAATGGTCGCTGTACTCTGCCTGCAGGCTGACGGTCACCTACCCGTGACGGTCACCTGACACGATCGCCTTCCCTTCAGGCCCACTGGAGAACCCAGTGAATAGCCAGCCAGTGGTCGGACTGGACACTCCTCTACCCAGGACCGGCAGGTCGGCAACTCCTTGTCACTATCCCTCGGACATGCGAAACACTTCCCAGTAACTCTCCCTCCTTCAGTATACGACTCGGGGTATTCCCCTCTGGTGATGCCTGAGTTCGCACACTTGAACAACCCAAGGAACTTGCTCTCAACAACAGCAAAACTACCCTTAATTTGCCTAAATGCTCGAGAACATTCGGCCGACTCATGACAGAGTTTGTTTGTCCAATGTGTCTACTGTCCCTTTCTCTTTTGTCTTTTGTCTGGGTGTTCCACAAAGTCACCCACGGGGAGGGCATCGAATGGACAATGATGCAGCACCTGTCTGAATGTTACGTTGCTGACCAAATTGCGGCCCTTGCTGACAACGCTCGCCATCTTCAGCATCTGGTCACGACATCGGTGAAGCGGAAGGCAGCTGCAATCTCTCGCTCAGTACAAAAAAGACCAAGGAAATATTAATGTCTGGAACACACTTTTTTCTCTCTCCATTAAGTCTGTTCCTTGATTACAGGGAACACGCACACACACACGCACGCGCGCGCGCGCGCGCGCGCACACACACACACAACGCAACGCAATGGCAGGACGCCGCTCTCAACTGTGCTAATTTATCAAAGGTTCTAGTGGGTTTAGGTTAGTTTTACGATAATCAGATGGCATCAAAGGCTTCCAAGAAAAAAGGCGACAAATTTTACGCAGTAAGTAAAGGTCGTAAAATTGGAATTTTCAGTTCGTGGAACGATGCCAGCAAATCGGTTACTGGCTTCGCCCAGGCTGCCCACAAGGCTTATGACACCGCATGAGCATGGCCACGGCGGCTCTGAAAGCAGCAGGCATTCATGAGCCAATCACATATGACATAGGCATAGAGATCTTTGACGTGAAATGAAACAAAAGGCGCTCAGAACATGAGAAACGACAAAGACAAAAGACGAGAAGAAAACGACACCAAAACAAAAGATAGAATCAGCATGCTCCTGCGGCTCAGAGTCAAGGAAGGAACTCTAAAATGCGCGACTATGGACAAAAGTACACTTTCCTGCACAGATTTGCCGCTGTACCAGGTTTGTGCCTTTGCAAAGACACACGAAATATATTCATTGTTCAACATGCTGTGAAATTTATCACGACGAAAGCATTTCAGAACAAATTGACTACAAAGAGACAAAAGAACCAGAAGAAAACAACTGTGACGTTAATTCATAGATCTAGTTGCAAAGCGAGACGACTGCAGGCGGAAATCTAAACAAATCTTAAATAAATGTTAGCGAAACCGCCAAGGAACGTGGACAAACGAGTCACAAGACAAAACACAACGCGTTTCGACCTCTTAGTCTTCGTCAGGTGATAATGAACGAATAAAACAACGAAAATTCACTTAGCTTTGATCACTTCAGATCGCTTAGGGTTCAGCGCAAGGAAATAGGCGTTGAAAGAACGTGGACAAACAAGTCACAAGACAAACACAACGCGTTTTCGACCTCTTAGGTCTTCGTCAGGTGATATATGAACGAATAAAACAACGAAAATTCACTTAGCTTTGATCACTTCAGATCGCTTAGGGTTCAGCGCAAGGAAAGGCGTGAAAGAACGTGGACAAACGAGTCACAAGCTAAGTGAATTTTCGTTGTTTATTCGTTCATATATCACCTGACGAAGAGCTAAGAGGTCGAAACGCGTTGTGTTTTGTCTTGTGACTCGTTTGTCCACGTTCTCTGGGCGGTCGCTAACATTTATTTAAGATTTGTTTAATTCCAAGAACAACTTCTGACGTGTCAAAACACCATTATGACGTCAAACTTAAAAAATTTAGAATCTGCAGTATGCGCTTGGGCTTCGCAAATAGGGGACATTCGGTCACATGAAAAAAACTGGCTAATGCAGAGATAGATAAACTGGACAAAATTACCAACAGAGAAAAACCGAAACATGACTACTCAACAAGAAGATCGCCAGCAAACAACAGAGATGCAGAATCACAACAGAAGACTTGATCGTCGAGAGAAGACAAACACCTGAAGGCAAATCTATACCAACGAAAACTCCTCAAAACTACAGATTCTCTGCTCAAACACCAAAACCAAAGTCAAATCAAAGACCATTGATGCGGAAAGTCAACCCCATGATATACCTCTTACATGTCAAAAAGGGCTTGTCGAAACAAGATCATGATGTTAACAGCAAACAGCAGGGAACAGGAACACAAACGGAAGACTTGATGGTCAGAAAATCTTACAGAAATCTACAATAGCACAGAGCTTGGATTCCCAAAATGCTCAATTATATTCAACGAAAAAACTTGCAAATGAACTAAATACTGTTCCACAAGACACAGAAAATCTAAAATCCAACAGCCTTACTTCTCCCGATAATGGCAAAAAAAACATATTTGCAGACGGAAAAATCAGAAGAAAAAAAATACTCTTTGGTTGAGGACAGTGGGGATGACGGTAGTGGGTCAGAAAGCTCAGATGTTGGACTGAGACGGCAGGGATTCAAACACACTCGGTGGAAGATGATATATTCCAGTGAACAAAAAACAGAAATGGCAACTCTCTGCTTCCTATCAGTAACTATCTGCATGACTCTGTTCTTAGAGGAGTTGACCAGAAAGACTTGGTCATTCATACGAATTTAACGTCGACATGTTGCAGCACCAACAGCAAAAGTTGCAAGATAACATTCGACAAACTTCCAATCCTCCAGACGTGGTATTAGTACAATCGAGTGAATGACTTAAAGAACGGTGAACTCAAACAGCAAGCAACAAGCTAGCAAGTGCTAGTGAGGAACAGCGTGCAAAAGTAAAACCTACTACCCATATTGTAGTGGAGTAAGGCCTGAAAAATCGCGACGAATTCATGCAAAAAAAGGTCGATCAATCAATGCTCGCCGGTGACAGAACTGCATGATTTGAAAAACACATCATTCATTGGACACGACACATCTATTCGCAATATCATTCAAAACTTCCACCCAAACCGAAAAGGAAGCAGTATCATTGCGGCTGGCCTTGGACGCCACTTAGACAATATTCTGTGGGAAAAAAAACATCAAAAAAAAGAAACAATTGAAGAATAGAAGTCGCGTGACTCGCAAAGAAATAAGAAAGCCTCTGCAGGCGAATGAACAAATGAAAAATCAAACTTGAACAACCTGAATACAGATTTGGGAAGCTGCAAAGAAATGGGAAATGAACATGTACATGAAAGACCATGCCGACAATGCAGAAGAGATGCATTGCAACTTTTCAACATAACTCAACTCATGACGAAAGGCATTCAGGTGCATGAAAGAACACTGCGGCAAAATGATAGACTTCTGCCATAAACACAGCTCTAGTCATCACAATGAATTAGAATGCGTCGGAAGGAAGACGAAAGAACAACAAGACATAAAGCAGAGACCAAACGTGAAAGAAACCACAGCAACGAAACAATTATGAGATTGAACACTCAAGAGAAAGAAGACAAGAACAAAGCAATGAAGATTACTCATGCAAAGGAAAACTGCTGCAACAAGGCAAAGAACAAAAATGTGGATGGAACAACAATGGAAACAACATCGTGAGGGCAGATACTATGGAAAGAAATAAAAGAAAACAGCAAAGAAGATATCTTCCAGTTGGTTCGCAAGAAAGAACGACTCATGGAGAAAGACATGTTGATAGGTACCCACAGGAATGCAACCTTGAATACCCAAATCTACAAGGGAGAAACTTCCGTCAACAAAAACGGAGACAAAATAGCGAAGACAGATATCGAGGTAATGAAGACTGGCGTTGGCGACGAGCTAATGAAACTGACTGGCAGTATGAGAAGATGCTAAGCCAACAATACGGTGAAGAAATTGACCTGTACGGAAGAAACAGATATTAAACAAAGAATGAAGACTACTATTAACAGAGATGGACGGATGAAAGAAGGTACGGAAATCATTCATCTTATTCAAGGGATATACGTGAACAACGAGACAACAGAAATGGACGGCAACGAAGGAGAATCAACACATCCCAATTACACAACTTG
>CM031598.1:19144775-19163038 GCA_018398815.1 Conus ventricosus
GGGGGGGGGGGGGGGGAGGGGGGGGGGGGGGGGGGGGGGGGGGGGGGGGGGGCCCCCCCCCCCCCCCCCCCCGGGCCAGACGCAGATCGGAAACACGTCTTCTATCCGACGCTCAAAGGGTATTGGCCTTGGCAGCTTTTAAAAACATGTTCCACCTTTGAAAATATAATTCATAGATACAATCAAGACTGAGTTGCACATTCATTCTAAAATCATAATTTTGCGTCAAAAGATCGTTTTATTACATTTACAACGATGATGCACAGTTTCCATGCGATCGTCTTCAGCTCTCGCCGTGTTTGGGGTAGGTCATTGCCTACTTCGGCTGGCTACCGTAGATAACAAGTAGGTAACTCTTGCTCCCATATGAATACACGCCCATAACTCCAGTCGAATGATGCGACGACCCGAATCGTACATGTAGGATTAACAGTAAACTGTTAGTAGACCCCCACTCCCCCCCCCCCCCCCCCCCCCCCCCCCCCCATAGGATTAACATGTTAAACTGTTAGCTAGAGGCGCCCCCCCCCCCCCCCCCCCCCCCCCCCCACTCCCTTCTCCCTCTTGAGCCACTCCAACCACCTTCTTTGGGCGGGAAGTGAGAACTATGCAAATGAAAAATAGTCATCCGTTTGAAACTTCTATCGCTGAATGAAGGGTGGGGGGGGGGGGGGGGGGGGAGGAGGAACCAGGAAGGAGGCATATTGTGGTCCCTACTCAGGGTGAGGACTAAATGTAAAAATAAAAAAGTGCATCAGTGGTTATCAATTATCCTCGTGAAAGAAGAACTCTCTTAAACAAGGTTATAGTTTTGGTGTCACTGCGTGTGGACTAGTCCATTATTATACGCTACACCACATCAGCTAAGTTTTGAGACCACACTACACATGTTTTTAAGCTGATGGATAAATGGATAACAACCAAGATGAGAGAATTGGAAAAGAGGGTCTCGGGGCTACGATTTGGGCAGATGTCTGACCCACGCATTAGCCCCATGCGCTGGTCAGACCTTGAGTGCCAGCCTAACATTGGTTATAGGAAATAATCACCTACTGGTATACTTGACATATTGGTATACTTGAATGTGACTGACTCTTGAATCAAGAGTTTCCTTTTCAGGCCATTCTGATAATACTAGTTTGGTGTTGGATGCTTCTGTATCCTCTTTCTGTGTAGGAATATTATAATGTCATGTCATTTTGTGAGTGTATGTGCCTGTGTGTGTGTGTGTGATAGTGTGTACTTGTTTTTTACTTCAGTGTTATTATGAATCATCACTGTTCTTGTTATAATTAGTTCTATATTGTGTAATCGTGTTCTGCACTGATATCCTTAGTCCCTGAACTGGGAGATGGGCCAGATGGAAAAGTATTTTCTTGCTTATCTGTTAACCTTGGGGAATAAAGATCATCTCTCTCTCTCTCTCTCTCTCTCTCTCTCTCTCTCTCTCTCTCTCTCTCTTCATATGTTGTTGAACCCCAACTAAAATTTTTGTGTCATGTAATTGCCCAGATTCTGTATGATTTAAAGATTGAAATAGGGTTTACATAAAAGTCCATAAGTTTGGAAACTGAGCTTAAGAAAGTCTTACGACAGGGCCAGGGTCAGGGTCAGGGGTAATTCAAAAACAAAACGGGTTGACCAGAGGAGTCCGTGGTTTGTTTGAAGTGCGAAAATGCAGTTGAAGAAGGTAGTGATGAAGTGATGGAGTGCCATGGGTGCAAAGAATGGTGCCACAAGACATGCACTGAGTTGACAGGGGCACAGTTTAACTGTCTTAAACAGGGGGGTAATTTCATTCAATGGTTTTGTGAGGACTGTAGAGACGATGACAATGGTGAAAAAGGGCATAAATCAAGACTTGAGGCAAAAATGGACAGTATTTGAGAGTGTTGACCTCTGTTCATGATAGACTGGACAGATTAGAGGGTACACAGAAAAAAAAGTCTGAGAGAAGTTGAAAGCAAAATAGAGGAGGTGGTAGAGAGAAGGTCAAAGTTTACATGGAAGAAAGTGAGGAGAGGGAAAAGAGGAAGCTCAACATAATAATATGCAACTTACCAGAGAGCTCAGCAGAGTCTCCAGAGGAAAGGAAGAATGAAGACCGGGAAAGAGTCAGAGATTTGGTGGGCAAAATCACTGATGTTCAGAGAAAATGAAGTCAATAACCCAGTCAGGTTAGGCAGAATCCAGGTAGGCAGAAATGCTAAACCAAGACTCCTGAGAATGGAAGTCAGAACTGAGGAAGCCAAAAAGAAAATAATGAAAAATGTCCAAGGATTAAACAAGCATGTCAAGGAAGGAGAAAGCAAGATTTACATAAACAATGACACCACAAAAAAAGAAAGAGAACAGATCAAATCGTTGAAAGCTGAACTGAACCAAAGAAAGACAAATGGGGAGACAAACTTAAAGATTGATTATAAGGCTGGCAAGATTGTGACATTCACACCCAAACAGAACCAAGCTGGTGCTGCTGTCTCAGATCAGTGTCCGACGAGGTCCAGACCCCTGAGGTGAACACTGACTGTCAAGCAAACCACATAGCTGTACAAAGCAAAATCTTTTTTCCCTCTGAAGTTAATGACAATCTTACAAAAGTTACATCCCAGACTAAGCTAGGGAAAAATAATTGTAAATCTAAATGTAATGACTCAATGAGAGTTTTGTACAGTAATGTAGATAGTCTTCTGAATAAAAAGGATGAGTTTTTATTTCGTATAAATGAGGAGAAGCCAGATATTATTGGCCTAACGAAGTAAGAGCAAAAAATGTTTTATATGCAGCAAAGATGTTGAATTTGAAATTGCTGGCTTTGATATGTTTCTGAATAAGGAACCTAAAAGGGGTATAGCCATGTATTTTGCTAAGGAGTTAAATGCACAACTTTGCGATGAGTTTGAAAATAACAAATTTCAGAGCAATTATGGTGTACTATCGGGGGTGGTAACGATGAGACATTATTAGTAGGGTGTATATACAGAAGCCCAAACTCAAATGATGAAAACAATTATGAGTTATTTAACTTGCTAAAAGCAGAAAAAATGAGTAGATATAGTAAAAATATGTATATTTGGTGATTTTATTTTCCTGATGTAAAATGGGATGGAACTTGGAATGGTGATAAAAGTAATAATGTTATTGAAAACTTTAGAGATGCTTTTTTAATACAGAAAGTGACTAGCCCCACTCGTGTTCGGGAAGGACAGAAGCCAAAAATTGATGACTTAGTTTTAGTTAATGAAGAATCCTTGATCTCTGATATTGAATATAGTGACCCTTTGGGCAAAAGTGATCACTTGATTTTAACTTTTGAACTGTATATTCCCAAAGAAAAGACTAAAGAAAACCCTAAGTACAAATTTGACTTACAGAAAGGAGACTATAATAAAATGAGGAAAATGCTTTCAGAGAGTGTCAACTCCTTGCTTACAAATGATCAGGATGTTGAGGAAATGTGGAATGTGTTAAAATGCGAAGTTTTAAGAAGTATGGACGAATGTATTCCAAAGACTAATTGTAGCCAAAAAAAATGCTTAAACCACTTTGGATGAATGATAAAGTACTTAAAATGATTAAGAAAAAATTTAATCTTTTTCAAAGGTATTTATTGACGAAAGATGGAAAGAATACAGTAAATATGCAAGAATGCGAAATAAGAGCAAAAATGAAATCAAATCAACAAGAAAAGCTTATGAACGTAAATAGCAGAACAATGTAAAAAAAATCCCAAATGTTTTTTGGAAATACGTGCAAGAACGTACAAAAGTAAACGCAGGGGTAAATTACTCTAATGATGGTAAAGGAGGGTTGGCCGAGTCAGATATGGAGAAAGCTGAAGTTTTAAATGAGTTCTTCGCAAGTGTCTTTGCTAATGAAGATACAAATAACATACCTGATCTTATAGAATGTAGTAAATCTAATGGAATTTCAGTTACTGATATAATAATTACTTCAGCTGCAGTAGAGAAGAAGTTGTTTGAATTGAATCAGTCTAAAGCGCAGGGACCTGATTTAATACCACCTAAAGTTCTAAAAGAATTAAGTAAGGAGTTAGCTGTACCGCTCAGTAAGATTTATAATAAATCATTAGAGACAGGAAAATTACCCCCCGACTGGAAATCGGCAGAAGTTACTGCTATTTTAAAAAAGGGTCAAAATCTGAGCCAGGCAACTATCGTCCGGTAAGCTTAACCTGCATTGCATGCAAAGTGCTAGAATCCATTATAAGAGATGTCATAGTATCTCACTTCACTGATAATAATTTGTTTGCAGTATGCCAGCATGGCTTCGTAAAAAAAGGTCTTGCATATCACAACTACTTGAAGTTATGGAAGATTTAGTTAACATGCTAGAGAATAAGTACTCTGTTGATATAATTTACCTTGATTTCCGTAAAGCTTTTGATACGGTTCCGCAAGAGAGATTATTGAAAAAAATGGAAGCATACGGTATAGTAGGTAAGTTGCTAAACTGGATTAGAGATTTTTTGTCAAATAGAAAAACAAAGAGTAAGAGTGGGTAACTGTATGTCAACAGAGAAAGATGTTATGAGTGGTATTCCCCAAGGGAGCATTTTAGGACCTGTACTGTTTACTATTTTTATAAATGACCTTCCAGATGAGGTAAATAGTTTTTGTAAAATTTTTGCTGATGATACAAAAATATATGACAAATCAGATAACTATAGTAGTCTGCAAGAAAATTTAAATTGCCTCCAAAACTGGTCAGACAAGTGGAATCTATATTTTAATGTTGAAAAATGTAAAGTTTTGCATGTTGGCAAAAACAATCCAGAACATGAATACAACATGAAAATAGATGGTGGAAATAGGCTGGTACAGAAATGTGAGGAAGAAAAGGATCTGGGTGTAATCTTTGATAAAATTTTCTTTTTGATACTCACATTCAAAAGTGTATAAATAAAGCAAACCAAATGATTGGATTAATAAAAAGAACTTTTATTTACCTAAATAAAGAAAACGTTTTTAAAGTTATATAAAGCTATGGTTAGACGCATCTTGAATATGGCAAATATAATCTGTACCCACACTTGAAAAGACAGTCAATAGCAATCGAAAGAGTACAGAGAAGAGCTACTAAAATCTTGCAAGAATGTACAAACATGTCTTATACAGATAGATTAAATTACTTAAATTTGCACTCTTTAAAAGGCAGACGTATTAGAGGGGATTTGATTGAAGTGTTCAAAATATTTCACCAGCAAACGGACATACAGTGGGACTATTTTTTTGAGACTGTTAAAACAGATAAACAAGAAATTCGGAAGGCAAAATATTTGTTTTAAACAGTTTCATACTAATATGGGGAGATTCAAGTTCAGTAACAGAGTTATTGCTAACTGGAACAGTTTTGCCAACTGCACTTAAATTTGCTAAAAATACTAACGTTTTTTAAGAATTGCTGGATGAAGACTTGAAATTTAAAGTACAGTTTAGAAGCTTGATGAATAAGAAGGAAAATTTATATTGCATGCATTTTCAACCCTGTCATAAAAGTAAAATAACACGAGGGGACATTGAAAGGCTTAACGGCCTATGTATTGATTACGTCCCTACACACTACTACTAGTAATATAGTTCCTGAAAAACATTAAAGAAAAAATATGATTATGTAAAGGGAGGGGACCTATATGGAGAGCAGTGCTCAACTTACGCCTGTACCCCAACATTTTTATTTATTTATGTATGTATGTATTCATTTATTTTTTGTTGGTGTTTTTTGTTTGGTTTGTGTTTTTTTGCTTCGTTTTTTTTTTTTTTCAGCCATTGATAATTGTTCTAGTCTTATTCAGTAAACTGATTTTAATGGTCATGCCACATAGCTAGACTTAATGTTTTGTAGAGCTGTAATCTCATCCAAGTAGTAATTCCCTCATGAACAATTCCATTCATAAGTTGAATTTCAGAAAGGTTCATGCACTTGATCATGACTTTCTAGGCACTTGAAGCTGTTTTCTGCTGTACATTTCAGACACATGGAGTCAGAGAGGGACAGCCACGCACAGGAGTGGTAGACCAACCGCAGATTGTCTCAGGACTTGGCAACCAAGCTAGCGGAACAAGTGCAACTGAGCGTTGTGGAGGATGAGGATGTGAGTCCGGCTGTCTCAAGGTCGCAAGCATCCTCCGTGCACTGAGAGCACTTCCTGCACAGCCACCTTGTGGTGCAGAAGAAGCACTACCTGATGACTCGGGGTTGGGGGGGGGGGGGGGGGGGGGGGGGAGGGTTGGTGGGGAGGGGGTGGGGGGGGGGGGGGGGGGGGGGGGGGGGGGGGGGGGGGGGGGGGGGGGGGGGGGGGGGGGAACCGCCCCCCCCCCCCCCCCGCGGCCCCCCTTTTTTCCCCCCCCCCAAAAGCCCACCCCCTCGCGCCCCCCCGGGGGACCCCGGGGCCCCCCCCCCCCCGCCAAAACCCCCGACCCCCCTTTAGGATTAACAGTAAATGTTGAGAGGCCCCTCCCCCCCCCCCCCCCCCCCCCCCCCCGCCCCGCCCCCCCCCCCCCCCCCCCCCCCCCATTTCCCCTGAGCACTCCACCACCTTCTTTGGGGCGGGAGAGTGAGAACATGCAAATGAAAAATAGTCATCGATGAAACTTCTTCGCGGGAATGAAGGGTGGGGGGGGGGGGGGGGGGAGGAGGAACCAGGAAGGAGGCATATTGTGGCCCCACCCCAGGTGAGGACTAAATGTAAAAAAAAAAAAAGTGCATCAGTGGTTATCATTATCCTCGTGAAAGAAGAACTCTTTTAAAAACAAGGTTATATTTTTGGGTTTGTCACTGCGTGGGGAAACTAGTCCATTATTATACGCTACACCACATCAGCTAAGTTTGAGACCACACTACACATGATTTAAGCGAGGGAAAATGGATAACAACCAAGATGAGAGAATTGGAAAAGGGGTCTCGTGGCTACATTTGGGCAGATGTCTGACCCACGCATTAGCCCCATGCGCTGGCCCCAGAACCTTGAGTGCCAGCCTAACATTGGTTATAGGAAATAATCACCTACTGGTATACTTGACATATTGGTATACTTGAATGTGACTGACTCTTGAATCAAGAGTTTCCTTTTCAGGCCATTCTGATAATACATTTGGTGTTGGATGCTCTGTATCCTCTTTCTGTGTAGGAATATTATAATGCCCATTGTCATTTTGTGAGTGTATGTGCCTGTGTGGGTGTGTGTGATAGTGTGAAACTTGTTTTTTACTTCAGTGTTATATATGAATCATCACTGTCTTGTTATAATTAGTTCTATATTGTGTAATCGTGTTCTGCACTGATATCCTTAGTCCCTAAACGGGAGATGGCCAGATGGAAAAGTATTTTCTTGCTTATCTGTTAACCTTGGGGAATAAAGACCCATCTCTCTCTCTCTCTCCTCTCTCTCTCTCTCTCTCTCCTCTCTCTCTCTCTCTTCAAAAGTTGTTGAACCCCAACTAAAATTTTTGTGTCTTTGTAATTGCCCAGATTCTGTTGATTTAAAGATTGAAATAGGGTTTACATAAAAGTCCAAAAAGTTTGGAAACTGAGCTTAAGAAAGTCTTACGACGGGGCCAGGGTCAGGGTCAGGGGTAATTAAAAAACAAAACGGGTTGACCAGAGGAGTCCGTGGTTTGTTTGAAGTGCGAAAATGCAGTTGAAGAAGGTAGTGATGAAGTGATGGAGTGCCATGGGTGCAAAGAATGGTGCCACAAGACTTTGCACTGAGTTACAGGGCACAGTTTAACGTCTTAAACAGGGGTAATTTCATTCAATGGTTTTGTGAGGACTGTAGAGACGATGACAATGGTGAAAAAGGGCAAAAAATCAAGACTTGAGGAAAAAAAATGGACAGTATTTGAGAGTTTTAAACCTCTGTTCTGATAGACTGGCCCAGATTAGAGGGTACACAGAAAAAAAAGTCTGAGAGAAGTTGAAAGAAAAATAGAGGAGGTGGTAGAGAGAAGGTCAAATTTACATGGAAGAAAGTGAGGAGAGGAAAAAGGAAGCTAAACATAATAATATGCAACTTACCAGAGAGCCAGCAGAGTCTCCAAAAAAAAGGGAAGAATGAAGACCAGAAAGAGTCAGAGATTTGGTGGGAAAAATCACTGATGTTCAGGAAAATGAAGTCAATAACCCAGTCAGGTTAGGCAGAATCCAGGTAGGCAAAATGCTAAACCAAGACCCTGAGAATGGAAGTCAGAACTGAGGAAGCCAAAAAAAAAATAATAAAAAAATGTCCAAGGATTAAAAAAGCATGTCAAGGAAGGAGAAAGCAAGATTTACATAAACAAGACACCACAAAAAAAAAAAGAGAACAGATCAAATCGTTGAAAGCTGAAACTGAACCAAGAAAGACAAATGGGGAGACAACTTAAAGATTGATTATAAGCTGGCAAGAATTGTGACATTCACACCCAAACAGAACCAAGTGGTGCTGCGTCTCAGATCAGTGTCCGACGAGGTCCAGACCCTGAGGTGAACACTGACTGTCAAGCAAACCACATAGCTGTACAAAGCAAAATCTTTATTCCTCTGAAGTTAATTGACAATTTTACAAAAGTTACATCCCAGACTAAGCTAGGGAAAAATAATTGAAAATCTAAATGTAATGACTCATGAGGTTTTGTACAGAATGTAGATAGTCTTCTGAATAAAAAGGATGAGTTTTTATTTCGATAATGGGGAGAAGCCAGATATTATTGGCCTAACGGAATAGAGCAAAAAATTTTTTTTATTGCAGCAAAGATGTTGAATTTGAAATTGCTGGTTTTTGATATGTTTCTGAATAAGGAACCTAAAAGGGGTATAGCCATGTATTTTGCAAGGAGTTAAATGCCCCAACTTTGCGATGAGTTTGAAAAATAAACAAATTTCAGAGCAATTATGGTGTACTATCAGGGGTGGTAACGATGGGGACATTATTAGTAGGGTGTATATACAGAAGCCCAAACTCAAATGATGAAAACAATTATGGTTATTTAACTTGCTAAAAGCAGAAAAAATGAGTAGATATAGAAAAATAATGTATATTTGGTGATTTTAATTTTCCTGATGTAAAAGGGGATGGAACTTGGAAGGGTGATAAAAGAAATTAATGTTATTGAAAATTTTAGAGATGCTTTTTTAATACAGAAATGACTAGCCCAACTCGTTTTCGGGAAGGACAGAACCCACAATTGATGATTAGTTTTAGTTAATGAAGAATCCTTGATCTCTGATATTGAATATAGTAAACCCTTTGGGCAAAAGTGATCACTTGATTTAACTTTTGAACTGTATATTCCCAAAGAAAAGACTAAAGAAAACCCTAAGTACAAATTTGACTTACAAAAAGGAGACTATAAATAAAATGAGGAAAATGCTTTCAGAGAGTGTCAACCCCTTGCTTACAAATGACAGGATGTTGAGGAAAGTGGAATGTGTAAAATGCGAAGTTTTAAGATAATGGGACGAAATGTTTTTCCAAAGACTAATTGTAGCCAAAAAAAAAATGTTTAAACCACTTTGGAGAATGATAAAGTACTTAAAATGATTAAGAAAAAATTAATCTTTTCAAAGGTATTTATTAAACGAAAGATGGGAAAGAATACAGTAAATATGCAAGAAGGGCGAAATAAGAGCAAAAATGAAATCAAATCAACAAGAAAAGCTTATAAAACGAAAAATAGCAGAAAAATGTAAAAAAAATCCCAAATGTTTTTTGGAAATACGTGCAAGAACGTACAAAAGTAAACGCAGGGGTAAATACTCTAAATGATGGTAAAGGAGGGTTGGCCGAGTCAGATAGGAGAAAGCTGAAGTTTTAAATGAGTTCTTCGCAAGTGTCTTTGCTAATGAAGATACAAATAACATACCTGATCTTATAGAATGTAGTAAATCTAAGGGAAATTTTCAGTTATGATATAATAATTACTTCAGCTGCAGTAGAGAAGAAGTTGTTTGAATTGAATCAGTCTAAAGCGCAGGGACCTGATTTAATACCACCTAAAGTTCTAAAGAATTAAGTAAGGAGTTAGCTGTACCGCTCAGTAAGATTTATAATAAATCATTAGAGACAGGAAAATTACCCCTCGACTGGAAATGGGCAGAAGTTACTGCTATTTTAAAAAAGGGTCAAAATCTGAGCCAGGCAACTATCGTCCGGTAAGCTTAACCTGCATTGCATGCAAAGTGCTAGAATCCATTATAAGAGATGTCATAGTATCTCACTTCACGATAATAATTTGTTTGCAGTATGCCAGCATGGCTTCGAAAAAAAGGTCTTGCATATAAACAACTACTTGAAGTTAATGGAAGATTTAGTTAACATGCTAGAGAATAAGTACTCTGTTGATATAATTTACCTTGATTTCCGTAAAGCTTTGATACGGTTCCGAAAGAGAGATTATGAAAAAAATGGAAGCATACGGTATAGTAGGTAAGTTGCTAAACTGGATTAGAGATTTTTTGCCCAAAATGAAAAACAAAGAGTAAGAGTGGGTAACTGTATGTCAACAGAGAAAGATGTTATGATGGTATTCCCCAAGGGAGCATTTTAGACCTGTACTGTTTACTATTTTTATAAATGACCTTCCAGATGAGGTAAATAGTTTTTGTAAATTTTTGCTGATGATACAAAAATAAATGACAAATCAGATAACTATAGTAGTCTGCAAGAAAATTAAATTGCCTCCAAAACTGGTCAAAAAGTGGAATCTATATTTTAATGTTAAAAAATGAAAGTTTTGCATGTTGGAAAAAACAATCCAGAACATGAATACAACATGAAAAAGAGGTGGAAATAGGCTGGTACAGAAATGTGAGGAAGAAAAGGATCTGGGTGTAATCTTTGATAAAGATTACTTTTTGAACTCACATTCCAAAAGTGTATAAATAAAGCAAACCAAATGATTGGATTAATAAAAAGAACTTTTATTTACCTAAAAAAAGAAAACGTTTTTAAAGTTATATAAAGCTATGGTAGCCCGCATCTTGAATATGGCAATATAATCTGTACCCACACTTGAAAAGACAGCCCAATAGCAATCGAAAGAGTACAGAGAAGAGCTACTAAAATCTTGAAAGAATGTACAACATGCCCTTATACAGATAGATTAAATTATTTAAAAATTGCACTCTTTAAAAGGCGACGTATAGAGGGATTGGGATTGAAGTGTTCAAAATATTTCACCAGCAAACGGACATACAGTGGAACTATTTTTTTGAGACTGTTAAAACAGATAGAAACAAGAAATTCGGAAGGCAAAATATTTGTTAAGCATTTCATACTAATATGGGGAGATTCAATTTCAGTAACAGAGTTATTGCTAACTGGAACAGTTTTGCCAACTGCATTTAAAAATTTGCTAAAAATACAAAACTTTTTTTTAGAATTTGCGGGAAAGAAGACTTGAAATTTAAAGTACGTTAGAAGCTTGATGAATAAGAAGGAAAATTATATTGCATGCATTTTCAACCCTGTCATAAAAGAAAAAATAACACGAGGGGACATTGAAAGGCTTAACGGCCTATGTATGATTACGTCCCTACACACTACTACTATAATATAAGTTCCTGAAAAACATTAAAGAAAAAATATGATTATGTAAAGGGAGGGGACCTATATGGAGAGCAGTGCTCAACTTACGCCTGTACCCCAACATTTTATTTTTTATGTATGTATGTATTCATTTATTTTTTGTTGGGTGTTTTTTGTTTGGTTTTGTTTTTTTTTGCTTCGTTTTTTTTTTTTTTTTTCAGCCATGATAATTGTTCTAGTCTTATCAGTAAACTAAATGTTAATGGTCATGCCACCATAGCTAGACTTTAATGTTTTGTAGAGCGGGTAATCCCCATCCAAGTAGTAATTCCCTCCATGAACAATTCCATTCATAAGTTGAATTTTCAGAAAGGTTCATGCATTGATCATGAGCTTTCTAGGCACTTGAAGCGTTTTCTGCTGTACATTTCAGACACATGGAGTCAGAGAGGGACAGCCACGCACAGGAGTGGTAGACCAAACCCCGCAGATTGTCTCAGGACTTGGAAACCCAAAGAGCTAGCGGAACAAGTGCAACTGAGCGTTGTGGAGGATGAGGATGTGAGTCCGGCTGTCTCAAGGTCGCAAGCATCCTCCGTGAAACTGAGAGCACTTCCTGCACACCACCTTGGGTGCAGAAGAAGCCTACCTGATGCCGGGGGGGTTGGGGGGGGGGGGGGGGGGGGGGGTTGGGGTATGTGGTTGGGGGGGGGGGGGGGGAAAAAGGGGAAAGTTTTGGGGCCAAAGACACAAAAAACTTCGCCCTTTAAGCGGATTTTGGGGCAGTGGAGAAATTGGGGTCGTGACCCCTTATGGATAAGGTGTGGCATGGGAGCGCCCTGCCTGTCCAAACGATCAAACACAGTTGAGTGGGCCTTTTTTAAATGGAACAGGGGAAAAATGGCAGGTAATTGCTTTTTTTTTGAAAGGCAAAGGGAAACGCTCTGTGATGGGTCGCATTTCGTCTAGAGGTATTGTAGTGGTTCTGTCTGTACGAGAACTCTGTTATGACTTACAGTCTTCAAATTTTGTTGTAAATACACTGTAATTGTTGGGGCATTCGTGGGGGACGCGGGACTGGAGTGACCCCCCGAGGGCGAGGGCAGGGCGATGTAGAAGATCCCGGGGGCCCAGTTTTGGGAAATCTTGGCCTTGCTGGGAGAAACCAACGAAAGGACAAAACCCTGGGCCGCGCAGTTTAGGAGTTGCCGGAAGGTGGCAGATGTGTTTACCAACGGCCGGGGGGCTCCACTCCAGGTTTTCTTTCAGGGTTTTAGCCCCTTTTTGTCTTCCAAGACGTCCCCAAAGGGATTGAAGTATTTGACCCCTAGCTGGGAGTAATTACACTGAATGAATTTAATTACAACCCCTGTGATGGCAATTTTTTTTCCAGAGGGATTGGACTGTACTTACCAAGGGCCCCGAATGGAAATGTGGTTACCCCGTCTATATTGCTGTTTTCACGAAATGGCATTGTAATTTCCGTCTTAAAAAAGAGCAAAATTCCCCCTTTAGGAAGAGTGGCACGTAATTGCTGCTGCAAGGGGATGTTTTAGATTCCACACAGGGGGTATCCGCCCCTTTCGAGGGCAAAAGGTACATGTGCTACCTAAACATTCCTGCATCATTTTTGCTGCTTTTTGGGTTTTTAATTTTTGGAAAATTTTGTCTTAATTCTCTCTGTGAAAAGGAATACTGATTTCAATCTTTGAAGCAGTGGTATTTGTACTAAAGAAACTTTTTGGGCTTTCACAGCTTGAGAAAAGGGACATCAGAACATTGGTGACGGTTTTTTCCTGACACCGCGGTTTGATGTGACAGAGGGTACCATGTCCACAACTGAACCATGGGGGTTTTTTGGGTAAAAAGAGTCAAACTTTTTGTAAGGGGAGACTTCATTTTTCGTTCGATCGTTTTTCAAGAAAAGAAATGCATCCATAAATTGGTCGACATAAATTTCCCACAGCAAAATGAGTAGGACACTGTAAAAGAGATGAAGCGGGAAAAATTTATTTCCTTTTTCTGTGATTTTTAGGAATTTTATTTTTTTTCCCCTTATTCGGATTGTTTTTTTTTTTAAAAGGAAAAAAAAAAGTTATGCTCTCAGGCTTGCATTGATTTTTGGTTCTCGCTTTAAATGTAAAATATAAGACTGAGGATTTTTGTTTAAGGATTTCACAAAAAAACTTTTTATTAAAATTTGTAAACTGAATGTTTCCCGGTACTTGAATTACTTCAAGCTAATTTCCGTGTATGGTTTAATGCACAAAGGTCTTCTACGGGTAAATAGCTCATGGAAAACAACACTTGCATAAGTTTTCAAAAAACCCGTATATTGGATGGCAAAAGATAACCACACACACACACACACAAATGCACAAGTACGTATCCTATTGATTTAAACAACAACCCGGAATTTTATTTTTCACAGTTCCACTCCACCCAGGTGAGCACCACCACTGTGGCATCACCCGCAATACCCAAAAATTTTGGCCGCCTCCCGTCTGCCAAAACGGCCCCCCAAATCCAGGGGGTCATCAAGGACCCGCGCCATGAGACCCCCTGCCACCAACCATCAAGCGGGTGCTTCCTGCAAAAAACTCTGCGGTAACCCCGTGCCCCCAAAATTCACCCCGGAGGGTAATAAAACGACATTTACAACTGGGTGACTTTGTCATCCGTTTCACAAAAAGTGTGGGGGGTAAAAAACAAAAATGGGGAGGTGGAGATGGGGGACAGGGTGCAGCTGGCAGTTTTGGGTATGGCAGGGGAATGTGATCGACTGGCGCCCGCAGACGGAATCACCACGCTATTGCCGTGTGCTGGGCTTTTTTTTCACAGTCCTTCTCTTCCCTTAGGGGTTTGCTTCCCCCAGGAGGGAGAAAATTGCTTTAAAAAATGTGTGCTGTGAGTGTGTGTGTTGGTGTGTTTAAGTTCGAAGTGTTCAGCTCTGTGTGTTTATGGGGGCCCCACACATCAAGTGGAGACAGAGAAAAAAAAGTTGAAGAGCAATATGAATTGAACCGAATGTGGTAACAGGTGTAATCGGTCACCCCGGGGCAGCTGAGAAGAAGGTGACCGTTTTTTTTTCCTTTTTTCCATTTTTTGGTTTTGGGGGGGGGGGGGGTTTTTTTTTGGGGGGTTTGGGCCCCAAAAAAAATACAAAAAACCCCCTTTTTGAAATGGAGGCCAGGGAAGTTTTTCCCCTCTTTTTTTAATTTTCCCTCTTTTCTTTTTTTGTTATTGAAACAAAAACGACAAACCAAATGCCTGAAAAAAATTTTGGCCCAGGAAAAATGGGGAAATTTTTCCCAAAACACTAAAATTCCAAACCTTTAAAAAAAATTTTTAATTTTATTTTTTTTTTTTCATTTTCTGCAAAACCGGCAAAAATTTTTTTTTTTTTTTTTAGTTAAAAGGGGGATAATTAGCCTTTTTAAAAAAAGGACCCCCCTTCCGTTTTGGGGCCCTTAAACAATTTTTAAAAAATTGGGGGATTTTTGTGAAAGGAATTTTCCGAACCCCTTTTTTAAAAAATTAAAGGGGAAAAAGGCGGAAAATTAAACCCCGGCACTGGTTTTTTGGCAACTGTTTTCCGTGTGCCCCAAATGTTTAGACTTTTTTAAAAATTTTAAAACCAATAAAATTTTGGGCCTTTTAAATTCCCCCTTAAAAAATGGAATAAGGAAATTTTCTCTGATCGCCCTGTTTTCCGTTTGAAGGGGTGAGGTTTTTTTAAAGGGGTTTGGCCGTGGTTTTTGGGGGGGAAGGAAAAAGCTTTCCAAATGGAAACCTGCAAAACGGTGTTTCTTTACTTTGTCCCCTTATGTAAACCTAAATTATGGAAACAAATGACCCCCCCCCCGTTTTGGGTTTTTTTGGTTATCCAGAAAGTTTTCCCTTTTGTTTTACCCGCGGTTTTTTTTTCCGCCCTTGCAAATTGGTAGCAGTTTTTTTGAAATTTAAGGGTGCTTGAAAAGGCTCGTTTTGGGGCATTTTTTCGCGTAAATGGAATTATGTCAAAGTAAAGTACCTTTTTTGTTTCAAGTTTTTGTCCTGATGGCTGGGACCGGGCCCGGTCCAAGTTTAATTTGGATGAGGGAGGGGGTGCAGGCTGCTTTGCTTTTAGTCCTGGTTCAAGGGAAGAGTTCCCAGGGTTCAACCCCGGAAAAAGTATGGTTGCCAAAAGTTAGCAACTCGTTGGCTAGATTTTTCATGTGGGAATAATGGAAGGATGCTTAGGGTAGCAAAAGTTTGGTTTTTTGAAGGGAAACTGGTTTTTGTTTTTAAGTTTGGAACAAAAGGGAAAAAAAGGTTCTTAATTGAATGAAACGGGGTTTGGAGGGATTTTTTTTTAACCTGACCGTGTTTTTTTATTGTCTTTGAAAATTTGTTTTCTGAGAAAAAAAAAAGTCAACAAAGGATGTGACTTGAAAGAACCCACAAAGGGGGGTGCAAAAAACAGGGAAAGTATCTTTTAAATTTGACAACAAAAGGCTTTGGGGCAAAAATCTTTTTAAGAATAAAAACCTTTTGGGATATTTTTTTTAAAGAATTTTTTTGAAAAACTTGGCACAGAAAATTTGAAAGAAAACAAAAAAAAACCTGTTTTATGAAAGAAATTAAAAATTTTGAAATTTAAATTTTTTCCCGGCCCTTGTTTGTAAACCTGATTGTCTTCGCCCCAGGTTTCTAAAAGAAAGGAACAAATTTACTTTTCAAACCCCTGGAGGCGGTATAAAACGAAACCCCTTAAAACTGTATAAAAACTTGGAAAAATCCTTCAAAAAAGAAAACACTATCTGGTGGTTTAAAAAATTTTTTAGGGGGGGGGGGGGGGGGGGGGGTTTTCTTCTTTCCCCCCCAGCCCCCGTTTGAGCAATTTTTTAAAAAAACAAAAAGAAAATTTCCCCCTGGGAAATAAAGGTTTTTTAATCAGTTGAATGCCCAGGCGGTCCGAACAAAAATCCGTTCGGGGGGAAAAACTTGGAAAAAGGTTTTTTCCCCCCAAAAGGGAAGGTTTTTCTTTTCAAACCCACTTTTGTCAGATTATTTTCCCTAAACATTCAAAAAAAATTAATTTAAAAATTTTGGGGGTTTAAAAACTTAAAAGGGAAAAAAAATTACAAAATTTGTTGAAAAAACAAAAATTTTTTTTTTCCCAAAAGGTTTGCTCCCCCTTTCACCTCAAAACACTGGAACCCCGCTGGGTTTGGGTTTTTCGTTTATTTCCTTAAAAAATTATAATTAAAAGACAGAAGGAGAACTTCTCGGGGGGCCCACAAAAAAGGGGTTTTGGAAGAAAAAAGGTTTTGAATAAAAAATTAGAAGAAGAAGAAAGCTTTTTAAAAAAAACAAACCCTTTTTTAAAAAGAGTAAAAAATGAATTAAGGAAAAAATTATTTAAAAAAAGCCCCGGGTGCGGAAATTTTTCCCAAATCACAAAAATTTTTCAGATTAAAATTTTTTTAAAAAGTTTTTAAGCTGTGGAAAAAATTTTTCCCCGGATAAGATTGGGGGGGGTGGGGTTCTTCAAAGAGACAAATTGATGAAGGAAGCAAAAACATTTTCTTTTTACCCAATTTTCATTACCCGGGCCAAAATTGGCCATTTCTTTTTTCCAATTTAGTCAACCCCCGGAAAATTGGGCCCAGGGGCCAACCCGTCCCCTTTAGTTTGCAAAAGGGTTTTAAAAATTTTTAAAAAAAAAATTTTTTTACTTTTAAAAGGGGGGTTTTCCCCCCCTTGGTTTTTTTTGGGGGAAAAACCTGTTTTTGGGGTTTTTTTTTTTTTTTGAGTGCAGCAAGGGGTGGGATGTTGGGGGGGGGGGGGGGGGGGGCTGTTCAAGGAAATTTTTGAGTTCAGTACTGGACAAAGTTTGTCACAAGGAGTGGGGTGGGGGTATTTGATTATGTTGCAGGAGCTTGCTCTCATAAATGATCCCGCCATTTTAAACAATGAATTTCTTCAGTGTAGACCTTTCATCAACTATACTTGATGATGAAGACTTTCCCTCCTGCTCATTGTACTGTAGTTTTAGTTCTTGGAATTTTCTTAGATTAGGCACATGTAATGCCCAACAATAATGATGTCCTTGAATCATTAGAATTTATGTCCAATCACTGTGCGTAAAAATTAAAAGAACACCATCTCATCAGCTGAAACACTAATTTCTCGCACATGATTTTGCAATATGTCACAAATCAGCTGCATACATCTTTGATTACCAAAAGAAACAAGAACAGAAAAAAACTTGTCACGAACAATGACACATTTATTCATCTTTATTGTGCACTCATTACAATGTGGCAGGCAGTTCTACCCCACAAACAGACTTTTACTGACTGCCATTTTTACAAACACAATAATTTAACAGTTATATTGAACACATGTACATTGCTTACAACACGACACAACTGTCAATGGCATATCATTCTGTCATCATATGACTGGATTAAACACATCTTATTTCATTTTTCATTTACCACAGTAAATCAAAAGAAGCTAATACTGCGTCTTGGACGAAATCGGCCATTCCTCTTTCAGTCTAGCCATCAGTTCTGTTCCACTTTGATCCGGTAATGTGAAGCATACAATAGCAGGTTGGTTGCTGCAACTGATACACAGGCCTCTGGCAAGACCTGATCTTGTAACACTGGACTTAAGGCTCCAGACCGGATGGGCATGGATGTTGTCAGATGGGTGTGTGACGGACTGAAAAGGAGTACACTGAGTA
>CM031598.1:19163138-19188138 GCA_018398815.1 Conus ventricosus
GAGAGAGAGAGAGAGAGAGAGAGAGAGAGAGAGAGAGAGAGAATAGTAGAGAGAGAGAGAGAGAGAGAGAGCTAGCTGCTGTGGGGTAAAAACGGTATAGTGTTAACGTTCATATATTGGGTTTTTTTGTTTAGATTTGTTTTTTTGGTTTTAGAAAAAGCAGTCGTTTAAAAGCAGCTAGATTAAAAGTGTGCAAGACTTACTGACACCATCTTTCCCACGCAAAACTTCGTTTCATTTTGCAGCCATTTCTCAACTATCGCCTTACAGGTTGTTGATTATCTAGCCCTTGTGGAGGAGTACTGTCTTTGATTACTGTCGGCGATGGAAGGTAAACTTGAGTTTACATCTGGTAGCAAAGAGATGTCCTTCGCAATAGTCGAATCGTGTGTGAAATTTTTCCGTAGCTTTGCAAGCGAATCAACGAGAGAATCTTTGGTTTGAAACTGCCATCAGCGAGCCACTTGGAAACATTCCAATAAAATTAATGCCGTGCACCTGGCAAGAGGGCACAAAAAATTGTCCTTTTCAGTCCACATTTTTTTACAGATGAAAACTTAGTCCAAGTGAGTCGGATATTGTCATGAACGTTGCGAACTTTTTTTCTTTTCTTTTTTTTTTTTTTATAAAACCTTCTTGAGCACCTATTGAATGGGAGGTTCTAATGGTGTGAAAATAATTGTTTTTGATCTTTCAATGAATCCACGAGTTTACTTAAAGTACGCTGATTGTCGTGCATGTTGGGTGTGTATTTTCATTGAAAATTGGTTTTAAATTAGCACTTAATTACAAGGAGTTGTTGTGGGGTCCATCAGTGTTTGTGGGTGTAAAAACATTGTGTGATCCGTGTTTTATTTAGATCTCTGTCTTTTTGCGTTATTCACAAAATTCACGCAGACCTTTCCCAAGTTGTACGTGACAGAGAGACACCATGCATATAGTGGGAAGAACGTGCCCTTCATTGCACTGTAACTGTTTTCTGAATTCCGAATGGGTGCTTCAGACGAGCCATCATAACAATAGGTTCTGTTGTCGAATGCACGCTCAGGTCAAGGAATTTCAGGGCAGCAAACCTGTCTGATTCACAATGATTTTAGGTCGTCAAGAGTTGCTGTCATACACTGTGAAATAAAGCCATTAACTGAAGCGGCGCTTCTAAATTTCAGGATGGAAAGGAGAAGTTTTCTCCCACTGTATTACTTAAAATGAAAGACAAGACTCACACAGCTTTGTGGGAAAAAAGCTGATTGTGAATACTGTTCCCTCCAGTATGAAACAGTCTTCAAACCTGCGTACCTACTCAATCAAAACAACTTTGATTGACTTCAGTAGACTGCAGATGTTTTCTTGCCGATTCCTAATTACCAAGTAAACGTGCTGAGATGTACATGCAATCGGTTTTCCGGTCTCAAAAGCTAATGAACCCATTTCTGCATCTTTGCAAGCACGAGGCCATATTTCAGCAATCTTTTCTGCGCAATTCCTTTGTCAGGGATCATACAATCACACACTCCTTACTACATACAAATACTCAAATACATTAGTCAATAAACAAGTTGTAATGAAGTCAACACTACACAACACTTTCACACCGACTCACCACTCTTCCACTCCGTTAAGTCTGTACTTGTTTTGCAGCACTGTCGCCTCCATTACAATCAGTATTCGCAACATAACCCATCCTCAGTGACAGGGGGAACGTTCGGAACTCTTCCCCATCTTGCTCACAAAAGCCAGCATTCTCCAGGAAAAGAGCGCTTTGAAACAAGAATCCCTAATGTAAGAACAAGTTCCTTAAAGCCCTCTCCAACAATTTAACAATAAAACTCCGAGTTTATGATTTTTAAAATAGTTTTGCGAAAGAGATCTTTAGAAAAGCAAGATGAAAGTCAACTCTGTCCAAGGCATTAACATTTACAAAGACAATAACTTTATACAACCTAAACAGGTTAAGAACATTATCAACGTTTGGAATACATTTTCAGCGAAAGACCACAAAATGTAAACATAAACAATGAACATCACAGCAAAACTTTAGGGTTAATTTAAAGAATAAAAAATATTCATAAATCTTCCAGTCTCCACTCTCCCACTGCCTGTGAAATTACCATCAAATTTAACACTTACTTTTCGGACCCTTAGACAACCTAGTCATAACACTAGTAAACTGGTGCTATATTTTACAAAGTACACTCAATGGGTAAATAAGACTTTCCTGACCTGAAATAACCTACTAGCCCCGCTACCACCAGCTAACTAACAGAAGCCCATTCCCTCTCCAGGCTGTCTTCTTGCAGTCTGCCAAGATGAGTCCAGTCACAAAATTGCGTGTTCTGACAGCACTCACTTTCAAAATGATTGTACTAGCTTACCACACCACAGTGTAAGGGCGAATTTTTTCTATCCCGTGACTAAATGTACCCAGATAATGTTTTTAATTATCTCCAAGCGCACTTCCTGACAACCCTCCAATGGGGAAAAACTTTGTCCCATCAAAGTTTTTCGTAGACAAAATTACCATTACTATGTCCCACAATGATCACTTATAAGAATCATACATATCACATTGTCCCAAATTCATGAATCCATTCTTCTATAAACACCCATGTCACATTCAATTAAAACCAATCTTCTATTTAATCACCCAAGTAACATAAGAAAAACCAAACATTTTTACCCCAGCGCAGGCTCTGCACAAAGCAACAACCAAATGGACTGTATTCAACCCACAGTTTACATACATGTCAGAGCAGAACGTTTCAGCAAATCAATGCTCCATCAACAGCCTTCACACCCATCATGGGGCAGAATAAACACTGAAAAAATGCAGTCCCAAATCCAAATCACCAGGCAAAACTTTATTCAAGTACATTTTTACATTTTGGCATAATCACATAATATGCACATACACACACGAATTGACATATAAACACTGAATAAAATTCACAACATCCATCTCACCAGAATTGAAAAAGACAGCAAAGTTCATGCCATACAACACAAATCACGCTCAGATAATAAATCTGGCAAAAACTTTGCATTTTCCAGAAAATAGCGACACCTCAAAACTGAACTCTTGAATTGCCAACAATGACCACCTCAACAATCTAATGTTATGTGTTTTGCCGCCTTAAAAAGGTCAAAGGCCTGTGGTCAGTCTGCAAGATGAATGCTTCCTGCACAGGTAGCGTGTGAACTTGGAAGAGTGCCCACCAATGTCCAAGCATCTCTTCCACAGTAGAGAGTACCTTGTCTGAGCGTCTGTGTACTTTTTTGCTTGCAAAACATCACTTGATGTAGCAAACCCGCGTTCCCTGCATGAAGAGCGCTCCCATACCAGTAGAGCTTAGCAGCGTTCTCACAAGCAAAGGCCTTATCCAAGTCAGGCAAATCCACACTGGGAATGAAGACAGCAGACATGATTGTCTGCAGGGCGATCTGACAGTCCCGAGACCATGAAATTGACCGCTTACCATTCTGTTTAATTAGAACAGTGAGAGGGCTGTTTAGATGCACATTGGTATGTAGCGCCAGTAATAGCTTAAACAAACCTAACAGCGGAATCGCACCTGTCTCTTGTGTCTTTGGACCTCTGCTGGAATGCACAAAATCTTGTCAACTTTTTTTCTGTTCAGGTTTGTAAAAACCCAATCGACAATGAATGTCCCAACAAATTCCAACTGTTGAAATCCACAAACAGTTTGCTATGGTCGGGCATCCATCCAAAATCAGTTAGTTTCTGTAACGCCTGTCGCAATGAACACAACAAGCAACACAAGTCTTCTTGCTCAATCAAAAATATCATCAAAAAAAACTGAATCGCAGCATTCTCAAGCCCCACAAAAAACACAGTCGTCTCCTCAGCGAGCAAAAAGTAGGTGGGTGCATTTTTCAAGCCAGGGCACCTCGTCCTCTGAAATAAACCCATAGGTGTCTGAAAAGCTGTCTTGTGCTTGTCACAGGATCACATCGGAATCTGCCAATATCCCTTTGGTTAAGTCTATTTTCACAAAGGTTTGGATTTCGACAACTGACAAAACAATTCTTCAATATCAGGGATGGGTTTCAGAGTCAAAAACAGTGATTTTGTCAATGCTCTGTAATCTATTACAAAACCGTACAGAACCATCTGGTTTAGGAGACAAGCACAACAGGGCACAATATGCAGAAGTAGATGCTCAACACCCCCTAGTTTAACATCGTTTTCACTTCATTCTCACAACCTGTCATTTGGAAAAAGGGAACGGTAAGGTTTAACCCTGACTGATATGTCACTGGTCAAAACAATGCGTATGTGGGTCAACAGCTGTTGCGTTTCCAGGTTTGTCAGTAATGTTCAGAAAGTGTCTAAAAAAATAGCCTCAAGTTACGTATTTTGTCTTCTGTTCAATGACTGGTCAATGTGAACGTCCCTGTCAAGTCCATTTTTTCACTGAGGAACGGTCGGTAAGGAAGTCAATGTCTGTTGGTTCCTGAACCACGACCCCTGAGCAGTATGCACCACACATCTCCAGCAAGCAGTCTTTTTCGGTTGATACCAGTGAGATATTCCCCAGGTAAAAGTCCTTTAACATCATCAAAGAACCAAACATTGTCACAATTGTGTCATTTTGCCTGTACACTGGAATTTGACAGTACTGCACACATCTGCTTGTCTAAACGGATATCACCTTCACAGTTTATGTGGAAAACATTTCATCCTCCATTCCTGTCATTCTGTAATCCACAGACCTGTTTTTTTTCCTTCCAGCACTTTATATGGGTCCATTCCCATTTGACCTGAGTTTACTATCTTTGTCAGAATAGCAACACCAGAACCTGGTCTCCAGGGGGGAAAAAGCAAAGTGCGAACCTTTGGGCCCCTTTTTGTCAGCGTACATTTTTTATGCTTTTGGGCAGACAGCTTCACCTGTTCCTGAGCCAGAGAACATGTGTCCAACAATCCTGTTTTTGAGAATCAAAATACATAATCAAACAAAAGATTGGTCATCTTCAACAGACTGTTTCCTACCAAGTTCACTGAGCAAGGGATCTGCATTGGACCTCGGGTGAGAGCGACCGAACAATAATTCAAAGGGGGAAAAACCTGTACTTGCATTTGGCATTCACGTAGCAAACAAGAGTGTGGGAATGTATCATCCCGTCTTTTGAACAAACAGTGCTACCTTGTGTAACATTGCCTTAAAAGGGTACCATTAAACCTATTCTACCATCCATTAGACCTGGGGGTGGTAGGGGAGGTGGTAGAGGGAACACCACCCAACTAACGGTTAGAACCTCAGTCATGAGTTTCGACACAAACTGGGTGCCAGCAATCCGAGAGGATTTCCGCAGGACAACCCATCCTACAAAAACTTTTCCCCACAAAGCTTCTGCCACAGGTCACTGTGTCTATCTTTTCAGAGGGAATAGCTTCTGGGTATCGTGTGGCTACTTCAACAATAGGCAACACCCACTATGTCCTGATGAGAGTTGGTTTACGGCGGGAACCAACCAGATCAATTGCAATCCACTTCACGGTTCTGTAATGATTGGCATCATCTCCAAGGATGCACATGGCACTCTTCCCATGGTACAGACCTTTTGGCAAACGATCACATGATTCACAGTACATCTGAACATCTTTCCATACATCAGGCCAAAACAAATGAAGAACAACACGCGCACTAATGTACGTCTCACACCAAAATGGTCCAGACATGACACATCATGCGCTGTCTTCAACACACATGTTTTCAAAACGTTTCTGGTTACAACTAAAAAACCTGCATGACATGTTTCCACAATCACCTTTTAAAAACACGATACCAACTTCATCTATGACAACATAATGTGTTTTGGTTTTGTCGTATTTGCACTTGTGGCACTGATCGAACAGAGAAGCAAGTTTTGTGTCAGACTTTTGTAGCTGTTGAGTTTTTCTTCTGGCTCACATCCAACCAGACATGTCAGTACATTTAAAGGCTTAGTTTGGCCTTCCAGAGTCTCTTTGCGTGCCCTGGAAGTCCACCAAAGCAAGTGTGTCACAAACAAATGAACACCCTGTCCACCACAGCAGTGTTTACACCAGGCAAGTTACCAAGAATGAGATCAGTGACCGGGTCTTCAATGACACAATCTCACAACAGAACCTGTAAAGTAGGGGGTAGCACAACATTTATCTCAAGCCAAGGGATAGACTCAATCTTCCCACCAAAGGAGCGACAATTCTGTCCGCCACCAGTGGTGTACTGGTTAGCCTGTATCACAGACTTGCGAACCCCTGCTGTGTACAGCCGTGTCTCTAAGTAAAGTGCCTGAAAACCCATTTGATGTACAGTCATCAATGAGAAGGCTATGCCCTAGCAACCTGTGATACCAGCACATGTTCAGATTTTTTTCTGAACTGTTTCAGCCACATTCACGCTTTTTGTACATAAGGGCAAGTGTCTCGTTTGTGAAAACGATCAGCACATGTCCCAGCATTTGTACATCCTTATTACCTTGTGAGCACCACGAGTAAGAAGTACCTCCACGGTTACCAAACCCGCGCCCAGTACATGTTTACCAGGGTTTGTCCTGTGGTATTGAGCGAGCTGAGCCTGGGTCGGATTTGAAAAAATCCGGACATGTTTGTCCACGATAGGAAACCTCGACCGCGCTGATATTCTACGACTACGCTGGTCGTGATGGAAATTGTCTGTTTGGTGCTACGTAACCGACTATCCGTGTCATACACCTGACTCTGCTTTCCGAGCGAAAGTTTTTTCCCAGGGTGGGCACTTTTGTACTGGTCTGCAATTTGACAGTTTCTTCCCCTGCACTTTTGAATGAACGTCACCGGAAGAAAAATGCAAGGTCTATGGAAACACTCTGCAAAATTTGCTCTTGCAGAAAAGGTCAGCGGAGATCGGCAAAATTTTGCGGAATTTTTAAGACAACTCATCCATCTGTCTAATAAATGGCCATACGGATCGAAAAGCTGCGAAAGATTCAGTCACGTCTGGTCGAACCGAGCGAAATTTCTCGCGCAAACCTTCCTTGGTACATTGAAATTTCTTTAAAAGCTTCCACTCAAATCCTCCCAGGTGATAGTTTTGTTTAGCTGACAGTGAGTATATAATATAGTAGCACTTTCCACGAAAACGAGAAGCAACAAAAGCCCACCATCAGTCCTTTTCGGCCAGTTTACATGTTAGCAGCAGTGATTCAAATCGAACAAGAAAAAATCAATATCATCTCTTGCTCATCAAAAGCAGGTATTTAGGGAAGTATGGGGATTTATGGGGCGGGGGCCATGGTCCATCACCTTCATTTTCAGTTGTTCCAGACTACCATGCTCTATTTTTTTTCATGTCCCAGTTCATGTTTTCTGATGTCTATCCCAGTTCTTCAAGCTCTCTTATTTTCTCTCTTTCTTCTATGTCCTTTCCCATTCTTTTAATGTCCAGCTTAGCTGTGCTCTGCTTTCCTGGTTCCACTTTCTTTGATCTGAATCTCTTTTTCTCCTGTTCCCATTCTTTCCGCCTCAGTGCTCTATACTTCACACTGGATACATACTCTGAGAATTATCACCCAGTATAACCCATATTTTCCCTGAGCAATAAAACGACAAAGTCCTCCATTTTGCATATCACGAAGCACATTCCAAAATAAACTTTGAGGAAGTAAACCACAATATAAAATTTATAAAAGGAGGGAACACCATAATACAATATTGAAATGAAAATAAAAGAACTCACCTCATCACTCACTAACAAACACTCAATTAAATTTTGAAAAATGGCTGGTTTAAAAAGGATACTTATTCACATTCCCTACTCACGACCTGACTATACAGATAAGAATGGGGTAGGGGAATGAAAAAACTGCAATGGATTCCTATACACCCAAAGGTGAACATGAAATCTTCAAATTTCAATATTACCTAGTGGGGAGGGGGGGGGGGGGGGGGGGGTTTTTGAAATTAACAACCAATTTAACTCCATACACAAAATGGTTCAGTCGGAGGTCACTACGTCATGTTCATACAATACACTCACTCCCTACTACTTACAAATACTCAAATAACAAGAAGGCAATAAACAAGTTTAATGAAACAACACTACAAACTACACAACACTTTCACAAACCGACTCACAACTCTTCCACCCGTAGTCTGTACGTGTTTTGCAGCACTTCGCCACCATAGACCTCACCGGCTCGCGGCTCGCGGGGCCTCAATTATCATAGAGTTGCTAGGGGGCCACACGCTCTCGCGGGAGGCGAAAACAATGGCGGCTGATACGACACGCGACAGACTCGCTCGAAGGCATCCATGATACCGTCGGCCCCTCATTTACCTCCAAAGGAACAGCACGCTCTCAAAAACTGTACTTGATAGCGGAAAAAAAAAGATTGCATCCTGTTTATTGAAACATCAAGATTTTTCCATACAAATGGAAGCGAAGGTGGAGGTGTGTGCCACGGTTACCGCTCCTACCACAAGAAGCAGCACCCCCACAAAATGGTCCTGAAATCGACACACAGGCAGCTGCGTGGAGCTAAATGTAATGCAAGCTGGGTAAGTGTCTGTTTTTCTAACATATTTTAATGTGTGTTTATCTTTTGTACCAGTACTGCAAAAGTGAGCCTAAAGTAAAGTCTGACTGATCAGGTTTGTCACTACGTGTAGCGACTTTTCTTCCATACTCCCCTGAAGAACCCCTAACTGGTTTTAGCTTGAGGATTACATTAATAATAATTCAAGTAATAATAATCATAATAGCTAAAAAATAATATAATAACATTATTGATTATTATCATTATTATTATCAGGCATTTGATCATGAAAATTAAATATACTGAAACAGGCCATGGTTTCTAGGACTTTGAATGAAATTCTGGTTTGACATATATAAAGATCTACAAGCTGTCAGAAGAGTGAGAGCGGGAGTGAGAGAAGAGATGGAGAGAGAAGAAGAGGGAGAGAGAGAGAGAGGGAGAGAGAGAGGAGAGAGAGGAGGGAGAGAGAGAGAGGGGTGCTTTTGGGTTGCTGCCAGTCCATTTTGTTTCCTTGAATGTCTTAACTAAAAAAATGCATGACTTGTCTGGGTGCACTGGGGGTGGGTAGTTTGGATTTGCTGTGCCAGCATAGCTGCACACGTTGTTTTGCTAATAGTTTCAGACTGAAGGTCACTGCTCACACATCATTGGGCCTGCGAAAAACACCTTCCAGTATTTTCAAACTGCAGAACATGACCATGTACCAGACAGCTGACTTGCACCAGCATGGCCCCAAGCTTGGGGAGCGCAGCACCAAGGGGACAGAAGATTGACCCAGTCCCATCAACCACCTGGTGCTTGTCCAGGCCCTTTGGACAACAGAAAGAAAAGACCATCACATGCCAGTTACACCAATCATGCAGTAGCATCATATACATTCATTCTCTAAAAACTGTTTAATTTATAGAAATCTGTCATACTGATATTGTGGCCCTTCATGTTTGTTAATGTGTGTTGCTATAGGTAATTGTTACATGTAAACAAGTTTTCCTTGCAGCAACGTGGTTATTTAACGGATTTGTAATCATGAATGTATGCACATTTCTTCACATTTTACTCCAACAGTAATAACAAGCAAAAATATCAGTAAGGAATAAATTTTATTGACATTCAGGATTTACATATTGTGAATTTACAAAGCCAATCTCAGTCACAGCCACAGGTCGTTTTTTGTTTTTTTTTTTTTTTTTTTTATTTTTGGCTGCTCACCAAGTCATTTGTTATTAATTTTACTATGTTTACTAGAGTCCCAGAGGTGACAAAGATCATGTAAAAAGCACAAGTCTCTGATGGAACACCACACACCAATCTCCGGACACTCAAGCCCAACGATGGCTACTCCACTTGTGATGTTCAATTGGCTCTGCACTTGTCATACCAGGTATGCTATACATACTATAAGTGTTCCTGTATATCATATAATCTGAGCTGTAATATCATTATAATAAGTGGTCAGTATTGCCCGCCAGAGCTTGATCTGACTTGTGTCTGTTATATGAGAACTTTTTTGCCGCTTCACATGCATATGTGTTTGAATGCCTGCGAGTCTAATCTAGATTTTAAACTGGAGCTTTAATGGCATAGTGACGATAAACTAGCCAGGCAACTCTACAACACTGTACAAAACAAATACATCATGTACCGGGGGGGGGGCCCCCCTCTGGCAAAATGGCAATGGCAAGCTCAACAACACAAAAATACACAGATAAGTAAAATATCAAATCATAAAAAGTAAATATCAGCTTCACACAATCCACTCACAGTCACACATATGCAGTGATACACAACACATTCCTGTACATACATCAGCATTCATATACATAAAAAACACAAACAACACTCAGACAGTCAATCAAACAAATACTCCTTGCAATAATTTAAACGGGTCACGAAGAAAGTAAAAAACAGCACAAAACCACATCAGCCGACATCGCGATATCAAATCAACCACCTATCCAGAATCAGATCACTGCTATCAAATATCATATCAACAACTATCACAATATCAATCAGCCACTACCTCAATCAATCAACCACTATCACAAAATCAACACAGTTTCAACTTCAGCAACAATTCACCACTCCCTCCCACCCACCCCCTTCTAAAATCACCACCCAGAAAATAACACCCAACCCCACTTGAGTAAGAAACACAAAACACAAAAAGATACTGAATGGCTGAAAAACACACACACACATGATGTCAAAAATGCCCACAGCACACACTCACAACAGCAGCGACACTCACCTGTATGACTGAACAGAATAACACACACAGACACACAGCAGTTCCTGCTCCATCACACCATGGGCTGACAACTGTGAAAGTGTGAAAATATAATTTTTTTTAAAGTTTTTTCCACACTTACACCACTACAAACACCTCGGAGTCTGCGCATGGTTCTTCTCCTCCAGTATGCAGACATTCAAATCCTTGTGTAGTCCTGATGCAAGCTTTGATCCATGGCCATTGCGTCCCATCCTTTCTCTCGTTTTAGGGTTGGGAGAGAAGCGCAAAAGCTTGCCTTTGATGGAGTCAGGATACCTTTCGTCCCCATTTAGCAGTCACCCATTGACAAATGAATCACCATTCTGAATACGCAGGACAACACGAAGAAACAGTCGCAAATCCGTCGGTTCTCTTGCCGCGTGCGTTGCCTACGGTGTAGCTTGTGGCCCCCCCCCCCACCCCCCCCTTCTATGTAGCCTGCGGCTAGGCGCGCACACGAATGTGACCTATTTTCTGATTAGCTGAAAATCGTTCTCCGGTGAGGGTCTATTACATCATTCCAACATACCACCATCCTGCAGGACAGGGGGTACGTTCGAACTCCTTCCCCAGTCTTGCTCACACAAAGCCAGGAATTTCTCCAGGAATGAGCGCCGGAACTAAATCCCTAATGTAAGATACAAAGTCCTTTAAAGCATCTTCTCGAGGGGGGGGGGGTGGGGGGGGGGGGGCCAACAATTTAAACATTAACTCCGAGTTTATGATTTTAAAATAGTTTGGCTGAAAGATCTTTAGAAAAGCAAGATGAAAGTCATCTCTTTTCAAAGGGCAGTTAACAATTTACAAAGACAATTAACTTATAAACCTAAACAGGTTTATAACAATATCAACGTTTTGTATACATTTTTAGGAAAGACCACAATAATGTCTACTGTTATACAATGAACACCAAACAAAGGCAAACTTTAGGTTTAATATAAAGAATGAAAATATATTCTTAAATCTTCCCAGTCTCCACTGCCTGGTGAACTACAAGCAAAATTAACACTTACTTTTCGGACCCGTAGACACCTATCTACACTACACTTGGTGCTATATGTACAAATTACACTCAGGGGGAATAAGACTTTCCTGACCTTAAATAACCTACTATCCCCTCCTAAACCAGCCAGGCATAACGTAACAGAGAGCCCATCGCACTCCAGGCTGTCTTCTTGCAGTCCTGCCAAGAAGAGACCGTCACAAAATTGCGTGTTTTCTGAACAGCACTCACTTTCAAATGATTGTCATCTAACCACACCACAGGTGTTAAGGGTGAATTTCTAATCCCGTGGACTAAATGTACCCAGAAAAAGTTTTTAATAACTCCAGAGCGCTCTTCCAGACATCCTATTTGTCTGGGTGTAAAGCAAACAGACAAGGTTTTGCTGCGCGAATAAAGTCAGAATTCTTGTAAACACACACACACACACACACACACACACACACCCACACAACACACACACACACACACACACACCAACATCACACACAGAGAATATTTGAGATTATACACTGTTTGAGTATCTGCGACGGGACATTCTTTCTCTTTGCAGACATGACCATAATATCAGCAGACTGTCAGAGATTTATACAAACATGACCTTAGTAATCAGCAGGACTGTCAGATATTTATTACAGACATGATCCAGTATTGTCAGCAGGATTCCTGTCAGAGATATTCAGACATGACCAGTATTATCGCAGGACTGCCAGAGATTAATACAAAGCAGAATCCCCAACCAGAAGAGCTGGCATAAATTCATCGGACGAACACTGGAACACGTGCGTTCCGGTTTGGTCCATTGGCAAATCCGTTACAAGCCTTGAGAGGGGGGGGGGGGGGGTGTCAATGAAAAGCACGAAGCTCTCAGGTCACATCACCCTTTTTTGTGTAAAGTATGAAACGACTCTCTCTACACTTTACTTTTAAATTTCATCACGCCACCACCCATTTCTATCACAATGCAGTGAGTCCTCCTCTAAACAGGTCTGTCTCAGTACGGAAGGAGGAAATCGTATATAAATTCCGGACGAGCTGTGGACGCAATGATCTGTGTCATGATTATACCTTTTTCATCACTAAACGCTGATTAATCCCACTTTAAAAAACTTCCCCCTCCTCCGTTTAAGTCTTTGTTCGGTCCTTTTCAATCATCGTTGTATTAACAAAATTCAAAGGAACCACAACACGAAAAGCCGCAGCGCAAGAGATCTCCTTGCTTAGTGCAATGAGCAGGATCGCCGCCCGGGCCCCCCTTTAGACGCAAGGAAGCATCGGATGCCCTTGGCCGGCCTGGCACCAACTCTCTCTCTCTCTCCCCTCTCTCTCTCTCTCTAACGGGAAGTTACCAAAACACCACCAACCCTTTCCTCGTTTAAACGTTCAGTAACTTGGGCCACTCCAGCTCTTGTCAAGGGGAGAGAACGGGAAAACCTTCATTCTGGCCACTTTCGCCCTCAACCAGTTTCGGGCGAAAGTGGCCAGAATAAAGGTTTTCCTTTTTCTCTGACAAGTAAGACTTCAATAACCAAAAAATACGATTATCTACAAACAGCCCCCATACTGTGTAGGGTTTTATCCGTTTTTAATACTAA
This sequence comes from Conus ventricosus, assembly GCA_018398815.1. Lineage (NCBI taxonomy): Eukaryota > Metazoa > Mollusca > Gastropoda > Neogastropoda > Conidae > Conus > Conus ventricosus. The sequence continues at coordinate 19,176,529 of CM031598.1, forward strand.
TTTACAAAATTTTTTCAGATTTTAGTTTTTTTTTTATTCCTAGTTTTTTCCTTGATCGTTTTCAATAACATCATTTTCGCGCAAACATTCTTCAAATGAGTCTCTGGTCTTTCATGTGAAATAAAACTACAGTCTTTAACTGTTCTCTAAAGTCTTTTAAAACCGAGTTATATTTCTGGCATAAAATCCACACATTTATCCCAATCGTGTCTTCCGCTGAAAGCCAGCTTTGACAAAGTGTTTCTCTTTTTAACTATATTTTTTCTGCCGAACAGTCATCTATAAATAAAGAGTGTCTGCGTTCCTTCAAACACTTTATAAAGGTATTCTAAACACTCACTCAGTTTAGTGCTAGTTTAACTAAATATACGTCATTGTCTGTCCATATAAACCTTCTACATGATATGCTTTGTTCCTTTAAAGTGTTGGACAGAAAATTACAATATGATCAAAATTTAGCGATAAACTTTTTGTAATAAGTCTAGGACAAATATTTTTTTTCCACAACCATCTGCCCACAAATCATTGAACAATGGGGGGATTTTATCATAAAGTTTTAACTGCCCCCATAGTTTTATAACAGAATTTAATCTAATCCGTTATTATTTTTTATCATACTCTCCGTCAAAACTTGTTCATATAATAAAACCCTATGAGGCCTAAATGTGTAAGATTAATCCAATTCAGTTCTGTAAATTGTTTTCTTTTTAAGTCAACATTGATTTTGTTGCTTGTTGTTATGATCTTAATATCCTCACCATTGTGAAGAACGACGATGGAAACGTTAAGGCTTTAACGTCTAAGTTTTGCCAGCTAATATTAATTCCTTTTATAAGGACGTCACTACGCCCACAACCCCCCATCCCTCTCCACATTTTTAAAAGACAGAAATTTCAAATATTATTGTGAACGGTCTCCTAATTTTCTGCTTGGAAGAACTTTTAATTTTTTTAGAAGCTTTTTTTACAACTGTTTCTTTTCTGTGGAGGATGTACTGTTTTTTCCCATACGGTTTTATTTCAATTTCTTTCCGACTATTGTCGTCCGGCATAAGACTTCAGTAAAGGGCCAGAGTTGAATGCTTTTCTGAAACTTTTTGAGGGCTAAAATATGTAAATGGGCTTATAATTCAAATTTTATTTCCCATTCTAAATATGGTTCTAAGTCCCCATTTGGGGTCAGGTTTTCGAACTATTTTATATTCATACGGGCCAAAAATTTTTTGCCTCTAGATTGCGCAGTTGTTCTAGTTTAGGAAACTTTTGCTGTCGCCAACCTCTTGCGTTTTATAATCACCATCTTTGTGTACTCAAAACCATACAAAGCGCCTATCTCACCGTTTCTTTTTCCCCAAAGTCCCAACATCTGCAAGGTCTTTTAATTCAAAGGTTATACACCTTACAGGCGCAATGTAACTCCTGATTCTTCTGGCCCACGCGACATTATTTTTAGTAACGTATTATTTATTTCCAAAACAATGTGCAGGTTATCACATTTCACAACTTTCCCGCTTTGTCTTTGATTTTTATATTAAATGATCCGACCCCCCACAAACTAATCTTTTAAACTGTAAATTAGGGAATTGTATAATTTCATAATCGCAATATGCAGCTTTCCCTGACGAAGAGCTCTAAAACAGTTGAGGCCTTCCATCATATAAGTTTTCGTCAGTGCTCAGCTCATCCAAATGAACATAGAGTAATGAATGTAATGCAAGATCGAGGGGATTTTCTCCCTCATAAGTAGTTTTTTTTGGAACGAAACTCTAAAACTATGAACGGCCCATGGCATTTTGTAAAGCCAAAACTTTTAGCTAGCTCTTTATCAAAATAGTACCACTTCTTCTTCTTCAGGTTTGAAGGTCAACATTGTTTTCAGATTCGCATTGTTAAGTTTAGGCAATGTCGAAGTTATTCATTGCTTTTTTTAGCGAGCAAACCCGTAATAACCATCAGGTATGGTTAACTGGCAAACTAATTGGCCTCTATTATTATTTTTTTTAATCTTGTTATTCTCCTTGGCTTTGCTTATATTAAACCATACGATTTTGTAGAATATTTCATGGAGCGCGACCGTTCGGGTTTTCCGCATTCGTTATAATAGCATGTTCTAAAAACGAAGGGGTTTTGAGTTGTTATTGTTACAAACATTTTTTAAAACAAATTAAAAATGAGTGCATTCAAATATACTGATGAAAAATATTCTGTTGGGCCGCACTACAATCTTAAAAATAAACAACTGACACCCTCGACATTTCTGTGACCCAGACTGACACCTTTCATAAAAAGGTAAGTACTCCATTAAGCAGATATCTTAACCCCCCTGTTAAAAAAGACACATCGCAAAAGTGTGGTTCAGTCATCCGATGCAGTTTTATCAGAACCAGTTAACTTTGCTGTGTTTGTTGCAAAAACTGGGTGTGGAGTGTCGTATGCTGATCACTTAAATCATCCTGATCCTTTGGTGAGGTCAGTGTATAGATTTCATTTCTATTACACCTTCAGACGTATTTTAAACTGAACTGCAAGCCCCATTACCAAATGACAAACCGTTTAATCCATTCAGCAACAGAATAACATGAAGGGCTTTTTGAAAGAATCTGTAACGAATTCAATATTAACACAAGACAGCTTTAGACAAAAGTTGGACCACAATCATGGCTTAGCACCCCTTATTTTTCGGGCGTGCACAGAAAATATAACTATGATTGGAATCCTCCTTACACATCTTTTCTCTTCAGGCACAACTGTTCACCTCGGGTCCATAGGCAAGAGCATAAAACAGCATGGACAACATTTATCTTAGACACTTCAAAGGGGCCTAACTAAAGCGGAATAGAACGAATAAATGACCTATTCGTACTACGTTTGGTTTTGCTAGGTTCACAAGCACAGCAAGATCGAGCATAACTGATCCTTCTACTGGCTTTGATGCACAAAAACAATACTTAGCAAATTTTTAGAGGATGCCATTAATTCTACAGTTGATTTACCTTCAAGTATAAAAAGGTACCAAATGTTTTACAATACGCAAGATCAAAAGTAGACTTTGCTGTTGGCACTGGTTTATACATGCTACCTTCTGACCTCAGACCCCCGGGTAGGAACAATAATGAACTACAACAATAAAATTTCTTGTTGCGGGAAATGAACAGAAGGTTGGACAAAACGACATAAATTCTGACCAGTATATTGCAAGCAGTAAAAAAACAAGATAAACCCCCCAAGAATAAGTCCCAACCTCGGGGCCCAAAGCCCGAAGACCGTTGAAGACTCAGCAAAGCTCGCGGACTCTGTTCGCGATGACCATGAATTTATGAAAAGACAGCGCTTGTTCTTGGATTAACTGGCCTAGGATTACTCGGTCTTTATTTTACTAAATATTAACCCAATTTATTAAGAGAACTAATGCCCATAAGTGATGGGCCATAAAGCCAACTACTTTGCTTGCAGTAGACAAAAGCCAGCTAACAACACCCCCTAATATACCTGGTAAAGATCTATAGCTTTACCGCTAAGTTTTTTTAATAAATCCGCAAGATGATTCAAGCCTGTTTTTTTACCCATGATTTATCAGGCGGCGATGGAGCGATAGTGGTGGAGGCACTGGCTTGACCACTGGCCGCCTTAATACCAACACCATGTACTTATTTGCAAATCCTAAGGCCGTTATAACGCTTGCTAAGTACTCCCTTGCTCTCTAAACATGTTCTTATTTCTTTCTGCTAGCGTTGTGTCTCAATAAAATTCTTTGATATTTTTCTCTTATTCTGCTCACTTAGTTGTAATTGTTCTCGGTTATTGACAACCTTCTAGTCTTGCTGATCTTTCTTGTAAAGATCTTTTAGTCTTTGATTTTTCTTTCTTTAATACAAAACCTAAGTTGGCGCATCACCTCAACGAGTTTTTCTTTTCTCCTTTTATATGCTCATCTATTTCACCCAGTTTTGCTAAATTGTTTGTTTAATTCCGCCTCTAATGGTTCTTAAGCAACAAGGCTGCTATTTCTCGCATGGAGCGTGAGCCCGTGTATAGTCTTTAATGCTGTTTCTTCTGAAAAAACGGTTTCTGCCTCTATTGAATTTATTTTTCATCTGGATTGATTTAATTCTTAATTTTCCATGTTTTTGCATTTGGTTACTTTTGGGAGTTCCTGCAGTGTGTTTTAATTTTACAACTGCATCCTATTTTAATTTTTGGTTTAGTAATCCCAAGGCGATTTTGATCGCTCACACTGACCTTTGTCTAATTGTACTCTTTTTTAAAAACTTTGATAGTCGGGTTTAGATGTAAGCTGAACAAGTTGTCCCTTGGGTCGCTCCATTACAAACAAATGGTCATCTTTACTTCAAAATCATTAGGGTCTATAAATCGGAAGTTCTTGGCCTAACTTTGTAAAATGATCAACTTACTTTCTGTTAATTCCACGGCCCGCAATGAGAGCGCTGAGCGATGCTGTTCCAAAGGATCATTTCACTCATGTCGTCCCAGGATCAAAATTCATCAAAATTTCATCTTCAATGCCGCCAAATGTTTTCTTTAATAATTAACTTTTTTATTTTGTTTTATAAAAAATGTCCAAGCTTATGGCTCGATTCTTGACCCGCATAAAGATGAAAGAACCCCAGGCATGAAGGAAATAAGGGAATATTACTGTTCAAATAATCCATCTACTATTGAGCGGATCAAATTCTTACTGTAAATTTTCCCAACCTAGGAGCGGATGAAGTGATGGCCGGGCTCTGCCTCTTTACTTATAAAAATAGTACTCATTAAACAACAACCAAACAGACAGTTTGTAAAATTTTGGGCGGGCAAACGTTAAGAAAATTTCTATAAAACTATGAGGGGCAAGAAATATTTTCTTTACACAATGCAAACATAATTTTAACCATTGATCATGCTAACTGGGAATGAAAGGGCTATCTTGCTTTATTCAGGAATCGAAAATGAAGAAGCACTAAAACATAAATAGGCGCTGGAGATTCAAAGACGGCAAAGGCGAAGCGCAAAATTGCGTATGAATCGCTTTTCTATTCCCTTAGATTTTGAGTTGTTAAGAGCCATGACCATACTTTCAAGAGCTTAAAAACAGTTTGTATATGAACTAACTTTTAATGAATAAAAGGGGTTATCAAATCTCAGACACCGGCAAATACGCATTTCTGACTCACGTTAGTTTGACGTTTTTTGCAACCCAATTTAGCAAGCTGTTGGCAACAATATCATCAAATTAGAATATATTAGAAAATTGATTCATCATACACATATCCCAGAGCAGGCGACACTATATGAATTTTAGTTTTAGTTCGCAGCAAGATCCTTAAGGGTATTTTATTGCTGGGGAAGATGAAGAACCTTCGAAAGAGGAAGGAAAAAGTGTATTAATCCTAAAATAACGAAAGTACAATGTTCGATTGAGGGTAGTCCTAACCAAATCACGCTAGCGGCTTAAACCTTATCAGCATTTTGATGAAATAAGAAAACTGTTTGGAGGCGGGAGTGTAGAAATCCAACAGTTGACCTTGTGTCTAAAGATTTACTCTTCACAATTTTAGGCTTGATGATTATTTAACAACGGAATACGGTTTATGGATTGACCTAAGGTCAACAGAGGATAATCAGTTGCATGGAAGCGGGAAACTGTGAGAGACGTAATAAACATTCAAATTGATAAGAAGAAGAAGCCGATAAAACCGCTTAATGTACATTTTTTTTTAATATATGATGCGCAGCGAATATTGAAAATAACAGATTAAAAGATATACAATACTAAATTATTTTTTATTTTATAAAAGCATGTCTGTTCAAGTTTACCCAAAATTTGTGCCTACAGCGCCGCCAAAAGAAGAGATAGTAGAAACCCTACATAAAAACCTTCAGATTAACAAACTTTACGCAAATGCAGCAAGAAACTAGAGCAAGACCTTTCAAAATACAGCAAAACCAAACGAAGGTATTCTGCTGCCTTTAATGCTGTTACATATGTTAATACTGGAACACGAATTAGTGCTCTATCAGCAGGAACGAGTGTTGGTCTCTTAGAAAAGGGGCATAGGCGCCACCCGCGGCTTTACCTCTAGGTGGTTTGTCTTTAGCTCTTGGCCTGTGCTCATTAGCTGTGGGTGCTGCTAGAAAAAAATTAAAAACTAAACTCCAAAAGCACACAGCTATGGTTCAACTAATAACAGCTAAACTTAGCTCGTTCAAACGACAATAAATAAAGCGCTATTTGACTCAAACATCACGGATGAAGAATGTAATCGTTTACGGGCCGTTTTGATGACTATAAAAGACAAAATTTTGATCTTCAAAGAAAGGCGAGGACAACTTTTTCTCAACAGCCAGACGCCGAGCGATAAAAAAGGAATGCTTAAAAAAAGTAAACGAGACATTAAACTCTGTTCTAAACAGCTCACAGTAACAACATCGAAGGGTTTTATACTTTAGTTTATGAGTCCAAGCACAAAAAGACCGTTGATATGATTCTAAATTAGCCGTTGTTTTTTTTTTTAATTTAAATAAATATGTTGGCTTAGAAAAGAAAGACAGCATGGCTAAGATATATGAAGGCCCAGATGAATGTTTAAAGGGAATGCTCGAGAAAGAGCGTTTGTCAAGAGCACTGAATGATATTGATTAGAAGTTATTAATCCAGAAAACTGCGGGCAAGCGTTGTACATGCAATTTCTCAAGTTCCAAGTAAACTAAAAATTTAGACCCCATTTAAAGTAATGTTAGCTGTTTTAATCGACTATAAACAATAAATGAAGAAAATCAGAAGTCTGGGTCTCGACTAAACAGCAGACTATTCTTTCTCATAATGACTTAACACCCGGTTGGGCGACGAACTGCTTACGCAGTTTGACGCTGCCGCTGAAGAAGCCAAAAGAAGGCTCGGGTTTGGGTCAGAGGGCGAAGTCTTAGAGATTAGATTAAACAGCTAAGTATGCACCATTGTAGGCAAGGCTTACTTTTCCGCACCTCGAGAGTTGGTTTCAAAGAGAGCAGTTTTAAACATAAAGAATTCAGACGACAAATGTTCATGTGGTGTGTTCTTGCAAGGCTGCATCATGTCCGCGAAAACACGCAGAGAGAGTGACTAACTATCGGCAATACACCAAAGATCTTAACTTTATGGGGTGTCCTTTCCTGTTAGTGTAGACCAAATTGATCAGTTTGAAGAACAAAACAAACCAATAACTGTTAATGTATACACATGGATGAGGAAACAAAATTTGGTGCCAATTAAAGTGTCCAGAACAGCCCAACAATTGGCGAACCCGACAAAAATCATGTTGACTTACTACTGATGTTTTCACCAGCAGGGCTACCGCATTACACCCTTGATACGCACGATGATAGACTAATGAAGCATACTTCAAAAGACATGGCAAACAAGAATTCTGTGGAAAATGTTTAACAAGAATGCCATCTGTTCAAGCCGCGAGCGAAACAAAAGAAACATTGTAAAATCTGTAGACTGTAATACAGAACTAAAATTTCACCCCCACTCGGATCTAAAGTTAGTTTTTTAAAACCTGGAAACGGATGCAAACTAGTCCATATGTTGTTTACGCAGACCTTTGAATCACTCATTGTTCCTTATAAGGGCCGCGCCACAAAAACTTCGAAAAAAAGTCTTAATGAGTAATCATCAGATTTGTTCATTTGCCTTCATTGTTGTCAGGTCGGATGGCGCTCATTCAACGCCAGAATTATATAGAGGGGCAAATGCCGCAGAATACTTCTTAGAACGCATGCGAAAGTGCGTAATGACTGTTCTAATAATCTAAAAATTATCTGAAATCAAGATGACGCCTGAAGACCAACAACAGTAGACTCAGCCACACATTGTTGGATTTGCGGTTTAGGCCTCTCATCAGACGCGGCGAATCCAAAAGTAAGAGACCATGATCACATTAGCGGAAAGTTTAAAAGGGGCAGCACACAGTAAATGCAATCTTCAACAAAGGTTGACCCAAAGACATGGAAGCTGCCTGTATTCTTTCCCCAACTTGCGAGGTTATGACTCTCACCTTATAATGCAAGCAGTAACCAGCGCCTTTAGGGGACATGCATTGCACAATCATCAGAAAAGTACATGTGCTTTAATCTGAATAACATGTCTTTTTATGACTCTAGCAACACATGATGGGTTCGGGTTTGAGTCACTAGCTATGTCCTTAAAGTCCGGGCCCCAAAAACGGAAGAATATTTTGACCCAACTCTCGTTAGAAAGGTGTTTACCCTTATGAATACATGAAACAGTTGGGAAAAGTTTGACGAAGATACACTTCCGCCTAAAGGCGCGTTCTTTTCTAGTCTTAGAGGAAAGGACATCAGTGATTCTGATTACCAGCATGCTCAAGATGCGTGGCAGAAGTTAGATGTAAAACGATGGGAGACTATCATGACTCATATTTAAGGGGATACATGTTTGTTGGCGGACGTCTTTGAAATTATAGAAAGACCTGCATGAAACATTATGCCTGGATTTCCCGCGCATTACATTTCTGCGCCCGGGATGAGTTGGGACGCTTTCTTAATGTTTACTAGAGTACAGATTGATTATTGTCTGACCTACCAATGATTTAGATGATTGAGAACGGATTGCGTGGAGGAATTAGTATGGCGTCGCATCATTACTGTAAAGCAAACAACAAATACTTGGACGATTATGATCCGAGTAAAAGGTCTAACTATCTCATGTATTAGATGCAAACAATCTGTATGGTTTTGGGGAATGGCGCAATCACTTCCGTTACGCAACTTTAAAATGTACACAGGCAGTGATCCGAAAAATATTCAAAAGGCATTAAAGTGGTTGGGCAGTTAACGCCTGATCAGCACGTGGTTTCATTCAGAAGTTGACTTAGAATATCCTCAGGAACTCCATGACCTGCATAATGACTATCCATTAGCAGCAGAAAGTCTAAAGATGGATCCAAGAGAACCACCTAAAAATTGTGCCTAATCTTCGCGGCAAAAAAAAATATGTCTGTCATTACAGACTTCTACAATTTTATTTAAGACATGGTTTGAAGTTGACAGCAGTTTATCGCATAATTGCTTTTGATCAAGAACAGTTCATGAAACCATACATCATGAAGAACACTGATCTTAGAACTAAATCCGCAGATGCTTCAGAAAAAGACTTTTTCAAGTTGATGAACAACAGCTGTTTCGGAAGACTATGGAGAATCGCACAAGCGCAAGATGTTAGATTGGTCACCAAAGAGAACGAAGCAAATTTAAAGCTTGATTCAAAACCTAATATCAGGGCTCAAAATTTCATGATCAGTTTTGGCAAATGATGAAAAAAAAGAAAGTCAAATTGGGCAAACCTGTATTTAATTGGTTTGCTGTTTTAGAATTATCAAAGCTTTTGATGTTAGAAATTTTTTTATGATACTTTAGCCCGTTAATCCTGAGTCCAGAGTACTTTACACAGATACAGATAGTTTTGTTATAGATATCCCACTGAAGATATTTTTTAAAGACATGGGAAATTAAAGTAGCTATAGGAGCGAGTGGATGGTATGACACTCCGATTATCCTAAAGATTCGCCTTTTCATTCAATTACTAACAAGAAGGTTTTAGGAAAGAAAGAAGGATGAATTATCTGGAAAGGTGATCAAAGGGGTATTGGGGTTAAGGTCAAAAATGTACAGTATTTCGAGCCAGGAGAAAATCATTAAGAAAAGCAAAGGGGAAAATCTCGCAGTGTTGTGCAGTCAAACATATCACATGACAACTACAAAGAAGCATTGTTTGGCAATAAGACTTTTCATCATGACAACGTAAAACTGCGATCTAATCTACATGAGATCCAAAACAACAGTTGTAACAAAGAAGTCGTTAGATAGAACAAACACAAAACGAGTATTTGTTAATTTCCCGAGTTTTCATATCAATCGGCACTGGAGGACCGCATAAACAGGGGGGGTTTATATTTTCATCAACTTTTATTATAAGATCGATCATAGCTTCATCCAATTCCCTTTAAATCTTTTCTCATGTTTTTCTTGATGCGTTTTGAATTTTTTTTATTATTTCAAGATATTCTTTTTCCCAATTTGGGGTTTGAGTTGTAGGTGATCTGGATGATTTAGCATGCATTGATTAATCCCCGAAAATGTTTCCTTAATAGCATTTCACGCATGAAATGATTCCCGTATCATTTTCAAGGTCTCTTCCCTTTTCCATTCTTGTTTCGTTCTGGCGCTTTCTTCTGGCCTTCCATTTTAAAAAACCCAAAAAATGTTTTACGTAAATTATTAAAGCGGAACTGTGTCTGGCGGAATTATCTGCAGTTCTTCCTTCACAAAGATCTTTGAGGAGCTGTTGTTTTGTTGTGTCAGTTTCTCGTAAATAATTTCACGGGCGGATTCATCTTTACAATTCTTTTTATTTCATACGGTCAACACTCCAAACTGGATCGGTTGCCCTGATGCGAGTGTCCCCTTCTGCTTCCCCCGGTAAATAAAGTACCTTACTTTTAAACCAAACGGTAAAGTTTGCCGGATGAAGGGGTCTTCAGCAACATTTATTGTTTTTCTTTTGATTGCTTGTACTGGTTTTAGACCTTTAAATTCTTCATTATTCAATTGGGGCGCAAAAAATGAGGGCAGTCTTCTAACCCATTCTGTGTTGCGAGAATTGTCAATCAGCTCTCTGTGATACTGTAGGAGAAAAGTCTTTCAGATAACTGTTTGTTTAAAGTTTTCAACTAAAGCCTGTGATCTGTGGAACTCCCGGGAAAGCCTCTTTTAATGGTAACTCTATTTTCAAAAAATAATTGATTCCCTTGCCCTTTAAATTCTTTTCCATCATCGACTTGAAATCATGCGAGGATAAGTTAAAGGGCCTCGTTGATATATCAGTTGTATGGCAACAGCAACAGCAGAAGCACTCTTTTGCGTTTTAAAGGTTCCGCATCTTTGTATCTTGAAGCTATGTCAATGACTGTGAGTGCGTACTTAAATCTTTTCGTCTAATCGTATCAGAGGGTAAATATAGAAGACCCATTTGATGGGTGTCGTTTGGAGTTGTATTGACAAAGTGTGGTCTCTGTATTCGTCTAGGCGCTGGGGAAATAAATTTGCCAAATCGCTTGTTTAGATAACCATTCTTTTGCGTTTGTTCACTGCTCCAGCTGCTTGGCTTAGCTTTTTAATTGCTGTTATTCCCCTTTCCCAAAATCCTTTTGGCGAATAATAATTTTGTTCATTTTTACTCAGCCAATATTAAGTGCAACAAAATACACAACGGTCATACCAAGACAATAAACCCAATTTCTTGCATCTTTTTTTTTTCTGATGGATGATAAAAGTCGCTAAATTTTGGTGGGGCAATGTCTCGATTGGTTTGCCTGTTTCAGATAATATTGTTTTTATTGCTTGATCAACATCTTTAAATGTGTAAGCTGCATGCCCCTGTTTTTTCAGTGTGTTATTAAATAAAATCTAACTGCTCAATTCTCTGCTTTTCATAGCGACTTGTGGGTGCAGCTAGTTGCTCCACAGCTTTTTTAGTTTTTTTTCTCTCGCCTTCATCCCGTAGTTTACTAAATGCGTTTAAATTTCTACCACTAAAAGCAAGCGCATT
>CM031598.1:19193350-19245850 GCA_018398815.1 Conus ventricosus
AGTGTAATCTCTCGTTGTCTGTAGATGGTAGACGTCATATTCTGATACGGAAAAGCAAAGGCTTGTGAGTTACACAATTGCTTGCGACTATAAGTGACTGATGTCCTTCTGGTAAGGTGCACTCGTAATGGTGCGTATTTAGATGTGTAAGCTTTGACACCAGTATCACACTCAGATTACGACAAGAAATGAAAGACAATATTTGGTAGTCGCCTAAAGGTTTGAATACTTGACTTGTTTTAAGCAATACCACCACACGCATATGAAGTCCATAGCTTTTCTTCAGATAGGTGAAGTGTGACTTGTGGTGTCCCATGCTCTTAGCCCCAGTCTAATCATGTATCTTATAAATGATTTGACAGATGTGTTGACTGTGGTGTCATTTTTTTGCAGATGACATGAAGGCCTGTTCCACTGCTGACAACAGAGTTGAATCTAAGCAGGAGGTTAAAACGTGTTTCGACTCACTGGTGCAAAGTAGTGCACTGAGAAAAAAAAATTTTCAATGCTTCCCTTGATGGAAATGATCAAAAGTACTTGAAAGTACTAGTACAGGAAAGGATTTTGGGGGTTGTTGTTCACCCACCTTTGTACTTTCAAATCTCATATTAGTAATAGTTATTTTTTTAAATGAATCACTGGCCACCTTTATATGACAAAAACTTTATCAAAAGATATCAATTATGGTTCCTCTGTTCACAGCAGGAGTCCATATCATAGAAAGCTTTTTGTCTCAACTGAGGGTGCTCAACAGTAATTCATGAAGAAAAATGCTGGAATAAGAGATATTGAATATGAGGACAGACTGCATTTTTTATGGTTACAAAGTTTGGAGCACATAGGTTTTGAGGTTATCTTCTTTCAGTATACAAGATTCTTCATTACTTATATGATCCTTTTTGAGGTTATCTTCTTTCAGTATACAAAATTCTTCATACTTGCATGATCCTGTCACAATAAAAAAAATTACTAAAATTGTATTATGCTGACACCGCCCCCCCCCCCCCATGAGAACACAGTCTTAAAGTAATAAAGAAATCAAGGAACCTAAGTTTGTTCAAAACTTACTACAAGCAAGTGATCTCTGCATGGAATAGTATTTTATTTGAGACAGTTAATATATCACCATTAAATGCACTTTAAAATCACTTTGATAATTTTTTTCAAAAAAGCAGTAATTAACTGTACTCAACAAAACTGGAGGCCTTTTTCATTATGTCAGCTTCATCAGGTTTAACTTAGATTCTGCTTGTGCTTGAACATAGCTAACTCTTGGCCCATAAGAAGAAGAAAAAGAAGGGGGAGAGAGAGAGAGAAAGAGAGAGAGAGAGAGAGAGAGAGTGAGAGAGAGAGAGAGAAAAAGAGAGGGAGAAAGAGAGAGAGAGGGAGGAGAGAGAGATCAGGCCCCACACAATTGGGAAGACAACTATGCCGAACTCCAGGACATCTGATAGAATTGGGGATGGAGGGGAAATGAGGGTGGGGTGGGAAGACCAGATACAATAGTTTCAGAGTGCGTGTATCTCCCTTTTATGGTGTCTAACAAAGATGCTGTCAAAACCACTTCTGAGAGACAGTTTTACCAAGATACATGTGTGGGAAGATGGTGAACTTCTGTTTTGAGTGTGGTTTGCAAGGAACATAATAATTAAAAGTTACACAGGTGGTGACTCTTCTTGTGATAGGTGTTTAGGGTATGGCTGGAGCTGATTGTTAGCAGCTCATATCAATACTTATATGTGGTCGCAAGGCGGACCTCATGCACCAGGTCTCCAACAAGGGCTATCTGACCTGGAACTGCAAGTCTTCAGATCTTCTGGTCCGATGGTAGTTCTGGTAAACCTACCCCACAGCTTGCCTCTGGACTTTTTCTTTTAATCAATTCAAGCATTAGTGTGGGAATCCCAGACTAGACTTGCATATTCACTGGTCGGATCAGGGCAATGTTCTTAAGCTTTTCTTCTGCATATCCTAATCTCAGGTCTTAATATGTTAATGATATGTCAGTGACAGTCTCAAATGCCTAACTAGTTCCTAGTCTGAGACATGATATGTCACACATAAGATGTGAATCTAGAGCAAACATTTCAAAGGGTAACAGATTTTAAGCTAATAGTGCCTCTGTGATATCCTGTGAAAGCCATGTTTTGCAGCAGATTTTCTCCAATTCTTGTAAAGTGGGGAAGGAGAGAGGAGAGGGTGACCCCTAATTTTCTAAATTTGTAGGACTTGAGAGGGTGGGGGATGGGGGTTGTATTTCTCTCATCCTCCAAATCCAATAAAAGTGAGGGATGAGGGGGGGGGAGGAGAGACACATCATAACATGCCATCAATGTTTTTGGGCTGCAAACAACATTAAAGAAGGGGGGGGGGGGGGGGGGGGGCTAAAAGGTAGTATATAGATGTTTCGATTTGTGTTGAATGACCCCGGCCCAGATGCGTACGCCTCCTCGGGGATGCATTCCACTCCCAACTTTAAAAAAAGAAAGAGTTTTAGTTGTCTTTTTTACAAAGTGAACAGGTAGGTTGAGATTTGATACAGGGGTTTGTGACTCCCGGGTTTGGGGGAATGGGAGTACTGACTTTAAGATGATAAATATTTTTTAAAAATTTAAATTTACCCAAAATGTTTTTTTCTTCTTCCGGTACGCGGTGATACTCCTGCAGACCCCCCCTGTATGAAGGAAAAAGGATTTATCCCATCTCCAAAAAAAGGGAGGGGTTTTGTGGTGTGCCGTTTTTTAATCCCCCCCTTTGGGGAAGCCAACTCATTTGGGGGAACCCCAAATAAAACTCATTTTTGTCCCCCTGGAGGTTCTCCTGTTTTCGGGTGCCCCAACTTCAGGGTCATGCTCAGTAGTCCCAATTTTAAAAAATGTTGTCTTTTAAAAACAGCCCCAAAGGGGAAAAAAAATTTTTCTTGTAAGGTCGAAAATGCCTTGTGGCCTGGGCCCTTTCACTCCTTTGGCTTTATTTTCGAGCCCCGAGAAAACCTGGGTTTGCTTGTCTTTTGGGTGGTGGGGGGTAAGGTGTGAAATTCCCCAAAGCCCAAATTTTCCCTGACAGTATTATGCTAAGATATTTGGGATTGGGACCTCCTCCAGGTGTGATTGGCCATAGAACCCTGTGTTTTTGCTTTTCCCATTTGGTTGCTCTCGGGGACTACATTTGCTAGGGGGAAACGTGGAAGTTGTTTTGCGTCTTCCATGCTTTTAGTGAAATCTTCAGCAAAAAGGACATTTTTACAATTATATACGACATAGAGACCTGTTCTTGAATATGGAAAACTGTATGGAATAAAAGCTAAAGGACAATCAGAAGCTCTGGAAAGGGGTTTCCCGAAGGCCCCCAAAATGATCCATAAAAATAAAGGGTTACTCTTCAGGAAAGATTAAAATTTTCAAACTTCCCAAAACTTAAGGCAAAAAGAATAAAAGGGATTTGTTCAAAATATAGATATTTAATGGCATTTATGTTGTACAGCTGCTTTTTTGTGTCCCCAGAAAATGGGACAAGGAAAAAATGGTGATTTTTAAACAAAATTTCCGAATAATTTATAAAAAATTTTCATTTTTAACAGTGTAACCAATTTTGGAAAAAATTAAATTAAAAAAACGCGCCCTAGTTCAAAGTTTTTTCAGAACCTTGTAAACAGAAAAAAAATAAAATATGAATTTTATGGATAATTAGACTGAATAGCTTGATGGACAACAGATGTGTTTTACAGAAGGGACGATTTAAATATTTAAAATAGTTAAACTAATTATACATATTTGTAAGCCTTTTTTTTCAACTTTTTTTTTTAAAACTTAAAAAAAAACTGCTATGACCTAACGAAAGAAACAAATTCAAGCAATTTCAATTCATCTCTGGTGATGATGATAGGAAAAATTTTTTCAACTTTTTTTTTTTCAAAAATTAAAAAAAAAATTGCTATGGGCACCCAACGAAGAAACAAATTCAAAACTTTGTTTCTTTCGTTTTGGTGGCATAGTAATTTTTTTTTTAAACTTTTTTTTTTTTAAAATTTGCCAGCAGTCACCTACTTGAAAACTAACTTTTTTTTTTTTTTTTTTTTCCAAAATTTAGAACTATTTGCTGCGATATGGTTGGGAATATGAAAAGGTGGTTTGGAAAAGGTTTGTTTTTTTTGGTTTTTTTTGGGAAAAAAAATTTTAATTTAAAATTTCAAAAAAGTAAAAATTTTATTTTTTTTTTTTTTTTTTTTTTTTGTTTTTTTTATAAAAAATTAAAAAAATAAAAAATTTTTTTTAAAAAATTTTAAAAATTTAAAATTTATTAAAAAAAAAAAAAAAAAAAAAATAAAAAAAAAAAAATTTTTTTAAAAAAAAAAAAAAAAAAAAAAAAATTTTTTTGTGGGATTTTAAAAAAAAAAAACAAAAAAAATTTTTTTTTTAAAAATTTTTTTTTTTTTTTTAAAAAAATTTTTTTAAAATTTTTTAATTTTTTTTTAAAAAAAAAAAAAAATTTTTGTTTGGGTTTTTTTTAAAAATTTAAATTATTTTTTTTAATGGGAAATTTTTTTTTTTTTTTTAAAATTAAAAAAAAATTTTATAAAAAAAAAAAAAAAAAAAAAAAAAATTTTTTTTTTTTAAAAAAAAAACCCCAAAAATTTTTTTTTTTTTAAAAAACACAAAAAAAAAAAATTTTTTAAAATAAAAAAACCCAAAAAAAGGTTTTTTTTTTTAATTTTAATTTATTTAAATTTAAATAAAAAAAAAAATTTTAAAAAAAAAAAAAATTTAAAAAAAAAAAAAAAAAACCGGCCCAAACAAAACCCCCCCCCAAAAAAAAAAAAACCAAAAAAAAAAAAAAAAAAACCCCCAAAAAAAAAAAACCCAAAAAAAAAAAAAAAAACAATTAAAAAAAAAAATAAAAAAAAAAAACCAAAAAATTTTTTTAACCCCCCCCAAAAACCCCCCCCCCCCCCCCCCCCCCCCCCAACCCCCCCCCCAAAAAAAAAAAAAACCCCCCCCCCCCCACCCCAACAACCAAACAAAAACAACAAAAAAATTTAACACCCCCCCCCCCAAAAAACCCCCCCAAACCCCCCCCCCCCCCCAAAAAAAAAACCCCCCCCCCCCCCCCCCCCCCCCCCCCCCCCCCCCCCCCCCCCCAAAAAAAACCCCCCCCCCCCCCCCCCCCCCCAAAAAAAAAAAAAAACAAAAAAACAAAAAAAAAAAAAAAACCACCCCCAAACCAAAAAATTTTTTTTAAACACCCCTTTCCAAAAAAAACAAACCCAAAAAACCAAAAAACAAATTCCCCCAAAACCCCCCCCCCCAAACCCACCAACACACCCCTTTTTTTTAAAAAAATTTTTTTTTAAAACCCACAAACCCCCCCCCCCCCCCCAAAACCCCCCCCCCCCCCAAAAAACCCCCCCAAAAAAAAAAAATTTTTAAAAAAAACCCCCCCCCCAAAACCCCCCAAAAAAAAAAACCCAAAAAAAAAAAAAAACCCCCCCCTTTTTTTTTTTTTTAAAAAAAAAAAACGACCCAAAACTAATTGTATTGTTTAAGATAAATGTAGGATTTGGGGAAAAAAATGTTGGGGTTGGGTTGGGGGGTTTGGGGTGTGGACTAGTTTAATGTTTAAAAAATGGTTTCCCCACTCTGGAATATAGTCGCTTTTAAAATTAATTTTTTGTGTAAAAATTTAAAATTATTGGTTTGGGTTCAAAATGTCCGATTGTTTTGTTATGAGAGGAAAAAGTCCTATTTTCGGGTGGCCGGACTTTTTCCTTTGATTTTAAATTTAAAACCTTGAATTATTTTGTTTTCCCAACCCTATTTTGGGCGTTGTATTGTCATTGGGGGTTTTTTGTTTTGGTTTGGGTTCCCCCCTTTAAATCCTAGAAGGAAATTTTTGTTCTGTATTTATGTAATTTATGGGTCATAGATTTTTCACTTTAGTGAGTATCTGAGAATTTCTTGTTGGGTGTGTCATTCTTTAAATTTTTTTTTCCAACCCAAAATTTTTAAGCCCCGGAGGCTGATAAAATGAGTTTTTTCTTGTTATTACTAGACCCGTGTTACTTATTATAGTTGATATTGTTTGGAGGGGGGGGCGGATTATCCTTTTTGTAGCAGAGACCTGAGTAATTTCACATGTAAAATTTATCACAATGAAAATTATGGGTGGTTTCAAATATGTTATTTAGGGTACTTTTTCCCCTTTTTTTGCTTTTTTTTTTTTTTTTTTTTTTTTTTTTTTCTGATGGCTTCTTTGAAATTTATTACTTTTAGTCCCCTGCCCAGTTTGCTCAAATTGCTAAGCAGAGCCAGGATTTTCTTTTTGTTTTGAATTTCCCCATAAAAGGGTTTGGGAAAATTTAAAAAAAAAAAAAAAATTTTCTTGCAGGTAATAAAAAAGAATTAAAATTCTTAAGAAATCAATCCCCTGCAAGCAGAAAGTTTTTTGATTTTCAGTGGAATGAAAAAATTAATGCACCATGCTTTAAAGGTAGAGGGGCCCTTTTAAAAATGGGAGAAGACTAAAGTACATTGCGGTGTGTTTTCGATGATTCCAAAGCAACAAATTTGTGGAAAGGAAATGTAGTGGATGGGAAGTGGGGGTGAAAAAAGATTGCGAAAAAACCCTAGATGATTATGGGCGCATTTTGCGATGTGTGCGTGAGATCATTTTAACATGGGGTAGTCACCCTCAAAGATCTTTAAAAACCCAGAAAGAAAAATGTGATATATGAAAGCTTGTGTATGGGTTTCTAAATATTTAAAGACCCGGAAAAAATAATGTAATAATCATGAAAAAACTTGTGTATGGTATCATAAAAATTTTAAGACCACAGAAGAAAAATGTAGTAAAATAGAAAATTGTGTATGGGTATTTCTTTCTATCCATTTACTCCGTGGAATTCGAGTAGTGAAATGTCTTGATGCTTTGGTCACATGATTTTTTCTTGTGCTCCTCATGGCTTTTAAGTTTTTTTTTGTTTTTTTCCTTTTTTTGTTGGAGTATCTTCTTTTAAAAGAATTCAAGGATAACCATGACACTTCAGGAAAGAATGAATCTCAAACTGTAGAGTGTTTGTTTTGAAATGCTTGTTTATCATTTCTGCTGTGAATATGGAACCACTCCCCTTCACTCCAACACACACTCACACACACACACACACACACACACACACACACACACACACACAGTCAAATACACACACACACAGCACACACACTCACCACACACACACACTCACACACACACACACACACCACACACACCCACCACAGTCATCACACACCCCCCCACACACCACAACACCACACACACACACACACACGCATGCCATGTTACACACAGTTTTCTGTCTTAACACTGGCAACAGATTTATCATTAAAGAAAAGTGTAGTTTATATTTATATTGCAGTATTCTGCCTAAATTTATGTGAACTTTGATAAGATATCCCAGTCATCTGTTACTTTCCATTTTGCCTCAAAAATGTCACAGATTAACTCAGATTTTTGTCTGAAGTCTTCAATTTCCCTACATTACATTATATACATTACCTTACATTTTGTTGCATTGTGTTGTAATTATATACATATTTTATCATATTTTTTTGTATCATATTTTATTTGTTATATTGTTTATATAGCATCATAGTATCTATATTCTTGTTATATTATTTTTATTTTTATTTTGTTACGTTATGTTGTATAATATTTTCAATATATATTTTCTCAGTGTACAAAAGTGAAATTGTACTTTAACTATGCTCATGTACAATGCAGGTGAAGAACAAGATGCCTGGCCCAGTGCAGATCACAGCAGAACAGCTGTAAGGGAGGCCAAAGAGAGGAGCTGGAACTGGTTCCTCCAGTGTGTATTTCTTACCTGTTGTCTTTAATCGTTGTATGTGAACTTCCAATTTTTATTTTCTGAAAATGGACTTTCTCGCTTTCTGAAAACTGTTGCGCTAGTGCTTATTGATCTGTTCAAAAGGATGTGTTGTGTGTGTATGTATGTGTGTGTGTGTGTGTGTGTGTGTGTACTTGTTGTGTGTGTGTGTGTGTGTGTGTGTGTGTGTGATATGAACATGGCTTTGCACCCTGTAGTGCTTATGATCTGCTTGTTGTAATTTAGCATATACAGAAGTGACACTCACTAGATTTTGTGGGTTTGTATGGACATAAGTTTTATGCATGTTGAAAAAGAACCAAATTTGAAATACCGAAAATAAATTTTTCATCGGCAATGGCTGAATTACAGATATAAATCTAGGGGATTTAAAGTTGCTCACTGTAATTATGTTTAGGAAATTTCTGTGTTTACTGAGATTAAAAATCAGTTCATTTTTTTTCTCGTGGTAATATAGTTGATTTTTGCTTTTTCAGCCTACGATGCAGAAGATTCAGGACCCTGAGGAGTTGCAGCTTACCTGAATGCCGAAAAACGGAGGTAGGTTGTCATTGAAAATGGTGTATTAGAAAGGTTCATTTTTTTATTATCGACCAGTCACTGTGGGGACTGAGAGAAGAAAATTATACAAACAAAACGAACAAGAGGGGGGCTATCAGCCAAAAATGGGCTACCTTTCTTGCAAACTTTGCAGTCCACAAGCAAATTACTCCTTGTTGCACATCAGCACTCCTATTTGCCATCAGCACTACTCCCCATAACCACCATTTCACCTTATTGTAGCACCAATGTTATCGGGTCTGGCAGCATGGAACAAAGTCAGACAAATGTATGACAGACAAATGTATGAGGGATGGGAAGAGAGGAAAGGAGGGCTAGGGGGGGGGATGAAGACTGGCTTTGGGAAAATGACTCAGAACTGATAATCCCAAAGGAGTGTGTGTATGGACAGAGAGAGAGAGGAGAAGGGGGGGGGGGGGGGTAGTGTTGGCTGTCATCTTATCACTAGGTACATCTTTTTCTACAGTATTAACTATTATCAAACTATGCAAAACATGCACATACACACATACCTCAAACACAATGCTGCAAATACACTGGCACAGAGAAGCATCTTTTTCATTTTCCTTTTTCTGCTCTGAAACGCTTTGTTTCAACTGAAATCTGATTGTCATTTAATCTGAAGGTGAAGAATTGGCAGAAGGGCAAGCATGCTCAGTGTGGCCTAGTTTTTTTCAACTGCTCCTTAATATCAGTATGGAAAAACACCAAAATGGCTTGTGCCATAGTGTGGCCTGGCATTAATCAATTGTCTTTTGTGTATGAATAAAACGGGCCCAGAATGGCTAGACCCCTGTTTGGCTGATTTAAATCCACCATGAAAAGGTCAGTAGTTGAACTGCTTTACTAAGAATGGGTTTTTCATTTGTTCTTTGTTAGGGCAGTGTCTGCACATGTTCTTTTGACACCTTGTGAGAATGCTGAAATTTTTCTTGTATATTTGAAAAAGAATGACTAAGTAAAAGCTTTTTTTGTTAATTTCTCAGGGTTTTGAAGACAACATTCGCAAAAAACCGTTCGGTGATGACGAACTGGTCAAGTATGCACAGTGGGAAAAAACCCAGAAGGAGCTTCAGCGGTAATGTTTTGCCATGTGCTGTATTTTGGGTCGTAGTGTTTTGATTTGTACATGTGTATGGGTGTGCTAGTTGAGTTTTTTAGAAGACCCGTAGTCAAATGTTTAGAGCGTTTGCCTGCCGGGCCAATGGAACACGTTCGAACCACTCTGGAGTCAGTTTTTTTGCTTAAAAACCCCCCTCTGTCCACCCAGATGAATTTTATGCTAATAACAATTCATAAGTTTTACAGATTCGCTTTTTCTTTCTTTTTTTAAAAACGAAAATACTGTAAATACCAAAGGGCTTAGGCATGTCCAAAATATTGCAGGCATCCCCTGCATGACTCTTGAAGGTTGTCATGATTTCTTTGTCTTAACCCCTTTTCCCCTCCAGCTGTGTAACTTTCCCAGCCAGCATGTTTTGGCTTTTCAGCTTGAAGATCAGGGCTGTTTTTACTGAATCTGCCCCAAATTTGTTGCCAAGTGCTATACTTTCAACATCATGTGCTATGACTTGACAAGAGAAATGCTACGCCAAAACAAAATTTTTACAAATTGAAGAGAAGAATCATGCCTCATGCTTAATGGTGGGTAATAACAGAAACTGAGACAATGTTGACCTGCAGATTGAAGAGTTATTTCATAAAAAATGGATGGCCAGATTCAGTAAGGAGAGGATGCAAAAGTAGAAGAAAAAATTGTTGATGAAAATCATGATTTTGCTGCTTTGTTGAATGGTCTCATTTTCGGTCGTTTATTTTTTGAGGTCAAGCTGCCATAATCTGGATCAGCACCCAAAAGGCACAAGGTTGCGTGCATGGTTTTGCTATAACCTATGCTTTCACTGTGTTTGATTTATCTAGTGATGCGTGTTTTCCCTCTGTCATCGCTTCATCAGTGTTTCGTACTCTGGCAGGGCTATTAAAGAGTCAATGTCAATGTATTTTCTGCAATACGGTACATTTATGTGGCTTTTGTATTTATACTTTCAGAGTTGTGTGCTAAGTTCATCCTTATAGTTTTTATTAAAACAATGGCCTCTCTGTAACATTGTTTTTTTTTGCTTTTGGTGTAGGAAGAAAAAAGACTGATGACTGAGGAGAAACTCACCCAATCAATTGAAATGTTTTTTTCTCAAAACAGCACATGATTAAAAAGGCTAGAACATGAAAACAATCTCCCTGCATTTATTATTTACACTCCAAAGGCGTTAAGCATGCTAGATTTTAAAACAAGATTGATGCCAGACCTCTGATTGGAAGCGGGCAGCCATCTGCTTTCATCTTATACCCAGCCCAGACATTGGGAGCAGGGGGGAAAGAGTTAAGGTCTGAGTAGTGCTTTGAAAAATACAGCATGAAAGTAATAATTCAAGTGACCCCTGAGCCTTGACTTGGCTTAAAGCCCTTCAAGGATGAGAACAGCTCCGCCGTTCTCCCGCCGTTCCGCCGTCTTTAAAAAAAATGTCCGCCGTTTGAAAAAATCTCCGCCGAAAAAAAAAAAAAAAAAGCTATCGCGATTTTCTTTGCTCCCAATCTCGGCGAGACGCCTCCGGCAAGATTACTCTAGGCTTATACCCAAATGGGCTGGTTTTTATTCGGTTGACTCGGCCAACCACTGCACATCCGCTTACAGCGCCGATCGACCGAGTGTCATCTGTGATTCATGGCGTCGAACGAAATTGCAAAAAAAAAAAAAATAAATAAAATAAAATAAAAAATATCCCAACCGTTGGAAAGAAAACTGGCTCGGGGAAGAGGTGTTTGTGGGAGTAGAGTTAGAGATAGCATATGCAAAAGCAGTGACGAGCAGGCGTTATGTCCAGCTTGCAACAAGAAAATCAGCTTCGGAAGTCGTGGCTTCATTACGATTGCTGACCACATGAAACGCCTGGTTCACAGGCAGCGTGTCGCTGCATTGAAGAACAATTAAACTTTGGAAAGTAAGCCACGGCAGTTCTTACTGCTGCATGAGTCGCTTGAGTCAAAGTCTTCAAAAGCGTGAGACGGAAAAACAGAAGAAACAAATTGTGCGAAGCCAACCAGCCCGGGTCTGTGAGCGGTCTTGTATCTGTAAGCTGGAGAAATAGCGAACCACACATTGCTTTGCTGTCTGTATCGCGCCTATAGCTGACCAATGTTTACACAACGTCTACACACAGGAGTTTCCTTGACTTGGGAGCTAAAACCGAGAAAAGCGGAATTGTCTCTGTCCACAACACCCTGTGAGCTATTTTCTTCGAAGGTTATTAGTGTGGGAATATCGTCAAGTGCCAGACAGATTCACCATCCTTCGCTTGCTGGAACAAGTGTCTGTTCAGAAGCGCTTGAATTCTCACACATGCACGCACGCACGCACGTACGCGTGCGTGCGCGCGCGCGCACACACATACACGCACGCGCGAGCGCGCGCACACGCATGCACGTCTGCGCGCGTGCACTCACAATATGTACATAAAGCAGAAACTTACCGTCAATACCCTCATTATGATTATTAACATTACAGATGTGGGTTTAGGTATCAACTTTTAACAGCCTGACTAATGGGAAAAAAAAAAGACCAGCGCTTGACTAAAAACTGCTGCAACCCAAAGTCGAGTGTGTGTGTGTGTGTGTGTGTGTGTGTGTGTGTGTGTGTGTGTGTGTGTGTGTGAGAGAGAGAGAGAGAGAGAGAGAGAGAGAAAGAGAGAGTGAGAGAGGAATGATTGAGTAAACATGACTACACAAGACACTGCACGCAAATTTACCACTTATAAAATCAATAGGGAAGAAAAACATGCACAGTGTACATCGGCGCGCATGCAAAAACTGAGAGAGAGAGAGAGAGAGAGAGAGAGAGAGAGAGAGAGAGTCTGACATAGAGAGAGGGGGAGGGAGAGATTGGGGTGGGAGAATGACTGATTGAGAATACATACATAAAGAAACAGACATGCACGGATAACTTTGTACACACAAAATCAATAAAAGCATGCACAGAGAGAGTGGAGGTGGGAGGGAGGACTGATTAATAATACATATATGAAGAACTTGACATGCACAGATAGCTTTGTACATACAAAATCAATAAAAGCATGATCAGAGAGAACATGTTTCACATGGCATTGGCTTGCACTCATAACTGAACAAACAATCTCTCTCTCTCTCTCTCTCTCTCTCTCTCTCTCTCTCTCTCTCTCTCCTCTCTCTCTCTCTCTCTCTCTCTCTCTCTCTCTCTCTCTCTCTCACACACACACACACACACACACACACACACACACACACACACACACACACCACTAAAAATTACATATACACGGCACACGGCATACGAGACTGAGGTGGGGGCGGGGAGGAAGGGAGAGAGAGAGAGAGAGAGAGAGAGAGAGAGAGAAGCTGAACTGAAACTGACGTGCATGCTGATTTCACAGAACAAAACAGATCACACACACACACACACACACACACACACACACACACACACACACACACACACTAAAAAAAACCATATACAAACGGCAACATACACGGCATACGAGACTGAGGGGTCGGGAGGGGGAGGGAGGGGAGAGAGAGACGGAGAGAGAGAGAGAGGGGGGGGGGGAGAGAGAGGAAGAGGGAGAGAGAGAGAAGAGAGAGAAGCTGAATTAAAACTGACGGCATGCATGACTTAACAGAACAAAACAGATCACACACACACACCCACACACACACACACACACACACCACACACACACCACACCACACACACACTGACTCACTCACACACACACACACACACACACACACACACACACACACACAAACGCGCACACACACGCACGCACGCACGCACGCACGCACACACGCACGCACACACACACACACACACACACACACACACACACACACACACACACACACACACACACGTACACACACACACACACACACACGTGTACTCACGACCTTGAAGGTAAAGCCATGGTTCTGTGTCAATATCCACTTCTCATCACATAACTGTTCACTATCACTTTAACACAACACAAACTGTCTTGTCGGCACATGTCTCGTGGTGTGAGTCCTACACTCTCAGATCAGCGGCTTGTGTTACAGAATAGTGTGACACTGACAATGCTTTTGCTGTTGTTGTCCCTCTCCACTCTCAAACCGCCGCCACCCCCATTCCCTCCCCCACCCCCACACTTTTCCCACACAGTCTAACACAAGACCTTTAAAACGTTCTAAATGTACAGTGAGAGAATGACCATTTTGTTCCATAATCCTTTCGGCCACCCCCCCCCCTCTCTCTCTCTCTCTCACACACACACAACACACACACACGCACACACACACACACACCAACACACACACACAAATAAAAAAACACCCTAATAGTACTACCAACAGCACACTTTAATTTGAATTTGCCGATAGAAATAGTAGTAGTGATTGGAAATGAAGTATTATTATAATTATGATAATTGTTTACTTATTACTGTTAGGCCTACTACCATTACTGTTATCAGTAGTGTTATTTTGCTTGTAGTAATTATGTTATCCTCTACGTTTCCCTTTAATTAGGCCTACGTTGCTCTACATGCAACCATAGTACATATAAAATGTAGCAACAATGAAGAAATATGTGTGTATACAACGGTGTAAATAGACCCCTTTACAAATGCCAACTTTTCATTCACAAAATGCTTCCCAATGTTTGACCTACTTCGGCTTAAAAGCACATCAGCCAACGACGCACGCACGCGCAGGCCGGTCGCAAAGTTCTGTCAGAAAGTTTTAAACACATGCTTAATTATGGTACTCACAGAGCTGATCGAAATGCCAGTTTTTGTCACATTCTCAAGTACTCGCTGAGCTATTGCTGACACACAGAAATTATAGTCTAAAAACAACTGTATAGTAAATATAACTTAATGATGTTGCACCAGTCTCGAAGCGTCCAAACACACACAGCGTCTTCGCTGAGAAAAGAATGCGCGTCTGGCAGTGCGGTGGCTGACTGGTTACTGCCTAGCTGGGGTCAAAAGGCAAAGCGTTGAGCGAACTAAATGCAGTGGCTCTGAGTGTGCCGGCGCCGCCGTGAAGCTGTTGGTGATTTTGCTCTCTTCTTTGTTATATTTTATCATTCATTTGCAATGGTCAAACTATCTCAGTTAGCTGAAACATTCGTCATTTGACTTTATGTTGTGAAACAAAACCTAGACGTCTAGTTACTAATAATAGAACCAGGGCCAAGGGCAGGTAATTTTCGGAAAAACCCATTTCTTACGTAAATCGACCAGCCACAAACGCAGAGAGCCCTGTATTAAATCCATTTGCATGTTTGACAAAAAACAAAAACAAAAAAAAAAGAAAAGAAAAAAAAACCCTAAGAATTTGAGGTTTGAATTGAAGGCTAGAAACATATTTTGATGGTTTTAAATGTGGATTTTTCTTTATATATTAAAAAAATGCTTCAGCCCCCAGACCCCCAACAGAAAAATCTCCTCTGCTTTTTAAAAATCTGTTCTCATCCCTGCCCTTGTCAAAGGCAGCCAAGTTTGTTAGTGCTTCGAAATAATACAGCATGATGAAGATGATCAGCCAGGTGACACAGGAGATGTGACTCTGGTGTAGAGCCCTTGTCAGTGGCAGCCAAGTTTGTTAGTGCTTCGAAATAATACAGCATGATGAAGATGATCAGCCAGGTGACACAGGAGATGTGACTCTGGTGTAGAGCCCTTGTCAAAGGCAGCCAAGTTTGTTAGTGCTTCGAAATAATACAGCATGATGAAGATGATCAGCCAGGTGACACAGGAGATGTGACTCTGGTGTAGAGCCCTTGTCAGTGGCAGCCAAGTTTGTTAGTGCTTCGAAATAATACAGCATGATGAAGATGATCAGCCAGGTGACACAGGAGATGTGACTCTGGTGTAGAGCCCTTGTCAGTGGCAGCCAAGTTTGTTAGTGCTTCGAAATAATACAGCATGATGAAGATGATCAGCCAGGTGACACAGGAGATGTGACTCTGGTGTAGAGCCCTTGTCAGTGGCAGCCAAGTTTGTTAGTGCTTCGAAATAATACAGCATGATGAAGATGATCAGCCAGGTGACACAGGAGATGTGACTCTGGTGTAGAGCCCTTGTCAGTGGCAGCCAAGTTTGTTAGTGCTTCGAAATAATACAGCATGATGAAGATGATCAGCCAGGTGACACAGGAGATGTGACTCTGGTGTAGAGCCCTTGTCAGTGGCAGCCAAGTTTGTTAGTGCTCTGAAATAATACAGCATGATGAAGATGATCAGCCAGGTGACACAGGAGATGTGACTCTGGTGTAGAGCCCTTGTCAGTGGCAGCCAAGTTTGTTAGTGCTTCGAAATAATACAGCATGATGAAGATGATCAGCCAGGTGACACAGGAGATGTGACTCTGGTGTAGAGCCCTTGTCAGTGGCAGCCAAGTTTGTTAGTGCTCTGAAATAATACAGCATGATGAAGATGATCAGCCAGGTGACACAGGAGATGTGACTCTGGTGTAGAGCCCTTGTCAGTGGCAGCCAAGTTTGTTAGTGCTCTGAAATAATACAGCATGATGAAGATGATCAGCCAGG
Organism: Conus ventricosus; assembly: GCA_018398815.1. Lineage (NCBI taxonomy): Eukaryota > Metazoa > Mollusca > Gastropoda > Neogastropoda > Conidae > Conus > Conus ventricosus. Next base: position 19,209,432 of record CM031598.1, read on the forward strand.
TGACACAGGAGATGTGACTCTGGTGTAGAGCCCTTGTCAGTGGCAGCCAAGTTTGTTAGTGCTCTGAAATAATACAGCATGATGAAGATGATCAGCCAGGTGACACAGGAGATGTGACTCTGGTGTAGAGCCCTTGTCAGTAATCCGGGTGCCCACAGAGGCCTGCCTTCAACTGTTTGTTATGCTGCGCACTGTAACTGGGAACTTGTCTTCAGCCAGGGTACATTCCTGGCATCGCATCCTTCATCCTGAAAGGGATTTCAGACCTCTGAAGAAAAAGTATGGCTGCCTGTTTGGCGGGACAATCAGATATACAGTGTTTGCACAATTCTTGCAGGTACTTTTTGATGTATATTTGACCAGAGGTTCTTGTGGATACTTTTCAGTATTCTGGGTGCTTGTAGATGTATATTTCAGGGGGAAAAATGCATCTCTCCCAAAAGTTTGCATTCATTTCAAGCATGTTTTTTTTCCTGATGTTTTGTGGAAAATTGATTGTTGATGAACCAGCAGTCATTTGTTAACAATTAAGATGAAATGATAAAAGTAATCCATCTTATTTCTCAAAGCTACTTCTGTCCATTAACCAATGACAAAGCAATGAAAAACAGCAATTTGCCAAACTAATGACAAGATGCTTGAAAAATGTTACCATTCAAGATGGGTGGTTGAAAGATGAAGATTACAAAAATTGGATTCTTTGTAGCAGAATCCATCATTTGGCCAGATACTAGATGGGCTCCATTTACCGAAAGTAATTCTTCATATGTTTGTGATGTGTGATCTCTTTAACTTCTTTTTTTTTTTCATCTTTGTTTTGTTTTATTTAACACATTTTGTCAACAGATATGATTGGATAATGGTGTGTTGTACCTTATTTTCCCTGTCCATTAATTTAGGATTATAGAAAAGCAACCCCCTACCCCCCCAAAAAAAATGCATCCAGATGATTGAATGTAATGAATAGGACTTTGTTCTCCCCCCTCTCCCCCCCCCCTCTATCTCTGTCTGTCTCTCTGTCTGTCTATTTCTCTGTCTCTTAACTTTTTCTCTATCCCTGTGAGTGCATATACATATGTGTGTATTCATACTCTGATGTGTGTGTCTGCTTCATGAGCACAAAACATGAGTGTAGAGAGGCCCTGTTCAATCTGTGGAAGCCTGTGGGAACCATGTTATACAATACACCCCATCCTACACCCCATCCTACACCCCATCCTACTCCCCATCCTACACCCCATCCTCTCCCTCCAGTCTAAGGAATGCGGTCACTGACCGGACAAGAGTCTGTGAGAATGCTCTACTAGGTGACCCATAGAGTGTTTAGATGAAGAGCACAGATACATTCTGGCAGGAGTCATTTCTTTTGATCACTTCAGCTGGTAATTTCAGTTGATGCCAATTTTTGTGATATCTAACATTTCATTTTCAACCATGGGAGGTGCAGACTGAAAGCAGATAAATGTGTTGGATATTTGGAAGGAAATAATTCAGCCTGTGTGGAAAGCGTGGTGTATTGTTCTGTGACCATGGTGTGTTTGTCCTGTGCAGAGCACGGTCTGTGTTTGAAAGGGCCTTGGATGTGGACCACAGAAACATCACTGTCTGGCTCAAGTACTCAGAAATGGAGATGAAGTGAGTTTGGCTTTGATCCTTTGATTACCTTGTCTTTTTTTGAAGTAACATTCCCATAACTATCTAATTGTTTGTCAGATTACAAAACAAACTTTTTTAAAAAACTTCATTGTAACTTTTTTTTACTTAGAATTACCAAGGAAAAAATTAGATTGAGATCATACCAAATTTTGCCTGAAGAGCTAGCAGGAGTTTTGGTTTGTTTGTACTTGTGTATTGCTGATGGTTAAAAAGTAACTGTCTACCTTCATTCCAAGAACCAGTAATCTGTGACCTCCCTACAGATGGCACATCCCTTGTTGTCTCACACACTGCAAGTGAACAGTGAAGTGAGTGCAGACACATTGGTAGAGTCTGCAAGGTTCAGCTGTCATTCTCCATTCACTGGCCCTTGGGGCACTTCATTTCCCACAGTTGTTTTGAATGTACACAGGCCTGTCACAAGCTGAAAAAGTGAATTCAAAATCTTTTAAAGTCAAATTTAAGACCTGCTGCACATGGCAGCCATTTGCACAACAACTGTTATCCTCAGACGGGACATTATGCTGCATGATTCCCAGATGTCCTGTTCAGGAACAAAATAGAGTTGCCCTCAACGGACAGTATAGGGCAGACTTGCCTATCAATGTCTGGGCCTGTATGCACGTCAAACCCGATTAGCTTATTCGCGTTTAGGGCTTAAACGCGGTTAGCTATTCGGAGCTTAAACGCGGATAGCCCCTCTCCGGTTTTGGTATGTATGACGCCCTATTCGCGATTGAATAGCTCTCCGCGTTTAGAGGGCAGGAAACGGCGCTCTATTTATAGATTCTTGGCAAAACCGGGGTGCAGCAGGCACTGCTTTCGGTTTAGTCATACCCTTCTTCGTGGAACTTTCGCTGGTACGTGCTTCGTCGGTTTTCGCCAGCCGAAGTTTTTATTGTTTGTGTTAGATCTACTTGCCATGGAGAATTCAAAGCGCACTAGGAAGCCAAATTTCAGTGCTGATGAAATTCGAGTATTACTGGAAGAGATGCAGGTAGAACGTGCAGCAGTTTTACTCCGATATTTGTGTTTACAGTGTCCATACAGAGATGTATGGTCAGGGTGTAGTTTCTCCAGCGAGGAAATTAAAAAAAATGCTTCCCCCACACTTCTGATTCAGGTTCCAGTTTTGTGTGTGTGTGCGAGAGAGCACAAATGTTTAATTGTTTTTGCATTTGTATGGCCGCGGATTAAGTTTTTACGAATGGTAGCAGTTTCCGTTTGAGTGTGTATTTGTAGGGGGATTAAGTGTGTGTGTGTGTGTGTGTGTGTGTGTGTGTGTGTGTGTGTGTGTGTGTGTGTGTGTGTGTGTGTGTGTGCGCGCGCGTGCGTGCGTGCGTGCGCGTGTCTTTTGTATGAGTGTGCTGTTTGTATATGTGTGTGTGTGTGTGTGTGTGTGTGTGTGTGTGTGTGTGTGTGTGTGAGAGAGAGAGAGAGAGAGAGAGAGAGAGAGAGAGTGCGAGCACGAGTGCAAGAGCGCTCATATTTGTATGTATGTGTATGTATGTGAATATATTTTTGATTCGTTAATCAGTGATAATTCATGGCGATGTCCTTCCAACTGCCCCGCAACTTGTAAAAGTAATATTTGTGTTTACAGTGTCTATACAGAGATGTATGGTCAGGGTGTAATTTCTCCAGCGAGGAAATTAAAAAAATGTTGTTTTTTTTTTAACAGCGGAAAGAGAGAACTCAGGATTGACACCTTTGCAGCTGAAGGCAGCGACGTATCGGCTATACCAGACACTCAGTTTTTTTGTTTTTTTTTACTGGTATGTGAGTTTTCATTAGGTCATCGTACAGGTCAAACGGGTTCTTTCTGTCACGAAAGATGCGGTTTCGTCGCAATTGCCGTCGCTGTCTCACTTGGAAAAACATCAATGCAGCCATATTTATCCGCGTTTAGGCTCGCTATCGGACCCCCGAGGCACCGATAACTTTGTCCGCGTTTAGCCGAGTCGGATAGCTTATGCGGTCTGACGTGCATACCAAAATCTGCCGCCTATCCACTGGATAGGCGCTATTCGCGGACAGCCCTCTATCCGGATCGACGTGCATACAGGCCCTGATGGATAGAAAACTGGCTAGAATGTTGATTTCCTCCACCATTTCTGTTTTGTATCAAATTACTCTGAAATGGAAGTGAATTAAGTAAAGGCTTAATTGCCTTCATCATGTCAGTATTCCACAAAATGACTCTGAAATGGAGAGAAGGAAGGTTTACTCTAAATTCTTTCACTATTTCTGTTTTGTACTGGATTACTATATATCCGTTGTATTGGAATCATTTGTTTTTTTAGGGTTTCAGACTTTCTGTGGGTGGGGTGACGGGTTGCCAGACATACTTGTGCAACATGGATATGTATCTATAAATGGATGGAAATTTCCCCCTTTAAATATAACAACTGGATTCATACACTTTTTACATGGAATACTTTTCACTGCAGCTCATCTATGAAAAAAAAGAAGAGACTTTTCATGGACTCACGATGACCTTTTCCATGTGTAGGTTGGCCTCAGAACAATGCCACCGAAAAATCTCATTTTTTTTAGGACGACCTCACATCCAAGTAGAGTTCTACACACTAACTTATCCCTCTCAGAAAGCAAATGATTTGGTCTCTCTTCTGTTGTCTGACACAGTTATAATCAGGGAAGTTCCCAGAAAGAAAAAATGAAGCTTGAAAATCCTTCAGTTTTCAAGCGCTTTTATAAGACATTTCTATTCGGTCAGCATATTTATGTACGAACACATACCAAATGACCAGGAACTTGGCTACAGTTCATGGTATGGTTTCATACTTTTTTAAAGTTTCCAGAGTTTGTGATCAGAGGTCTTCAAACAGAGGTTTTCTTCTGTGCTTGTTCTGTGTGTTGACGATCTTCCTTTTAGCACTGTTGAATTGGCTTTCTACTCTTTGTGTCTCCTTCCCCAGGAACCGGCAGATCAATCACGCTCGCAACATCTGGGACAGGGCAGTGACCATTTTGCCCCGGGCTAACCAGTTCTGGTACAAGTACACCTACATGGAAGAAATGCTGGGCAACATTGCAGGTGATGTATCGTCTGTACTAAGGAATGTGTGTACAGCACATTCATTCATGCATGTGTATGGATAGGTAATGGTATACATGAATGCACAAACATTCATATGCATTTATAGATGCTTGTGGTTTTTTTGACACTTTTGCATGTGTCATGTATTGAGACAAATAAATCCACATGAATTTCTGCAAATATTGATAGTGACAACTGATTGCCTAGTTGTTTTTGTCAAGTTTTAAGATGCAAAGGGTGAAATTGAGTCTGAAGTTATCTTTGTTTTTTTTAGAATGATCCTCTGATTTATATAATGATAATTATTTCATAGAATAAGAGTAAATAAACATTATTTGTTTGTGTGCAGTAATTAAAAGTTAAAAAGAAAAATTATTTGAAAAATCATCCGTGACATGATATGATAGAGTGTGATTTCAGTGTCCAAACAAATGCCTTATTCGTATTTGACATTAACAATACCCGCAAAATAGGTATGTTAAAGAAAAATAACAATGCCCTTAAACTAAGTATGTTTAAAAAAGGGGGTGGGGAGGAGGAGGTTGGGGGTGGAGCTGAATTCTCATGCACATATGATTCATTACTTTTGTTCCTCCAGACTGAGCGCCCTTGATCAAAGTAACTTCCTGTATGAGCGTTTTCACCTTCAGTTCCTCTCCTTTTCATGGGGAGTGAACATGCCTGTCTGGATTCCTGCATTTTCCAGCCTAGTTCTGTTGGTGCTTCAAGTCCACATGAATGGTGCTGGACATTCTTGCTATGTTGTTATTTGAATATGTGACTGCACTGAAACACAACTGGGCTCATCCCTTCTCCCCCCACCACTCCATTTCAATTCTAAGTTTTTGAAAAAGAAAATGTTTGGATGGGGATCTGGTTTGTGAAAGTTATGAGAAAAAACTGACAAGTAAAAGAGTAGCAGTAAAGAAGGAAAGAATTTGAGAAAGAAATAGGGGGGAAAAAAAGTTTAAGCAGATAACGCCATTGGCCACCCACTCCCAGGCAGTTTAAGATGTGAAACAAGGATAGGATGGGATCCGATGTATTCCAGTGTAATGTTCTTAATATCAACTCAAATTCTTAAAGTTTGTCACAAAGTATGCAATTTGCCTAAAACCAAACAGTGCCTATGCAGACAAATGCCATCTGAACCGAACAGATTATTGGGTATGACAACATAAAAAAACATACACACATATGCATGCAACAAGTGTACACAAACACACAAACAACACACACACATCACACACACACACACACACACACACACACACACACACACACATACTCACACACACAAACACACAACACACACACACACACACACCCTCCGGGGGTTGCGACCTTGTCGTGGTCGGAGGGTTTGCGTGGTCCAGTGATCCCTTAGGCTCTGCTGGCGGGGCATCAATACTTGGAGATAGGCTGTTTTTTTCATACTGCTTCTAGGCCTGAGAGGTGCAGATGCTGTTTGGCCTAAGCGTAACGTGGTAAGGAGTTGATGCCCTGGTAGGGCTTCCCATGTCAGATAGGCTAAGGGTGAGGATCCTGACTAAGAGTAACCCGCCTTTCTCCTTTTCTTGTTTTCTGCCTCCCTTATTTGGCCCTTTTCTATCTTCGTCTCCCCTTCAAGTCTTCTTTTCCACACTCCTTTTCTCTCTGTGGTCTCCTTAAGATCCGCCGCGTTTGCCGTGCGGTGCGACCTGTGTCGGAGGGGAATGAGATCCTGGTGATTGAGAGGGCCAGCGCTCTCACACATCACTTTGGCTCGGACCTCTCCGAACAGGGAGTACACTTTGGCCCGGGTATACTAATCGGCTCCCCTCTGGGGCTGGTCAAAACAGGCATTTCTCCGGCTGGCCAAGGTAACCCCTGCAGTGCTCAGCTCTCTGTTCCCGGGAGTTGAGCATGATCAGGGGGATAGGGTTGGTAGATTTTTGTCTGTTGTATGTCTCTCCTGAAGCCTGGAAGGGGTCAAGATAGTGATTCTTGGCCCTGGCCCCTTAGTTGGACTCCAAGGTGGGTGGGTAAGGAGAGATGAAATTTTTGGCCTATAAATATGACTTCCATTAAACATCATCCCCCCAAAAAAAGAAAGTTCCGTCATTTTCGCAAAGGTCGTCACAGGAGTCCGATGGAGACTCTGATTCTGAAAATGAAACAAGGCAGTTGTCAGGATTTTGGTCTTCTTGGTTGATCATGGAAAGTAAGGAGCAGGACAAACCTCTTTCTGCACTAAGCCCATTTGCAATACAGAAGGGCTTCCAAGGTATTGCAGGAGACCCACAGTCCATAAAGCGACTCAGAAACGGCACCTTTCTCATCCAGTGTAAAAGTAAAAAACAATCAGTGCAGCTGCTGAAAGCTACAAAGCTTGTAGACCGAGAGATCCGGGTGACCCCCCATAAACAGCTGAATTCCTCTAAGGAGTCATTCGATGCCCAGATCTTAGAGGAGTCTCAGATGCAGAGATCAAAGCGGAACTGGCATCCCAGGGTGTGACAGAGGGCATAGGGTGACAGTGAAAAAAGTGCAGAAAGAGTGGACACCAACACCCTCTTTCTGACATTCTGCAATCCTGTGCTGCCTCCTGTCATCAAGGTAGGATATCTGAATGTCCGTATACAAATGTATGTTCCTCTCCAATGCGTTGCTTCAAATGCCAGAAGTTTTGGTCATGTCAGAGACCGCTGTTCTGGGCAGGAGGTGTGTGGGGTTTGTTGCAAGGCAACCCATGATGGGCCGTGTAAAGACCCGGCACATTGTGCAAACTGCGGTGGCGACCACCCCTCCTCTTCACGCAACTGCCCTGTCTGGAAACAAGAGTCAACCATCCAAAAGGTAAAAACAGAAAAGAAGATCTCGTTTTTTGAAGCCCGCAGGCAAGTTGTTGGCAGTCAGACGCCAACAGCATCTTCATACGCTTCGGCGGTAAAAAAAAGTATCGACATGTTCAGTTCTGCTGCCAGACTGACGATTTTACTTTCTCTAAAACTTTGCCAGAAGACAGATAAGCTTTGGTGGAAGCAGGTCCACCACCTCCCTACCCACAGTGAATGCCCTGGTGGAGGCAAAAAATCCACCACCCCTCAGACTGCCCAGCAGTCTACAACATCTGCTGCTGGGCAGATTAAAAAACCAGCACCCGCAACTCGAATTCCTCTGTCCAGTGCCCGTGCGGGCAAGGGAGTTCAACCCAGTGTGGAGTAAGGTGGAGATGAGGAAGAAACCTCCACCATCTCCCAAATCCAGACCTCCACCATCTCCAAACTCCAGGCCTTTGTCACCTGCGGGCAAGTCTGCCAGCAGGTCCAAAGACCACCACAGTCCAGTGAAACTACAAAATAAATTCGCTCCATAGAAGCGGACGTTGAAGAGGAGATGACCTGATTTCTCTCCTTTTCGCCTCTGCACCATGGATAGTACAATATTCCATTGGAATATCCGTGGACTAAATTCCAACTTTGAGGAGCTGCAGCTTCTGTGTCAATCTCTAAACCTTCCGTCGTGGCTCTTCAGGAAACCCAAATTCAAAGCCAGAAGACCTTTACTCTTCTGTCTTTAATATTCTTTCGAAACCTGCACAACCATCCACGTTGGGACTGTCGGGCGGTGTTGCCCTTCTCCTACACAAAACTTTGTTGTATAGTCCTGTCACTCTGTCATACCTCCCTTCAGGCTGTAGCTGCGAGAGTCACTCTCCACAAGACTGTGACAATCTGTTCCCTTTATCTCTCACCTTCTGTCCCGGTTTGTCGTCAGGACCTTGTCAGTCTGATAGAAGAACTTCCTCGACCTTTTTTGCTGTTGGGTGACTTTAACGTCACAATCCTCTTTGGGTAGTGCCGGTACGTCACCCAGAGGTCTGCTGATTGAGGATGTCCTTTCAGACTTGGATTGTGTTGTCCTGAACGACGGATCTGCAACTTACCTCCACCTTCCACAGGTTCACTTTCGTGTTTAGATTTGTCGGTTTTGTGACCCCTCGCTGGTCCTGGACTATGAGTGGTCTGTCCATGACGATCTGCACGGAAGTGACCATTTCCCTGCCCTTCTTCAACCTGTCATAACTGAACACGTCTCTGCCTCTCAACATCTAAATTATAAGAAAGCAAACTGGGATCTATTTGCAGCCACTATTTCTAAGGAATTCCAGGACACTGATTTTTTTCAGAGTCCGGACCCAGCTGAATCTCTGACAAACCTATGATCAAATGTGCTAAAGCCTGTATTCCAGTGTCTTCCGATAAACTTCAGATGCCAAAAACACCCTGGTTTGATTCAGAATGCCAACAAATTTCCAAAGTTCGGAAACGGGCTCAGCGTCAGTATACCAACGACCTCGGTCCCAACGCTCGAGCCCATCAGAAACTCTGTGCTAAATCAAGACACACTTTTAACATCAGTAAACGTCGGTCCTGGAGAAGCTCTGCTCCAGGCTGACATCAAAAACTTCTAAGAAAAAAGTGTGGAACATCATTAAGAAAATCAAAGGGAAGAACACCTGTCCCACTGTGAACCATCTCAAGTTTTCGGATTCTTTAATAACAGAAAAGAAAGCAGTTGCTAATCTGCTTGCTTCAACCATTGAAAAGAATTCCTCCTCTTCTAATAAATCAGTCACTTTTGTCAAACACAAAGCCCTAAAAGAAAAATCTCCCTGCAACTTTTCATCCGACAACATGGAAGACACAATCTTCCTTTTACATTAAACGAGCTGAAATCTGCCTTACTCTCTTGCAGCGATTCCTCTCCAGGTATAGATGACATACATTATCAACTATTGAAACATCTTCCGCAAGAAGGTCTGAACATCCTGTTACAGGTATACAACCACGTGTGGACTACAGGTTGCTTTCCACCCTCTTGGCGGACAGCCCTCATTATTCCCATCCCCAAACCTGGAAAAGATCTTTCTAATCCATCTAACTACCGTCCCATAGCTTTGACCAGCTGTGTCTGTAAATTGATGGAAAAAATGGTCAATGCTAGGCTCATGTGGAAACTCGAAACCGATGGCCTTTTGGCGAAAGAACAGTGTGGTTTCCGCAAACATCGTAGTACGTTGACCATTTGATTCGTCTGGAATCTACACTTAGGAACGCTTTTTTTAAACAGACAGCAATGCAGTGGCAATTTTCTTTGACTTGGAGAAGGCCTACGATACACCTGGAAGTCGGGATACTTCATGATCTCCACGATCTGGGTTTTCGAGGTCATCTTCCGCTTTTTATTCAAAATTTTTGGCAGAACGACAGTTTCAGTCCGGGTTGGCACCACTCTCTCTGATGTCCACGAGCAGGAGTTGGTGTTCCACAGGGGAGCATACTATCTCCTGCCCTCTTTATATTAAGATCAACAACAATTGTTCAATCAGTTCAGCAGGTTCAGACTGCTCATTGTTTGTGGATGATTTTGCTGTCTACGCAACTGAAGCCTGTACCCGAGTGTCCAGCGCAGGCTCCAGCTTGCGTAGATAAAATCCATCGGTGGCGGATGAAAACGGTTTCACCTTTTCTGCTACAAAAACCCAGTGTATTCACTTCCATAATTTCCGTCATTTTTTTCCAGATCCTGAACTTCACGTCGGGAAATCTCCCATTCCAGCTGTTAAAGAGGCCAAATTTCTGGGAGTCATTTTTGACCAAAAACTTAACTTTCTCAGCCACATCAAAAACCTCAAAACTGCATGCCAGAAAGCACTGAATATTCTGCGGGTCGTAGCGCACACCGACTGGGGCGCTGATAAGAAAACATTGCTGCACCTCTACAGAGCCCTGGTCCGTTCCAAACTGGACTACGGTTGTGCTGTGTACGGCTCCGCAAGATCGTCTTACCTCAAACTCTTGGACCCTATCCACCATCAAGGGCTTCGTCTCTGTCTTGGAGCGTTCCGTACCACCCCTGTGTACAGCCTGTACGCAGAGGCGGGTGAACCTTCATTGTCCAACCGTAGGCTGAAACTGTCTTTGAATTATTAATCCGACTGTTCTCAGAACCGCAGAATCCTGCCTATGACTGTGTCTTTGACCCTCCGTTCCAAAGTAAGTTTGAAAACAACCCGAAATGTATTCCGCCGTTGGTCTTCGTATGCAGCCTCACGTGCGGAATGCAGGTCTAGACCTAGGAGTTGTGTCGGATTTTTCTAAGTTTCCGGATCAACCTCCGTGGACCTTCTTCACGCCAGAGATTCATTTCGATCTTGCAGCTTTCGCAAAGAGTCCACCAGCTCTCTGGCATACAAGGCTTTGTATGCTGAGCTCTGTTCCAAATTCCCATCCTATCAAAAAGTTTTCACTGACGGTTCCAAGTCTGAAGAGGGAGTGGCCTGTGCAGCCTACTGCCCTGGGGCTCCTTCTCAGATACTGTTGAAACATATTCATTCAGATGCTTCTGTATATTCTGCTGAACTTACTGCTCTGGTTTTGGCTTTGAAGATAATATCACAATCTTCGAAGAGGGACTTTCTGGTTCTGTCGGATTCGCTGTCAGCTTTGGAGGCTATAGCTGGCCGCAACCTTCAGCATCCAGAACTTTTACTTTTTTTTGAACTTTTTAGCAACTTGAAGGCGGACGGTTACAACATTACTCTTGCTTGGGTTCCTGGTCATGTTGGCATCGGCGGGAACGAAATGGTTGATCGTTTAGCCAAGAACGCCACAAGAGAGAAACTGTCCAACATTTATATCCCCTGCTCAGACGTGAAACCCAAAATTAACGATTATGTGAGAGACCTCTGGCAGGAGGATTGGAACACACAGACGACTAACAAACTCTTTCAGATCCGTCCAAACCTTAAGGACTTCCTCCCATCCACGTTGGGAGGTCGTAAAGAGGAAACGGTTCTGTGCCGGCTGCACACCGGCCATTCGTATTTTACCCATGCTTACCTTTTAAAGAGTGAAGAAGCTCCGTGGTGCATTCCATGTCATGCGCCACTCACAATGAAACATGTTCTTTTAGAGTGTTGGGACTTGCACGATGTGAGACACAAACATTTTACGGTGGAGTCCATGAAGATCCTGTTCAGGGATGTCCCGCCTGACGTGATCCTTGAGTTTTTGAGAGAGATTAACATTTTTTATCTGATTTAAGATTTTACGGCAGAAAGATTTTTAACAAACTTTCGGGTGCGTTAGTAGACGATGTCATTTAACGAGATGTGTGAAAGGTTTTTTTTTTTTTTTTTTAATGACTGGTGAGTTGATTTTAACGTGGTGACAGCCCTGATATGGCCCTTTGCGGTCGGCTGGGCTATAAGCAACATTATCTTATCTTATCTACACACACACACATACTCACACACACAAACACACACACACACACACACACAACACACACACACACACACACACACACACACACACACACACACACACACACACACACACACACACACACACACACACACACACACACAACACACACACACACACACACACACGCACACACACACAACACACACACACACACACACACACACACACACACACACACACACACACACACACACACACACACACACATACACACACACACAACACACACACACAACACACACACACACACACACACACACACACACACACACACACACACGACAGAACAAAACTACTGGGTATGAAATGTGTTGAGGTGTGCTGTGACTGTCGGTGCAGGCTGTCGCCAGGTGTTTGAGCGCTGGATGGAGTGGGAGCCAGAGGAACAGGCCTGGCATTCCTACATCAACTTTGAACTCCGCTACAAGGAGCTGGACAGAGCACGGGGCATCTATGAACGATATATCCTTTACCTTGGACTTCAGGGTTTTGGGGAGTCGGTGAAGGAAGTGTCTAGGAAGGGCAACATGTTACTGGAGTTTGCCCTGGGTAGGGGACAGAGGGGGAAATGTGCAGTGCTGATTCTCTGTCTTCTGAGTTATAACAAGGGACAATTTCTATATGTTTAGTATAGTGCCATATTCAGAACGGTTTTCTTGTGAAAGGCAGACAGTTACAGAGAAGAACCAACGAAAAAGGTCAGTGTGCTAAGACACGTGACTACACATGAAGTTGAAAGCTCTTGTGTTAAAACATGTGTGCTGACATCAGCCAACATGCCTGTAACATGTACAGCAAAACATCACATTAGTGGCAGTGAACGATCATCCCAGGCAGATGTGTACACATGTACAGCAAAACATCGCATTAGTGGCAGTGAACAATCATCCCAGGCAGATGTGTAGACATGTACAGCAAAACATCACATTAGTGGCAGTGAACAATCATCCCAGGCAGATGCGCACACATGTACAGCAAAACATCACATTTGTGGCAGTGAACGATCATCCCAGGCAGATGTGTAGACATGTACAGCAAAACATCGCGTTAGTGGCAGTGAACGATCATCCCAGACAGATGTATACACATGTACAGCAAAACATCGCATTAGTGGCAGTGAACAGTCATCCCAGACAGATGTGTACACCCTTACTGGCACCCCATGTATTGGAAAGTTGCAAAATGGAATAGAAGTTGTGGTGTAACAGAAAAGGGTAGATGACTGGTTAATGTGGGGGTTGTGCAGGTCAGTTTATAATGCTTTTTTTTCAAGATAGCATAATTTTCTGCGTTATGGAAGGAAAATCACAGGACAGTGCATTTCAAAGAGACGCTGCATGGTAAGTAAAGGAGTGGGAACCGAAAAATTCAGTTGTTATATGCACTAAGTATAGACTGAATCTGTGTGACTACAGATTATCACGGCATTGAACCAATGTCCATCTTGCGCCGAATATGAGATTATTGATTGCTTGTTCTTCATTTTTGTTGTCTGAGTGTTGTCTATCTTTCTTGAAGAAGACCTAAGAGGTTGAAACGCGTCATGTTTTGTGTTGTAATCCGTTTGTCCATGTTTACTGGTGGAGATATTCAAAATAACTTTTAAAATTCTTTCCTCATTCTGCGGGGGTTTATTGTCAAATGATTAGAGCATTTGCCTGTGGAGCCAAGTGTCGTGACTTTGAACCATTTGACAAAATTTATTTTGGTAGCTTTAAAACCCTCTCTTTCCACTTAGCGCTAAGCAGGAACCTGATTCAAGTCAGGGAAGGTTAAGGCTGTAGAAGGAGGGAATGCCTTACATCCTGCTGTGTCCCAGACGTCACTCTGTACAGGCTTTGTAACTTGACCTGTTTATTTGAGATGTGTGCTTGCTCTAGGTTTGTTTCTTGTTTTCTCTGGGTCCTCCCCAGCACCTTCGGGTGTTTCTTTTTCATCACCTTGGGTAAATTGAAACTTCTAGGAAAGTGATATAAATGGAAATAAGTTATCTTCCTTGTCCATGAAATGAAGAAGAAATGAGTAGTGATGTAAATGGAAATGAGTTATCTTCCTTGTCCATAAAGTGAAGAAGAAATGATTGTGAACAAGTCAGCTTGGCTGATGGACCTGTGGTACCTGATGTATCACCTAACATGAGTGTTTTCCCTTGACTGTCTTCACTTGTGTTGGTCCACCCTGAAGTGAAGAACTGGATCAAGTACGCCAAGTTTGAGGAGAAGAATGGCTACATCAACAGCGCCCGCGCTATCTATGAGCGGGCTGTGGAATTCTTCGGGGAGGAGAACATTGACGAGAAAATGCTGCTGGCCTTTGCCAAGTTTGAAGAGGGCCAGAAAGAGGTAAGGCAACGACAAGGGAAAGGTTGTACATCTCCATTGACAAAGTCAGTGTTGGGTATTTCAGACTCTGATTTTCTCTCTTGCCACACAATGTTATGTACCCTCCTACATTACTCTTTTTAGACCCTGTGAAGGCAAAGTCTTTCTGCTTTGCATGTTTGTTGGTGGTGTTGGCTGCATCTCCTGCATCCTCTGAGGGGCATGTCACTAAGGTTTCTCATTTTAAAGATGATTCCTGAAATTCAAGATATTGGGGAGAAAGTCCTGTTTTGGGATCGTTTTTAGACTGGGATGATGATATATCAGATCAAGCCAAGTTGATGTTCTGTGAACGCTCTGTGGTGAAAGGCCTGTATGGAATGCTGTTGCTGTGGGGAAGGGGGAAAGGGCCAGTGGAGGCAGGGTGCATGGTGTGTAGCGTGCGATGGACCTTCAGCACAGGACATCGTAAGGGGGACTTGGAAGTACAAGGGCCTTAGGCACAGTCAGTTTACTGCAGTCTCTATGGAAAGCTTGGTCCAACATGTTCCAGTAGAAAGGGTGGTGGGAGCATGCTCACAGGAGAAGAGTCTGTCAGTGCCCCTGTACAGTTCCCCCACCAAGAACTCGGCACCAAAGGCACAAAGGTCCTTAAGAGAATGGCCTACCTCAGTAATCTGGAGGTGGAATGCTAAATCCCTGCTCTCCCTTAAAGGCTCAACTTGACAAGAAGTAAGCACATAACCAACATCAGAATATCACAAGTCCAGAATCAGGAAAACGAGAAAACCAATAAAGTGAGTGCTGATAGTAGCCATTCTAATATAATCTCAAGCACCTAAGAACATGAAAGGAAAAAATACTTCACACCCCAGTCATACAGTTATCAAAGGCAACTTGAACAAGATGCAGTAATAAATGTGCAAAGGCAGAAAAAGAGGAACACGTTGAAAGAAACAGAGATATGAAAGAAAAACAGGTAAACTAAGCAGAAAGATCCAGTGACAAAAATCAGTGTAGACGAGCTGCAGCCTGGGCAGCAACTCTTCCCCCATAGACAGTCAATGGCTCCCATGTCTTGTCACGAAGGTCAAACCAGCCAAAAGTTGTTTGTGACTTCCAGCCTGCTCTATGACAAATGTCGGTGACTGCAATGCCCTGCCAGAGGACGCAGCAGGCGGGAAGAGCCCGTATTTCATGTGCCCTTATATCCACTCAAGGGGGGAGCTGTTGCAGGCCAAAGACATACAGAATTGCTGAAAAGGTTTGCTCCCACTGGAATATGATAAGCAGTTTCAGGTCAAAGACATACAGAATTGCTGAAAAGGTTTTCTCCCACTGGAATATGATAAACAGTTTCAGGCCAAAGACATACAGAATTGCTGAAAAGGTTTTCTCCCACTGGAATATGATAAACAGTTTCAGGCCAAAGACATACAGAATTGCTGAAAAGGTTTGCTCCCACTGGAATATGATTAGTAGTTTCTGGCCAAAGACATACAGTATTGCTGAAAAGGCTTGCTCCCATTGGAATATGATAAGCAGTTTCAGGTCAAAGACATATAAATTGCTGAAAAGGCTTGCTCTCACTGGAATATGATAAACAGTTTCTGGCCAAAGACATACAGAATTGCTGAAAAGGCTTGCTCCCATTGGAATATGATAAGCAGTTCCTGGCCAAAGACATACAATATCGCTGAAAGGGCTTGCCCCCATCAGAATACAATAAACTTTGTTTTAAATAGGTCTTTTTGTTTTCAATAATGGATGTGCTGTGGGATTAGTCATCTTGAGAGTGATGTTTGAAGGTTGCTGTATTTGGCAGACTTCTAACCCTGATAGAGCCCTTTGTGGCAGGCTGGCTGTCAGCAAGAAGCCCTGTCTGTGTGTTTGGCAGACTTTTAACCCTGATAGAGCCCCTTGTGGCGGTCTGGCTGTCAGCAAGAAGCCCTGTCTGTGTGTTTGGCAGACTTTTAACCCTGATAGAGCCCCTTGTGGCAGGCTGGCTGTCAGCAAGAAGCCCTGTCTGTGTGTTTGGCAGACTTTTAACCCTGATAGAGCCCCTTGTGGCGGGCGGGCTGTCAGCAAGAAGCCCTGTCTGTGTGTTTGGCAGACTTTTAACCCTGATAGAGCCCCTTGTGGCGGTCTGGCTGTCGGCAAGAAGCCCTGTCTGTGTGTGTGTTTGGCAGACTTTTAACCCTGATAGAGCCCCTTGTGGCGGGCTGGCTGTCAGCAAGAAGCGCTGTCTGTGTGTGTGTTTGGCAGACTTCTAACCCTGATCGAGCCCCTTGTGGTGGGCTGGCTGTCAGCAAGAAGCCCAGTCTGTGTGTGTTTGTTTGGCAGACTTCTAACCCTGATCGAGCCCCTTGTGGTGGGCGGGCTGTCAGCAAGAAGTCTGTCTGTGTGTTTGGCAGACTTTTAACCCTGATAGAGCCCCTTGTGGCGGGCTGGCTGTCGGCAAGAAGCCCTGTCTGTGTGTGTGTTTGGCAGACTTTTAACCCTGATAGAGCCGCTTGTGGCGGGCTGGCTGTCGGCAAGAAGCCCTGTCTGTCTGTGTGTTTGGCAGACTTTTAATCCTGATTGAGCCCCTTGTGGCGGCTGGCTGTCAGCAAGAAGCCCTGTCTGTGTGTTTGGCAGACTTTTAACCCTGATAGAGCCCCTTGTGGTGGGCGGGCTGTCGGCAAGAAGTCCTGTCTGTGTGTTTGGCAGACTTTTAACCCTGATAGAGCCCCTTGTGGCGGGCGGGCTGTCGGCAAGAAGCCCTGTCTGTGTGTGTGTGGTGATTGTGGCAGCTGGCTGTCAGCAAGAAGCCCAGTCTGTGTGTGTGTGGTGATTGTGGCGGGCAGGCTGTTGGCAAGAAGCCCTGTCTGTGTGTGTGTGTGATTGTGGCGGGCGGGCTGTCGGCAAGAAGCCCTGTCTGTGTGTGTGTGGTGATTGTGGCGGGCGGGCTGTCGGCAAGAAACCCTGTCTGTGTGTGTGTGGTGATTGTGGCAGGCAGGCTGTCGGCAAGAAGCCCTGTCTGTCTGTGTGTTTGGCAGACTTTTAACCCTGATAGAGCCCCTTGTGGTGGGCGGGCTGTCAGCAAGAAGCCCAGTCTGTGTGTGTGTGGTGATTGTGGTGGGCGGGCTGTCGGCAAGAAGCCCTGTCTCTGTGTGTGTGGTGATTGTGGCGGGCGGGCTGTCGGCAAGAAGCCCTGTCTGTGTGTGTGTGGTGATTGTGGTGGGCGGGCTGTCGGCAAGAAGCCCTGTCTGTCTGTGTGTTTGGCAGACTTTTAACCCTGATAGAGCCCCTTGTGGTGGGCGGGCTGTCAGCAAGAAGCGCTGTCTGTGTGTGTGTGGTGACTGTGGTGGGCAGGCTGTCAGCAAGAAGCGCTGTCTGTGTGTGTGTGGTGACTGTGGTGGGCGGGCTGTCAGCAAGAAGCGCTGTCTGTGTGTGTGTGGTGACTGTGGTGGGTGCTGTGGTGTGCAGCACGACAGGGCCCGTGTGGTGTACAAGTACGCTCTGGATCACCTGGCCAAGGAGTCCTGCCAGGAGGTCTACAAGCAGTACACCATTCACGAGAAGAAGTTTGGCAGTCGAGCCGCCATAGAAGACGTCATTGTCAACAAGCGCCGCTTCCATTATGAAGAGGTAAGGAACTTGAAGAATTATGTCACTGTAATTTATGTTGAGTCATGTCTTTTTCTTCATGAAGGAAAAAAAAATGTAGATGACAGATCCTAGGTATTTGTGATATAATAAGATTATGATCTCGGGTTAGAAAGCAATTTGAAACGAAATTTGATCTTACTGACTCTTTCAGACATGTATTTTCTTTTATACACATGTATTCTGCAAAAAGAAAATTATCATGAAGACATGTTTTTTTTATTTTATGCGTATATATTTTCCAAAAAGAAAATTATCACGATTCAGCATTGATTCTTAGATATAATCCATATTTTTTACACGTAAAAACATTTGTAGAAAATATCATCAGTGTTGCTTAAAAATGTTTTAAGCATTTGATGTGTCACAGTTATTAACTTTTTGTTACAAGTTGTCTATGAGGAGTAATAGTATTTGTGCATAACTTTGTGAACAACTCCGATTCACAGACAAATACCAATACTACATACAGCGTGTGCATTATTAGGCATGATACAGTGTCCCTGACATAAAAAAATATGATAAAATTACAGAGTGTGCAATGTAAAGTTGACAGCGGCGTCCCGGAGAAACAAAGAAATGGCAGTTCTGCAATGTGTGGGTAAATAGATAGATTGGTGAGCTGCAGTTTGGTGTGTAACAGCACACCCGATGCTCAGTTGTGAGGTTTACTTAGGCTTGATTACCTTCAGTCTCATGACCTTTGGTGTGTGCAGGAAGTGAAAGCCAACCCCATGAACTATGATGCCTGGTTTGATTACCTGCGCCTTCTGGAGGCCGACGGAAACATGGAGCAGATCAGAGAGACATACGAGAGAGCCATCGCCAACATGCCCCCATCCAAGGTGAGACTGGGCACCAGTATGTCCATGGGAGTTAGGTTTCCACTTCACGTTGTCAGTGTCTTGTGAAACAGTTTTGGCACATTACACGCACAAAGCCAGGGTGATGGAAAGTTCATGTAAATCACTAAATATGCCATTTTCATATCAAACAAACAAAACATTGCGTAAGTTTTGTATTGACATGGACTGTGGCCACAGTTCACTGTAAAGGGGTAGCATTTTACAGTGAAATTCCTAGGCTTTTTTTTGTTGTTGTTTGTCAATGTTGCATTGGTGAGCCAGCGTTAAACAGTCTGGCTGCACTGTGTTATGTTGTCTACCAAGAACATGAATCATCATACACCCCTGAACCCTGGCCGGAGTAGGTTTCCCTCCAGGCCCCTCTCACCATCCTGTAGGACAAGGATTTGCATAGCTGCCAACCCTCAGGAATTTTCTGGAATTTCCAGATTTTAGAAATCGTTCCTGAGATCCCAAATATTGTTTTTTTTTAAAAATCCAGAGTTTCAAAATTTGGTCAAAAGATGTTGGGTTTAGGGTGTCTTTTTTTTTTTTTTAATAAGGCAGATGATGTATTGCAGAAGAAAGCCCAAATGATGTAATGTGAGTGTCAGCAATTATATGTTGTGGACAAAGCATTTTTTTAAACTTCACATTTGTCAGCTGAAGCAGTGGGGGCTAGAATGCCTTCAGTCATAACCTAGGCTGCCCTCTCTTCAGCCCATCCCACCCCTTCCATCCCCTGATTCCTGAACTTTGACTCCAGAAGGTTGGCAGCTATGCATATGATGCCAAAAGCTCTGCCTAACTGTTTCACATTTTTCAGCTGACACAGAATAGGGTGGGGTTAGAAAACTGTTCCCCACTGTTGCTCTCTGTTGAATGTGGTTTGTGCTGGCAGCTCTTCTTCGTATCTGGAAGAGATTGTTGCAACTATCGCTGTTCCTTTTTAAACCTCTTGGATTAGTTTTATTATGTTTTTGTTAATGATTCTGCATTTTAAATTTGTTAGTTTGTGAACCAGAATGCTTTACTTCCAAAAAGTGACAATTTGTGTTTTGCTTTCCTGTTTGTGATCAAGGGTTCATCCCATGAATGTTTGCCTTGTGTGTGCAGCAAAAGCGGCACTGGCGTCGCTACATCTACCTGTGGATCAACTACGCCCTGTATGAAGAGCTGGAGGCGGAGGACATGGAACGCACGCGGAGGTGTACCGCGCTGCCCTGGACATCATTCCACACAAGTCCTTCACCTTCGCCAAGCTGTGGCTGCTCTTCGCGCAGTTTGAGATTCGACAGAAAAACCTCACGGCCGCACGGAAAATTATGGTAGGTGTTTCTCCCCTTGTGTGTTTGTTTTCAAGGATTTTGTGATTAAACTGAGATTTTTTTTCCCAATGTTTGCCTCATGCATAACATGGAATAAAGTTATCATTGATATGTTGTTCCTATAATTTGTTGAAAGAAAAATCATTTATGTGGAGGTTATATCAACTTTTTTGTCGTTGTTTTGACATACCTTTTTTGGAGGGCAGGTAGGGGGGAGGGGAATTTCCAGTCTGGCAAATGTTACAGGTTTTTTTCTCCCGGAAGGGTCATGCTGAATTCCTGTCTTGTATTTCTTCATGTTAAAATTTTGCGCATGTGATACATGATTAATTTGTTTGTTAACTGTACTTTTAGAAGAATAAAATTCTTTCCTTCTTGTGTCATTGGTTGAGAAAGTACGATAGTGTTGTGCAAGGCATTTTGAATAGATGCCAAAAGCACGCCCTGTAAAAACTTTTATCATCAGTTCTTGGCTGATTGAATCTGTTGATATTCAGTCAGTTAATGGATTCTGTGTTTCTGATTGTTCCAGGTACTGCTCTGGGCAAGTGTCCCAAAAACAAGATGTTCCGTGGCTACATTGAGCTTGAGTTACAGCTGAGAGAGTTTGACCGCTGCCGACTGCTGTATGAAAAGTTTCTGGAGTTCAATCCTCAAAACTGCACTACCTGGATGAAGGTAGAGATCCGTGTGTGTGTGTGTGTGTGGTGTGTGTGTGTGTGTTGTGTGTGTGTGTGTGTGTGTGTTTGTGTGTGAGTTGTGTGTGTGTGTGTGTGTGTGTGTGTGTGTGTGTGTGTGTGTGTGTGTGTGTGAGTGTGTGTGTATGTGTGTGTGTGTGTGTGTGTGTGTGTTTTGTGTGTGTGTATGTGTGTGAGTGTGTGTATGTGTGTGTGTTTGTGTGTGTGAATATGTGTGTGTGTGTGTGTGTGTGTGCGTGTGTGTGTGTGTGTGTGTGTGTGGTGTGTGCGCACATTTGTGTGTATTTATGTGTTGTGTTGAGTATGATCAGTTTTACTGTTTGCATACATTCATGTGCAGATGTGTGCTTTTCTGTTTTTAATGTTTTTGTGTTTATGAATATAGTTGTGTGTAGCTGTGCATGTTGCAAGCAAGCAAAAGAAGAGCAGTTTATGGAAAGATTGCTTGGAAAAGAAAAAGACAGTGACCACTTTAACCAGTAACTGTCTGTAAAACACCATTTGCAAAAGTAGAATCCCAACACTGTCTTGAGCTGTTGGTAACAGGGACCGGTTTTATATTGTTGAGACTGGCAGCAAAGTTGGAACAGAAATTGAGTCAGAATGAAAAGAAATCTGTACACGAATTTTTCAAGTAGTTTGGTGATCATGGTGTAATTGAATATTAGATCCATTGCTATGTGTGTCGTGGCACTTTTTTAATCAAGGAGCTTACTTTACATCACATTAACCCTACGTCATACCTTTTTTGTTCTGACACTGGTTAAAAGATGCACGCTCTTCTTTATCTAAAAAGACAGCACTGCAATCAGCGGTCAGTCAGCATAGGTGTCAACCCAATTTTCCTCATTTTACAACTTCCCATATTGAAAAGTACTTTTTCCCTTATTCCGAGCCCAAAAACCTTACACATTACGGAAAACGCAAAAAATCAAACAAAAATTGCTGTGAATACAATGTAATACTCAGTATCAGGCAGAACGTCATGAAACAAATGGCAGTTTAAGACAGTTTATGAATAACAATAACACTTACCCATCCAACAGAACCTCCTCTTTCATTCCAGCAGAATGCATCACTTGAGACAGTTTGTAGATCAAATCACACACCCTATAGTGAAACACTGACAATGATGCAGAATTAAAACTGTTTATAAACCCATTATTTACACACTCTTCCACTTTACCAACATCATGAGTCCATCATAGTCACAAACCAATTTGTTCCATGCACTTTCCATACCTACCAACATCATTAGTCCATTGAAGTGAGGAGTACATCATTAGTTACTGTGATCCCCAAAGTTTCTATTCCCAATCATACCAATTTCCCTTTCACAAAATCGGTGAAGTTATCAGAAAGTAGAACTGGCAGAACTTCACTTCAAGAGAAATAACACCAGGGTCTTCTTCTTCTTCTCTGTCTTCATTGCGCACAGAAAAATGCTCATTAACCTTTCAGTGCTAAAAATCCGTGTCGTCTGCTATGAAAATTTATTCACCTCGCAATTTGCCTCAGTGATTTAAGATTAGCCCGTATAAATCAGTTTTACCCATATTGAAACTTGTATATGGCCGTACAGACCCGAAATTGTAGATTTCCCGTACAGCAATACGGGAAAACTGTATAGGTTGACACCTATGAGTCAGTCACTCGTGGTCTTAGATCTACATGTGCTACCATGGTAAAAAAAAAAAAAAAAGCGACAAAAATTGATATTTTCTTCTTCAGAAACGAGAAGAATCAGACTCTGACAATGTGAAAAATATGCACGATTTTAGTCTTGTGTGTGTATTTGTGTCTGTGTAGCTGGGTGTGGGTTCATGTGACTGTATGCACTAAGAGCGTATCATCTTTTCTAATTGACATGCCTCTGTTTTTTTGTGTGTTTTTTATAACTGTTCTGTTTTCTTATTTGTAAATGCTCTGAGCTCATGAGAGGTAGTACACTTTATGTGTCCCCATTACTATCCTTATCATAAACAGATTTAGATGGAAGGAATGCATGTTTTAGCCAAAAGAGAAGTTTGGGGGCACGACAGCGCCCAGCAGACAAGCCCTAATGTCTCTGGCTGTGTGACAGTACGCGGAACTGGAGACGATCCTGGGCGACATGGAGCGGGCGCGGGCCATCTTCAGCCTGGCGGTGAACCAGACCCAGCTGGACATGCCGGAGGTGCTGTGGAAGGCTTTCATCGACTTTGAGGTGGAGCAGGAGGAGTTTGAGCACACCCGCATGCTGTATGAACAGCTACTGACACGCACACAGCACGTCAAGGTGAGGGGGTCCAGATTTTGTCTGTTTTTTTTCTTTTTAAAAGATCATGAAGACAGGAAGAGGCAGATGAAAAGAGTCCAGCTGGATCTGGTTGAGGAGGGACAAAATTGAGCTTGGCATTGTTCAAGAATCGCTTTATATGATGCCATTGGTGGGATAATGCTAGTATCTTTCTGTTGGTCTTTGTAAGCTTAAAAATTGATTTAAAAAAAAAAATTGAAAAGAAAGAAAACTACATGATGACCTTCTAGAAGAAGGAACTGCTGTTGTCTGGTGTTTCTCATGATCTGAGGCTACAGTGTTCCTATGGTCAAGGTTCTGTGGTTGTTGCAAGGGAGTTAAGTTTCAACATAGAAAGACTGTTGTAGCTTTTTAATGATTTGGAGATACATAAGAAATTGGACTCTACCTACACTGCATGCATGATGAGTGTAGCCTGATTTTATTCATTGAACCATCATATAGCCACTTATGTGAAGTAAAGATAGGGTTATGCGTAAGTGTTTATTTTTAGAATGACTTTCAAGCAGTCTTCAATGTACAATGATTTTGGTTTGTTTTTAGAGCATCTTACAAGCAGTTTTTAGTGTACAGTGAGTTTGGAAATAAAGTCCAGCTGAGCTTCAAAGTTTGTGAAAAGTTTTTATTATGAACCCTGCAGCTGATACATAAATTGCAGGACAGCATGTGTCTGTCCCAGCTTTGATCAGTTGCGGTGCCAGAGTTGAATGCCCCTGTTTCCTTGCCAGGTGTGGATCAGCTACGCCAACTTTGAGAAGGGCACAGGGGAGGACGACTCCGTCATCAAGGCAAGGACGGTATTCCGGCGCGCCAACAACCGCTTGAAGTCCAGTCAGGAGAAGGAGGAGAGACTGATGGTGCTGGAAAACTGGCTGCAGTTTGAGGTCAGGTCTGAGAGAGAGAGAGAGGGTGGGGTGGAGGAGGGGGGAAGGGGGAGCTGTCCATCAGGTGTACAGCTAGTTTCAGGTTATGCCAGCTCTGAGACTGACAGAAAGAGCAAGGGAAAGAGGGACATGTCTGTCGTTTTTACTTCTTTGAGAGATGGAGTGAGAAAGAAGTCTGTCATCTCAAAGTCCACGATCATGGTGAATGGACAGTCGTCCTTGATTCAGCGGTGCCCAGACTCCCACATTGACCACAGTCATGGTGAACACACACAGACATCTGTCTACCACTGTCACTCCTAGTCACACACAATGAGTTGAAATCCCCCCCACCCCCATCCCAAGCAAAGCCCAGCCATTTTGCAACAACGTCAGTCTTAACAGGCACATCTTAAAGCTCAAAGGTTCCCCAATGTCCCCCATGGGAAGGAAATGTAGGGTTTCCGTGGACTGGTGAGATAGGGCAGATTGGTAGTTTGGTGGATTATGGGGGACGGTTGCCATAGAGTGGAACGTTAAAGATTCAGTAGGATTGTTCTTCACGAAAAGAAAATCATGAGAAGTAATATGGATACATATTATTGATTCTGCTCACGATTCTCACCGCCAAGGAGATTGACTAGTTGAGTGTAAATAGCAGAACCAGAGAGCCATGTGAGAATGTTGATGGCATGTCTGGCTGACTGTTGTGTTTACCTGTTTGACGCCTTGGTGTGTCACTGCAGGAGGAGTGTGGAGATGAGCAGTCCCAGAGGGATGTCCAGAAACTGATGCCACAGAAGGTGAAGAAACGAAGAAAGATCCAGACAGAAGAAGGGGTAGGTTGGAACACACAGCTCTCTTTGCTGTGGGTCTGCTTGGTTGGTGTGTCTGTTTGCATGTGTGTGTGTGTGTGTGTGTGTGTGTGTGTGTGTGTGTGTGTGTGCATGCACGCAATTGTGTGAGTGTGTGGAGCATTTGTGAGAGAGAGAGGTGAAATTTGTTTTTCTGTGTTTCATGTACTATTGTTTGTGTCTCTGTGTATGTGTTGAATATGGTGTGTGTGTGTGTGTGTGTGTGTGTGTGTGTGTGTGTGTGTGTGTATACACACACAAAATATTTAGCATATCTATATATGCTAAATGTTTTGTGTGTATGTGTGTGTTTTGCATTTATGTGTGTATGTTGCACTTGCTCAAGATTGTAATCAAAGACATTTCCTGTGTGTTCTGTGAGCTCGCACACTTTGGTAAGATGTGCCTAGGCCAGAGGAATTGAAAGGGTATTCACCGTATATCCCCCGATTCTTTGTGCTTTTTTTCCCTCCCTTACCTTTGAAAGGTCTCCCAGCTTGAGTGAAGGGACAAGGAGAGGCTGACAGGTCTCCATGCTGATAACGCTCTGGCCTAGAAACCAACAGAATCCTGGGTCTGTCGCCTGAATCTCATAGTGAACGTTGAGGGGCAGTGTGCGTTCAAGTCTTTTGGACCAGACAATGAACGGAGGTCCCTTGGGCAGCATGCACTCAGAGCCTGTCACGACGGGTGTGTGGAGGACCATGGTCAGAGGATTGTGATGTTCAGCAGGCTCCAAACGACATTTTCCTTTGGTTTCCCTCACATGTGAGGTCTGTCTGTTATAGCTGGCTGGAATGAAAACCATACAAAGTCTTTTCTCTAAACCTCTTAACCTGAGAAGTCTTGTTATAACTGGATGGGAAAGAGAAAGAAAGCAAACTTTGTCTTTCTCAGAACCTCATCGTGCTATAGGTCTTAATGCATTAGCTGGTTGGGAGAACAACTACTGTATCTTTCTGTGAACCTCATCGTGCTATAGGTCTTAATGCATTAGCTGGTTGGGAGAACAACTACTGTATCTTTCTGTGAACCTCATCGTGCTATAGGTCTTAATGCATTAGCTGGTTGGGAGAACAACTACTGTATCTTTCTCAGAACCTCACAACCTGAGAGGTCTGTCTGCATTAGCTGTCTGGGAAAACCAACCAAACAAACAACTATGCATAGCTACCAACTTTCCAATTCTTTTTTTCTGAATTCCAAATTCAAAGAAAACAAACATTCTGGAAATAATGAGATTGGTGAAAAAAATCCAGATCTCAGAGTTTGTTCTAAAAATGTGTTGTGTGATCTTCATTTTTTAAAGGGCTGATAAAGTGTTACAGAATAAAGTCAAAGTGATGTTCTACAATTGTCAGGAACTACATGAAATAGAAGATGCATGTTCTTTTGAAGTCCTAAATTCATCAAATCAGTAGCAGGGCATCAAAATACTGCCAGTTCAAAGCCACATGATTCTGTGGCTCCTGAATCTGAACTACAGAAGGTTGGTAACTATGACCACACCTTGGTCTGACCCTCGCGACCTGTGCCGTCTGTTTCAGCTGGACGCTGGCTGGGAGGAATACTACGACTACATCTTCCCTGATGAAGCGGCAGCGCAGCCCAACCTCAAGCTTCTGGCTCTGGCCAAGATGTGGAAGAAAGAGGCTTCCAGCAAGGGGGACGATGAGGAGGAGGAGGAGGACGAGTCCTCTGGGGATGACAGTGATGAAGAAATGCCCACTGACAGAGCGCAGAATATGGACGCAGATGAAGACAGCGGAGTGAGTGACAGCAATGAAGAGAAGGCCAGCTGAGAGGAACAGAGGCTGGACTCCAGCTGATGGTGTAGAAAGGACTGACACAGAAAATGTGGCCCCAGTGTGTTGCCGCTTGTGGACCATCTCTTTTCCTTGCTGACTGTTGCAGCTGCAGGTCTGCAATGCTGCTGCTGCACAGCACTAGCGCTGAATGTGGGAGCGCTGGGAAGGTACAGGCTCTTAATCATAGAAAATAAGGCAGCAGATTTATTGTGCAGGTGTTCAGTCTGAGCGTTGATTTGATGAAGATGTAATAGCTTTTTTTCTCTTTTCTAAGATTGGGGAATCATATTTCAAATGGGGTGTAGTGTGGAGAATATTGGAAATGCAGTGATCACAATAGGATTCCTCCCTTACACATTTGATGTTTTGCACAGCCAAAGTCTCTGTGTGTAATACAAGACAGCATCATTCAAGATGAAACACTTACATTGTCTGTGATCTTGTTGTGTATCATTTTATAACCAAGGTATTATCAGTTGATAAGTAGAATGTTAGCGTCAAGAGATGGAGATGAGCTGTTCATGTTATTACAGAAAATTGGTTAAGAGAATCAGGAGTGTGGGAATGGGGAAACGTATCAACATTTTCTCTTAAAAAATTCAAGCACTTGACTTTGGAACACTGTGACTGCTGTCAATAATAGGGGCAGCTAGTTCGCTTACCTGCGTTTTTATTGTGTATATTGTATGATAGAAACTGAAAATCAGGCTGAGAAAGTTTTGGATTGGCTGGATAGGATATGAAGTGTGACTGACAGTTGTGTTGAGTATGCTGAAAGAACAGGGATGTGACTGTACAGGTATGAGTGTGTGTGTGTGTGTGTGTGTGTGTGTGTGTGTGTGTGTGTGTGTGTGTGTGTGTGTGTGTGTGTGTTGTTTCAACAATAAATAAAGCAATAACAGTGCAAGAAAACCTTCACAGAGTTTGGGTGTAAAAGCTTACATAATCGTATGTACTGTTGTTGTTCGTAAGTGTGTGTGTATGCATGCATGTGATTGTGTTCACAGAATATGACTATTCAGTATTGTCAAATGTCTGGTATTAGTTATGATCTCTTGATACGCTGGGTAATGGATTTCATGGTGACTAATGCTTATTCTAACACAACACAACACAACACAACACAACACAACACCACACCACACCACACCACACCACACCACACCACACCACACCACACCACACCACACCACAACACAACACAACACAGTCCTCTTCTCCACAGCTTCCTTCAAACATGATCAGTGGGGTTTGTGTAATGTAGCTGACTGATAACCCAACCAACCGACTCCATGGAGAACATTGTCCTTTATGGTGCAGGTAACCTTCTTTCCTTCACCACAAATCCAGAAATGATTCAGCAAATGAGCTTCCATATACCGCAGGCATATCTCCACCGCACACACCCCCCCCCCCCCCCATCCCCCAAAGAAAACAAAATACAAAAAAAGCATCCTTTACTATTCATCTGTCTCTGTTAGTGAGTGAGTGAGTGAGTGTGTGTGCGTGTGTGTGTGTGTGTGCTGTGTGTGTGTGTGTGTGTGTGTGTGTGTGCGTGTGTGTGTGCGTGTGTGTGTGTACAAACAGTTGAGTACATCTTGTGTCCCGGTGTGCGTGGTGTGTATCATATACTGAACGAAGGATACAATTTATAAATAAGTGGCTTGAACTCGTCCCATCATTAAAAAAAAAAAGGACGTGGTCCTATGCCCTTTTTTCCCCATGGCTTCCTAATGGCTTCCATCTTTTCAGCAGTTCGCTTTCATGGTATTTCTCCACTTTTCTGCTCATTTCATTCTTTAAAGATTTTTTTGATGTGCCGCAGTTTATATGTAGATAAATTCAGCAAAGCTTTTTGTGACTATGATTGACGGGCGGCCTGTCAGAAGTGGTGCCGGCTGCTTTGCCTGCACAATCCCATCTCTGTAGTCCCCTCGTCGGCTCTGCGAGAATGAATGACAAACATGAGGGTGAAGGGGAAAGAATGTGTGTGTGTGTGCGTGCAAGCATGTGTTTGTGTGTTTGTCAGTGTATGTATGCGTGTGTGTGTATGGTGTGTGTGTGTGTGAGTGTGTGTGTGCATGTGTGTGTATGTGTGTGTTTGCGTGCATGTGTGTGTGTGTGTGTGTGAGTGTGTGTGCGCATGTGTGCATGTGTGTGTATGTGTGTGTTCGCGTGCATGTGTGTGTGTGTGTATGTGAGTGTGCATGTGTGTGTGTGGGTGCGCGCGTGATCACCTCTCTTTCTCTGTCTTTCACTCTGTGTCTCTGTTTCTGTCTGTCTGTCTCTCTCGGTGTGCATGTGTGTGTGCATGCCTCCATTCCTGTCCGTCTGTATTTGTGTCTGTGTGTATGTGTGTGTGTGTGTGTGCGTGCGTGCGTGTGTGTGTGTGTGTATGCAGATAATTGCGAAAGAGCATGTGTGTGTACATTTTTGCGTGCTAGTCTGTGTTTGAGTGTGGACATGTCTGTAAATTGTCTCTCTCTCTCTCTCTCTCTCTCTCTCTCTCTCTCTCTCTCTCTCTCTGTCTCTCTCTCTCTCTCTCGCTCTCTCTCTTTCTCTTTCTTTCATTCTGTCTCTGTCTCTGCTCCCTAGTCTCTGTCTGCCTGTTTCTCTATCTGTCTGTCTGTCTGTCTCTCTCTCTCTCTCTCTCTCTCTCTCTCTCTCTCTCTCTCTCTCTCTTTTAAAGTCATTTACCCCTCAACTGTTAATGGATGAACTTTTTAATGTTGTGAAGATATGTGTATTTGTTAAAAGTTTTGTAAGTCTTAGTCGCTAGTCATACTTAGTCCCTTAACGGGGCAAGGGCTGGATGAAAAAAAGCATGTGTTTGCTTATCTGTTACCCTTGGAAATAAAGATTATCATCATCATCATCATCATCATCATCATCATCATCTCTCGCCACGTGTGTGTCTGTGACTGTGCATAGCGATGATAAGGGGAGAGAACAAAGTGTGCAGTGTGTGAAGCCATAGAATGGACCGGTTGGTGGCTGTGGTGTTGTCATTTCATGCCACGTAAACTGTGCACAGGCAGCTTCGGCGAGCTATGGGTGTCACGGACAAAAAAAAAGAAAAACCGAAATCGTGGTCCGTCGCCAGCCAGTTCAATTGGACATAAGTTCCAAACTCAAACATTCTGGTTTCCAGGCAGACGACTTCATGTGTTGCGTCAGCCAATTAGGCACGGCGAGGAGGCTATTTTCTAGTCCTTCACGGAGACGGCACCGTCCTGCAGACAGACTGAGTGGCTTGACCAACGTCTCAATAGGTCTGGCCAGACGGATCTCTG
The DNA here is from genome assembly GCA_018398815.1 of Conus ventricosus. Taxonomy (NCBI): domain Eukaryota; kingdom Metazoa; phylum Mollusca; class Gastropoda; order Neogastropoda; family Conidae; genus Conus; species Conus ventricosus. The sequence continues at coordinate 19,239,422 of CM031598.1, forward strand.
CGTCTCGGTCAGACCAAAGACTGTACGCCCTACGGAAAGACGGTTCACTCGCTGAGCGGTTACTCTGTCCGCAGTATTAGCCACAGTGAAGCCGGCTGAGCGCCGTGCCGCGAGCAGGCTTTGCCTGCCACTCCCACTTTACCGGGGCATAACACAGCCGACTGGCAGATCTGGAAGTGATGGAACAGAATATTTTACACGTTTCGTGTTCTCTCTGTCTCATCTGTCTATGTGTGTGTGTATGTTGTTTGTGTGTGTGTGTGTGTGTGTGTGTGTGTATATGTTGTTTTTGTGTGTGTGTATGTGTGTGTGTGTGTGTGTGTGTGTGCTGCGCGCGTGCGTCGTGTGTGTTTGTGTGTGTATGTGCGCGCGCGTGCGTGCGTGCGTGTGTGTGTGTGTGTGGACTTTATCGTCATCTTATTTCTTCTTTTTTTTTGTTTACATCACTCTGTCTTGTATTTCAGAGAGAAAGAGTGCAGGGGGAGGGGGGGGGGGGGGGGGAGGCTCTTCTCCTATCTTTGTTTGGTACTGTTTTGCATTCTTTACATGGGATATTTTGTCTGTGTGGGAAGTGGTCGTTTTATGGTCAGTCTTCGTGGTGGATTTGGTACATTGAAAAGCGTTGGTACTGCACTCCAAATCAGTCGACAGTTCTTGCGGGTGTGTTCCATGAACTGATTGGCTTCAAAATGCTCAGAACAAATACAGCAGTTTGCATGAAGGTACGCAGCTGGTTTTCCCACAAGATCTTCACGCCTACAGTTCTGAACCCACTTCTTGCATCTGCAAAGAACACAAAAAGAATGGTGAAACTTGGTTCAATATAGAAACTGTTTTTAACGCCAGTCTGTAGACGTTCTCTCAGTGTGTGCATATGTGCGCCGTGTGAGCACATGGTCACTTGCTTATGCACATGCGTATCATCTTCATACAAGTGTGTGTGTGTGTGTGGTCGTGCATGCATGTGTGTGTGTGTGTGTGTGTGTGTGCAAGCGTCTATATGTGTGTGTGTGTGAGTGCTAGTAATATCCTATGCATTCTCTCTCTCTCTCTCTCTCTCTCTCTCTCTCTCTCTCCTCTCTCTCTCATCTCTCTCTCTCTCTCACTCTCTCCTCTCTCTCTCTCTCTCTCACACACACACACACACACACACACACACATGCATACACACACATACACACACACGCGCATACATACACACATGTGCGCGTGCATGTATGCTCTCTCTCTCTGCTTCTGCATGACAACAACGCGGGAGCAATTTCCTCGCTCACGCAGCTGAACTGACTCTCTCTCTCTCTCTCTCTCTCTCCTCTCTCTCTCTCTCTCTCTCTCTCTCTCTGTGTCTCTCTCTCTCTCTCTCTCTCTCTTAAAACAACGAATTTAGGAAATGTAACACAGAAAATGATCTCACGTTTCTTCGTCTTTTGGAAAAGAAAAACACCGGACCCCTTCTCCGAGAATGATGACAGTTCGGCGCAGCGCACCAGTTGCCTCTTGCCTTACTCGCCATGTTGGACACGCGTGAAAGATAGCCTGTGAAGGTGGGAGTGGCAGGATGGAATGTGCCAGCCATCTGGCTTCACTTTTCCGCGGAGTGAACCATCTTTCCGTAGGGCGAACTATCTTTGGTCAGACCGATACAGCTAATTTGCAAGACCATGTGCCCACAGTTAAGTCGGACGTCGCCCTAGTTAAAGTAGGAAGGGGGGAGGTATTGTGTAGTGGGGTGAAACCAAGTTAATTAATTAAATGACCCATTGACCACCACAGAGAGCAAGGCCGGTAGATGTGACTTTGATGATTTGCAATGTCCAATGGAATTAGAGGGGAGGTAACCTCGGTACAAGGCGGGAAAAATACTGACCAATGGTACTCGCCCTTTTGACAGGGAGGAACAGAATAAGAAAGCTAGGGGAGTGAAAAAAGAGAGAGGAAGAAGAGAGAGACAGAGAGAGGTTCTGGGAGTAGCTCTGCACGAGAGAAAAGCAGAGAGATGAGAGGAGGAGTGAAGAGAACCGAGTTGAAGCATTAGTACCATATAGAGTCTGCAGGGAAGGACTAAGGAGAGATGTTGAGAGAGAGAGTTGCTAATCGATGAAGAGAAAAAAAAGAAAAAGAAAAAAAAAACAACCATGTCCATTTGATAGAGCAGACCAGAAGAGAGAGAGAGAGTGCAATGCGTTAGTGAAGGAAGGAAGAAAGGAGAACAGATCGATGCCTGGTAGTCACTGTTCAATTTGAACCGGGGTTCGACCTCATACCTGGCAGCGCCACTTTCATCAGGCAGAACCACAGGCCAACGCCAGTAACCTGACCAGTGCCAGCGGTCCAACCTGACCAGTGCCAGCGGTCCAACCTGACCAGTGCCAGCAGTTGTGTTGTGACTGGTGCTTGTGAAAGTGACAGTGAAAAGAACAAAAAGAAGAAAAGGAAAGACAGTGATTCGTAAATAGTTTAAAGATCACCTGCCAGGTAAAGTAGAAAGTCTGTTTATACCCGGGTTAGTTATGATGATTTAGATAAATGGTTTGTGAAGTTCAAGGAAAGAGAGAATGTTTTATTTTGTTGACTCCATGCGCATTGATGTTTTTTTCCCATGATTATGTGTAGTAAAGTTATAGACTTTACTAGTGGTTTGATTGACGAATGCATGATATATGAATGAGATTGTAAGCAAGCTGTGAGTGTGTTTGGGCTGTGCGCTAGTCCTTCCTCCACTGACATACCCCGAGGTTGACAATTTATTGGCGAGCCTGCCAGGATATTCTGGCCCATTTATTATAATTGTTCAATTTCTCAGAGAGGAAACTGGGTGGGATTCAAGTATTGTAATCCTAAGACAAGGTAGTGTCTTACTGTATGTTTCCAAGATAGTTAAATACTAGGCTTGGCATTGCTTCCAAGATAGTTAACACTAGGCTTGGCATTTCAGCCCCAGAGTACTTATTTCGCACAGATTGCCTATAATTCGCTCTCATAGTTGGGTCAGGCGCTAGGCGTCTTATAAAAACTAATTACGTTGTCCCAAGCTAATATTATCATTCATAGGATTGTGCTATTACGTCACTCGTGTCGGTAACCACCAGTTTGGCTGTCGTAGTAATAAAATCTTGTTCCAAAAAAAAAAAGAGATAATGGCGGAAGAAAAGAACACCCCTATTGAACAACTTGTGAGCGTCGCTCGTGATTTAGGCTACTCGGGAGAAGAGTTGCGAGCATTCGTTGAAACCCAACAAAAGATGGAAAGAGATGAGCGAGCGGAAAGACGCCGTGTCGCATAGAAATAGCAGAGCAGGAAAGGATTAAAGCTAGCAAAACGCAGGAAACAGAAAGATTAAGGATTCAGCTAACAATAATCAGGCTAACGAAACGCAGGAAACAGAAAGATTAAGGATTCAATTAGAGTTAGAGAGAGTGAGAATACAGAGGGAGACCACCGATGATGGTAGTCCATTTCCATGACCCTGTGCGCAGTTATGCCCCCCGACCAAAGTTGCCAAAATTCTCTGAAGGATCAGATTCGATTGATGCATATATCATCGTTTTGAAACGTTTGCTACTAGTCAGGATTGGCCTTCAGAAGAGTGCATGGGCAGTCCATTTTGTCAGCGCTATTGACGGGTAAGGCATTACAGATTTTCACTGCGTTACCAGCAGACCAACAATCTGATTTTGGTGCTGTGAAGGAGTCTTTGATGAATGGATTTGACCTCACAGAGGAGGGTTTAGAAAGAAATTTCGATCAGCTAGATTACAAGCAGGTGAAACGTACACTCAGTTTGGTGCACGTTTAGATCACTATTTTGAGAAGTGGTTAGAGTTGAGTGGTACGAGAAAGGATTCGCTGAATTGAAAGAGCTGGTTATGAAAGAACAGATTTTGTCAGTTGCAGTCCAGAGTTAATTATACATTTGAAAGAGAGACAGCCAGAGACAGCAGGGGAGTTGCTGAAGTTAGCAGAGGTGTATAGGGAGGCACGTTTGGGCACTAAGGTGCAGGAGAAACAGGTGGCAGCACAGGTGAGAAGAGTGCAAGGAGACTAGGGAGTTTTCTGCAAAGTCTGCAAACCCAGTGGTGGGGCAGAAAGGAGGACAAAGGGACAATAGGTGTTTCATTTGTCACAAGAAGGGACATGTGGCGAGGGATTGTCGCATGAGGTTCCAGAAGGCAGCAGCCTTGCAAGAGGTTGATAAGGGTCGCCAGGGAAACGACCGGCAGTGGAACCAAAAGGGATCCAATCTGAAGAGGGTGGAGTGCGGCCTATGGCTCGTGCTGGACAGCAGTCAGTGTCAGGGATGGAGGGCACTAGGCTGAGTGGCTCATTACCAGTGGAAGAGGGGTGGATTGGCCAGCAGAGGGTGAAAGTGTTACGGGACACTGGTTGTTCATGTGGTGTAGTAAGAACAACGCTGGTCGAGGAAGGGGATTTGACAAGGGCAAATCCAGACCTGTACTTTAATCGATGGCACTGTGAGGGAGTTCCCAGTTGCCAAGATAGAAGTACGTACCCCTTACTTCTCAGGCGAGTTGTCTGCGCTGGTGATGGAGAAACCCCTTTATGATTTGATCATTGGAAATATTCCAGGTGCAAGGGATCCAGGGACCCTGAGTTGTTGACTGCTACAGGGGCAGCAGTTCAAACACGGAGCAAGAAGGAGGAAAAGGTTGATAAACCGTTAGTCGTTCCAGCAAGGAAGTCAGGCATAGATGTGTCGCCTGATGAGTTTAGGGCAGCGCAGGAACAAGACCCTTCGCTCGTGAAGGCTTGGGAGTTGGCAAGAGGTTGGAGAGAAACAGGTGGTTAGAGGAGGTGAGACAGAATTTCTGGTGAAAGGCGGGATGTTGTACCGAGTGTTCACCAAGGGAAGACAGGTAAGGTGAAAACTCAGTTAGAGGTACCAGCATGTTATCGTGACACTGTCATGTCAGTGGGTCACGAGTCGCTCATGGCGGGTCATCTCGCACCGGCAAAACAGCTGACCGAATCTTTGATGATTTTCACTGGCCAGGGCAATGGCCAGGGGCAAAAGCGCACGTCAATGATAACCCATTGGGGTGATATTCACTAGTGATATATGCTTATAATTTGTAAACTGTTGTTTGTAAATTATTTTGCAAAACCTTGCATGTGTAACTGTGGTGTCAGCAAATTCGGTTGTTGTTGGGGTTTTTTTACCGTTGTTTTGAGACAATGCTGAGCATAGTCTTTTGCAAGGGGGAAATTGTCACGGACAAAAAAAAAAAGAAAAACCGAAATCGTGGTCAGTCGCCAGCCAGTTCAATTGGACATAAGTTCCAAACTCAAACATTCTGGTTTCCAGGCAGACGACTTCATGTTCGCGTCAGCCAATTAGGCACGGCGAGGAGGCTATTTTCTAGTCCTTCACGGAGACGGCACCGTCCTGCAGACAGACTGAGTCGCTTGACCAACGTCTCAATAGTCTGGCCAGACGGATCTCTGCACACAGCTTTATATTTCCGTCCTTATTGAGACACTTAGTGAAAGGGCAAACAAACAAGACTTTACACATTTGTAATCCAATATTTTTGTTGCTGTAGTCTGAGCAGAGGCATGTATCAAACTTGTGTACTACTTAACTATGGAAAATTAACTTCTCAGAAAGTGATGACGTCATTTTGCACAATATTGTGTTTGTTGTCATTGTTCTAATATTGCCTGACCACTTGCGTACAAGCTTTCATGCAGCATCTATGTTATCTACAAGAAAATAAACCCAGTCGAGTTTGGTATTAAAAGAATTGTTGGAATTCGCCAATTCAGTCATCTCAATAGTGCAGATATATTACATTGTTCATGACAATAACTAATTATCAAACCTACAGCCCCATTTGTAATGGCCGCTCAACCTTGCCGAACGCATTTCTGCCAGACCAGCTATGCACAGATGACATTCAGTTGGCCGAATACAGTGCGGTTAGCTGGCTGGTGGGAGCGGCCTGCAGAAAACATTCCTTTCCCTCACCTGCATTCACAGCTTGGTCTCTGCAGCTGTAAACTCCCCTGCGACTCAAAACTAAGTAACTTGCTCTGAACAGCCGTGTGCGTCTCGGTCAGACCGATACAGCTAATTTGCAAGACCAGTGCCCACAGTTAAGTCAGACGTCGCCCTAGTTAAAGTAGGAAGGGGGGAGGTAATGTGTAGTGGGTTGAAACCAAGTTAATTAATTAAATGACCCATTGACCACCACAGAGAGCAAGGCCGGTAGATGTGACTTTGATGATTTGCATGTCCAATGGAATTAGAGGGGAGGTAACCTCGGTACAAGGCGGGAAAAATACTGACCAATGGTACTCACCCTTTTGACAGGGAGGAACAGAATAAGAAAGCTAGGGGAGTGAAAAAAAGAGAGAGGAAGAAGAGAGGAGACAGAGAGAGAGGTTCTGGGAGTAGGCTCTGCACGAAG
>CM031598.1:19251349-19256349 GCA_018398815.1 Conus ventricosus
TAAAAACTTCTGTACAGTAAATAAAAAACTTCAAAAGATGTAGCACCAGTCTCGAAGCGTCCAAACACACACAGCGTCTGGCCGTGCGGTGGCTGACTCGCTTCGGCCTCGCCAGAGTCAAAAGGCAAAGCGTTGAGCGCACTGAATGCAGTGGCTCTGAGTGTGGCGGCGCCGCCGTGTGATATAACCTCCACATAAATTATTCTTCTTTCAACAAATTATAGGAACAACATATTGATGATAACTTTATTCCATGTTATGCATGAGGCAAATATTGAAAAAAAAATCTCAGTTTAATCACAAAATCCCTAAAAACAAACACACAGGGGGAGAAACACATACCATAATTTTCCGTGCAGCCGTGAGGTTTTTCTGTCGAATCTCAAAACTGCGCGAAGAGCAGCCACAGCTTGGCGAAGGTGAAGGACTTGTGTGGAATGATGTCCAGGGCAGCGCGGTACACCTCCGCGTGCGTTCCATGTCCTCCGCCTCCAGCTCTTCATACAGGGCGTAGTTGATCCACAGGTAGATGTAGCGACGCCAGTGCCGCTTTTGCTGCACACACAAGGCAGACATTCATGGGATGAACCCTTGATCACAAACAGGAAATCAAAACACGAATTGTCACTTTTTGGAAGTAAAGCATTCTGGTTCACAAACTAACACTCACATTACATCATTTGGGCTTTCTTCTGCGATACATCATCTGCCCTATTAAAAAAAAAAAAAAGGACACCCTAAACCCAACATCTTTTGACCAAATTTTGAAACTGGACTTTTTAAAAAACAATATTTGGGATCTCAGGAACAATTTCTAAAATCTGGAAATTCCCAGAAAAATTCCTGAGGGTTGGGAGCTATGCAAATCCTTGTCCTACTCAGGATGGTGAGAGGGGCCTGGAGGGAAACCTACTCTGGCCAGGGTTCAGGGGTGTATGATGATTCATGTTCTTGGTAGACAACATAACACAGTGCAGCCAGACTGTTTAAAGCTGGCTCACCAATGCAACGTTGACAAACAACAAAAAAGCCCAGGAATTTCACTGTAAAATGCTACCCTTTACAGAGTTTTGTGGCCACAGTCCATGTCAATACAAAACTAACGCAATGTTTTGTTTGTTTGATATGAAAATGGCATATTTAGTGATTTACATGAAATTTCCATCACCCTGGCTTTGTGCGTGTAATGTGGCAAAACTGTTTCACAAGACACTGACAACATGAAGTGGAAACCTAACTCCCATGGACATACTGGTGCCCAATCTCACCTTGGATGGGGGCATGTTGGCGATGGCTCTCTCGTATGTCTCTCTGATCTGCTCCATGTTTCCGTCGGCCTCCAGAAGGCGCAGGTAATCAAACCAGGCATCATAGTTCATGGGGTTGGCTTTCACTTCCTGCACACACCAAAGGTCACGAGACTGAAGGTAATCAAGCCTAAGTAAACTTCACAACTGAGCATCGGGTGTGCTGTTACATACCAAACTGCAGCTTACCAATCTATCTATTTACCCACACATTGCAGAACTGCCATTTCTTTGTTTCTCCGGGACGCCGCTGTCAACTTTACATTGCGCACTCTGTAATTTTATCATATTTTTTTATGTCAGGGACACTGTATCATGCCTAATAATGCACACGCTGTATGTAGTATTGGTATTTGTCTGTGAATCGGAGTTGTTCACAAAGTTATGCACAAATACTATTACTCCTCATAGACAACCTGTAACAAAAAGTTAGTAACTGTGACACATCAAATGCTTAAAACATTTTTAAGCAACACTGATGATATTTTCTATAAACATTTTTACGTATAAGAAATATGGATTATATCTTTGAATCAATGCTGAATCGTGATAATTTTCCTTTTGGAAAATATATATGTATAAAAGAAAAAAAACGTCTTCATGGTAATTTTCTTTTTGCAGAATACATGTGTATAAAAGAAAATATGTGTCTTAACCCTCTTGCATTCGCATTTTCCAGCCAAGAACTGCTCCTAGTATTCGTATTGTTTTGAGAAATTTAAGCTAAAACTCACCTACTGCCTTTGAAAGGCTGTAGTGGACAAAGTTTCCACTGCAGCGCTGACAAATTTAGTATGCACAATTCTAATACATCATATTTCATAATGCAGAGATGTCACATGTTTGGGATGCATGTGGGTGTCATTGTCACCCTGTTTGTCACAAAACAATGGGACATCAAACGTTGACAATGTTACTATGATACACCAGACAGACAATAACATTGTCGGCATGCATTTGTTAGTATAAATCATCAAAGGGTGTCCTACCTCAACTTGTAAACAGCAGTCCTGGTTCAGTAAATCCAGTCTGGGGTGTCACTAAGTGTCACATGATTGTCACATACTCAAACATGGGGCCAGGTAACTTTACGGGGTTTTTTTCGTCCTAAAAGGTGTGTTTGTCACTACTTAACGACTTTTAACACCGGAATATACACAGTCACAGAAAGAAGTAAAATCCATTCTTTACACTCTAATGTGGTGTCTGGTCACATACGGCAGGAGGGTGTCACCACTATTCTTTACACTCTAATGTGGTGTCTGGTCACACACGGCAGGAGGGTGTCACCACTATTCTTTACACTCTAATGTGGTGTCTGGTCACACACGGCAGGAGGGTGTCACCACTGTCACATGTCACCAATATGGTAAACACTACTCTTGATCCATGGTTTCTACCATGTTTGCTGCATGGCAGAAACCGTGTTTTCGACATCACCCCACTGATCCGTGGCTCGCTAACCGAAGATCAGTCGACCAGTAGCACCAGTCTTGGCAGACGTTTGATCCCCATCATGACGAGCACAGTTACGTATGCGCGCATCTCCGCAGGTGTCGTATCTTGCCAAAGTGGGTCAGGTTGTCCCCGCTTTGCCATCTGCTGCCTGGCGTACAGGTTCGTCTGGTCAGCAGCTGTAGTAAAAACAACTGCAGCAGGAAGAGAAAAAATAATCCAGAGGTGTAGCTGTGTCTGGCAAATCATGATTTGGCCCAGTCTCTTCCTCAAAAGGCTGAACCACAGGTGCGGAAGTCGCCGGTCGCCACGTGGTCACAAACGCAAACAAAGGCGCATCATCATCTTCATCACTTTTTTCGCCTTCTTCTCCCTCTTCTTCCTCTCAAACATCCACATCACTTTCATTTAACTCCTCTCTTTCATATCTTTCTACTTCTTGTAATATATCATCCAACTTCTCTTTCGTATAATCCAAAAAATCGCCGTCAGTAGAAGCGCTAGCAGACGCCATTTTCAGAAACAAGGCGATGCCGTCTGCAGTAATGGAATGCGGTCAGTTCACGACCCTAGTCTTTGTGATTGAATTGTTTCCCACACCCCATACTACTGCTAAGATTTCATTGGACCCTCTCAGGGATGCACGTTTATTTTTGGCCAGCCCTGACTTAAAACAAGGTCGCAGTGTGTGAGGGAAAGTAACGCGGAACGTACGGCCGGCTGCGGCCGGAACGAACAGCAGGGGAGACAAACACAGCGGCCGGATACGAGCGAAACGAATGCAAGAGGGTTAAAGAGTCAGTAAGATCAAATTTCGTTTCAAATTGCTTTCTAACCCGAGATCATAATCTTATTATATCACAAATACCTAGGATCTGTAATCTACATTATTTTTTTTCCTTCATGAAGAAAAACACATGACTCAACATAAATTACAGTGACATAATTCTTCAAGTTCCTTACCTCTTCATAATGGAAGCGACGCTTGTTGACAATGACGTCTTCTATGGCGGCTCGACTGCCAAACTTCTTCTCGTGAATGGTGTACTGCTTGTAGACCTCCTGGCAGGACTCCTTGGCCAGGTGATCCAGAGCGTACTTGTACACCACACGGGCCCTGTCATGCTGCACACCACAGCACCCACCACAGTCACCACACACACACAGACAGCGCTTCTTGCCGACAGCCCGCCCGCCACAAGGGGCTCTATCAGGGTTAAAAGTCTGCCAAACACACAGACAGACAGGGCTTCTTGCCGACAGCCCGCCCACCACAATCACCACACACACACAGACAGGGCTTCTTGCCGACAGCCCGCCCGCCCGCCACAATCACCACACACACACAGACAGGGCTTCTTGCCGACAGCCCGCCCACCACAATCACCACACACACACAGACAGGGCTTCTTGCTGACAGCCAGCTGCCACAATCACCACACACACACAGACAGGGCTTCTTGCCGACAGCCCGCCCGCCACTAGGGGCTCTATCAGGGTTAAAAGTCTGCCAAACAAACACACAGACAGGGCTTCTTGCTGACAGCCCGCCCGCCACAAGGGGCTCTATCAGGGTTAAAAGTCTGCCAAACACACACACAGACAGGGCTTCTTGCTGACAGCCCGCCCGCCACAAGGGGCTCTATCAGGGTTAAAAGTCTGCCAAACACACAGACAGACAGGGCTTCTTGCTGACAGCCAGCCCGCCACAAGGGGCTCTATCAGGGTTAAAAGTCTGCCAAACACACAGACAGGGCTTCTTGCTGACTGACAGCCTCCCACAAGGGGCTCTATCAGGGTTAAAAGTCTGCCAAATACAGCAACCTTCAAACATCAGTCTCAAGATGACTAATCCCACAGCACATCCATTATTGAAAACAAAAAGACTTATTTAAAACAAACTTTATTGTATTCCAATGGGAGCAAGCCTTTTCAGTAATACTGTATGTCTTTGGCCAGAAACAGCTCCCCCCTTGAGTGGATATAAGGGCACATGAAATACGGGCTCTTCCCGCCTGCTGCGTCCTCTGGCAGGGCATTGCAGTCACCGACATTTGTCGCAGAGCAGGCTGGAAGTCACAAACAACTTTTGGCTGGTTTGACCTTGGTGACAAGACATGGAAGCCATTGACTGTCTATGGGGGAAAAGTTGCTGCCCAGGCTGCAGCTCGTCTACACTGATTTTTGTCACTGGATCTTTCTGCCTAGTTTACCTGTTTTTCTTTTATATCTCAGTTT
>CM031598.1:19261349-19277922 GCA_018398815.1 Conus ventricosus
GACCTCTGATCACAAACTCTGGAAACTTTAAAGTATGAAACCATACCATGAACTGTAGCCAAGTTCCTGGTCATTTGGTATGTGTTCGTACATAAAATATGCTGACCGAATAGAAATGTCTTTTATAAAAGCGCTTGAAAACTGAAGGATTTTCAAGCTTCATTTTTTCTTTCTGGAACTTCCTGATTATAACTGTGTCAGACAACAGAAGAGAGACCAAATCATTTGCTTTCTGAGAGGGATAAGTTAGTGTGTAGAACTCTACTTGGATGTGAGGTCGTCCTAAAAAAAAAAGAGATTTTTCGGTGGCATTGTTTCTGAGGCCAACCTACACATGGAAAAGGTCATCGTGAGTCCATGAAAAGTCTCTTCTTTTTTTTCATAGATGAGCTGCAGTGAAAAGTATTCCATGTAAAAAGTGTATGAATTCAGTTGTTATATTTAAAGGGGGAAATTTTCATCCATTTATGGATACATATCCATGTTGCACAATATGTCTGGCAACCCGTCACCCCACCCCACAGAAAGTCTGAAACCCTAAAAAAAACAAATGAATTCCACTACAACGGATGTACAGTAATCCAGTACAAAACAGAAATAGTGAAAGAATTTAGAGCAAACCTTCCTTCTCTCCATTTCAGAGTCATTTTGTGGAATACTGACATGATGAAGGCAATTAAGCCTTTACTTAATTCACTTCCATTTCAGAGTAATTTGATACAAAACAGAAATGGTGGAGGAAATCAATGTTCTAGCCAGTTTTCTATCCATCAGACATTGATAGGCAAGTCCTGCCCTATACTGTCCGTTGAGGGCAACTCTATTTTGTTCCTGAACAGGACATCTGGGAATCATGAAGCATAATGTCCCGTCTGAGGATAACAGTTGTTGTGCAAGTGGCTGCCATGTGCAGCAGTTCTTAAATTTGACTTTAAAAGAATTTTGAATTCACTTATTCAGCTTGTGACAGCCTGTGTACATTCAAAACAACTGTGGGAAATGAAGTGCCCCAAGGCCAGTGAATGGAGAATGACAGCTGAACCTTGCAGACTCTACCAATGTGTCTGCACTCACTTCACTGTTCACTTGCAGTGTGTGAGACAACAAGGGATGTGCCAATCTGTAGGGAGGTCACAGATTACTGGTTCTTGAATGAAGGTAGACAGTTACTTTTTAACCATCAGCAATACACAAGTACAAACAAACCAAAACTCCAGCTAGCTCTTCAGGCAAAATTTGGTATGATCTCAATCTAATTTTTTCCTTGGTAATTCTAAGTAAAAAAAAGTTACAATGAAGTTTTTTTTTTAAAGTATGTTTTGTAATCTGACAAACAATTAGATAGTTAAGGAATGTTACTTCAAAAAAAGACAAGGTAATCAAAGGATCAAAGCCAAACTCACTTCATCTCCATTTCTGAGTACTTGAGCCAGACAGTGATGTTTCTGTGGTCCACATCCAAGGCCCTTTCAAACACAGACCGTGCTCTGCACAGGACAAACACACCATGGTCACAGAACAACACACCACGCTTTCCACACAGGCTGAATTATTTCCTTCCAAATATCCAACACATTTATCTGCTTTCAGTCTGCACCTCCCATGGCTGAAAATGAAATGTTAGATATCACAAAATTGGCATCAACTGAAATTACCAGCTGAAGTGATCAAAAGAAATGACTCCTGCCAGAGTGTATCTGTGCTCTTCATCTAAACACTCTATGGTCACCTAGTAGAGCATTCTCACAGACTCTTGTCAGGTCAGTGACCGCATTCCTTAGACTAGAGGGAGAGGATGGGGTGTAGGATGGGGTGTAGGATGGGGTGTAGGATGGGGTGTATTGTATAACATGGTTCCCACAGGCTTCCACAGATTGAACAGGGCCTCTCTACACTCATGTTTTGTGCTCATGAAGCAGACACACACATCAGAGTATGAATACACACATATGTATATGCACTCACAGGGATAGTGAAAAAGTTAAGAGACAGAGAAATAGACAGACAGAGAGACAGACAGAGAGAGAGGGGGGAGGGGGGAGAACAAAGTCCTATTCATTACATTCAATCATCTGGATGCATTTTTTTTGGGGGGGTAGGGAGATGCTTTTCTATAATCCTAAATTAATGGACAGGGAAAAAATAAGGTACAACACACCATTATCCAATCATATCTGTTGACAAAAGTGTGTTAAATAAAACAAAACAAAGATGAAAAAAAAAAAAAGAAGTTAAAGAGATCACACATCACAAACATATGAAGAATTACTTTCGGTAAATGGAGCCCATCTAGTATCTGGCCAAATGATGGATTCTGCTACAAAGAATCCAATTTTTGTAATCTTCATCTTTCAACCACCCATCTTGAGTGGTAACATTTTTCAAGCATCTTGTCATTACTTTGGCAAATTGCTGTTTTTCATTGCTTGTCATGGTTAATGGACAGAAGTAGCTTTGAGAAATAAGATGGATTACTTTTATCATCTCATCTTAATTGTTAACAAATGACTGCTGGTTCATCGACAATCAATTTTCCACAAAACATCAGGAAAAAAAACATGCTTGAAATGAATGGAAACTTTTGGGAGAGATGCATTTTTTCCCATGAAATATACATCTACAAGCACCCAGAATACTGAAAAGTATCCACAAGAACCTCTGGTCAAATATACATCAAAAAGTACCTGCAAGAATTGTGCAAACACTGTATATCTGATTGTCCCGCCAAACAGGCAGCCATACTTTTTCTTCAGAGGTCTGAAATCCCTTTCAGGATGAAGGATGCGATGCCAGGAATGTATCCTGGCTGAAGACAAGTTCCCAGTTACAGTGCGCAGCATAAAACAAACAGTTGAAGGCAGGCCTCTGTGGGCACCCGGATTACTGACAAGGGCTCTACACCAGAGTCACATCTCCTGTGTCACCTGGCTGATCATCTTCATCATGCTGTATTATTTCAGAGCACTAACAAACTTGGCTGCCACTGACAAGGGCTTTAAGCCCAAGTCAATGCTCAGAGGTCACTTGAATTATTACTTTCATGCTGTATTTTTCAAAGCACTACTCAGACCTTAACTCTTTCCACCCTGCTCCCAATGTCTGGGCTGGGTATAGATGAAAGCAGATGGCTGCCGGCTTCCAATCAGAGGTCTGGCATCAATCTTGATTTAAATCTAGCATGCTTAACGCCTATTGTGAGTGTAAATAATAAATGCAGGGAGATTGTTTTCATGTTCTAGCCTTTTTGAATCATGTGCTGCTTTGAGAAAGCACATTTCAATTGATTTGGTGAGTTTCTCCTCAGTCATCAGTCATTTTCTTCCTACACCATAAGCAAATAAAACAATGTTACAGAGAGGCCATTGTTTTAATAAAACTATAACGGATGAACTTAGCACACAACTCTAAAAGTATAAATACAAAAGCCACATAAATGTACCTTATTGCAGAAAATACATTTGACGTTGACTCTTTAATAGCCCTGTCAGAGTACGAAACACTGATGAAGTGATGACAGATGGAACCACGCATCACTAGATAAGATAAGATAATGTTGCATATAGCCCAGCCGACCGCAAAGACGCATCACTAGATAAATCAAACACAGTGAAAGCATAATGTGTTATAGCAAAACCATGCACGCAGCCTTGTGCCTTTTTGGGTGCTGATCCAGAGTTGTGGCAGCTTGACGTCAAGAAAAATCCAAACGACCGAAAATGAGACAACTCAACAAAGCAGCAAATCATGATTATCATCAACAATTTTCTTCTACTTTTGCATCATCTCCTTACTGAATCTGTCCATCCATTTTTTTATGAAATAACTCTTCAATCTGCAGGTCAACATTGCCTCAGTTCTGTTATTACGCCACCATTAAGTCAATGAGGCATGATTCTTTTTTTTCAATTTGTAAAATTTTTGTTTTGGCATAGCATTTCATATTAAAGAGTAGCTTGTCAAGTCATAGCAATGATGTTGAAAGTATAGCACTTGGCAAGTAATTGGCAGATTCAGTGAAAACAGCCTGATCTTCAAACTGAAAAAGCCAAAACATGCCTGGCTGGGAAAGTTACACAGCTGGAGTGGAAAGGGTTAAGACTATGAAATTATGACAACCTTCAAGAGTCATGCTCTGCAGACTATTTTGGACATGCCTTTTGGTATTTACAGTAATTTCGTTTAAAAAAAAAAAAAAAAAAGAAAAAGCGAATCTGTAAAACTTATGAATTGTTATTACAGTGTAACATATATAAATTCATCTGGGTGGACAGAGAGGGTTTTCAAGCAAAAAAACTGACTCCATGAGTGGTTCGAACGTGTTCATTGGCCTGGCAAGCAAACGCTCTAAACCATTTGACAACAGGTCGTCTGAAAATCTGAACTAGCACACCCATACACATGTACACTCACACACTATGACCCAAACTACAGCACATGGCAAAACATTACCGTTGAAGCTCCTTCTGGCTTTCTTCCCACTGTGCATACTTGATCCAGTTCGTCATCACCGAACGGTTTTTGCGAATGTTGTCTTCAAAACCCTGAGAAATTAACAAAATAAGCTTTTACTTAGTCATTCTTCTTTCAAATATACAAGAACATTTCAGCATTCTCACAAGGTGTCAAAAGAACATGTGCAGACATCTGCCCTAAAAAAGCAAAACGCCATTCTTAATAAAGCAGTTCAACTACTGGCCTTTTCATGGTGGATGAAATCAGGCCACACAGAGGGTGCTAGCCATTCTGCCTGTTTTATTCAAACACAAAAGACAATTGATAATGCCAGGCCACACTATGTGCACAAGCCATTCTGGTGTTTTTCAATACTGACATTAAGGAACAATTGATAAAACTAGGCCACACTGAGCGAGCTTCGCCATTCTGCCAATTTCTTCACCTTCAGATTAAATGACAATCAGATTACAGTTGAAACAAAGCGTTTCAGAGCAGAAAAAAGAAAACGAAAAAGATGCATCTCTGTGCCAGTGTATTTGCATGATGTGTTTGAGAGTGCGTGTGTGTGTGAATAGTTTTGCATAGTTTGATAATAGTTAATACTGTAGAATAGATGTACCTAGTGATAAGATGTCAGCCAACACTACCTCCCCCCCCCCCCCATTTCTCTCTCTCTCCGTCACATACACACACTCCTTTGCATTATCAGTTCTGTATAATTTTCCAGAGCCAGACTTCATCCCCTCCCCCAGCCCTTCTTTCCTCGTTCCCATCCCTCATACATTTGTCTGACTTTTGTTCCATGCTGCCAGACGCTGATAACATTGGTGCTACAATAAGGTGAAATGGTGGTTATGGGGAGTAGTGCTGATGCGCAAAAGGAGTGCTGATGTGCAAAAGGAGTCATTTCTGCTTGATGGACTGCAAAGTTTGCAAGAAAGGTAGCCTATTTTTGGCTGATAGCCACCTCTTGTTTCGTTTGTTTTTGTAGTATTTTTCTTCTCTCAGTCCCCTCAGTGACTGGTAGATAATAAAAAATGAACCTGTCTATACACCATTCAATGAAAACATACCTTCCGTTTTCGCATTCGGTAATCTGCAAGCTCCTCAGGGTCTGAAATCTTCTGCTTCGGAGGCTGAAAATGCAAAAATCAACTTAGTAACACTTGAAAATAAATGAAACTGATTTTATCTCAAGTATGACACAGGAAATTCTAACATAATTACAGTGAGCAACTTTAAAATCCTTAGATTTATCTGTAATTAGGCCATTGCCGATGAAATTTTATTTTTCGGTTTTTCAAATTTTGTTTCTTTTTCAACATGCATTAAACTTATATCATTCTACGCCACAAAATCTAGTGAGTGTCACTTCAGTTTATGCTAAATACAGACAAACAGATCACAAGGGATATAATTTCAAAACAAAACATGAATTAAAGAGACATTGTAACAAAGTAAATCATAAGCACATACAGGTGCAGCCATGTTCATAATCACACGTGTACACACACACACACACACACACACACACACACACACACACACACACACACATACACATACATACACACACACCTTTGGAACAGATCAATACAGCACTAGCGCAACAGTTCAGAAAGCGACAAAGTCATTTCAGAAATAAAAATTGGAAGCACAATACACTGATTAAAGACAACAGGTGAAATACTCACTGGAGGAACCAGTTCCAGCTCCCTCTCTTTGGCCTCCCTTAGCAGCTGTTCTGCTGTGATCTGCACTGGGGCAGGCATCTTGTTCTTCACCTGTCATTGACATGAGCATAGTTGTAGTACATTTCACTTTGTACACTGATAAAATATAGTATTGTAAATATTATACAACAAAACGTAATATAATAAAAATAATATAACATGATATAGATACTATGATGTAATATATACAATATAACATAATATAATATGATACAATAAAATATGATAGAATATAATATAATAATAATACAGCATAATGTAAGGTAATGTTATATAATGTAATGTATATTTGAAGATTCAGACAAAAATCTGTGTAATCTGAGACATTTTGGAGGCAAAATGGAAAGTATCAGATGTACTGGGATTTCTTCAAATTTCACATAAATTTAGCAGCATTACTGCAATATACATTTTTCTTTTAATAAAAAATCTGTTGCCAGTGTGTAAGAACAGAAAACTGTGTATACATGCATATGTGTGTGTGTGTGTGTGTGTGTGTGTGTGTGTGTGTGTGTGTGTGTGTGTGTGTTTGTGTGTGTAGTGGTGTGGTATGTGTGTGTGTGTGTGTGTGTGTGTGTGTGTGTGTTGTGTGTGTGTGTGTGTGTGTGTTGGGGCAAGGGAGTGGTTCCATATTCACAGCTGAGATAGATAAACAAGCATAATTTTCAAACATAACACTCTAAAAGTTTGAGATTCATTCTTTACCGAAGTGTCTATGGTTATCCTTGATTCTTTTAAAAAGTAGATACTACACAAAAAAAGGACAAAAAAAAACCCCAAACTTAAAATTGCCATGAGGAGCAAAAGAAAAATCATGTGACAAAAGCATCACTTGAGACATTCACTGCTAATTCACGGAGATAAATGGATAGAAAGAAATACCCATACACAAGTTTTCTGTGATTATCTACATTATTCTTTCTGTGGTCTTTAAATATTTATGTATACCCATACACAAGCTTTCTATGATTATCTCCATTATTCTTTCTGTGGTCTTTAAGTAGTCTTTGAGGGTGATCTGACCCTCTCATGTTATAAATGATCTCACGGTAACACATCGCAAAATGCAGTCCCATACATCTATCTTACCGATGTGTTTCACAAGTCTTTCTTCACCCTCCACTGTCTCCATCCAGCTACATTTCCTTTCCACAAATTTCTTGCTTTGGAATCATCGAAAACATCACCGCAATGTACTATTAGTCTTTCCGCCATCTTGGAAAGGACCTAGAGTACTCATTAAGCACTGCGTGCATTATGTTCCACTCCACTGATAAAGTCAAAACAAGCTTTCTGCTTGCAGTGGTAGTTTATTCTTAAGAATTTTAATTCTTTTTTATTTACCTGCAAAAGCAAATTTTTTTTTTAATCGATTTTCCAACTGCCGTTATGCGGAAATTCACACAACAGCAGAACATTCCTGGCTCTGCTTAGCACATCTTGAGCAAACTGTGGCATGGGACTAAAATGTATATCAATAGAAGCCATCAGAAAAAGCAAAAAAAAAAAAAAAAGCTATAAAATGGGTTAAAAGTATCTCAATAACATATTTGAAACCAGTCATAATTTTCATTGTGAGTAAATTTTTACATGCTGAAATGTACTTCAGGTCTCTGCGTACAAAAAGGAGTCAGATGCCACTCCCCCCTCACAAACAATGATCACAGCTAGTAATGAGAGTAACAGCAGTCTAGTAGTAGTAACAATGTAAAAAACTCAGTTATCAGCCGTCTCAGGGCTTCAAACTTTGAGGTTGAAAAACAAATTAAAGAATGACACAGCCAACAAGAAATTCTGCAGATACTCACCAAAGTGAAAAATCTATGACCCAGTCAATTACATAATTTACAGGAACTAAAATTCTCTTCTATGGATTTTACAAGCTGCTGAGGTGTAGGCACACTTCAGAACTCAAAACAATTGTCAGCCCGCTATTGACAATATCAAGCTGCAATATGGTTGGAAATCATAAATAATTCATGAAACACCACACTGGCCATGTTGCCTGCTGTCGAAGAGAAAAGGTGAATGCCAATGATAATTGATATGCTCTCGTAAGTCGTATGCCATGGGGTTGTAGCAACAGCAAGATTCATGATCAACACCAGCCTCCTCTATCTCAGTCTATGGTCTTCGATTGGGACTCTTATGGTCTGAATGGTTTATCTCTGAAAGACTGGAGCTCCGATCAGTGAAATAGCTCAAGATGACTGGGACTGCCACGTTAAGACTCGAATACGTTCCACTCCTTTATTTAATTTTAGGCTAAGTGCCTCCACCCCCTTCCCGAAGAGCTGATCAATCTCATTAATTCGCGCTCCCACGAAAAGTGACAATGAAACTATGTTGTCCGTGTGTGTGTGTGTGTGTGTGTGTGTGTGACACAAACGATGAAGAGGGCCTTTGAAGGAGGAATCTGCCGGACTTCGCCCTGGTCTGTCTCTAGGCAAAGCGTACAGAATGCGTCTACGGTTTTAGCGACGGCGGATACCATTAAATTACATTTAAAAATATGACAAGCTCTCATAATCAACGATCATTTTCACCTTAGCAATCTTTGGAACCTTCGTCTTCCCATCGACAGAATCTTCCATGTTTGGGTTATGTCAATTAGAGCGTGTGTAGTTAAACAAAAAGAATTTTGTTTCTTGTCCAGCGTTGAACTTGCTGCTTTTTTTCCAAACAGGAACTGGAAGTGATGTATGGGTGTTAGCACGGACTTAAGTTCTTCTTCTTCTTCTTCCTAAAATACTGGTTCACTCAAAAACGAGTAGGTCACCAGCGCGCATGTTAAAAAGTAGAATAAAATAACATAAAACAGTGCGACTCAGACTGTTGGCCCCTGGAGCAAACTTGGCAACAAGGGGTCGCACTCGATATTCAATAAAATATCTGGGGAAGTAAAAATAGAAAACGTCAATATGCAGATCTCAAAACTGTCGAATCAATTTGTTTTTTCAACATATATTTTTTTTATGTTTTACTAACAGTATACAAAAATATCTCAGTTTATGAAAACGTTTTGAATATTAAATAG
Source organism: Conus ventricosus (assembly GCA_018398815.1). Taxonomy (NCBI): domain Eukaryota; kingdom Metazoa; phylum Mollusca; class Gastropoda; order Neogastropoda; family Conidae; genus Conus; species Conus ventricosus. The sequence goes on from CM031598.1 coordinate 19,270,575, forward strand.
ATCAGTGTATAAGAGTAAATATAAAATTAAAAAATATATTTTCACAGTTTTTATCCAATGGTAGTAAGCGATTTCTGCCAGTGATGACTGGCGGCAAAATCACGTCTGCTTTACACTGGGAAAAAACAAAAGTTAGTTTCAAGTGAGGTGACTGGTGGCAGAAATTGAAAAAAAAAAAAAGATTAGAAGAAAAATTACTATGCCACCGAACGAAAGAAACAAATTGTCTTGTTTTTGTTTCTTTCGTTCGGTGTCATAGAAATTTTTCTTTTAATTTTTTGAAAAAAAAAAAAGTGTAAATACTTTTCCTATCTTATCACCAATGATAATTTGAAATTTCTTGAATTGTTTCTTTGTTCGGTGTCATAGCATTTTTTTTTTTTAAGTTTGAAAAAAATTAAGATAAAGGCTTTTTTTTTAAAAAGGTTTTTATTGACGAAAAAGGGAAAGAATACAGAAAATATGCAAGAATGCGAAATAAGAGCAAAAATGAAATCAAACAAAAAGAAAGCTTATAAAAGAAAATAGCAGAACAATGAAAAAAAAACCCCAATGTTTTTGGAAATACTGCAAGAACGTACAAAAGAAACCGGGGTAAAATACTCTAAAATAGGGTAAAGGAGGTTGGCCGAGTCAGATATGGAGAAAAGCTAATTTTTAAAATGATTTTTTCGAAAGTGTTTTTGCTAATAATACAAAAAACAACCTGATTTTTATTGAATGTAGAAAAATCTAATGGAATTTCAGTTACAGATAAAAATTATTCACTCATAAGAAAAAGTTGTTTAAAATTAAAATCTTTTCTAAAGCGCAGGGACCTGTTTTAATCCCCTAAAGTTCTAAAGAATTAAGAAGGAGTTAGTGTCCCCGCTCAAAAAATTTTATAATAAATCATTAGAGACAGGAAAAATCCCCCCTCGAGGAAATGGGCAGAATTTACTGCTTTTTTTTAAAAAAGGGGGAAAATCGACCCGGGCAACTAGCCGGTAAGCTTAACTTGCATTCATGCAAAGTGCAGAATCCTTTTATAAGAGATTCGTATCTCATTCACTGATAATAATTTTTTGCTATGCCGCATGGTTTTTGAAAAAAAAAGGCTTGCATATCACAACTACTTAAAATTTAGGGAAGTTTTTATTTAAAGCTAGAAAAAAGTACTCTTTTGATAAATTTACCTTGATTTCCGTAAAGTTTGATACGGTTCCGCTGAGAGTTTTTAAAAAAAAGGGAACATACGGTATAGTAGGTGTTGCTAAAGGGTTTAAGATTTTTTGCAAATAGAAAACAAAGAAAAGAGGGGTAACTGTATGTCGAAGAAAAAGTGTTATGTGGTATTCCCCCAAAGGGGATTTTTAGGACCTGTAGTTTACTTTTTTATAAAGCCCTTTCCCAGATAGGTAAAAGTTTTTGTAAATTTTTGTGATGACACAAAAATATGACAAATCGATAACTAAATAGTCTGAAAAAATTTTTAAATTTGCCCCCCAAAACGTGACAAGGGGAATCTATTTTTTTAATGTTGAAAATGTAAAGTTTTATGTTGGAAAAAAACCCAGAACATAAACAGCATAAAAATAGAGGTGGAAATAGGCTGGACAAAATGTGGAAGAAAATGATCTGGGGTAATCTTTGAAAAAATTTTTATTTTTTGATACTACATTCATAAGGTATAATAAAGCAAACCAAATGTTTGGGTTTTAATCAAAAGAATTTTTATTTACCTAAAAAAAAAATTTTTTTTTAAAGTTAAAAACCCCAGGGTTAGACCGCATTTTGAATATGGAAATATAATCGGTACCCACATTGAAAAGACAGTCAAAGCAATCAAAAGGTACAGAGAAGAGCACTAAAATTTTGAAAAAGTACAAAGGTCTTTATAGATAGATTAAATTACTTAATTTGTACTTTTTAAAAGGAACAAATTAGAGGGGTTTTGATTGAAGTTAAAAAATTTTTCACAACAAAGGGACATACAGTGGGACTTTTTTTTGGGCTTTTAAAACGATAGAACAAAAAATTGGGAAAGCAAAAATTTTTTAAGCATTTCATACAATATGGGAATTCAAGTTCAGTAACAAGTTTTAAAAACTGGAACATTTTTGCCAATGCATTAAATTTGCTAAAAAATACTAATTTTTTTAAGAATTTGCTGGTGAAACTTAAAATTTAAAGTACATTTTAGAAGCTTTGATGAAAAAAAAGGGAAAATTTATTTTGCATGATTTTCAACCTGTCAAAAATTTAAATAACACGGGGGGACATTAAAAGGTTTAAGGGCCCCTATGTAATTGATTACTCCAATTTACACTACTACTATATAGTATAATTTTTTTACTATTTTGAATACTTAATACTTCCCTTCGTAATACACAGTCTTTTGTCCAGTCATAGGCTAGTTCAGTCAAATTACCATCAAATTCAATTTTTTTTTATTAATTATGTTTATTATGATTTTTCTAAAATACATGATATAGTGCCCTTTGGGGTTTTGTTAATTCTTTAAAAAATTTGGTTACACTGTTAATAAATGAAAATTTTCTCAATTAGTTCGGGAAATATCTTATCTTCATTTTTTCCTTCTGCTTTTTTTCTGGGAGCACAAAAAGCATGCTTTTCAAATCATCAACCCATTAAATTTTTATATTTTTGAATAAATCCCCTTATTCCTTCCCTTAAGTTTTGGGAAGTTGTAATTTTTAATCTTTCCGGGATGGTAATCCTTTATTTTAGGGTCTCTTTGTTGCCTTTTTTGAACCTGTTCTGAGCTTCTGTTTGTCTCTTTAGCATTGGGCCATACAGAATTTCCTATTCAAGAACAGGTCTAATAGTGTGTATAAATTGTAAAATGTGCCTTTTGCTGAGTTCAGTGAACAGGGGAAGCCGGCGAACTGAGCTTCCACGTTCCGGCCTCAAAGTTGAGTCCTGAGAGAAACCCAAATGGAAGAAACATAAAGCACAGGTTCTGATGGCCAACCCCCGGAGGAGGCCCACCACATAAGTTTTTACATAATACTGTCGGAAATGTGGCTTGGAATTGCACATCCATACCCCCCCACACCAACAGAGCAAGCAAAACCCCGGGGTTTTTCGGGGAGGGACTTGAAAAAAATGAAAAAGGAGTGAAGGCCAGGCCTAAAAGGCTTTTGCCCGCCTGTACAAAATATTTTTACCCCCATTTGGGATTTTATAATGACAACATTTAAGAGTTTGGGAGACTACTGAGCGAGCCGTAAAGTTGGTGCGCCAGAATACGGAGAACCTCCAGTGGGACACCATGTTCATTTGGATTCCCCGAAAAAATGGTATGGCTCCCTTTAATGGCGGTTTTAAAAAACGGTATACCAAAAACTCACCCCTTTTTGTTGGTAGAGGGGATAAATCTTGGCCTTTCAACGGGGGTTCTGCAGGAGTATACCCTGCGACACGGAAGAAAAAGAAGGTTCATTTTGGAGTAAAATTTTAAATTTTCAAAAATTTATCATTTTAAAGAGTCAGTATCTCCTTCCCGACCCCAGTAGTCAAAACCCCAGTGTACACTTCAGACCTACCTTTTCCCTTTCCCTAAACAGAAACAAGAAACTCTTTCTTTTTTTTCCCTTGATATTTTGTAGAGTGGAATGCATTCCGAGGAGGAGTTTTCGGCATCTTGGTGTCATTCAAAAATCAAGTCTGAAAACATCTACATACTACCTTTTAGCCCCCCCCCCCCCTTTTTTAATTTTTTGCAGCCCAAAAACATTGATGGCAGTTTTGATTGTCTCTCCCCCCACCCTCACCCCCACTTTTTTTGGGTTTGGGGATAGAGAAAACAACCCCCCCCCCACCCTTCAAGTCCCCACAAATTAGAAAAAAAGTGGGCCCCCCTCCCTCTCCTTCCCCCCCCTTTTACAAGAAAAGGGAAAATCTTTGGGAAAACAGGCTTTTACAGGAATAAGAGGGACTATTACTTAAAATCGTTTCCCTTTGAAAGTTTGCTTTAGATTTACATCTTTGTGTGAATATCATGCTTGACTAGGGAAATGTTAGGCATTTGAGCTGCACTGACAATCTTTAAAAAATTAAGACTTGAGATTAGATATCAGAAAAAAGCTTTAAGAACATTGCCTGATCCACCGTGAAAATTTTCAAATCTATCTGGGGTTTCCCCCCAATGCTTGAATTGATTTCAAGAAAAAGTCAGAGGCAAGCTGTGGGGGAGGTTTACCCGAACTACCCTCGACCAAAATTAAGACTTCAGTTCCAGGGCAGTAGCCCCTTTTTGGGGGACCTGTGCATGAGGGCCCCCTTGGACCCCATGTATAAAGTATTGAAAAGGGGTGCTAAACAAAGCTCTAGACTACCCTAAAAAAAACCCATACAAAAGAGTCACCCCCTGTGTAACTTTTAATTATTATGTTTCCTTGACCACATCAAAAAAAGGAAGTCACCCTTCCCCACATTTCTTGGGATAAATGTTCCAAAAATGGTTTTTAAACCCTCTTTTAGACACCATAAAAAGGGGATCACCCCTGAAACTATTTTATCTGGTCTTCCCCCCCCCCCTTTTCCCCCCCATCCCCCAATTATCAGATGTCCCCGGAGCGGCATAGTTTCTTCCCCCTTTGTGGGGGGCCTGATTCCTCTCCTCCCTCTCTCTCTCTCTCTTCTCTCTTCTTCCTCTCTCTCTCTCTCCTCTCTTTCCCCTCTCTCTCTCTCTCCCCCCCTTTTTCTTCTTTATGGGGGGAAGATTCTAGTTCAAGCACGCAGAAACAAGTTTAAAACCCAGAAACTGCATAATGAAAAAGGGGTCCAGTTTTGTTTAGTACAGTTTTTTACTGCTTTTTTTTTGAAAAAATTCAAAATGATTTAAAGTGCATTTATGGTGTATATTAACTTCTCAAAAAAAATATATTCCCTGCAGATCACTTTTTTGTATAAGTTTTTAAAAAACTTTGGTTCCTTGATTTCTTTTTTACTTTAAGCTGTGTTTTTTATGGGGGGGGGGGGGGGGGGGGGGGGGGGGTTCAGCATAATACAATTTTAGTAATTTTTTTTATTGGACAGGACATGCAGTATGAAAATTTTTTTTAAATGAAAAAGATAACCTAAAAAAGGGTTAAAAGTAAAGAAGAATCTTGTAAACGAAAGAAGTAACCTCAAAACCTTTTGTGCTCCAAACTTTGTAACCTAAAAATGCAAGTCTGTCCCCCACATTCATATTCTTATTCCCGCATTTTTTTTCATGAATTTCTGTTTTGCACCCCCGTTTTAAGAACAAAATCTTTCTATGAATGGATCCCGCGTGAAAGAGGAAAAATTTAAATTATACTTTTTGATATGTTTTTTTTATATAAAGGTGGCCCCGATTCATTAAAAAAAAAAAATATACAATATGAGATTTGAAAAATAAAAAGGGGGTCACAACAACCCCCCAAAATCCTTTCCCGTACTATACTTTTTAAGACTTTTTTATAATTTTCCCTCAAATTCATTGAAATTCTTTTTTCCTCATGCACTACTTTGCACCCTAGTCGAAAAAACCCTTTTAACCTCCTCTTAGATTTTAAATCTGTTGTCACAGTGGAAAGGCCTCTGTCACTCAAAAAAATGAACCCGTAACACTCGCCAAACATTTTTAAAATACATGATTGCTGGGGTAAAAGCTGGGAACCCCAAAATCACACTTTTTACCCACCTGAAGAAAAAACCTGGGCTTTCTAGCGTAGGTATTTCTTAAACAAGTAATATTCAAAACCTTTAGGGGACAGCCCCGATGTGCCCTTTTTGGGCCTGGGATAAGCAAAATTATTTATTTACCCTTGAGGCAACCAAATTATTATTCTCATTCTTTTCGTAAACTTAGTTGATACCTGTCAAAAACCTTTAACGTCTAAATACGCAGCATCTACGGTGGGACCCTTACCAGAAGGACATTTAGTCACTTTAGTCGCAAAGCAATTTTTGTAATACAAAACATTTTTTGGTCTTTGACACTTTGGGTATACCCTGAAATATGAGTTCCCCCCATCTACTAGACAAAGAAGAGACATTACCAATCCTGTCCTTAAAAAAATAACTCACTAAATCCCAAACTGTCCAGACGAGGTCATCTGGATGGGGGGGTTTAACAGGCCAGCAAAAAGCTATATCCGGTTGTTTAGTGCAAAAATGGATCGCTGTGCTGCCAAACAAAGGAACGCACAAATTACAAGAAACAAAAATGCGTTGTGTCCCCCTGGGGCTTTTTCAGGGAAAAAAACCTAAAAAAATAAAAAAAAAAGGGTGAACATTACCTTGGATCGGTGCATTTCATATCCCCTATGTATATCATTATTTCCATATATGTCCCCCCATTTTATCTACCCAATTCAGACCGTTTTCATTTTCTGAGTAGCTTCCCGGAAGTCTTGTAAGCTAGAAAGTTTAATGCCATCAAAAAGCCAAAAAAATATGCAAAAAAAAAAAACCTTTATTTTTCGTAAGATGTGCAACTTTACTTTAAGATAAAAAAAGGGAATGTAATTTGAAATAATTCAAATCTTTTAAATATGAGTGTAACATGTATCTGTAATGATAATATGTCATATTTTTTTGTATTTGGGTGTTTTATGACTTGTATGAGGATGTAATGTATGGTTATATACGGTGTAAAGAATCTAGTGTATGTTTATGTATTTTTACTTAGTGTAGCTAATATCATTTTTTGAATGTATTTACTCTTCAATTTTTTGTTTTTTTTTACATTATTAGTTAGGTTTTTTATTATAGTTTATTATTTTGAAAAAAATCCCCTGAACACACTGTTGGGCCCGCAAAATTAAGGCAGACATAATTGTTCACAGTTCAGGGGGAGATTAAGGGGGGAGGGGAGAGACGAAGGAGGCAGGGAGGCAGAGGGGTAAAGAGGAAAGGGAAAAAAAAAGTACTCAGGATTAGTTCTGTAAAAGATTTATTTTCAATACCCTTTTATCCAAACCCTTCCCCTTTGGGGCCCCTTCGATGTGCTGTTTACAACAGAACGTGGACAGGGAAAGAAAAAAACTTTTGGGAAAGGGGGGAAAGCTAAAGGTTACAGGGTGGGGGAAGGAAGGATTTATGGGTGTTGATTTAGATGGAAATTAAAAAAAACTAAAAAAGTCAAAAAAAAAGAAGGAAAAAAAAAAACAAGCGGGCAAACAAACAAAAAAAAAACCCCCAGTAAATTCAAATTTTTTATTGAAATTCACAAAAAAAAACCTTTAATAAAAAGTTTTACAAATTGAGTATTTTTTCAAGGGACCTTTCAAAAAAAAGCCAAATTTATATTATTTTTATTTACAAACATTTGTTTACTTTCTTGGGCACACCAAAAAGCCTGGGCTTTAGGGCA
>CM031598.1:19278922-19386292 GCA_018398815.1 Conus ventricosus
CCACACACCGTCATGACAGGCTCTGAAAGCAGCTGCCAAGGGACCTCCGTTCATTGTCTGGTCCAAAAGACTGAACCACACTGCCCTTCAACGTTCACTATGAGATTCAGGCGAAAGACCAGGATTCTGTTGGTTTCTGGGCCCCAGAGCGTTACCCAGCATGGAGACCTTCACACTGTCTGCCTCCTCCTTGTCCCTTCACTCAAGTTTGGGAGACCTTTCAAAGTAAGGGGGGGGGGGGGGGGGGGGGGGGGGGGGGGGGGGGGGGTGGGGGGGGGGGGGGGGGGGGGGGGGGGGGTTAAAAAAAGCACAAAGAATCGGGGTATATCCCGGTAAAATACCCTTTCAATTCCTCTGGCCTACGCACATCTTACCAAAGTGTGCGAGCTCACAGAACCACAGGAAATGTCTTTTGATTACAATTTTGAGCAAGTGCAACATACACACATAAATGCAAAAGACACACATACACACAAAACATTTAGCAAATATACAATATATATATATATTAGCATGTATACAACATATTCAACACACACACAGACACAAACATAGTACATGAAACAAAAAAAAACAAAGTTTACCTCTCTCTCTCACAAATGCTCCACACACTCACACAATTGCGTGCGTGCAAACAACACACACACCACACACACACACCACCACACACACACACACCACCCCACACACAATATACACACACACACACACAAATGCAAACAGACACACCAAGCAAGCAGACCCACAGCCAAGAGAGCTGTGTGTTCCAACCTACCCTTCTTTGTCTGGTTTCTTTCTTCGTTTCTTCACCTTCTGTGGCATCAGTTTCTGGACATCCCTCTGGGACTGCCCCACCCCCCCACACTCTCTGCAGTGACACCCAAGGCATCAAACGGGTGCAGTGACACACCAAGGTGTCAAACAGGTGCAAGTGACACACCAAGGCGTCAAACAGTAAACACAACAGTCAGCCAGACTTTGGCCAGAAAACTTTATGAACATGGCTCTCTGGTTCTGCTATTTACATTCAACTAAAGTCAAAACTCCTTGGTGGTGAGAATCGTGAGCAGAATAAAAACATGGTTTGGATGTATCCGTATTATTCTAATGACTTTCTTTTCATGAGAACAATTCCTACTAAAATCTTTTCAACTTTTCCACTCTATGGCAACCGTCCCCCATAATCCACCAAACTACCATCTGCCCTATCTCACCAGTCCACAGAAACCCTACATTTCCTTCCCATGGGGGACACTGGGGAACCTTTGAGCTTTAAGATGTCCCTATTAAGACTGACGTTGTTGAAAAAATGGCTGGGCTTTGCTTGGGGAGGGGTGGGGGGATTTCAAACTCGTGTTGTGTGGGGACTAGGAGTGACAGTGGTAGACAGATGTCTGTTTTGTTTCCCATGACTGTGGTCAATGGGGGAAAGTCTGGGCACCGCTGAATCAAGGACGACTGTCCATTCATCATGATCGTGGACTTTGAGATGACAGACGTCTTTCTCACTCCCTCTCTCAAAGAAGTAAAAACGACAGACATGTCCTCTTTCCTTGCTCTTTCTGTCAGTCTCAGAGCTGGCATAACCTGAACTAGCTGTACAAATGATGGACAGCTCTCCCTTCCCCCCCTCCTCCACCCACCCTCTCTCTCTCTCTCTCTCTAGACCTGACCTCAAACTGCAGCCCAGTTTTCCAGCACCATCAGTCTTTTCCTCCTTCTCCTGACGGACTTCAAGCGGTTGTTGGCGCGCCGGAATACCGTCCTTGCCTTGATGACGGAGTCGTCCTCCCCTGTGCCCTTCTCAAAGTTGGCGTAGCTGATCCACACCTGGGAAGAAACAGGAAAATTAAACTCTGGCACTGGAACTGATCAAAGCTGGGACAGACACATGCTGTCCTGCAGTTATGTATCAGCTGCAGGGTTCATAATAAAAACTTTTCACAAACTTTGAAGCTCAGCTGGACTTTTTTCCAACTCACTGTACACTAAAAACCGCTTGTAAGATGCTCTAAAAACAAACCAAAATCATCGTACATTGAAGATGCTTGCAAGTCATTCTAAAATAAACACTTACCCATAACCCTAAACTTTACTTCACATAAGTGGCTATATGAAAGGTTCAATGAATAAAATCAGGCTACACTCATCATGCATGCAGCGTTGGTAGAGTCCAATTTCTTATGTATCTCCAAAAACATTAAAAAGCTACAGCAGTCTTTCTATGTTGGAAACTTAACTCCCTTGCAACAACCACAGAACCCCCTTGACCACAGGAAAACCCCCTGTAGCATCAATCATGAGAAACGCCAGTCAACAAGTAGTTCCTACTTCTAGAAGGTCAGCATGCGGTTTCCTTTCTTTTCAATGTAAAAAAAAAATCAATTTTTAAACTTACAAAGACCAACAGAAAGATATAGCATTATCCCCCCCAAAAGGCATCATATAAAGCGATTCCTAAACAACGCCCAAACTCAATTTTGTCCCTCCTCAACCAGATCCAGCTGCGTCTTCCTGTGTCTTCATGATTTTTAAAAAGAAAAAAAAAAGACAAAGTTGGACCCCCTCACCTTGACATGCTGTGTGCCGTGTCAGCAGCTGTTCATACAGCATGCGAGTGTGCTCAAATCTCCTGCTCCACCTCAAAGTCGATTGAAAGCCTTCCACAGCACCTCCGGCATGTCCGCTGGGTCCCGGTTCACTGCCAGGCTGGGAAGAGGCCCGCGCCCGCTCCATGTCGCCCAGGATCGTCTCCAGTTCCCCGTACTGTCACACAGCCAGGACATTAGGGCTTGTTGCTGGGCCTGTCGTGCCCCAAATTCTCTTTTGGCTAAAACATGCATTCCTTCCATCTAAATCTGTTTATGATATGAAGTAATGGGGACACAAAAGTGTAACTACCTCTCATGAGCCCCAGAGGGATTTACAAATAAGAAAAACAGAACAGTTATAAAAAAAACACAAAAAACAGAGGCATGTCAATTAGAAAAGATGATACGTCTTAGTGCATACAGTCACATGAACCCACACCCAGCTACACAGAACAAGACCAACATACACACAAAAGACTAAAAAAACGTGCATATTTTTCACATTGTCAGTGTCTGATTCTTCTCGTTTCTGAAAAAAAGAAAATATCCATTTTTTGTCGCTTTTTTTTTTTTACCATGGTAGCACATGTAGACTAAGACCACGAGTGACCCGACTCATAGGTGTAACCTATACGGTTTTCCCGTAATTGCTGTACGGGAAACCTACAATTTCGGGTCTGTACGGCCAAAATTACAAGTTTCAATATGGGTTAAAAATGATTTATACGGGCTAATCTTAAATCACTGAGGCAAATTGCGAGGTGAATAAATTTTCCATAGCTGACGACACGGATTTTTGCACTGAAAGGTTAATGAGCATTTTCCTGTGCGCAATGAAGAACAGAGAAGAAGAAGAAGACCCTGGTGTTATTTCTCTTGAAGTGAAGTTCTGCCAGTTCTACTTTTTGATAACTTCACCGATTTTGTGAAAGGGAAATTGGTATGATTGGAATAGAAAAAATTGGGTTCACAGTAAACTAATGGTTTTTATCCCCGCACCCCCCCCCAAAAAAAAAGGGAAAAAAAAAAATTTGGGGTTTTTTTTGGGGGGGGGGGGGGGGAAAAAAATTTTTTTCCCCAAAATCTGTTTAAAAGGGGGGGGGGGGGGGGCCCTTTTTTAAAAAATTTAAAAAAGGAAAAAAAATTTTTAAAAAAAAAAAAAAAAAAAAAAAAAGGGGGAAGGGGGGGGGGAAAAAAAAAATTAAAGAAAAAAAAAAATTTTAAAAAAAAAAAAAATTAAAAAAATTTTTTTAAAAAAAAAATTTTTTTTGTTTTTTTTTTTTCCCCCCCCCCCCCCAAAAAATTTTTTTTTCCCCCCCCCCTTTTTTCCCCCAAAAACAAAATTTTTTTTTTTAACCCAAAAAATTTAAAAAAACCCCCCTTTTCCCCTTTTTTTTTTAAAAAAAAAAAAAAAAAAAAAAAAATTTTTGGAAAAAATTTGGGGCCCCGGGGGGGGAAAAGAAAAAAGGGGGGGGGGAAAAAAAAAGGGGGGGGGGAAAATTTTTTTTTGGGAAACCCCCTTTTTAAAAAAAAAAAATTTTTTAAAAAAACCCCCAAAAAAAAAAACCCCCCCCCCAAAAAACCCCCAAAAAAAAAAGGGGGGGGGAAAAAAGGGGGGGAAGGGGGGAAAAAAAAAGGGGGAAAGTGGGGGGGGGAAAAAAATTTTAACGGAAAGGTCGGGGTTTTTAAAGGGTGGGGGAAAAAAAAAGGGGGGGGTTAAAAACGGGGGGAAAGGTTTAAAAAAAACCCTTTAAAACCCCCCCAAAAAAAATTTTTTCCCCAAACAAAAACCATTGCCAAAAAAAAAAACCCCCCCCCCCCCGGGGGGGGGGCCCCCCCAAAAAAAAAGGTATTTTAAAAAAAGGGAAAAAAAATTTTTTTAAATTTTTTTTTTTAAAAAAAAAATTAAAAAAAAATTTTTTTAAAAAAAAAGGGGGGAAAAAACCCCCCAAAAAAAAAAGGGGTTAATTAAAAATTTTTTTTGGGGCCCCCCCAAACCCCCCCCCCTTTCCCCAAAAAAATTTCCCCAAAAAAATTTTTAAAAAAAATTTTTAAAATTTTTTAAAATTTCTTTTTCCCCCTTTGGCCAAAAAAAAAAATTTTTTAAAAATTTTAAAAAAAATTGGGTTTTTTTTTTAAAATTTTTTAAAACCCCCCTTTTTTTTCCCCCCCTTTTTTTTTTAAAATTTCCCCCGGGGTTTTTTTTGGGGCCCTTTTTTTAAACCCCCTTTTAAAAAAAAACCAAAACCCAAAAAAAAAAAAAAAAAAAAATTAAAAAAAAACGGTTAAAAAAAAAAAACCCAAATTCCCCCCCCCAAAAAAAAAACCCCCCAAAAAAAAAACCCAAAAAAAAAAAAAAAACCCCCCCCCCCCCCCCCCAAAAAAAAAAAAACCCCAAAACCCCCAAAACCAAACTTTTTTTTTTTAAAAAAACCCCCAAACCCAAACCCCCCCCCCCCCCCAAAAAAAAACCCAAAAAAAACCCCCCCCAAAACCCCGGTTCCCCCCCCCCCTTTTTTTTTTTAACCAAAACCCAACAAAAAAAACCCCCCCCCAAAAAGCAAAAAAAAAAAAACCCCCCCCCCCCAAAAACCCAAAAAACCAAAACCAAAAAAACCCCCTTTAAAAAATTAAAAAAAATTTGGAAAAAATTTTTTTTTGGGTGTTTTTTTAAAATTTTTTTAAAAAAAATTTTTTTCCCCCCCCCCAAAAAAAAAAAAAATTTTTTTTTTTGGGAAAAAAAATTTTTTTTTTTTTAAAATTTTAAAAAAAAAAAAAAAAAACCCCCGGGGAAAAAAAAAAAAAAAGGGAAAAAAAAAAACCCCCCCCCCCCTTCCCAAAAAAAAAATTTTTTTTAAAAAAAAAAAAACCCCCCCCCTTCCCAAAATTTTCCCCCCCCCCCCCCCAAAAAAAAAAAAAAACCCCCCCCCGGGGGGAAAAAAAAGGGGGGGGAAAAAAAATTTTAAACAAAAAAAAAAAAAACCCCCGGGGGGAAAAAAAAAATTTTTCCCCCCGTTTTTTTTTTCCCAAGGGGAAAAAGAAAAAAGGGGGGTTTTTTTTAAAAAAAAAACCCCCCGGAACCCCCCCCCCCCCCCCGCCCCCCCCCGGGGGGGGGCCCAAAAGGAAAAGGGGGGGGGTTTTTTAAAAGGGGGGGTTAAAAAAACCCCCTTTTTTAAAAAAACCAAAAAAAAATTTTTTTTAAAATTTTTTTTTAAAAAAAAAAAAAAAAAAACCAAAAAAAAAAAAAAAAAAAAGGGGGGGGGGGGGGAAAAAAAAAAAATTTTTTTTTTGGGGGGGGGAAAAAATTAAACGGGAAAAAAACCCCCCCCCTTTTTTTTTGGGGAATGTTGGGGGGGGAAAAAGGAATTTTGGGGTTTTTTTGGCCCCCTTTTTAAAAAAGGGAAATTAGGGGGAATTTTTGGGGGGGGGGCCCCCCCAAAAAAATTTTGGGGGGGAAAAAAAAAAGGTTTTTTAAAAAAATTTGCCCCCTTTTTTTTTTTTAAAAAAAAATTTTCCCCCCTTTTTTTTTAAAAAAAAAAAAAAAAAAAAACCCCAAAAAATTTTGGGTTTTTAAAAAAAAATTTTAAAAAAAAATTTTTTTTTTTTTTAAAAAACCCGGAAAAAAAAAATTTTTTGGGGTTTTAAAGGGGCCAAAATTGGGGGGGTTGGGGGGGTTTTTTCCTTTGGGGGAAAATTTTTTTTTGGGAAAAACAAAAAGGGCCCCCTTTAAAGGGGCCCCCAAAAAAAAAAAACCAAAAAAACCAAAAAATTTTTTAAAAATTTTCCCCTTTTTTTTTCCCAAACCCTTAAAAAAAATTAAAATTTTTTTTTTTTTAAAAAAAGGCCAAATTTTTTTTTTTTTCCCCCCGGTTTTTTTAAAAGGGAAAAAAACCCCGGACAAAAAAATTTTTAAAAACCCCCCCCCCCAAAATTTTTTGGGGGGGTTTCCGGGGGAATTCCTTTTTTTTTTCCCCCCCCCCCCCAAAAAAAAAGGGAATTTTTTGGGGGCCCCCCACCCAAAAAAAGGGCCCCGAAAAAAAAAAAAAAAAAAAAGGGGGGGGGAAAAAAAAAAAAAACCCCCCAAATTTTTTTTAACCCCCCCTTTAAACCCTTTTTTTTTTCCCCCGGGGGCCCCCTTTTTTTAAACTTTTTTTTTTAAATTTTTTTTTTGGGGTTTTATTTAATTTTGTATTATTTTTTTTTGGGGGGTTTTGTTCACAAAGTTATGCACAAATACTATTACCCTCCAAAAAAAAAAAAAATTTTTAAAAAAAAAGCTTAAAAATTTTTTTAAGCAACCAAAATTTTCCCCCCTTTTTTTTTTAAAAAAAATTTTTTAAAAAATTAATCTTTTTTTTTTTTTTAAATTTTAAAAAATAAAATTTAAAAAAATTTTTTTTTTTTTTGGAAAAAAAAAAAAATTTAAAAATTTTCCCCAAAAAAATTTTTTTTTTTTTAAAAAAAAATTTTTTTCCCCCCCCAAAAAAAAAATTTTTTCCCCCAAAAAAAAATGAAAATTTTAAAAAAATTTTAAAATTTTAAATTTTTTTTTAAAAGGGGGCCCCCTTTTCCCGGGGGGGCCCCTTAAATTTTTTTTTAAAAAAAAAATTTTTTCCCGGGCCTTTTGGGGGGAAAAAAAACCCCCCCCCCTTTTTAAAAAACCCCCCCAAAACCCCCCCACCCCTTTTTCCCCCCCTTAAAAAAAAAGGGGTTTTTTTTTCCCAAAGGGGGAAAAAAAAAAACCCCAAAACCCCTTTTAAAAAAAAAATTTTTTTTTTTAAAAAAAAAAGGGGGAAGGGGCCCCCCCCCCCTTTTTTTCCCCCCCCAAAAGGGCCTTTTTTTTCCCCCCTTTTTCCCCCCCCCCGGGGGGGGGCCCCCCCGCCCCCAAAAAAAAAAACCCGGGTTTTTTCCCCCCCCCAAAGGGGTTTTTTCCCCCCCCGGGGCCCCCCCCCCAAAAAAAAAAAAAAAGGGTTTGGCAGCCCCCCCCCCAAAAAAAAAAAGGGCCCCCCCCAGGGCCCCCCCCCCAAAAAAGGGGGGCCCCCCCCGCCCCCAAAACCCCCCCCAAGGTTTTAAAAAAAACCCCCCCCAAAAAAAAAAAATGGGTTTTTGGCCGGCCCCTTTTCCCCCCCCCCCCAAAAGGGGGGCCCCCCGGAAACCCGGGCCCCCCACCGGGCCCAAAAAAAAAAAGGCCCAAAACCCCAATTTTTTTTCCCCCCCCCCCCCCCTTTTTTTTTTTAAAATTTTTTTCCCCCCTTTTTTTTTTTTTTTCCCCCCCCCTTTTTTGGATTTTAAAAAAAAAAAAAAAGGGGGGGGGCCCCCAAAAAAAAGGGAAAAATTTTTTGGGGGGGTTTTGGCCCCCCCCGGGGGGGGCCCCCCCCCCCAAAGGGGGGTTTTTTAAAACCCCCCAAAAAAGGCCCCAAAAACCCCCCCCAAAAAGGGGGGGGGAAAAGGGGGAAAAAACCCCCCCCCGGGGGGGGGAACCCACCCCGGGGGGGAAAAAAAAAACCCCAAAAAAAAAAAATTTTTTTCCCCCCAAAGGGGTTAATTTTAAAAAAAAAAACCAAAACCCAAAACCTTTTTTTTTCCCCCCCCCAAAAAAAAACCCCCCAAAAAACCCAAAACCCCCTTTTTTTTTAAAACCCCCCCGGGGGGGGGGTTTTTTTTTTCGGGAAAACCCCAAAAGGGGGTTTTTAAAAAAAAACCCCCCCAAAAAAAAAAAAAAAAACCCCCCCGGGGGAAACCCCACAAGGGGCCCCCCGGGAAAAACCCCCCCCCCCGGGGGGGCCCCCCCGGGGAAAATTAAAAGGGGGGAAAAAAAACCAAAAACCCCCCCCCCAGGCCCCCCCCAAACACCCCAACCCCCTTTTTCCCCCCCCCCCCCAAAAAAATTTTTTGCCCGGGCCCCCCAAAAAAAAACCCCCCAAAATTTTTTTAAAAAAAAAAAACCCCCCCGGGAAAGGGGGGAAAACCCCGGGGAAAATTTTTTTTTTTAAAAGGGCTTTAAAAAACCCCCTTTTTTTTCCCCCCCGGGGCCCGGGCCCTTTGGGTTTTCCCCCCAAAACCCCGGGGCCCCTTTTCCCCCCCCCCTTTTTTTTTTTAAAAACCCCCCCAAAAAAAAAATTTTTTTTTCCCCCCCCCTTTTTTTTTTAAAAACCCCCAAAAAAAAAATTTTGGGGTTTTTTTCAAAAAATTTTTTTTTTTGGGGCCCCCCCAAAAACCCCCCCCCCAAAAAAAGGGCCCCTTAAAACCCCCCTTTTTTTTTTTTAAAGGGGTTCCCTAAAATTTTTAAAATTTTTAAAAAAGTTTTTTTTGGGGGAAAAGGGTTTGGGGGGTTTGGGCCGGGGCCCCAAAAATTTTTTCCCCGGGGTTTTTTCCCAAAAACCTTTTTTTTTAATTTTTTTCCCCCCCCCTTTTTTTTGGGGGGTTTTTTTCGGTTTTTTTAAATTTTTTTTTTTTTTTTTGGGGGGGGTTTTTTTTTGTTTTTTTTTTCCCGGGGTTTTTTTTTTTTCCCCCTTTTTTCCCCCCTTTTTTTTTTCTTGTTTTTTTTTTAAAATTTTTTTTTGGGGGGTTTTTTTTTTTTTAAGTTTTTTTTAAAAAAAAAAAATTTCCCCTTAAAAAATTTTTTTTTTTTTTCCCCCCTTTTTGGTTTTTTTTTTTGGGGGGGGGGCCCCCCCCAAATTTGGGAGCAGGGGGGTTTTTTTTTTTCCAAAAGGGGGGGCCAATTTTTTTTGGGGTTTTTTGGGGGGGGGCCCGGGGGGGTTTTTTTTTTTTTTTTCCCCCCCCCCAAAAAAAAACCCCCCCCCCCCCCCAAAAAAAAAAAATTTTTCCCGGATTTTAACCCCGTTCCCCCCCCCCCCGGGGGGACCCCCCTTCCCTTTCCCCCCCAAAACCCCCCCCCAAAAAAGGTTTTAAAAAAATTTTTAAAACCCCCCGGGGGGGGGGGCCCCCCCAAAAAAACCCCAAAAAAAAATTTTTTTTTTTGGGTTTAAAAATTTTTTAAAAGGGGCCTTTTTGGGGGGGGAAAAAAAAAAAAAATTTTCCCAAAAAAACCCCCCCAAAAAAAATTTTTTTTTTTTGGGTTTAAATTTAAAAGGGGGGTTTTTAAAAACCCCCCCCCAAAAAAGGGCCCCCTTTTTTTTGGGGTTTTTTGGCCTTTTTCCCCCAAAGGTTCCAAAATTTTTTAATTTTTGGGGGGAAAAAAAAAAAGGGAAAAAAACCCCCTTTTTTTTTTCCCCCGGGCCCTTTTTTTTCATTTTTTTTAAAAAAAAGGAAAATCAAAAAATTTTTTATTTAAAACCCCTTTTAAAAAAAAAAAACCCTTTTTAAAATTTTTTTTTTAAAACCCCAAAAAAAAAAAATTTTTTCCCCCAAAAAAAAAAAAAAAAAAAATTTTTTTTAAAAAAAAAACCCGGGAAAAAGGGAAAAAGAAAAAAAAACCCCCTTTTAAAAAAAACCCCCCCAAAAAAAGGGGTTTCCAAAAAAGGGGTTTTTTCCCCCCAAAAATTTTTTTTTAAATTTCCCCCGGGGTCCCGGGGGTTAAAAAGGGTTTCCCCCAAAAAAAAAATTTTTTTTAAAAAAAAGAAATTCCCCCCAAAAAGGCCAAAAAATTAAAAAAAAAGGGGGGAAAAAAAAATTTTTTTGGAAAATTCCCCCAAAAAAAAAAAAGGAAAACAACCAAAAAAAATTTCCCCCCTTTTTTTTTAAAAACCCCCGAAAAAAAAATAAAAAAAACCCCAAAAAATTTTTTTTTTTTTTTCCCTTTTTTTCCCAAAAACATTTTTAAACCTTTAAAAAGGGAAAAAAAAGGTTTTTTTAAAAAAAAAAATTTTTTTTTTTTTTTAAAAAACCCCCCCCCCTTTTTTCCCCCCTTTTTTTCCTTTAAAAAAAAAAAAAAAAGGGGGGGGCCCCCCCCCCCCCCCCCCCCTTTTTTTTTTTTTTTAAAAATTTTTCCCCTTTTTTTTCCCCCCTGGGGGTTTTTGGGGGGGACAATTTTTTTGCCCGGGGCCCCCCCCCTTTTTTTTTTCCAATTTTTGGGGTTTTTGGGGGAATTTTTGGTTTTTTTTTTTTCCCCAAAATTTTCCCCAAAAGGCCTGGGGTTTTTTTTTTTTTTTGCCCCCCTTTTTAAATTTTTGGAAAAAAGGGGGGAAAAGTTTAAAAAAAAAAAAAGGTTTTTTTAGGTTTTTTTTTTGGCCCCTTTTTGGGGGTTTTTCCCCTTTTTTTTTTTAAAAAATTTTAAAAAATTTAAAAAACCCCTTTAAAAAGGCCCCCCCCCCCCCCCCCTTTTTTTGGGCCCCCCCCCAAATTTTCCCCCCTTCCCCCCCCCCAAAAAAATTTTCCCCAAAAAAAAAAAAGGGGTTTTTTTTTTTTGGGGGGGGGTTTTTTTTTTCCCCCCCCCCCTTTCCCCCCCCCGGGGGGGGGCCCCCCCCCCCCCAAAACCCCCCCCTTTTTAAAATTTTTTCCCTTTTTTTTTTTTGTGTGTGTGTGTGTGTGGGGTTTTTTTGGGGGGGGTTTTTTTTTTTTTTTTTTGGGGGGGGGGTGTGTGGTTTTTGTGTTTTTTTTGGGGGGGTTGTGTTGGGGTGTGGTTTTTGTTTTTGGGGGGTTTGGGGTTGGTTTGGGGGGGGGGGGGTGGTTTTTTTGTGGGGGTTTTTTTGGGGGGGTTTGTGTGTGGTTTTGTGTTTTTTTTTGTTGGGGGTTTTTTGGGGGGGTTTTTTTTTTTTTTGGGGGGGGGGGGTTTTTTTTTTTGGGGGGGGGGGTTTTTTTTTTTTTTGGGGGGTTTTTTGGGGGGGGAAAAAAAAAATTTTTTTTGGGGGGGGTTTTTTTGGGGGGTTTTTGGGGGGGTTTTTTTTAAAATTTTTTTTTTTTTTTTAAAAATTTTTTTAAAAAATTTTTTTTTTGGGGGCCCCAAAATTTTTTGGGGGCCCCCCTTTTTTGGGGGTTTTTTTTCCCCCCCGGGAAAAATTTAAATTTTTTAAAAAAAAAAAACCTTTAACCTTTTTAATTTAAAAAAAAAGGGGGGGGGCCCAAAAACCCCCCCCCTTTTCCCCCCCCCCCCCCCTTTTTTTTTTTTTTGGGGCCTTTTTTTTTTTTTTTAAAAATTCCCCCCCCAAAATTTTTTTTTTTTTGGGGGGGGGGGGGGGGGGGGGTTTTTTGGGGGGGGTTTTTGGGGAAAAACCCCCCCCTTTTTTTGGGGGGTCCCAAAAAAAAAAAAAGGGTTTTTAAAGGGCCCCCCAAAAAAAATTAAAAAAAAAAAATTAAAACCCCCAAAAAAAGGGGGGCCAAACCCCAAAAAAAATTTTTTAAGGGGTTTTTTTAGGGAAAAAAAAAGAAATTTTTTTTAAAAAAAAAACCCCCCCCAAAATTTTTTTCCCCCCCCCGGGGGCTTTAAACCCCCCCTTTTTTAAAAATTTTTAAAAAAAAAAATTTTTTTAAAAAAAAAAACCCCCCCCCAAAAAGGGGTTTTTTTTTTAAAATTTTTTTAAATTTTTTTAAAAAGGAAAAATTTTTTTTTTTTAAACTTTAAAAAATTTTTAAAAAACCCCGGGGAAAAAAAAAAAAAAAAAAAAAAAAAACCCCCGGGAAAAATTTTTTAAAAAAAAAAAAACCAAAAAATTTTGGAAAAAATTGGGAAAAAGGAAAAAAAAAAGACATTTAAACCCTTTTTTAAAAAATTAAAAAGGGGTTTGGGGGTGGGGCGGGGAAAAAGGGGCCCGGGGGGGGTTTGGGTTTGGGGAAAAGATTTTTTAAAAAAAAAAAAAAACCCCTTTTTTGAAAGGGGGAATTTTTTTTCCCCCCTTTTAAAAAAGGGGGGGAAAAAAAAAGGGTTTTTTTGTTTTTTCCCCCTTTTTTTTTTTAAAAACTTTAAAGGGGGGGTTTTGGGGAGATTTCCCCAGGGTTTAACCCCCCCGGGGGGGGGAAAAAAAAGGAAACCCCCCAAAAAAAAAAAAACCCCCCCCCAAAAAAAGGGGAAAATTTTTTTAAAACTTTCCGGGGGGTTTTTTTTTTTAAAAAAAATTTCCCCAAAAAAGGGTTTTTCCCACAACCAGATCCCCATCCAAACATTTCTTTTTCAAAAACTTAGAATTGAAATGGAGTGGTGGGGGGAGAAGGGATAGCCCAGTTGTGTTTCAGTGCAGTCACATATTCAAATAACAACATAGCAAGAATGTCCAGCACCATTCATGTGGACTTGAAGCACCAACAGAACTAGGCTGGAAAATGCAGGAATCCAGACAGGCATGTTCACTCCCCATGAAAAGGAGAGGAACTGAAGTGAAACGCTCATACAGGAAGTTACTTTGATCAAGGGCGCTCAGTCTGGAGGAACAAAAGTAATGAATCATAGTGCATGAGAATTCAGCTCCACCCCCAACCTCCTCCTCCCCACCCCCTTTTTTTAAACATACTTATTTAAGGGCATTGTTATTTTTCTTTAACATACCTATTTTGCGGGTATTGTTAATGTCAAATACGAATAAGGCATTTGTTTGGACACTGAAATCACACTCTATCATATCATGTCACGGATGATTTTTCAAATAATTTTTCTTTTTAACTTTTAATTACTGCACACAAACAAATAATGTTTATTTACTCTTATTCTATGAAATAATTATCATTATATAATCAAGGATCATTCTAAAAAAACAAAGATAACTTCAGACTCAATTCACCCTTTGCATCTTAAAACTTGACAAAAACAACTAGGCAATCAGTTGTCACTATCAATATTTGCAGAAATTCATGTGGATTTATTTGTCTCAATACATGACACATGCAAAAGTGTCAAAAAAACCACAAGCATCTATAATGCATATGAATGTTTGTGCATTCATGTATACCATTACCTATCCATACACATGCATGAATGAATGTGCTGTACACACATTCCTTAGTACAGACGATACATCACCTGCAATGTTGCCAGCATTTCTTCCATGTAGGTGTACTTGTACCAGAACTGGTTAGCCCGGGGCAAAATGGTCACTGCCCTGTCCCAGATGTTGCGAGCGTGATTGATCTGCCGGTTCCTGGGGAAGGAGACACAAAGAGTAGAAAGCCAATCAACAGTGCTAAAAGGAAGATCGTCAACACACAGAACAAGCACAGAAGAAAACCTCTGTTGAAGACCTCTGATCACAAACTCTGGAAACTTTAAAAAGTATGAAAACCATACCATGAACTGTAGCCAAGTTCCTGGTCATTTGGTATGTGTTCGTACATAAATATGCTGACCGAATAGAAATGTCTTATAAAAGCGCTTGAAAACTGAAGGATTTTCAAGCTTCATTTTTTCTTTCTGGGAACTTCCTGATTATAACTGTGTCAGACAACAGAAGAGAGACCAAATCATTTGCTTTCTGAGAGGGATAAGTTAGTGTGTAGAACTCTACTTGGATGTGAGGTCGTCCTAAAAAAAATGAGATTTTTCGGTGGCATTGTTCTGAGGCCACCTACACATGGAAAAGGTCATCGTGAGTCCATGAAAAGTCTCTTCTTTTTTTTTCATAATGAGCTGCAGTGAAAAGTATTCCATGTAAAAAGTGTATGAATCCAGTTGTTATATTTAAAGGGGGAAATTTCCATCCATTTATAGATACATATCCATGTTGCACAAGTATGTCTGGCAACCCTCACCCCACCCCACAGAAAGTCTGAAACCCTAAAAAAACAAATGATTCCAATACAACGGATATATAGTAATCCATACAAAACAGAAATAGTGAAAGAATTTAGAGTAAACCTTCCTTCTCTCCATTTCAGAGTCATTTTGTGGAATACTGACATGATGAGGCAATTAAGCCTTTACTTAATTCACTTCCATTTCAGAGTAATTGATACAAAACAGAAATGGTGGAGGAAATCAACATTCTAGCCAGTTTTCTATCCATCAGGGCCTGTATGCACGTCGATCCGGATAGAGGGCTGTCCGCGAATAGCGCCTATCCAGTGGATAGGCGGCAGATTTTGGTATGCACGTCAGACCGCATAAGCTATCCGACTCGGCTAAACGCGGACAAAGTTATCGGTGCCTCGGGGGTCCGATAGCGAGCCTAAACGCGGATAAATATGGCTGCATTGATGTTTTTCCAAGTGAGACAGCGACGGCAATTGCGACGAAACCGCATCTTTCGTGACAGAAAGAACCCGTTTGACCTGTACGATGACCTAATGAAAACTCACATACCATAAAAAAAAACAAAAAAACTGAGTGTCTGGTATAGCCGATACGTCGCTGCCTTCAGCTGCAAAGGTGTCAATCCTGAGTTCTCTCTTTCCGCTGTTAAAAAAAAAACAACATTTTTTTAATTTCCTCGCTGGAGAAATTACACCCTGACCATACATCTCTGTATAGACACTGTAAACACAAATATTACTTTTACAAGTTGCGGGGCAGTTGGAAGGACATCGCCATGAATTATCACTGATTAACGAATCAAAAATATATTCACATACATACACATACATACAAATATGAGCGCTCTTGCACTCGGCTCGCACTCTCTCTCTCTCTCTCTCTCTCTCTCTCTCTCTCTCACACACACACACACACACACACACACACACACACACACACACACACATATACAAACAGCACACTCATACAAAAGACACGCGCACGCACGCACGCACGCGCGCGCACACACACACACACACACACACACACACACACACACACACACACACACACACACACACACACACACACACACTTAATCCCCCCTACAAATACACACTCAAACGGAAACTGCTACCATTCGTAAAAACTTAATCCGCGGCCATACAAATGCAAAAACAATTAAACATTTGTGCTCTCTCGCACACACACACAAAACTGGAACCTGAATCAGAAGTGTGGGGAAGCATTTTTTTAATTTCCTCGCTGGAGAAACTACACCCTGACCATACATCTCTGTATGGACACTGTAAACACAAATATCGGAGTAAAACTGCTGCACGTTCTACCTGCATCTCTTCCAGTAATAACTCGAATTTCATCAGCACTGAAATTTGGCTTCCTAGTGCGCTTTGAATTCTCCATGGCAAGTAGATCTAACACAAACAATAAAAACTTCGGCTGGCGAAAACCGACGAAGCAACGTACCAGCGAAAGTTCCACGAAGAAGGGTATGACTAAACCGAAAGCAGTGCCTGCTGCACCCCGGTTTTTGCCAAGAATCTATAAATAGAGCGCCGTTTCCTGCCCTCTAAACGCGAGAGCTATTCAATCGCGAATAGGGCGTCATACATACCAAAACCGGAGAGGGGCTATCCGCGTTTAAGCTCCGAATAGCTAACCGCGTTTAAGCCCTAAACGCGAATAAGCTAATCGGGTTTGACGTGCATACAGGCCCAGACATTGATAGGCAAGTCTGCCCTATACTGTCCGTTGAGGGCAACTCTATTTTGTTCCTGAACAGGACATCTGGAATCATGCAGCATAATGTCCCGTCTGAGGATAACAGTTGTTGTGCAAATGGCTGCCATGTGCAGCAGGTTTAAATTTGACTTTAAAAGATTTTGAATTCACTTTTTCAGCTTGTGACAGGCCTGTGTACATTCAAAACAACTGTGGGAAATGAAGTGCCCCAAGGGCCAGTGAATGGAGAATGACAGCTGAACCTTGCAGACTCTACCAATGTGTCTGCACTCACTTCACTGTTCACTTGCAGTGTGTGAGACAACAAGGGATGTGCCATCTGTAGGGAGGTCACAGATTACTGGTTCTTGGAATGAAGGTAGACATTTTACTTTTAACCATCAGCAATACACAAGTACAAACAAACCAAAACTCCTGCTAGCTCTTCAGGCAAAATTTGGTATGATCTCAATCTAATTTTTTCCTTGGTAATTCTAAGTAAAAAAAAAGTTACAATGAAGTTTTTTAAAAAAGTTGTTTTGTAATCTGACAAACAATTAGATAGTTATGGGAAGTTACTTCAAAAAAAGACAAGGTAATCAAAGGATCAAAGCCAAACTCACTTCATCTCCATTTCTGAGTACTTGAGCCAGACAGTGATGTTTCTGTGGTCCACATCCAAGGCCCTTTCAAACACAGACCGTGCTCTGCACAGGACAAACACCCATGGTCACAGAACAATACACCACGCTTTCCACACAGGCTGAATTATTTCCTTCCAAATATCCAACACATTTATCTGCTTTCAGTCTGCACCTCCCATGGTTGAAAATGAAATGTTAGATATCACAAAATTGGCATCAACTGAAATTACCAGCTGAAGTGATCAAAAGAAATGACTCCTGCCAGAATGTATCTGTGCTCTTCATCTTAAACACTCTATGGGTCACCTAGTAGAGCATTCTCACAGACTCTTGTCCGGTCAGTGACCGCATTCCTTAGACTGGAGGAGAGATGGGGTGTAGGATGGGGAGTGGGATGGGTGTAGGATGGGGTGTAGGATGGGGTGTATTGTATAACATGGTTCCCACAGGCTTCCACAGATTGAACAGGGCCTCTCTACACTCATTTTTGTGCTCATGAAGCAGACACACACATCAGAGTATGAATACACACATATGTATATGCACTCACAGGGAAGAGAAAAAGTTAAGAGACAGAAATAGACAGACAGAGAGACAGACAGAGATGAGGGGGGGGGAGAGGGGGGAGAACAAAGTCCTATTCATTACATTCAATCATCTGGAGCATTTTTTTTGGGGGGTAGGGGGTTGCTTTTCTATAATCCTAAATTAATGGACAGGGAAAAATAAGGTACAACACACCATTATCCAATCATATCTGTTGACAAAATGTGTAAATAAAACAAAACAAAGATGAAAAAAAAAAAAGAAGTTAAAGAGATCACACATCACAAACATATGAAGAATTACTTTCGGTAAATGGAGCCCATCTAGTATCTGGCCAAATGATGGATTCTGCTAACAAAGAATCCAATTTTTGTAATCTTCATCTTTCAACCACCCATCTTGAATGGTAACATTTTCAGCATCTTGTCATTAGTTTGGCAAATTGCTGTTTTTCATTGCTTTGTCATTGGTTAATGGACAGAAGTAGCTTTGAGAAATAAGATGGATTACTTTTATCATTTCATCTTAATTGTTAACAAATGGACTGCTGGTTCATCAACAATCAATTTCCACAAAACAATCAGGAAAAAAAACATGCTTGAAATGAATGCAAACTTTTGGGAGAGATGCATTTTTCCCCCTGAAATATACATCTACAAGCACCCAGAATACTGAAAAGTATCCACAAGAACCTCTGGTCAAATATACATCAAAAAGTACCTGCAAGAATTGTGCAAACACTGTATATCTGATTGTCCCGCCAAACAGGCAGCCATACTTTTTCTTCAGAGGTCTGAAATCCCTTTCAGGATGAAGGATGCGATGCCAGGAAGTACCCGGCTGAAGACAAGTTCCCAGTTACAGTGCGCAGCATAACAAACAGTTGAAGGCAGGCCTCTGTGGGCACCCGGATTACTGACAAGGGCTCTACACCAGAGTCCATCTCCTGTGTCACCTGGCTGATCATCTTCATCATGCTGTATTATTTCAGAGCACTAACAAACTTGGCTGCCACTGACAAGGGCTCTACACCAGAGTCACATCTCCTGTGTCACCTGGCTGATCATCTTCATCATGCTGTATTATTTCAGAGCACAACAAACTTGGCTGCCACTGACAAGGGCTCTACACCAGAGTCACATCTCCGTGTCACCTGGCTGATCATCTTCATCATGCTGTATTATTTCAGAGCACTAACAAACTTGGCTGCCACTGACAAGGCTCTACACCAGAGTCACATCTCCTGTGTCACCTGGCTGATCATCTTCATCATGCTGTATTATTTCGAAGCACTAACAAACTTGGCTGCCACTGACAAGGGCTCTACACCAGAGTCACATCTCCTGTGTCACCTGGCTGATCATCTTCATCATGCTGTATATTTCAGAGCACTAACAAACTTGGCTGCCACTGACAAGGGCTCTACACCAGAGTCACATCTCCTGTGTCACCTGGCTGATCATCTTCATCATGCTGTATTATTTCGAAGCACTAACAATACTTGGCTGCCACTGACAAGGGCTCTACACCAGAGTCACATCTCCTGTGTCACCTGGCTGATCATCTTCATCATGCTGTATTATTTCGAAGCACTAACAAACTTGGCTGCCACTGACAAGGGCTCTACACCAGAGTCACATCTCCTTGTCACCTGGCTGATCATCTTCATCATGCTGTATTATTTCGAAGCACTAACAAACTTGGCTGCCACTGACCAAGGGCTCTACACCAGAGTCACATCTCCTGTGTCACCTGGCTGATCATCTTCATCATGCTGTATTATTTCGAAGCACTAACAAACTTGGCTGCCACTGACAAGGGCTCTACACCAGAGTCACATCTCCTGTGTCACCTGGCTGATCATCTTCATCATGCTGTATTATTTCGAAGCACTAACAAACTTGGCTGCCTTTGACAAGGGCTCTAACACCAGAGTCACATCTCCTGTGTCACCTGGCTGATCATCTTCATCATGCTGTATTATTTCGAAGCACTAACAAACTTGGCTGCCACTGACAAGGCTCTACACCAGAGTCACATCTCCTGTGTCACCTGGCTGATCATCTTCATCATGCTGTATTATTTCGAAGCACTAACAAACTTGGCTGCCTTTGACAAGGGCAGGGATGAGAACAGATTTTTAAAAAGCAGAGGAATTTTTCTGTTGGGGGTCTGGGGCTGAAGCATTTTTTTAATATATAAGAAAAATCCACATTTAAAACCATCAAAATATGTTTCTAGCCTTCAATTCAAACCTCAAATTCTTAGGGTTTTTTTTTTCTTTTCTTTTTTTTGTTTTTGTTTTTTGTCAAACATGCAAATGGATTTAATACAGGGCTCTCTGCGTTTGTGGCTGGTCGATTTACGTAAGAAATGGGTTTTTCCGAAAATTACCTGCCCTTGGCCCTGGTTCTATTATAGTAACTAGACGTCTAGGTTTTGTTTCACAACATAAAGTCAAATGACGAATGTTTCAGCTAACTGAGATAGTTTGACCATTGCAAATGAATGATAAAATATAACAAAGAAGAGAGCAAAATCACCAACCTTCACGCGGCCCCGGGCACACTCAGACCACTGCATTTAGTTCGCTCAACGCTTTGCCTTTGACCCCAGCTAGGCAGTAACCAGTCAGCCACCGCACTGCCAGACCGCATTTTTTTTCTCAGCGAAGACGCTGTGTGTGTTTGGACGCTTCGAGACGGGTGCAACATCATTAAGTTATTTTTACTATACATTTTGTTTTTAGACTAAAATTTTCTGTGTGCAGCAATAGCTCAGCGAGTACTTGAGAATGTGACAAAAACTGGCATTTCGATCACTCTGTGAGTACCATAATTAAGCATGTGTTTAAAACTTTCTGACAGAACTTTGCGACCGCCTGCGCGTGCGTGCGTCGTTGGCTGATGTTTGCTTTTAAAGCCGAAGTAGGTCAACTTTGGGGAAGCATCTTTGGAATGAAAAGTTGGAAATTTGTAAAGGGGTCTATTTACACCGTTGTATACACACATATTTCTTCATTGTTGCTACATTTTATATGTACTAGGTTGCATGTAGACAACGTAGGCCTAATTAAAAGGGAAACAAAGGATAACAAATTACTAAAGCAAAATAACACTATGTACAGTAATGGATAGGCTAACAGTAATAAGTAAACAATTATAATTATAATAATACTTCATTTCCAATCACTACTACTATTTTCTATGGGCAAATTCAAATTTAAAGTGTGCTGTTGTATTTCTATTAGGGTGTTTTTTATTTGGTGTGTGTGTGTTGTGTTTGTGTGTGTGCGTTGTGGGGTGGTGTGTGTGTAAAGAGAGAGAGAGAGAGGGGGGGGTGGCCGAAAGGATTATGGAACAAAAGGTCATTCTCTCACCTGTACATTTAGAACGTTTAAAGGTCTTGTGTAGACTGTGTGGGAAAAGTGTGGGGTGGGGAGGAATGGGGTGGCGGCGGTTTGAGAGTGGAGAGGGGGACAAACAACAGCAAAAGCAGTCAGTTCACACTATTCTGTAACACAAGCCGCTGATCTGAGAGTGTAGGACTCACACCCGAGACATTGCCGACAAGACAGTTTGTTTTTGTGTTTTAAAAATGAAAGTGAACAGTTATGTGAAAAAGTGATATTTTACACAGAACCATGGCTTTCCTTCAAAGGGCGAGTCTGTGTGTGTGGGGTGTGTGTGTTTGGGGTGTGTGTGTGTGTGTTGTGTGTTGTGTGTGTGTGTGTTTGTGTGCGTGCGTGTGTGCGTGCGTGCGTGCGTGCGGGGGTGTGGGCCGTTTGTGTGTGTGTGTGTGTGGTGTGTGTTTTGGTGGTGGAGTGTGTGTGTGTGGTTTTGGGGTTGTGTTGTGTGTTGTGTGTGTGTGGTGTGATCTTTTTTTTCTGTTAACATGCAACTCATTTTAATTTCCCTTTCTTTTCCTCTCTCTCTCCTCCCCCTCTCCTCTCCCCCCCCCCCTCTCTCTCTCTTCCCCCTCCCTCCCCCCTCCCCTCCCCGACCCACCTCATCTCGATGCCGTGGCCGGTAAGGGTTTTTTTATTGTGTGTGTGGGGTGTTGGGGGTGTGTGTTGTGTGTTGACTTTTTTTTCTGTGAAATCAGCATGCACGTCGTTCGTTCAGCTTCCCTCTCCTCTCTCCCCTCTCCTCTCTCTCCCCTCCCTCCCCGCCCCCTCAGTCTCGTATGGCCGTGTGCCGGTATATTAATTTTTTATGTGTGTGTGTGTGTTTGTGTGTGTGTGTTTTGTGTGTGTGTGTGTGTGTGTGAGAGAGAAGAGAGAGAGAGAGAGAGAGAGAGAGAGAGAGAGAGAGAGAGAAAAGAGGGGAGAGAGAGAGAATTGTTTGTTCAGTTATGAGTGCAAGCCAATGCCATGTGAAAAAATGTTCTCTCTGATCATGCTTTTATTGATTTTGTATGTACAAAGCTATCTGTGCATGTCAAGTTCTTCATATATGTATTATTAATCATCCTCCCTCCCACCTCCACTCTCTCTGTGCATGCTTTTATTGATTTTGTGGGTACAAAGTTATCCGTGCATGTCTGTTTCTTTATGTATTATTCTCAATCAGTCATTCTCCCCACCCCCAATCTCCCCTCCCCCTCTCTCTATGTCAGACTCTCTCTCTCTCTCTCTTCTTTTCCCTCTCTCTCCTCTCTCAGTTTTTGCATGCGCGCCGATGTACACTGTGCATTTTTTTTTCTTCCCTATTGATTTTATAAGTGGTAAAATTTGCGTGCAGTGTCTTGTGTAGTCATGTTTACTCAATCATTCCTCTCCCCACCTCTCTTTCTCTCTCTCTCTCTCTCTCTCTCTCTCTCACACACACACACACACACACCCCACACACACACACACACACACACACACACCCACTCGACTTTGGGTTGCAGCAGTTTTTAGTCAAGCGCTGGTCTTTTTTTTTCCCCATTAGTCAGGCTGTTAAAAGTTGATACCTAAAAACCCCAAACTGTAATGTTAATAATCATAATGAGGGTATTGACGGTAAGTTTTTGCTTTATGTACATATTGTGAGTGCACCCGCAGACGTGCATGCTTTTGCGCGCCTCGCGCGTGCGTGTATGTGTGTGCGCGCGCGCGCACGCACGCGTACGTGCGTGCGTGCGTGCATGTGTGAGAATTCAAGCGCTTCTGAACAGACACTTGTTCCAGCAAGCGAAGATTGGTGAATCTGTCTGGCACTTGACGATATTCCCACACTAATAACCTTCGAAGAAAATAGCTCACAGGGTGTTGTGGACAGAGACAATTCCGCTTTTCTCGTTTTAGCCCCCCCAAGTCAAGGAAACTCCGTGTGTAGACGTTTGTAAACATTGGTCAGCTATAGGGGCGATACAGACAGCAAAGCAATGTGTGGTTCGCTATTCTCCACGCTTACGATACAAGACCGCTCACAGACCCGGGCTGGTTGGCTTCGCACAATTTGTTTCTTCCTGTTTTTCCCGTTTTCACGCTTTTGAAGACTTTGACTCAAGCGACTCAATGCAGCAGTAAGAACTGCCCTGGCTTACTTTCAAAGTTTAATTGTTCTTCAAAGCAGCGACACGCTGCCTGTGAACCAGGCGTTTCATGTGGTCAGCAATCGAATGAAGCCAAAGACTTCCGAAGCTGATTTTCTTGTTGCAAGCTGGACATAACGCCTGCTCGTCACTGCTTTTGCATATGCTATCTCTACTCTACTCCCACAAACCCTCTTCCTCAGCCAGTTTCTTTCCAACGGTTGGGATATTTTTATTTTATTTTATTTATTTTTTTTTTTTTGCAATTTCGTTCGACGCCATGAATCACAGATGACACTCGGTCGATCGGCGCTGTAAGCGGATGTGCCAGTGGTTGGCCGAGTCAACCGAAAAAAAACCAGCCCATTTGGGTATAAGCCTAAGTAATCTTGCCGGAGGCGTCTCGCCGAGAATTGGAGCAAAGAAAATCGCGATAGCTTTTTTTTTTTTTTTCGGCGGAGATTTTTTCAAACGGCGGACATTTTTTTTAAAGACGCGGAACGGCGGAGAACGGCGGAGCTGTTCTCATCCTTGAAGGGCTTAAGCCCAAGTCAGGCTCAGAGGTCACTTGAATTATTACTTTCATGCTGTATTTTTTCAAAGCACTACTCAGACCTTAACTCTTCCACCCTGCTCCCAATGTCTGGCTGGGTATAGATGAAAGCAGATGGCTGCCCGCTTCCAATCAGAGGTCTGGCATCAATCTTGATTTAAATCTAGCATGCTTAACGCCTATTGTGAGTGTAAATAATAAATGCAGGAGATTGTTTTTCATGTTCTAGCCTTTTTAATCATGTGCTGCTTTGAGAAAACACATTTCAATTGATTCGGTGAGTTTCTCCTCAGTCATCAGTCATTTTCTTCCTACACCATAAGCAAATAAAACAATGTTACAGAGAGGCCATTGTTTTAATAAAACTATAACGATGAACTTAGCACACAACTCTGAAAGTATAAATACAAAAGCCACATAAATGTACCGTATTGCAGAAAATACATTTGACATTGACTCTTTAATAGCCCTGCCAGAGTACGAAACACTGATGAAGCGATGACAGATGGAACCACGCATCACTAGATAAATCAAACACAGTGAAGCATAATGTGTTATAGCAAAACCATGCACGCAACCTTGTGCCTTTTTGGGTGCTGATCCAGAGTTATGGCACTTGACCTCAAGAAAAATCAAAACGACCGAAAATGAGACCATTCAACAAAGCAGCAAAATCATGATTGTCATCAACAATTTTCTTCTACTTTTGCATCCTCTCCTTACTGAATCTGGCCATCCATTTTTTATGAAATAACTCTTCAATCTGCAGGTCACATTGTCTCAGTTCTGTTATTATGCCACCATTAAGTCAATGAGGCATGATTCTTCTTCTTCAATTTGTAAAAATTTTTGTTTTGGCGTAGCATTTCATCTTGTCAAGTCATAGCACATGATGTTGAAAGTATAGCACTTGGCAACTAATTGGCAGATTCAGTAAAAACAGCCCTGATCTTCAAGCTGAAAAAGCCAAAACATGCCTGGCTGGGAAAGTTACACAGCTGGAGTGGAAAGGGTTAAGACTATGAAATCATGACAACCTTCAAGAGTCATGCAGCGGATGCTCTGCAGACTATTTTGGACATGCCTAACCCTTTTGGTATTTACAGTAATTTCGTTTTTAAAAAAAAGAAAGAAAAAGCGAATCTGTAAAACTTATGAATTGTTATTAGCATATAAATTCATCTGGGTGGACAGAGGGGTTTTCAAGCAAAAAAAACTGACTCCCAGAGTGGTTCGAACGTGTTCCATTGGCCTGGCAGGCAAACGCTCTAAACATTGACTACGGTCTTCTAAAAAACTCAACTAGCACACCCATACACATGTACACTCACACACTACGACCCAAACTACAGCACATGGCAAAACATTACCGCTGAAGCTCCTTCTGGCTTCTTCCCACTGTGCATACTTGATCCAGTTCGTCATCACCGAACGGTTTTTTGCGAATGTTGTCTTCAAAACCCTGAGAAATTAACAAAATAAGCTTTTACTTAGTCATTCTTTTTTCAAATATACAAGAACATTTCAGCATTCTCACAAGGTGTCAAAAGAACATGTGCAGACATCTGCCCTAACAAAGAACAAATGAAAAACGCCATTCTTAGTAAAGCAGTTCAACTACTGACCTTTTCATGGTGGATGAAATCAGGCCAAACAGAGGGTGCTAGCCATTCTGCCTGTTTTATTCATACACAAAAGACAATTGATAATGCCAGGCCACACTATGTGCACAAGCCATTCTGGTGTTTTTCCATACTGATATTAAGGAGCAGTTGATAAAACTAGGCCACACTGAGCATGCTTGCCATTCTGCCAATTTCTTCACCTTCAGATTAAATGACAATCAGATTACAGTTGAAACAAAGCGTTTCAGAGCAGAAAAAGGAAAATGAAAAGATGCATCTCTGTGCCAGTGTATTTGCATGCATGTGTTTGAGAGTATGTGTGTATGTGCATAGTTTTGCATAGTTTGATAATAGTTAATACTGTAGAATAGATGTACCTAGTGATAAGATGACAGCCAACACTACCTCCCCCCCCCCCCCTTCTCTCTCTCTCTCTCTGTCACATACACACACTCCTTTGCATTATCAGTTCTGATCATTTTCCAATGCCAGTCTTCATCCCCTCCCCTAGCCCTCCTTTCCTCTCATTCCCATCCCTCATACATTTGTCTGTCATACATTTGTCTGACTTTGTTCCATGCTGCCAGACGCCGATAACATTGGTGCTACAATAAGGTGAAATGGTGGTTATGGGGAGTAGTGCTGATGCGCAAATAGGAGTGCTGATGTGCAACAAGGAGTAATTTCTGCTTGATGGACTGCAAAGTTTGCAAGAAAGGTAGCCTATTTTTGGCTGATAGCCACCTCTTGTTTCGTTTTGTTTTGTAGTATTTTTCTTCTCTCAGTCCCCTCAGTGACTGGTAGATAATAAAAAAATGAACCTTCTATACACCATTCAATGAAAACATACCTTCCGTTTTCGCATTCGGTAATCTGCAAGCTCCTCAGGTCTGAAATCTTCTGCTTCGGAGGCTGAAAATGCAAAAATCAACTTAGTAACACGTGAAAATAAATGAAACTGATTTTTATCTCAAGTATGACACAGGAAATTTCTAACATAATTACAGTGAGCAACTTTAAATCCCTTAGATTTATCTGTAATTAAGCCATTGCCGATGAAATTTTATTTTTCGGTTTTTCAAATTTTGTTTCTTTTTCAACATGCATAAAACTTATGTCATTCTACGCCACAAAATCTAGTGAGTGTCACTTCAGTTTATGCTAAATACAGACAAGCAGATCATAAGCACAACAGGTGCAGCCATGTTCATAACACACTACACACACACCACACACACACACACACACACACCACACACACACACACACACACACACACATACATACACACACACACATACCTTTGGAACAGATCAATACAGCACTAGCGCAACAGTTCAGAAAGCGAGAAAGTCATTTCAGAAATAAAAATTGGAAGCACAATACACTGATTAAAGACAACAGGTGAAATACTCACTGGAGGAACCAGTTCCAGCTCCCTCTCTTTGGCCTCCCTTAGCAGCTGTTCTGCTGTGATCTGCACTGGGGCAGGCATCTTGTTCTTCACCTGTCATTGACATGAGCATAGTTATAGTACATTTCACTTTGTACACTGATAAAATATAGTATTGTAAATATTATACAACATAACGTACAAAATAAAAATAATATAATATAACATGATATAGATACTATGATGCAATATATACAATATAACATAATATAATATGATACAATAAAATATGATAAAATATAATATAATTACAACACAC
Organism: Conus ventricosus; assembly: GCA_018398815.1. NCBI lineage: Eukaryota > Metazoa > Mollusca > Gastropoda > Neogastropoda > Conidae > Conus > Conus ventricosus. Next base: position 19,305,471 of record CM031598.1, read on the forward strand.
ATAATGTAAGGTAATGTTATATAATGTAATGTATATTTGAAGATTCAGACAAAAATCTGAGTAATCTGAGACATTTTGAGGCAAAATGGAAAGTATCAGATGTACTGGGATTTCTTCAAATTTCACATAAATTTAGCAGCATTACTGCAATAATAATATATACACTTTTCTTTTAATGAAAAATCTGTTGCCAGTGTGTAAGAACAGAAAACTGTGTGTATACATGCATGCTGTGTGTGTGTGTGTGTGTGTGTGTGTGTGTGTGTGTGTGTGTGTGGTGTGTGTGTGTGTGTGTGTGTGTGTGTGTGTGTGTGTGTGTGTGTGTGTGTGTGTGTGTGTGTGCTGTGTGTGTGTGTATGTGACTTTTGTGTGTGTGTGTGTGTGTTGTGTGGTGTGGTGTGTGTGGTGTGTTGGTGATGGAGTGTTCCATATCACAGCTGAAATGATAACAAGCATTTTCAAACATAACACTCTAACAGTTTGAGATTCATTCTTTACTGAAGTGTCTATGGTTATCCTTGATTCTTTTAAAAAGAGATACTACACAAAAAAAGGAAAAAAAAAAACAAAAAAAACTTAAAATGCCATGAGGAGCAAAAGAAAAATCATGTGACAAAAGCATCAAGACATTCACTGCTAATTCACGGAGATAAATGGATAGAAAGAAATACCCATACACAAGTTTTCTATGATTATCTACATTATTCTTTCTGTGGTCTTTAAATATTTATGTATACCCATACACAAGCTTCTATGATATCTACATTATTCTTTCTGTGGTCTTTAAATATTATGTAACCCATACACAAGCTTCTATGATTATCTACATTATTCTTTCTGTGGTCTTTAAGTAGTCTTTGAGGGTGATCTGACCTCTCATGTTATAAATGATCTCACGGCAACACATCGCAAAATGCAGTCCCATACATCTATCTTACCGATGTGTTTCGCAAGTCTTTCTTCACCCACCACTGTCTCCATCCAGCTACATTTCCTTTCCACAAATTTGTTGCTTTGGAATCATCGAAAACATCACCGCAATGTACTATTAGTCTTTCTGCCATCTTGGAAAGGACCTCTACTCATTAAGCACTGCGTGCATTATGTTCCATTCCACTGATAAAGTCAAACAAGCTTTCTGCTTGCAGTGGTAGTTTATTCTTAAGAATTTTAATTCTTTTTTATTTACCTGCGAAAGCAAATTTGTTTTTTTTAATTTTTCCAACTGCCGTTATGCGGAAATTCACACAACAGCAGAACATTCCTGGCTCTGCTTAGCACATCTTGAGCAAACTGTGGCATGGGACTAAAATGTATATCAGATTCAATAGAAGCCATCAGAAAAAGCAAAAAAAAAAAAAAAAGCTATAAAATGGGGTTAAAAGTATCTCAATAACATATTTGAAACCAGTCATAATTTTCATTGTGAGTAAATTTTACATGCTGAAATGTACTTCAGGTCTCTGCGTACAAAAAGGAGTCAGATGCCCTCCCCCCTCACAAACAATGATCACAGCTAGTAATGAGAGTAACAGCAGGTCTAGTAGTAGTAACAATGTAAAAAACTCAGTTATCAGCCGTCTCAGGGCTTCAAACTTTGAGGTTGAAAAACAAATTAAAGAATGACACAGCCAACAAGAAATTCTGCAGATACCACTAAAGTGAAAAATCTATGACCCATTCAATTACATAATTTACAGGAACTAAAATTCTCTTCTATGGATTTTACAAGCTGCTGAGGTGTAGGCACACTTCAGAACTCAAAACAATTGTCAGCCCGCTATTGACAATATCAAGCTGCAAATATGGTTGGAAATCATAAATAATTCACAGGGTTGTACATCCTTAGCAGTATCTATAGGACAAATGTCCTGGACCACCCTGAAGTAATAGGACATTTGTCCTCTCATAAACAAAACAATCGACATTTTGAACCAAGCCAATTGAATGTATATTAAGTTTATGCACACAAAAATGGTATTATAAAAGCTGACATATTCCTAGAGTGGGAAGCCATGTTTGGTAAACATACTATTACTAGTCCACACACACACACACAGTCACACACACAGAGGCAGGTCTTTCCTAAATCACTATTCATTGCTAATGCAGTATTCAAGTACAATATTGATTCATTTGGAGTCGTAACAAGTACAAGGCTTATCGCTCTTTAGCCGCTTTACGCTAAAAATAACCCTGACACAAGCTGGCGTGAGCTCCAGCTGTGAGCCGGTACCCGCTGGCTCAGCCTCTGCGAGTCAGGAGGCAGAGTTGCAAGCCAACGAGCTAAAAATAGACCGCCACGGCTCGCCACTAAGCTTGGTGCCAGTGGCACATGGGACTAGTAATAGCCTAGTGATTCACTGGCTACACAAAAGTTACAGACTGGAGTTCTGTACGACGTCGGACTCAAATAATTATGCGGGCTTGATATAAACGGCCGGTGCCATGTCCGTGAGCATCGAAAGCTATCGGACAGTGACCGCGTTTTCGGCAAAGTAATGGGACATTTGTCCTCTTCACTGCCAGTTATATCGGACATTTTGCATACTATGTCCGATGTCCGACGTGGATGTGCAACCCTGAATTCATGAAACACCACACTGGCCATGTTGCCTGCTGTCGAAGAGAAAAGGTGAAAGCCAATGATAATTGATATTGCTCTCGTAAGTCGTATGCCAGGGGGTGGTAGCAACAGCAAGATTCATGATCAACACCAGCCTCCTCTATCTCAGTCTATGGTCTTCGATTGGGACTCTTATGGTCTGAATGGTTTATCTCTGAAAGACTGGAGCTCCGATCAGTGAAATAGCTCAAGATGACTGGGACTGCCACGTTAAGACTCGAATACGTTCCACTCCTTTATTAATTTTAGGCTAAGTGCCTCCACCCCCTTCCCGAAGTGCTGATCAATCTCATTAATTCGCGCTCCCACGAAAAGTGACAATGAAACTATGTTGTCCGTGTGGTGTGTGTGTGTGTGTGTGTGTGTGTGTGTGTGTGTGTGTGTGACACAAAAGATGAAGAGGGCCTTTGAAGGAGGAATCTGCCGGACTTCGCCCTGGTCTGTCTCTAGGCAAAGCTTACAGAATGCGTCTAGCGGTTTTAGCGACGGCGGATACCATTAAATTACATTTTAAAATATGACAAGCTCTCATAATCAACTATCATTTTCACCTTAGCAATCTTTGGAACCTTCGTCTTCCCATCGACAGAATCTTCCATGTTTGGGTTATGTCAATTAGAGCGTGTGTAGTTAAACAAAAAGAATTTTGTTTCTTGTCCAGCGTTGAACTTGCTGCTTTTTTTCCAAACAGGAACTGGAAGTGATGTATGGGTAGCACGGACTTAAGTTTCAACATATATTTTTTATGTTTTGCTAACAGTATACAAAAATATCTCAGTTTATGAAAACGTTTTAAATATTGAATAGATCAGTGTATAAGAGTAAATATAAAATTAAAAAATATATTTTCACAGTTTTTATCCAATGGTAGTAAAGCGATTCTGCCCGTGATGACTGGCGGCACTTTCGTAAAGTAGGCAAAATCACGTCTGCTTTACACTGGAAAAAAAAAAGTTAGTTTCAAGTGAGGTGACTGCTGGCAGAAATTGAAAAAAAAAAGATTAGAAGAAAAAATTACTATGCCACCGAACGAAAGAAACAAATTGTCTTGAATTTGTTTCTTTCGTTCGGTGTCATAGCAATTTTTCTTTTAAGTTTTGAAAAAAAAGAAAGTTGTAAATACGTTCCTATCATCATCATCCAGATATGAATTTGAAATTGTCTTGAATTTGTTTCTTTCGTTAGGTGTCATAGCAGTTTTTTTTTTAAGTTTTGAAAAAAAAAAGTTGAAGATAAAGGCTTACTAAATATGTATAATTATGTTTACTATTTATGAAATACTTATACGTCCCTTCTGTATATACACATGCTTGTTGGTCCAGTCATAGGCTAGTTCAGTCTAATTATCCATCAAATTCATATTTTATTTTATTAATTCATGTTTATCTATGAGGTTCTGAAATACATTGATACTAGGTGCGCGTTTGATGTTAGTTAATTCATTCCAAAATTTGGTTACACTGTTAATAAATGTAAATTTTTATCAAATTAGTTCTGGAATATTGTTTAAATATCTTATCTTCATTGTTCCTTGTAGCATTTTTCTGTGGAGCACAAAAAAGCATGCTGTATCACAACATCAATGCCATTAAATATCTTATATGTTTGAATCAAATCTCCTCTTATTCTTCTTGCCTTAAGTGTTGGAAGTTGTAGATATTTTAATCTTTCCTGGAATGAGTAATCCTTTATTTTTATGGATCATTTTGTTGCTCTTCTGTGAACCTGTTCCAGAGCTTCTGATTGTCTCTTTAGCATTGATACCATACAGTATTTCCATATTCAAGAACAGGTCTAACTAGTGTCGTATATAATTGTAAAAAGTGTCCTTTTTGCTGCAAGATTTCAGCTAAAAGCATGGGAAGACGGCAAGAACATGAGCTTCCACTGTTCCAGCCTAGCAAATGTTGAGTCCTGAGAGCAACCAAATGGAAGAAGACATAAAGCACAGGATTCTGATGGCCAATCACACCTGGAGGAGGTCACCACATCCAAGTATCTTAGCATAATACTGTCAGGAAATGTGGTCTTGGGAATTGCACATCCAGTGACCCACCCATCACCAACAGAGCAAGCAGAACCCAGGGTTTTCTCAGGAGGACTCTGAAAATAAATGCCAAAGGAGTGAAGGACCAGGCCTACAAGGCATTTGTCAGACCTGTACAAGAATATATTTACTCCATTTGGGACTGTTATAATGACAATCAGTTTAAGAGCTTGGAGACTACTGAGCATGAGCCGTGAAGTTGGTGCACCAGAGATACAGGAGAACCTCCAGTGTGGACAACATGATGTTCAGTTTGGAGTTCCCCGAATATGGAGTATGGCTGCCTTAATGGCGGATTAAAAAACGGTCACACACACAAAACTCCACTCCCTTTGTTGGGTAGATGGGATAAATCCTTGCCTTTCTATACAGGGGGTGTCTGCAGGAGTATCAGCCTGCGTACCGGAAGAAGAAGAAGAAGTTCAGTTTGGAGTGAAATTTAAATTTTCAAAACATATTGATCATCTTAAAGAGTCAGTACTCTCCATTCCCAGATCCGGTAGTCATCAAGCCCAGTGTATCAACTCTCAGACCTACCTGTTCACTTCAGTAGAACAGACAACAGAAACTCTTTCTTTTTGTTTCCTCACATAGTTGTGAGTGGAATGCATTCCCAGAGGAGGCAGTATCGGCATCTGTGGCGTGTTCATTCTAACATCAAGTCTGAAAACATCTATATACTACCTTTTAGCCCCCCCCCCCCCCCCCCTTCTTTAATGTTGTTTGCAGCCCAAAAACATTGATGGCATGTTATGATGTGTCTCTCCTCCCCACCCCTCATCCCTCACTTTTATTGGATTTGGAAGATGAGAGAAATACAACCCCCATCCCCCACCCTCTACAAGTCCTACAAATTTAGAAAATTAGTGGTCACCCTCTCCTCTCTCCTTCCCCCACTTTTACAAGAATTGGAGAAAATCTGCTGCAAAACATGGCTTTCACAGGATATCACAGAGGCACTATTAGCTTAAAATCTGTTACCCTTTGAAATGTTTGCTTCTAGATTCACATCTTATGTGTGACATATCATGTCTCAGACTAGGAACTAGTTAGGCATTTGAGACTGTCACTGACATATCATTTAACATATTAAGACTGAGATTAGGATATGCAGAAGAAAAGCTTAAGAACATTGCCCTGATCCGACCAGTGAATATGCAAGTCTAGTCTGGGATTCCCACACTAATGCTTGAATTGATTACAAGAAAAAGTCCAGAGGCAAGCTGTGGGGTAGGTTTACCAGAACTACCATCGACCAGAAGATCTGAAGACTTGCAGTTCCAGGTCAGATAGCCCTTGTTGGAGACCTGGTGCATGAGGTCCGCCTTGCGACCACATATAAGTATTGATATGAGCTGCTAACAATCAGCTCCAGCATACCCTAAACACCTATCACAAGAAGAGTCACCACCTGTGTAACTTTTAATTATTATGTTCCTTGCTACCACACTCAAAACAGGAAGTTCACCATCTTCCCACACATGTATCTTGGTAAAACTGTCTCTCAGAAGTGGTTTTGACAGCATCTTTGTTAGACACCATAAAAGGGAGATACACGCACTCTGAAACTATTGTATCTGGTCTTCCCACCCCACCCTCATTTCCCCTCCATCCCCAATTCTATCAGATGTCCTGGAGTTCGGCATAGTTGTCTTCCCAATTTGTGGTGGGCCTGATCTCTCTCTCTCCCTCTCTCTCTCTTCTCTCTCTCTTTCTCTCTCTCTCTCTCTCTCTCTCTCTCTCTCTCTCTCTCTCTTTCTCTCTCTCTCTCCCCTTCTTCTTCTTCTTCTTATGGGCCAAGAGTTAGCTATGTTCAAGCACAGCAGAATCTAAGTTAAACCTGATGAAGCTGACATAATGAAAAAGGCCTCCAGTTTTGTTGAGTACAGTTAATTACTGCTTTTTTGAAATAATTATCAAAGTGATTTTAAAGTGCATTTAATGGTGATATATTAACTGTCTCAAATAAAATACTATTCCATGCAGAGATCACTTGCTTGTAGTAAGTTTTGAACAAACTTAGGTTCCTTGATTTCTTTATTACTTTAAGACTGTGTTCTCATGGGGGGAGGGGGGGGGCGGGTGTTCAGCATAATACAATTTTAGTAATTTTTTTTATTGTGACAGGATCATGCAAGTAGTGAAGAATTTTGTATACTGAAAGAAGATAACCTAAAAAGGATCATATAAGTAATGAAGAATCTTGTATACTGAAAGAAGATAACCTCAAAACCTTATGTGCTCCAAACTTTGTAACCATAAAAATGCATGTCTGTCCTCATATTCAATATCTCTTATTCCAGCATTTTTCTTCATGAATTACTGTTGAGCACCCTCAGTTGAGACAAAATGCTTTCTATGATATGGACTCCTGCTGTGAACAGAGGAACCATAATTGATATCTTTTGATATGTTTTTGTCATATAAAGGTGGCCAGTGATTCATTTAAAAAAATAACTATTACTAATATGAGATTTGAAAGTCAAAGGTGGGTGAACAACAACCCCAAGATCCTTTCCTGTACTAGTACTTTCAAGTACTTTTGATCATTTCCATCAAGGTATGCATTGAATTCTTTTTTCCTCAGTGCACTACTTTGCACCAGTGAGTCGAAACACGTTTGAACCTCCTGCTTAGATTCAACTCTGTTGTCAGCAGTGGAACAGGCCTTCATGTCATCTGCAAAAAAATGACACCACAGTCAACACTCTTGGTCAAATCATTTATAAGATACATGATTAGACTGGGGCTAAGAGCATGGGACACCACAAGTCACACTTCACCTACTGAAGAAAAGCTATGGACTTTCATATGCTGTGTGGTATTGCTTAAAAACAAGTCAAGTATTCAACAACCTTGAGGGCGACTACCAATATTATTTTTCATTTCTTGTCGTAATCTTGAGTGTGATACGTGTCAAAAGCCTTACACAGTCTAAATACGCAGCATCTACGAGTGCACCATTATCCAGAAAGGACATTCAGTCACTTATAGTCGCAAGCAATTGTGTAACTCACAAGCATCTGTTTGCGTCTTTGACACTTGGATAGTACCAGTGAAATATGACGTCTCCACCATCTACTAGACAAAAGAAGAGACATTACCAATCTCTGTACTTTCAAATATTAATAGCTCACTAAATCCCAAACTGTCTTCAGACTGAGATTATCTGGATGGGGTTGAACAGGCCAGCAAAAAAGCATATATCTCGGTTCGTTCTAGTAGCAAAAATGGAGTCGCTGTGCTGCCAAACAAAGGAACGCACAAATTACAAGACAACAATCAATGCGTTTTGTCCCTCTGGGTCTTCTTCAGGCAAAACTGATAACACTCAAAACAATGAAAATAAAGGATGAACACTTACCTGTTGGATCTGGGTGCATTACATATCCCATATGCTATATTCATTATTGCCATATATGTCCCAACACTTTATCTACGTCTAACTTCAGACTCATTTTCATTGTCTGAGTAGCTTCCAGCTGAGAGAGTCTCTGTTGACAACTAGCAAAGTTTAATGCCATCAATTACAGCCAAAATAATATGCAAAAAAAAAAACCCCTTTCATATTCCGTAATGATGTGCATACTTTACTTTTAAGATAAGAATGTAATGTAACTTTGAAATAATTCAAATCTTTCAAGTATGCGTGTAACATGTATCTGTAATGATAATATGTCATATGTATTTTTGTATGTATGAGGATGTTTATATGACTATGTATGAGGCTATGTAATGTATGTGCATATACGTGTGTATAAGAATCATAGTGTATGTATATGCTAATGTGTACATTAGTGTATGCTAATATCATGTTTGAATGTATTTACTCTTCAATTTTATTGTTTGTTTACATTATTAGCTTATGTTGTTATTATAGATTGTATTATTTAGAAAAAAATCCTCTGAACACACTGTTGTGGCCTGCAAAATGAAGGCTGCAGACATAATCTAGTTCATAGTTCATGGGGAGAGATTAAGGCAGGGAGGGGAGAGACGAAGGAGGCAGGCAGGCAGAGGTGGTAAAGAGGAAAGGAAGAGAAAGTGGCTGCGGGAGTTATGTTCTGTAGTGTAAACGATTTATTTACAAATTACCATTTTATCCAGACCTGTCCCCTTGGGCACCATTCTGCATTGTGACTGTTTACAACAGAACAGTGGACTAGGAACGATAAGAAACTTTTGGGAAGGGGGAATGCTAGAAGGATTACAGCGAGTGGGAGAAGGAAGGATGTTATGGGTGTTGAATTGAGATGGAAATTAAAAAGAACAAAGAACTGTTCAAAAAGAAGAAAGGGGAAAAAAAAAAGCAAGCGGACAAACAAACAAAGAAAAACCCACAGTAAATTCAAGTTTTAGATCTGAAATTCACAAAGAAGAAGCCTAATACAAGTTGTCACATATCTGAGTACTTTTTTCAAGACCTAGACAAAAAAAAGCACAAATATATGTATTTTTATTTACATAAGCATTTGTTTACTTTCTGGCACACCAAAAGCCTGAATAGCAGTTGTAAAGGATGCATGTATTTCATTTCAGTTTTAGTCGAGGGGAACACATGAGAACTAGCAGTGATCGAGGATGACCACCCCTGAACACGAAAGTAGGATGACCACCCCTGAACACAAAAGTGGACCGACTGTGGTCATTCGAGCCAGACGAACGGAGGCATTGGACGCTACAGATTTACGACAGCTTGCACAGCCCTGGACAGAGAAGCTGTTTGGGAGAGTGAATGTTGTCAATATCATGTAAGTATGTGACCGTCGGTCACTGACGCTCTGACCATGATTGAATATGTTTGACATTCTGCAAGTTTGTGCTTCTAGCTTCTAAAGTTCAAGTACTGGATATAACAATAAGCTAATATATATCTGGATTAAAACAAATTGGTGAGAATGATGAGAATGATTTCAATGAGTAGGTTGTTATTTTTTCAGTCCGAAGTTGTGCTATGAAGTTCTGTACATCTAATCCTCTGAAGTTCAGAATTTATGAAAGGCTACCAATGGCATTTACAAGTTACAGTACTTCTTCAGAAAAAAAAAGAGTACTGGTGTACCAGGCCAGAATGAATTCATCATAGTTTATAAATGAGGGAAGGCACCTAAAAGGTTATGTACCTTATATGATCAGTGGGTGGGTATTTACATGGAAATGGGCTTATACATGCTACATGATGGTGTTTATTAAAAAAAAAATAAAGAAGAAAACAGAGGGAGAAAGAAAGAAAACGAGGTTGAAAGGTGATGAATGGGTTCTGCATAACTGTTTTCCTTACATCTGGAGCAAAAATGGGGAGTTTGTATTATACTCCTGTTTGGCTAGTATACTTACCATGTCAGACAATAGCATTCACGGCAGTTAGTCAGCTCTGCCAGGCCGAAGTTTTTGTGTGGCTAATGCAGTAATAAGACAGTCACGTGATGCCCAACCCGCTTCCGCCGTAGGAAGAAGCCGGTGTCAACCTCCCGTACCTCATTCATCGAGGCCTGCGCGCAAGGTAACCCCAGAACCTTGGCGCTAGTGGGGAAGGCAGGGCGGGCATTAGAGTCTGACATGGTAAGTATACTAGCCAAACAGGGAGTATAATACAAACTCCCCATTTTGGCGTCATATACTGTACCATGTCAGACAATAGCAGAATTTATAGGAAAAGGAGGAGGACAAGTGCCCTAGTGGTTCCTGGGGTTACCCGATATGGATGCATTAGCCGCCACTAAGGATATCCCATTAGAACCATCAGCCTGGTCATGCGGATGTCCCTTAAATAAAGTTTTATGAAGGGATTTTCCGAACGCCAGAAGGCTGCCTCCAGGAGGTGGCGCATGGGAACAGAGTGCTGGAATGCTGCCGAAGCGGCCAGCGCTCTGACCTCATGAGCCCGGGGGGACAAGACGGGGAGGTCCTTGGAGGCCTGGGAATAGGCCGTTCTGACCGTCTTGGAGAGCCACTACAGACAGTGCCAGCTGAGATGTCTTTCGTGTTACTGGGGTTGATGGAAATAAGAAGACGTCTTTGCGAAACGCGCCTGGGGCGCGAGCGTTCCCAGTAGTGTTGTAGACATCGAGAAGGGCAAAGGGCTATGTCCGAAGAGGTGTCTCCCCCTAGTGTATCCGCCAGCGGGCGGATGACGAGGTAAGGGGAGGTACTACCGGGTTCCTGGTTCTTAGCTAGGAATTCGGGAAGGAACTTAAGAGAGACGGAGCCGTCTCTGTGGAAGGCAATGTCTCTGGGGTCCCCGCTAAGGGCATGGATCTCGCCTCGCCTTCTGGCAGAAGCGAGGGCGAGGAGAAAGGTAGTCTTCATAGACAGAAGGTCGAAAGGAATGGAGGAGACAGGCTCAAAGGGGGGTTTCCTGAGGACGTCAAGTACAGTGAAGAGGTCCCAAAGTGGGACACGCCTAGGGGATCAGGCCTCTCGAAGAGCAGCCCTTCTGGAGATCTCTCTGAGAAGGAAGTCATTCTCAAAGGAAGGTCCGCCCATTTGGGCGGATGGTCGTGCAGATGACCGACCTGTAGCCCCGGATGGAGCTAGCAGAGAGGTTAAGGTGGGACAGGAAATTTCCTATCTGGATATTGGAGGGGGCGATTGTGAGGGACAGAATTGTCTTTGCACCATGAGACCCATTTCCTCCATCTGTAATCGTAAAGGGACTCTGTGCTAGCTTGCGAGAGGACATGGCTAGGTCTCGGAGTTCCTGAGAGGCCCCGGCGATGGAGAGGATATTGAGGACGGACTGGGACCTGTCCGTTCGAGAAGGTGGATTTAGATGCTCGCAACCGGGCTGGCACAGAAGCCAGGCGTGGAGGCGAAGCATCTGGGGATTGGAGTGAGGGCGACCCGAACGGGGTTGCCTGAGCATGTCCCACCTGGTGTTCAACTGGAGAGGGGGTGCGTGAGTGAGGGACTTGAGGTCCGGGAGCCAGGACTGAGTGGGCCACCATGGGGCTACGAGAATGAGCCTGGGTCTCTCGAGTCTCGCCTTCCTGATCACCTTGTGGAGGATCGGGAAGGGAGGGAAGGCGTAAGCTATGAGGCCGGACCAGGGAAGGGAGAGGGCGTCGATGGCGTAAGCCTGGGGGTCCGGGACCGGAGACACATACACTGGCAGACGATGGTTGAATCGTGTGGCAAACAGGTCGATCATGGGTCTGAACCAATGTTCCCACACGGTTGTTAGGGTATGCCTGCTGAGGGTCCATTCCGTGTGGAGGACGGACTTGGAGCGGCTGAGAGAGTCTGCCAGGATGTTCTGTGACCCTGCTATGTGTCTCGCGCGAAGGGTGACCCCCTGCTGTGACACCAGCGGAGGAGGGCCTCTGTACGGAGGGAGAGGCCGATGGAGTGTGCCCCCCCCCCTTGTTGATGTAACAAGCTACTGAAGTGTTGTCCGTGAAAAGGAGAACGAATCGGTGGGAGACATGGACTGGAAGTGGAGGAGGGCGAGTCTGACCGCCTCCAGTTCCAAGATGTTGATGTGAAGACGAGCAGTCAGAGGACCCCAAACCCCGAGACGTGACTGCTCTCCAATGGGCCCCCCAGCCTGAGTTGGAGGCGTCTGTGTAAAGTTCGAGGGCCTGGGATGGGAGGGAGATGGGAACTCCGGGGGCCAGGGTGGAGGGGCTGAGCCACTCCTCCGTGGCCCAAACGAACCAAGGCCCTAGGGGAATGGTCTGGTTCCAGCTGTCGTTGGTCTGGGACCAACGACGGCGGAACTCCCTCTGAAGCTGTCGCTTGGGAACTCTGCCTAGGGGAATGAGAGGAGACAGGGACTCCATCATCCCCAGAAGGGAGGAAAGTGTCCTTGCCGAAGTACGGGGAGAGAGGCGAAGGTGGGAGATGAGGTCCACTAGGCGGGCGGACCTCTCCGGGGTCGGGAGAGACTATCATGGAGGTGGTGTCGAAGCTCATGCCCAGAAAGGTGAATCGCTGACTGGGCGAGAGCTCGCATTTGGAGGGGTTGGTGACGAACCCCAGAGAGGAACAAAGGTGTAGTAGTTTGGAGGTGTGGGATTGAGCCAGGGGCCTGAGTGGGAGCCAAGACGAGCCAGTCGTCGAGGTAAACCAAGAGGCAATGTCCTCCTGTCTGGCAAGGGCGGCCATCTCCTTGACAACCTTCGTGAAAAGGAAAGGAGCCAGGGAGAGTCCGAAGGGGAGAGCCTTGAACTGAAACACCCGACCCGCCAGACGAAACAAAGGTATCGTCTGTGGGACGGGTGAATGAGGATCTGAAAGTAGGCATCTTTCAGATCTATAGAAGTGGCCCAGTCCAGATGGTGGATGGAGTCCCTGATCTGAGCCGGGGTCTCCATCTTGAATCTGGTCGGCCTGAGAAATTTGTTGAGAGGGGAAAGGTCGAGGATGGGCCTCCAGCCGCCCGAGGACTTGGGGACTACAAACAGACGAGAGTAAAACCTGGGGTTGGGGTGGGGTAACTCGGTGATGGCGCCTTCCGGAGAAGCTCCTCGATTTCCAGGCGAAGAGCCTCCGCCTGGACGGGCGGTGGATCGCGGGGGGAAGGAGGAGGGGAGGACAGAAGAGGGGGGCGTTCGTGTGCCCAGGGTAGACGGAACCCCTCCTGTAGAACAGATATACCCAGGGGTTGAGACCCATGCGCCGCCGCTGGTGGGCATGCCGGGACAGACTGCCTGCTAGGGGGCAGAGGGGGCCGAGGGGGGTCGAGAAGACTGACATTTCCCGCCTCTCGGAAGCTGAGTTGCTAGTCACCTCCAGGGCCGGGCCTGTTGGCCGAACCGAAATTTCTGTTGGGGGTTTTTCGGTTTGGGCCTAGGCGGGGTGGAAGTAGGGCGTTTGGCGGGCCTTGAGGGACGCTGCTTGGGGTAGGGCTGGGGTCTGGCTGGGGGTAGGGCCTGACGAAAGAATGGTCTAGAAGGGCGATGCTGACGAGGGGGCTTGGTCGCAAAAGAAGCGGCCTGTTTGCGCTCCTCGACGGCATGGGTAATGACAGCCGCAGAGTAGTCGCCGAAAAGCGACTGCTCCTGACCGGAATGCAGCGTAAGGCCGCCTTGAGCGCTGGGGAGAGATGGGCCTGTGATAGCATAGCATCTCTCACTGCCAAAAGGCAGTTAAAGTGACTCCTGGCTGCGCTGTCCGCCGCAGCCCCAAGGTGCTGTGCTATCTTATTGACAAGAAAATGCATCAGGGGGTCATCAAACAGGCTGGAGTCTGCCTCAGTGTCGTCAGGGTCCGAAGACGCCGAGACAGTGCCGCCCTCCTTTGGCCAGAGTTCCTCAGCTCGCTGTAGGAACATGTCAATGAAGGCATGTCCCGCGGTGGTGTGTAGAACGCCAGCCCTGGCAATTCTGTCCCACTCTATCAAGGTTTTGATAGAAAGAGAGGTGGATGTGGGAGGGGGGAGGTTGGGAGTGAGCCTGAGGTCGGCCGGGGAAATGGCAATCTCCCTGGTGGCCGGATTGGCAGAGAAGAGAGAAAAGACATGGGGGGCCTGACGCGAGTCCTTGAGGAATACTCCTACTGGGGCCGCGTTGGGGGCTGACAAGAAGTCAATCCCCGGTGGAGGGACGGCATGTGCACCACTGGCGAGAGAGGCCGATCTGTCCCACAAAGGAGTGAGGGTCTGGGGGCGGCTATCCTTGGCCGTGATCGCTGGGTAGGGGGGGGACCCAGTGAAACGGGAAAGGGAGAAGATGTTGTTAGAGGGAGGGGATTCCCTAACAACAGATCAGGGCGCCAGCTCTCCAAAATGGAAAGGTTCCCAGACTGGGGGAGGGAATCCTCGAACCCCTCCTCAAGTTGTGGGTCAGCGTATTCGTGAAGGGGAAGTTCAGGTCCACCCTCGGAAGGCCATGTTAGGGGTGCGTGGGAGTCCCGACCTCGTTGGCAAGAGGGGAGAAAAACGAGGGCGGCTCCCGGTGGCTCCATAATCGGCGTGTAAACTAGGGGACGCCGATCGGACAGCGCCCGAGAGGAAGAGGGACCCAGGTCGATCCAGCTCTGGGAGGCCGGATGCCACATGAGACCGAAGATGGAGTCAGGGGAAGAGTCAGAGTGAAGCCACTGATTCCTCTCGGGGGAATAGAGCCACTGGTCCCCGTGGAGAAAGACGGGCTGTGACGGCCCAGAGGCAGAGTCTCCTCGGGGACCCGGGTAACCTTGAGCACCAAGGGAGAGCACTGCCTCCTTCATCTCCCGGGTGGGGTCCGTGCCGGCCCCCTGCGTGGCAGAGGGGTTGGTGAGTGTTACGGTCGCCGAGCCTCCTGGCCGTGTGGTAGCGGACGGGGATGGCTGAGTCGCGCGTAAGCCTCAAGGGACGAAAGGTTACCCCTGGTCCCGCTGGTCGATCCTCCCCCGGAGGAAACGGGACCGCGGACGTTGCCCAATAGGGGAGCGGAAGAAGTCCGCTCCCCGACGTCCTGTACCCCTAGGGGAGAGTGCAACGATCGATCGGGGTGGTTCGACCGTCGGGGGTGAGGGCGCAGATCCGAGCTAGTCGATGCCTGCGTACCTGACCGGGGTTGTGGTCAGTGGGGGGGTACCACCAAAGACTGTCCACAGCCCCTCCACGGAGTGTTGACGCTCCTCGTGTCCGAGTCGTGGCTGAACCCTGACATGGTTGGGGAGAGCGCGATGAGACTGGGTGACGTTAGTGGGGGGGGGGGGGGGGGGGTGTGCTAGCGTCACGAGTCTCATTAGATCGGGTGACGTGCGGTGATTCCGGCCGCGAGTCGTCACCCGTGCCGGTCCGGGTCTCGGCAAGGGTCCCCAGGGGCCGATGATCGCCGGACGCAGCATGACAGGAGAGGGTCTCCTTACGCGATCGAAGGCGAACAGGCGATCCAGTCGGGGGAACGGGAAGATTAGAACAGGCAGGTCCTTTCATGGGGGCCTTGCCCTTGGATTTGGACTTAGGGTAAGTTTGGAATGAAAAACAGTCGGCAATGACGGCCGATTGCCCGTTCGACTGAGACTGCCTGTTGGACTTCGATCGCAACGATCGTGTGTCCGCCGATCGGGTAGAGGGGGAATCGTAATGATGGTCGCGCGTCCCCTGCGCGGAAACCCTCCTCTACTCCGATCGTACGCTCATCGCGTGCGGTGAGTGGTTTGTCCCGTGGAATCGACACGCGGCTCCTCCGGGGTAGAGAGCGACTGCCGAACAATGGAGCGTCTCAAGCCATTAGTGTCCTTCACCATGTTGGGCACTGGTGGTGGGGACAAACACGGAACGCACGATCGCAAAGGGGGACAAAGAGGTGGATCGAGGATAGAAAGAGCTCGACAACCTCGGGAGAGACACTGGAAGTGTACTAAATTGTAACGAGATCTCAGTGTTAGATCGAGGAAGGTCGATCGTTAGTGACACCGGTTTTGGCGGTCGAACAAAATGGCGGAACGACGGTGAGAAATAGAAACCGAGTGGACAAAGTGGAAGTTAGTCGAATCGGGAGTCCGAATGGAAGGAGAAGGGACTGGGCTCGGAGAACAAGGGGCGTAAAGGCTAAAAGGGTGAGAAGAGGTGGAACCGGCGATGAAGTTCGACTTTCGAAGATCGAAAAGAACGGAAGACGAAGTCGCGAGTGCCGAGACAAAGGCACAAAGGCGAGAATGGTGCGGTAAATAGATTAATAAAGCACACCAAACCAAAGCCCCACCGGTTCAAGAGTAAAAGGGTGAAGCGCGCAAGCCACAACAAACAAGCAAAGAAGCAGACACAAAGCTATCTTAACACAACGCAAAGAGAAGGCGAGACAGAGCACAAGACTTATCTTGCTTGGACGGCAGGCCGAGAGATGAATGAGGTACGGGAGGTTGACACCGGCTTCTTCTACGGCGGAAGCGGGTTGGGCATCACGTGACTGTCTTATTACTGCATTAGCCACACAAAAACTTCGGCCTGGCAGAGCTGACTAACTGCCGTGAATGCTATTGTCTGACATGGTACAGTATATGACGCCAAATTAGAATTTATCAAATAAGAATAAGGTGTTCAGTTGTAGCAACTTGGAGACAGTCAGCTTTGGCAATATATGCTGTACACAAATGTGGAACAGATTTTTATTTTGTTTGTTTATGAGCTGACACACAATTCAGACTAGGTTTTTGTGCCCTAAGCAGATAGCTCAGGTTTTCATCGTCAGAATCATACAAATATTCATTGCAATGGAAATTGTCAGTCAAATGTTTAAAACTGCAGAAATATACATTCAGACTTTGATAAAGCTCTAATGATGGATGTGGTTGAACATTTGGTTAACTACATGTCGCCAGGTCTTTAGTCCCTGCACAAAGAAATATGTGTCCACTCAAATATGGACTGTTATGTGTAAAGATCAAAGCAAATTCAGAAAAGTAAGCCTATAGCTGTTTTTGATGTTTAGGGCCATGATCTGTTGTGTGTCTCAGTGAGAAGGCGGTGCTGGCGGTCACTCTGTACATGACGAAGAAGAAACCATGGGACACGCTGCCTTCTATGACTACCCCAACATTATGGATGTCAAGCCTTGGGAGTGGGAATTGTGGATGAAAAACTTATATGAAGGCTGTGGGCAAACAGCACTGAACTCACTGTTTGTGCACTACCTTGTGACCCACCAGGAGCACGCTTCACTCTGTGCCAGAGAGATCTGAGCACTGCCTTTAACATTGTGCCCGACCTGCTCTTTGTCTTCCTGGTGGCACCCGATGGACAGCTACCAGGTAAAGTATCTGAACAAGTATGTGAAGCGTACTGATAAGGACTGTTTAGTGTTGTCCAAAGTGTTGCGAGTTTTTAGAAAAAGGCATGTCATTTATTGATATATGACAAAAGAACTGTATGTAACAGAATCTCTATAGTCTGAAAATATAAGACTCTGATTAGATTCATGTGTACAATAAACAAAAAAGAAAATCAACACTAATAGTAATGGACATTATTACAACACATTAAATTTTTAAGTAGTTTAATGGTTGTAAATGGAAGATTGAAATTAAGGTACAAGCTGGTAGATCTAATGGAAAAGGATCATTTTAATCTGTTTGCACTTCTGCGGTTCTTATTGATGACAGCTTAACTGTTTGCAAATGTATTACAGACAATTAACAAAAAGATATACATCTCACAAACCCTACTAGTATAATTATGCTTAAAAGGACAAAAGATGCATGTAACTGAAAGCTTTCGTATGGTCTGTCACCGTTTCCTGTGCAGATTCTTGCTTGTCTGGTCTGTTTGAACCTATGGTCAAAACGGGGACCCCTCTGAAGCGCAAACATGAGGCTGTTCATGTGTGTCATCGCCACAATCATGTTCCCATGCTTCATATTCGCAAGGCCAGGTTGGTAGATTGCTGACATGGAGAAAAATCCATGTTAAGAGGTACTGAGTCACTTTTCCAATAGTATGTAACCTAGAGGAGATCAGTCTGGTGGTTTATATCTTTGTTCTTTATATCAACATATCCATATCAATATCTAGCTATATCTGTGCATACACACACAGACACGCACACACACACACACACACACACACACACATATGATTATGTTGAGGTGATATTTATGTATATATATATATATATATATATATATTATATAAACACATACATGTTTATGGATGTATATAAAGATATATATGTCGTTTGATGCCAAGTGAGCACTGACATAATCAGCCACGTCAAACTGATAAATCCGATTCAGTGGATGAAAGGCCTATGAGGGGTGATATGAATGGTTCTGTTTTCAGATGGACAAAGATGATCCCGGTATGCTGCTTGTGAAGGATTTTGTATTTATAATTTTATGCCCAAATATTTTTCTGTTTTCTTTTTCTCACACTCCCCCGCCCCTCCTTCCCCTCATTCTACCTCTTTTATTGTTCTTCTTTTTTATTTTTGCCAAGTTATTATTGTAATGACAAAGGATTTGTTGGTCTGCACTTGTTCAACATACTGTATATGTAGCCAGGTGCTAAAAGTGCACATATTTCTTGGGTACCCTTTGCAAACAAAATGTTTTGTTCGAGAGTTACCTTCCCCCTTACATCCCTTGATTGATGAATTTCAATTATTTTGTGTGAATGCCTCAGAACCCCAGTCAAAATCTAATGACTCCATTTCTATGATAAATACAGTTGAAAATGTACAAGAAAGTATTGTCCAGTAGCCCATTTTAACAGAGTATTTTTTAATCGAAAATCAAACCAAAAGCTCGTGTCAACGGCCAGGCAAGCAGGAAAGCCAGCTGTGTTTTCTATCAAGTTTCAAATACAACGTTCTCTGCTCAGACAGTCTTGGTAATTAAATTTATACGCGTGAAAAGCGTGAAATGCCTGTTATCCATTCATTACAAAGCTATTTCAGGCTGTTTGGTATTTCTTATCGCAGTAGAGGAAAATATGACACAAACTTGTGCACTCCTTTCACTCCTGCGTCTCTCTCTCTCTCTCTTCTCTCTCTCTCTCTCTCTCTCTCTCTCTCTCTCTCTCTCTCTCTCTCTCTCTCTCTCTCTCCTCTCTTTTCTTCTCTTTCGTTTCCTGGAATGACTTGATATATTATCTACATGACATTCTCTCCCCCCCACCCCCCTATCTGGGCTATCATTATGCATTTTTTCCCTCCATTTCTGCTTCATTTTCTTTGTTTTTTTTCCTTGGTGCTTCAAAATTGATTGTCTTACATCTCCTTGGTATTTTTTGATTGTCAGATTGTTCTAAACGAGCTCTTTCCCACACCCACTCTTGCCTCTTCTCCCTCTCGCCCTGTCTCTCTATCGCCCTTCTGTGCACTCCTTTCGCTCCTGCGTCTCTCTCTCTCTCTCTCTCTCTTCTCTCTCTCTCTCTCTCTCTCTCTCTCTCTCTCTCTCACTCACTGTCACGGTTCTGGAATGACTTGATATATTATCTACATGACATCCCCCTACCCATGGTGACTGGGCTATCACTATGCCTTTTTCGCCTCCACTTGTGCTTTTTTTTTCTCTTTTTTTTTTCCTGGTGCTTCAAAATCTATTGTCTCACATCTCATTGGTATTTTTTGATTGTCAGATTGTTCTAAACATGCTCTTTCCCGCACCCACTCTCGCCTCTTTCTCCCTCTCTCTCTCTCTCTATCGCCCTTTCGCTCCTCTCTCTCTCTCTCTCTCTCTCTCTCTCTCTCTCTCTCTCCCTCTCCCTCCCTCCTCCCCCCCTCTCTCTTACGGTTCTCCTGGAATGACTTGATATATTATTACGTGACATTCTCTCCACCCACCCCCCACCCCCCTATCTATGGTGACTGGGCTATCATTATGCATTTTTTCCCCTCCATTTCTGCTTCATTTTCTTTCTTTGTTTTTTTTCCTTGGTGCTTCAAAATTGATTGTCTTACATCTCTTGGGATTTTTTGATTGTCAGATTGTTCTAAACGAGCTCTTTCCCGCACCCACTCTTGCCTCTTTCTCGCTCTCTCTCTTCTGTCGCCCTTCCCTGCACTCCTTTTGCTCCTGCGTCTCTCTCTCTCTCTCTCCTCTCTCTCTCTCTCTCTCTCTCTCTCTCTCTCTCTCTCTCTCTCTCTCTCATTTTACTTTTGTTTCTTTAAATTTTATTTTAATTCTGTATCGTATTGCAGTTCTAGTCACTTTTTGCATGCTTCTTTTGTTGCCTTATTTTATTTTGCATTGTTGACCTTACTCAGGGCGAGGACTGGATGTAAAAAAGCACATCAGTGCTTATCTATTATCCTCTTAAATAAAGAATTTTGTCTTGTCTTCTCTCTCACTCTCTCTCTCTCTCTCTCTCTCTCTCTCTCTCTCTCTCTCTCTCTCTCTCTCTCTCTCTCTCTCTCTCTCTCTCCTGGCACATTGACACAAGTATCAAGCACTTTCTCCCTCTCAACCTTCCATCCAGTACCATCCTTCATCACCTTTTCCCCCCTGTACCCATCCTGCCGTCAACTTCCTGCCCAGGTAATTATTAAGCTCCTGGGAAATGTTGATGACGAAGTGTTGGTGTGAACTCTTTTTCCAGTGAACTCTTTTTCAGTTAACTCTTTTCAGGCCACAACTACAGAGATCTATGCTGTTTCGTTTGTCAGTTGGCCAGTGTTGCTTGAGAAAGGTTGCAGTAAACCGAAATGTTGCAGTTAATTCATGGGGATCGTGTGGCTTCAACTTTTTAACATCCTGAAGTGTTGGTGTGTGTCCGCTAGGGTGGAAGACCATGATGATCTGCTGGGGGTCTTTGGGGACCAGATACATTGTCTGAAGGATCTCTATGGAGAATACTTCCTGGCAGAGCTGATGGAGGCACAGGACGAGCACATGCAGTGCCTGGTCGCTGAGGTGACTGTGTGGCTCTAGAGTGTGATTGTAGTTATGTTTTCTTTACAGAAAACTGTATGGGGGGAGGGGAGGGGGGGGGTGAGGCTTCCACTGTGTTCAAGATCTGAGAAGTATTATTTTACCAGTGGCAACACAAGTGCATCATTGATATTTCATGTACTCTCTGTGTTTATCAGTTTACCAGTGGCAACACAAGTACATCATTGATATTTCATGTAGTCTCTGTGTTTATCAGTTTACCAGTGGCAACACAAGTACATCATTGATATTTCATGTAGTCTCTGTGTTTATCAGTTTACCAGTGGCAACACAAGTACATCATTGATATTTTATGTAGTCTCTGTGTTTATCAGTTTACTTGTGGCAACACAAGTACATCATTGATATTTTATGTAGTCTATGTGTTTATCATTTTACCAGTGGTGACATGTACATCATTGCTTGCTTTTTTTTCCATAATTTTTTTTTTTTTTTTTTCTCCCTCCGCTGTCCCAACCTCTGTGCCACCTCAGTGGCAGTGCACCCACGCCACTCATTCCGACACCCCGTCCACAGCCGCAGCCCGGTCGGCCCCGCCGCAGCCCCGGCACTGGCAATCCACAGGGAGCAATCAATGTCAAGTCGTCAAGAGGCAACCCACCGGAGAGACACTGCACTGCTGCCGAGTCACTTCGGTGGTGTTCAGTGGCACCTGTTCTGATCTAACATACGCAGGACACCACCTACTAAGCTCCCTACTGACGACAATAATTGCTTAGTCGCGGAGCCGGCGTGAGTGAGCTCTTCCTCCGGAGGGCACCACCACGTCCGTCCAACGACAACCCCCATGGAATCGCCGATACTGGTGACCCGACAGAACCAAACCAAGACCACAGACGTGAAGAGGACATCGAAATTGAGGTCACCATGAGAGCAGGGCATGAAGGACCACCAAATTTGAGAAAAAAATTTTTAATGCTGATCGATGAGAATGAGGATGATTAAGATGATGCTACGGATTTCCATTTCGGTCTGAGACTACATGACAGGGCTGTACTCTACGCTTCCTTTCATAACATATCCCGGCGTCAACCAGGCCCAAGAGATACAGGCACCTGCAGTGTTGGTCAGGAAATTTGAGCAACACTCTCAGGAACGCATCCATTAACCCTCTAGTTTTCGTAACGGGCGCAGACGGGAGTGCTCAGACTGCGCGCTAGATTTCATAACGGGCGCAAACGGGAGTAGGCGGGCTGCATGTGTACGGTACTTTTCCATCACGTGCTGACGCCGTTGAAAATGCTCGGAGAGCCACTAAAAGTTGTTGGGGATTTCCCACTAGAGCCCAGCAATCTGGCACCACTATTTTTGGATGCTGGCACCACTTCCATTCACAAAAGAGAGGAGAAACTGTGAGTGAAGAGTCGTGCGTGAGACTGACCGATTTTCACAATGGCGTCGTCTGCTAACAACAGCGAGTTTGATGATATTCCTGATTATTCTGCGGAGGAGTGGGATCAAATTTGCAAGAAGTAGAGAAGTTCGAAAATGGGAGAGTTAGGAGAAGAGAGTGATGTTGAAATTGGCACCGATGAAGGAGAGGAAAATGTTGAAAGTGACCCGAAGACAACGTGCCGCTCACTGCTCTGCAAACCACATGGCGACCGGCTACACATCCTGCCAACGTGGCCGCATTCCAACAGCCGACAGGCCTGCGCATTCACTGCCGAACACTGCCACCCCTCTCGATTATTTCTTTTTGTTTATACCCCTCACATTTTTTCAGTTAGCAGCAGTAGAAACCAACAGGTACGCTCAACAACGACAAGCAGCTAAGGGCACACCTGACTCCCTATGGTTTGACACAACACCTGACGAAATGCGGGCCTATGTCTCTATACTCATTATGATGGGGATTAGGCGTCTGCCACGTCTATGGTGCTACTGGTCACGCGATTGCCGCTTCAACGATCCCTGGGTCAGCGAAGTTATGCCCAAAACACGCTTCTTCAAAATCAACCAGTACTTCCATCTGCGTGACACATCTAACACACCTGCACGAGGTCATCCGGCTTACGACCCTTTGTACAACATGAGAGATTTCATCAACATGATTCTCCCTTTGTTCAGAACCAACTACCATCCAGGTCGTGAACTCAGCATTGATGAGGCAATGATAGGGTACAAGGGTCGGATTTTTTTCAAGCAATACATGCCTGCGAAGCCAACCAAATGGGGCATCAAGGTGTGGGAGATGTGTGACGCAAACACAGGGTATTGTGTTGCTTTTGATGTTTACACTGGCCGTGCAAGTCGTAGAGACACCACCATCAGTCTCGGGCACGAAGTAGTTGACATGCTGGCATCACTTTTTACCATCAGAACAGGCTCCTGTATTTTGATCGATTTTTCACCAGTGTCCCCTGATGACACACCTGTCCCAAAATGGGACGTATGCCTGTGCCACTGTCAACGTCATCGCAAGGGCTTACCAAAGGAGGTCAAGACTGCCAAGTTGAAAGAGAAGGGAGAAATTACTGCAGGTGCAGAAGAGCTCGCTGATGGCCACAGTCTACAAAGACAACCGTCAGATCTACCTGCTCAGCACCAACCAGCCGCCAGGTATGACGACAGTAGAGGACAAAGTGAAGCCGACAGTCATCGCCAGCTATAACAAATACATGGGTGGCGTTGACAGGTCGGACCAGTACCGCGCCTACTACCCTGTCGGCCATCAGAACAAGAAATGGTGGCGCTACATTTTCCATTCTCTGGTCAACTTGTGTATTGTCCAGACCTACCTCACCTGGGAGGTGTCACCCATGATCCAGTGCCCAAGACGACATACGACCACATGATGTTTCGCGCTGACATCGCGGAACAACTTCGTGCCGGATTCACCTCCAGGAAGCGTTAAAGCAGGGCGTAGCAAAGCAGTGCCTGATCCCCCCATTTCCAAGGCCAGCATCGACCATCACAAATTAGAAAAAATCAAAGGCAGGGCGAGGGTCTGTCGGCAGTGCATCAAAGACGGCCGTTTATGACAGCTAAGAGACGACGTGTAGAAACATCATATGTGTACTTTCTGCCAGGTAGCTCTCTGCTTTCATAGGAATGACTGTTTCCGTGACTACCATGCGCAGAATGTGGCTCAACAGTAGGGCAGTTCACTAGTCTCTGTGTTTGTGTGTACGTGTATATGTGCTTACCTGTAGTTTGTAATGACAGTGCTTCGATGACACTGGCAGTGACACTGTACTCAATATCCTCGCTGTACAGCTATACATTGTGTAAATACATATGGACATGTATAAAGTGCTTAGAACAGTTACAGAAAAACAATGATGAACCGTGCTTGAGTTACTTACAGTAACTGTTCAGTAGTGACAATTTACTAGTTGTGTGTGACATTCTGTGGATTACCTGTGGGGACTGAACGGGTGGACAGAAGACAGATCATCTCAGGTAGGCCCCAACTTTCATTTTACAACACTAACATACATGTGCATGGGATAACTGCATGTTGGTGTGCTGTATTAGAATTGTCACCATCACATGTGACACATTGGGTGACATTTTGGTGACAGTGACACGACCTTTCACCTCGAGACACACAAAATCTTGCTCACAGTATAGAACAAAGCCTTGTGACCATACATGCAGAATTTCGTAGCTCTAGAGGTTTATTCTTGGTTGTGGTGAAGCCTGAACTGCACATACCCATTTTAAGGCTAAATGCACCAAAAGAATCTGAAAACTAGGGGGAATTTGGCCTCAGAGAATCTGAATACAAGAGGGTTAAGAGGATGAAACTCGACTGTGTGGTCCCAGTCTCCCCAACTGAGTCCGCAGCAAACTCAACTCTGGGTAGGAGCTGGTCAGGGCAGAAAAACCCACATGACTCTGATGGGATTCGAACCCACGACCTCCCAGCCGGGAGTCCGCGACGCTAACCACTTCGCCACGGCAGCTGGTTTCATTGCTATTTTATGTAGTCTCTGTGTTATCATTTTACCAGTGGCAACACAAGTACACCAGATGCTCCGTGCAGTCATTTGTTTTACAATGCAAGTTTTGCCAGTGGCGAAGATTTTGAGATGGTGACCTTTCGATTACTTTTCCAGAAGATCCCTCAAGGCTCTAAAGATTATAACAAATTGTTGATTATGATCAAAACAAAACTTAACTAGGGCATAGAATAGTTTTGATGAGGCCAACAAACGTTTAACTCTGTCTGTCTGTGTGTTTGTTTGTGTGTGTGTGTGTGTGTGTGTTGAATTTATGTTTCCAGAAGCAAAAGAAGATTACACAAAGATACTTGCACACATACTTTGTAGTTTGTACACAGTTGCACACACACACACACACACACACACACACACACACACACACACACACACACACACATATGCACACTTAGCACAAGAAAACTTGGTGCTGTGTTTGTGTGGTTTTCCTTCAGGGGAGACAGATTTCTGATTCAGATCAGAAATCTGACTTGAACATTGAAGGAAATTCGATATAGAAAGAAATTGTTGAAAGAAATTCTGATCTGAGTCCACAGGTAAAATCGTTTCTTAGTCGAGCAGAACAGAACATCCGTCATGAAGCCATGATGAATCCAGCCTTTTGATGGAAATATCTCTTTATACAAAAACAAAACCAAATTTGAAACTAAAGGAAAACTTGCTGTTAAGTAATACAGGCAAGGACATTAATCATGTTTTTATTTATACGGTGAAAAGATGTGATCGTGTTGCAGATGCTCACATTTTGGTGCAGAGATGAAGTTTTCTAAAAAGAATTCTGTTGAATGCAATCTGCAAAAGGAAGTGAAAAATAAGTGAAGATGGTTGTGGTTAGCAGAGAAAGATGATGATGGTGTGAAGTTTTAGGAGTAGTGTCAGAAAGTGGTGATCATGAGGACCTCTTTGCCATGTTGAAAAAAATTATGGCAAGTAACCAGAGTGGAAAGATGCTTGTGGCATATGCAAATGATCCTGTAAACATAGCTGCCAACTGTCCCGCAATTTCCTGGAATTTCCACAATTTAGAAATCCTGATTTTGATGGAAAAAAATTTGATTTTCAAAATTTAGTTTTGTAAATGTGAAATTATTGGGGTCAATTTTGGATAGGGATGATAAACTACAGCAGAATAAAGCCCCGATCATGTGTGAATGTGAGCAGTTATATGTAAGGAAAATGCATTTCCTTTTTAAACCCCACATTTGTCAATGGAAACATTATATATAGGGGTGAGAAATGCTGTCGGTCAAAAGGTAAAACCTGCCCCACGTCATTCCACTCACCCCTCTCATTTCCTAGTTGCTGAATTTTGACTCCAGAAGGTTGGGAGATATGCATGAAAACACTGACTTTGGTGAAGAAGACTGTGCAAGACAGCGCAATGAAACATCATCTGCAAGGTCTGCTTGCCTTTCCTGATTTAAGAGTGTCTGTCAGTTACAGCTAGTCCATTTCAGACATGTTTGAAATGGGTTTGAAAATAGAGTTAGACTTGACTTTCTTACTGCACATTGTAGACACATGGATGTAGTTGTTTTTTCTAACTCAGCCTGCAGATCTCATTTTAAGGTTGATTTGTTGGCACATTTTCATGAGAGAGAGAGAGAGAGACACATAGATGCAGGCAGGGGGGCAGGCAGGGGTAACACCAGGGTCAGGGCCTAGGCCTAACCTAGACCAGATGTTGGACAGGGCAGGACAGGAAGATAGTTCATGAATTCAGGGTTGGCATGAACTTCAAACATGATTTCAGATATTGTGAAAACTGCAGACTGGATTTCAGATTTACATACTCTTGGTCACTGGCACCTTCAAGTCCCCATTGACCTTATGATTTGTCAGCAAGCTCTTCTTCAGCATCTGTGTAAAATGTTTATCACTTCAAAACAACAAATGGAAGGATACCAGCTTTGTCCATATTTAAATTAAGATGAAAAAAAAAACCACACACACACTGTATGTTTGTTTCCCAGGCGAACGGAGAAAACTGTGGGATTCATGACCCTCAGTGATGATGTCAACTTGCACTTGTTGAACAACTTCTATGAGCTGGGACCTTTCCATGGCCTTCGAAAACCTCATGCTGATGATATTCTCACTTATGAGGGTCAGCAGTGTCTCTTGTTTTCCAATTTGTTGGCTGGTTATTAGTGTCATTTGTGAAGGCAAATGTTTTATGTATATAATGTATTGTTATAGATGATTAGTGGGAAAAAGGAAAAATTCCAGTTTTGTGTTAAAAATTGTCCATGTCGCAAACATGAATTTCAGACAACTTTATTATCTCTTGTTAAAAGAAATTACATTCGTGACCGCTGCCCTAAAAGTTAAGACATGCATATTTGTAGTTACAAACATGACACTAAAATTCAAATTACTTTCAAATAATAAAACATGCATACATCACAAAAATGGGAATCTCAGTCTTTCTCCTTTTTTGTTAGTGCAAATAAAACATGCACTCGTTAACATTTGTGGCAGCTGAACAACCCTTAATGTTTAAATTACTTGAACAAGCAGAAGAGTTTAATGTTGATTTTGTTACAAAAGATGACAGTCACAGAATGCACATGTTCATGTAAGTGTGAGTGATTGTGAAATCGACTGTGACAAGACAGACGCTGAAAACTGAACGTATGCATGAAGCTGGCTTAAGACAGTTGTTGAATGCTGACGACTATTACAACTACAGGTAGTGTCTGCAATGCTGTATTTGCATTATTTAGTTTTGTGTTATCAAACCTTTTCTTGTTTTTCTCTATGCATTTTGATAAGATAATATAAGAGCTTATATATGCGCGGATAGAAGACAGTGCACAGGGATTTTCACACATGTATAATGAGCATATCTATGGATGACATACAGAAATATTCTTCTTTTTTTTTCAGTCCAAATATATAATAGAGAGAAAGACTCGATCATTACCTGTGGGAATGTGAGTTTACCCATACTTTCTGGAAAGACCTTGAAAGAGCTCTAAAAGTTAAGTGTTCACACTGTGAAAGATTATCCCTTGATGTGGAGATTATTATGTTATTTGGTGCAGATGAGAAAACAAAAACCAATGATGTGCTAGACCTGGTAATTTTAATGAGAAAATGGTTTATTAATAAATGCAGAATTAACAAAAAACCCAATCTAAACATGTTTTTGAAGGAGCTGGACTATAGATATAAAATAGAGAAATAAATGTCCTTGATGGAGATGAATCATGCTTCTACCAAACAAAATGGTCACCATAGATTAAACTACTAGGGGACTAATGGTTATATTAAGTACTGTAAGTGTATGTGTGTGTGTATGTTGTGTGTGTGTGCATTTGTGTGTATGTATGTGCATGCACGCGTGCACACACACACACACACAACACACACCACACACACACACACACACACACACACACACATATATACATGGATGTGTGTGTGTGTATATGTATGTTAATAAGTATGGTATACTCTCTTTGTTTTCCATTTAACGTCATCCATGATGTTGGAGCCTTGATGAAATACTTGGAAATTAAAATGTGTCTGTTTAATTTACTCTCTTCAAATGCCATGATTCCATGGAGTTGAGGGAATAATTATGTAATGCATTTTATAACCTTGTACTATGTTGGTGTACATCATTAATGCCAGTTATTGGAATGTATTCGTTATGTGGGCCCATTTCAAAGATTAAAAAAAAAATTCTAGATTGAAAAAAAATGCGTGTAGGTCTGTTCGCTTTAAATGTGTGCCACCGTGTATTAATATATGGACTTACGTATGTTAGTTGTGTTAGCAGATCTACTGGGCCTCTTTTGGCTGATTATCTGTCTTTCATTCTTTTCCAGATCTTTGTTTGAAAAGTCAGAAGACCTCAGGTAAATTTCTTATCTTTCTCTTCATGTAGTATCTGGATAACATTGTTTACTTCGCTTGTTCTCTGCGTGAATCCCTTGTGCACCATTGAGTCCATGACAGTGGTGACCCTAGTTTGTATGCTTGAGAATGGGTCAGAACATGCACTGTGTCCTTTCTTGAAAGTTAGCTGACATCTGGTGACCCTGACGTGATCTCTCTCCCTGGTGGAGGAGATTAAGTTTTGTTTTGTTTTTTAAGATTTGACGTAATTTCTCGGCGTGGGAAGGAGAATGCTTATTTTTAAAATATTCACCTGATATCCAAACCTGGGGTAGTTGAAAAAGCAGTCTTGTGATAGAAAAAATTCAACTGACTTGATGCTTTTCTGTGAGAGGAGGATGAAAGATAGAAAATATATAGTATGTCATGGTCACAAAGAGCAATGATTATGCAGCCTAATTGTTTTCTCCATCAGTAGGAGTAGTTGAAAGAGAAAGTAAAATAATAGTTCTATATGATAATCAGATTTGAGAATGTGGAATTATTTGAAAACAAAATTATGTGAAGGTCAGCAATTGTTCCTCCCATTGTCGAGAAATGGTGAACTATTTAAAAAAAAAAAAGATGTGAGTACGGGTAGATGAATGAGAAAAAAAATTGAATGCAAGGAATAAAAACGTAGATTTTTTTGTTTGAAGGGAGCAAATCTCTATTGGCGTTGTAATCTGTTTACTGCATTTGTTACCTGTTTATTGTCTTTGTGTGTTTTAATAACAGATGAGGAGTATGACCTCTCAGTGTTGATAATGAGGCATGGAAGCCTGTTGATAATTGATGCATGAGTAAAACTTCTTCAGTCTGAGGACGGAATCCATTTTATGAAATTATTCGAGATGGAATTTTCTATTTTTCGTAAATCAGAAGGAAAAAAAAAAAGTTTTTCAAAACAATCTCTAAAATTGCGCAAATTACGTATCGAGTGCGTTTTACCATAAAACGGAAGTGCCGAATCGGAAGTACTCTTTATTTTAGGGAACAAAGATAAAGCACCATTTGCCGAAATCTAGATTTCGAGTTTGGAGTTCGTTGGAAACCATGAGACTGTCCTATCTTAAAGAAGGTGATTCAGTTGAGATCGACGCTGGCGTCACTGATAAGTGGCAATGGGCATGGCTGAACGAAATAGATGATGAAAAATGACAACATCGTGTTTGGTGTTTGAAAATGAACAAACCTGGTGTAGCATTTTGCTGTGTGTGCAACTGGACCTCAAGAATGGATCCAATGGAAAATCTCGGCTAGCAAAACATGCCAGAAGTCTGGACCATATTAAAAGCATGAAGGTAAGACCTTAGAAAAATCAAATTGTTGATTGTGGACACTCAAAGGAAGAAGAAGTACGAATTTCAGTAAAATCTTTTTCAGCAGCCCTCCATGCCCTCCCCCTACCCCCTAGTGACACACACACACGCACGCACGCACACACACGCACGCACGCACGCACGCACGCACGCACGCACGCACGCACGCACGCACGCACACACACACACACACACACACACACATTCTCTCTCACTGTCTGTCTCTCACACACACACACACACACACACACACACACACACACACACACATTCTCTCTCACTGTCTGTCTCTCACACACACACACACACACATTCTCTCTCACTGTCTGTCTCTCAACACACGCACACACACACACGCACGCACGCACGCACGCACGCACGCACGCACGCACACACACACACACACACACACACACACACACAGATGGATGTAAGGCAAAGAGAGAGACATAATACTATAAAAAAAATATTTCAGAAAGTAAATAAAAAAATGTAAAGAAAAATAAATATGAGAGTTAGTTTTCTGGAAAAAGGATGGGAAAACTACTAAAGGTTTTATTTCTTCGTGTAATAAAATGGGTTAGTTTTGGAAGTACAGTGGAAACTCTCTATTAAGACTTAGAAAATGCACAGATTTGTGATCTTAACATGAAACATGATTTTTTTTTAAAAAGAAGATAGGTAATTTAACAGACAGTATGATGGAACCATCACAGAACTTAGGGTCACTTTAGAGAGGAAGCCTTATTAGGGAAGGTTTAAATAGAGAGGTTTCACTGCCTCAGTTCCAATTTCCTTTCACCTGAGGCCACGAAAACTGTCTGAATTTTTCAAAAATCAGTTTCGGCTGGGGGATTTGCCCCCTGGGCTCCCCACCAGGGGCGCTGCCCTGGATCCCGCCAGGGGCTAGCAGCCCTGGACCCGACCTTTCAGTTTTTCAATTTTTTTTCCAGTTTCACCCATGTTGATGATAATGAGGCCTGGAAGCCTGTTGATAATTGATGATAGTGAGCCATGGGAGCCTACTAAAAATTGACGAGATGTGTAGACCTTATAATGGTTAATGACGAGGCATGTAGGCCTGTCAGTGGTTGGTGACAAGGCATGGGTGCCTGTCAGTGGTTGGTGAGGAGGCATGGGTGCCTGTCAATGGTAATGTGACGAGGATGGGTGCCTGTCAGTGGTTGGTGAGGAGGCATGGGTGCCTGTCAGTGGTTGGTGACGAAGGCATGGGTGCCTGTCAGTGGTTGGTGAGGAGGCATGGGTGCCTGTCAATGGTTGGTGAGGAGGCATGGGTGCCTGTCAGTGGTTGGTGAGGAGGCATGGGTGCCTGTCAGTGGTTGTGAGACGAGGCATGGGTGCCTGTCATGGTTGGTGACGAGGATGGGTGCCTGTCAGTGGTTGGTGAGGAGGCATGGGTGCCTGTCAGTGGTTGGTGACAAGGCATGGGTGCCTGTCAGTGGTTGGTGACGAAGGCATGGGTGCCTGTCAGTGGTTGGTGAGGAGGCATGGGTGCCTGTCAGTGGTTGGTGACGAGGCATGGGTGCCTGTCAGTGGTTGGTGACGAGGCATGGGTGCCTGTCAGTGGTTGGTGACGAGGCATGGGTGCCTGTCAGTGGTTGGTGAGGAGGCATGGGTGCCTGTCAGTGGTTGGTGACGAGGCATGGGTGCCTGTCAGTGGTTGGTGAAGGCATGGGTGCCTGTCATGGTTGGTGACGAGGCATGGGTGCCTGTCAGTGGTTGGTGACAGGCATGGGTGCCTGTCATGGTTGGTGAGAGGCATGGGTGCTGTCAGTGGTTGGTGAGGAGGCATGGGTGCCTGTCAGTGGTTGGTGACGAGGCATGGGTGCCTGTCAGTGGTTGGTGACGAGGCATGGGTGCTGTCAATGGTTGGTGACGGAGGCATGGGTGCCTGTCAGTGGTTGGTGACGAGGCATGGGTGCCTGTCAGTGGTTGGTGACGAGGCATGGGTGCCTGTCAATGGTTGGTGAGGAGGCATGGGTGCCTGTCAGTGGTTGGTGAGGAGGCATGGGTGCCTGTAAATGGTTGGTGACAGCTGGTGCCAGTGACGAGGCATGGGTGCTGTCAGTGGTTGGTGAGAGGCATGGGTGCCTGTCAGTGGTTGGTGAGACATGGGTGCCTGTATGGTTGGTGTGAGGCATGGGTGCCTGTCAATGGTTGGTGAGGCATGGGTGCTGTTAATGGTTGGTGAGAGGCATGGGTGCCTGTCAGTGGTTGTGATGAGGATGGGTGCCTGTCATGGTTGGTGACAGGCATGGTGCCTGTCATGGTTAATGACGAGGTATGGGTGCCTGTCATGGTTGGTGACAAGGCATGGTGCCTGTAATGGTTATGACGAGGATGGGTGCTGTCATGGTTGGTGACGAGGCATGGGTGCCTGTCAGTGGTGGTGACAAGGCATGGGTGCCTGTTATGGTTGGTGACGAGGCATGGGTGCTGTCATGGTTGGTGACGAGGCATGGGTGCTGTCAGTGGTTGGTGACGAGGCATGGGTGCCTGTCAGTGGTTGGTGACGAGGCATGGGTGCCTGTCAGTGGTTGGTGACGAGGCATGGGTGCCAGTCAGTGGTTGGTGACGAGGCATGGGTGCCTGTCAGTGGTGGTGACGAGGCATGGGTGCCAGTCAGTGGTTGGTGATGAGGCATGGGTGCCAGTTATGGTTGGTGACGAGGCATGGGTGCCTGTTAATGGTTGGTGACGAGGCATGGGTGCCTGTTAATGGTTGTGATGAGGCATGGGTGCCTGTTAATGGTTGGTGACGAGGCATGGGTGCCTGTTAATGGTTAGTGATGAGGCATGGGTGCCTGTTAATGGTTGGTGACGAGGCATGGGTGCCTGTCAGTGGTTGGTGACGAGGCATGGGTGCCTGTCAGTGGTTGGTGACGAGGCATGGGTGCCTGTCAATGGTTGGTGACGAGGCATGGGTGCCTGGGGTGCCTGTCAAACTGCTAATGGTCAGCAGTAGTCATGCCCTTAGATGGGGCATTATGAAAGAGAAATTCACGGAAGAAGCGAGCTGCATTTTAGTTTTTGTAAGTCTTTGTCTGGTCATGTTTGCCTGTAGAGCTTTCACATTTAATTTGAGTTTTTACAAAGTGAGATGGTTGAAACAAGGATTAGTGAACACAGCTCCTGTTTGCTATCATTTCCCTGCAGAAAATTTTTTTTTTCCTGAGGACAGGAGGTGTCATGTGTGAAGGCAAAGGTTTTTAAGTAAATAATGTAATATAGATGATTAGAGAGAAAAAGGAAAAAATTCTAGTTTCGTAATAAAAACTGTGTAGGTCACAAACATGAATTTGGTTAACATTTGTGGTAGCTGAACAACCCTTAACGTTTAAATGACTTGAACAAGCAGAAGACTGATATTGATTTTGTTACAAGTGATGACAGTCACAGAATGCACATGTTCACATAAGTGTGTGGATCATTATGAACTCGACTGTAGCAAGACAGACGCTGGAAACTGACCGCATGCAGGAAGCTGCCCAAAGTACAGTTGTTGAATGCTGACAACAATTACAACTAGGTAGTGTTTGCTGTGCTGCATTTGCATTATTTATTTTTGTTGTTAGTAAACCTACTGGACCACTGTTGGCTCATTATCTGTCTTTCATTCTTTTCCAGATGTTTGTTCGAGAAGACTGAAGCCCAAAGGTACATTACTTATCTTTCTCTTCATGTAGTATCTTGATAACATTGTTTACTTCAGTTGTTCTCTGGGTGAATCCCTTGTGCACAATTGAGTCCATGACAGTGGTGACTCCTACCTTTTATGTGTGAGAGCAGGTCAGAACATACATCATATCCTTACTTGAAAATAAGCTAAATATAGTTAACCCCCTCTGTGACAATTAGTAATTTTGTTTTCCAGCTTTCTTGTCTTGGCTTTCCTGTGTTATTTTTTCCGCAGTGTCTTATAAATCACCCTGAATGAGTTAGGTTGATGCCAGGATATACAGGGAAAGGAAGCAGACCTCAGCGATGTCATCTTGTATTAGTACAACAGATCATCATAAAAAAAAGAAAACCAGAATCAAGAAGAATCTCAAAATTCTGTGCACTAATATGCCAGTCATGACAACTTCAGTTTTAATTTCTGCATGCCTTTGGTGCCTGTGATGAGTTGGTGTCCAGTCAGGAGAAATTGCTGGGGACTGTCGCTGAAGTGGTAACCATCCCCATCTGTTGGGGTATCCTTCCTGAGTAGGGCAACATGCCAGGCTGAGCAAGAATCATCTTTAACTTTGGAATTGTCAGTGCTAGCAGTTGTGGCCACTGTTATGTTAACATCACACCAGACACAGTAGGGACTCGAAAGCTGTGCAGTGTCTTTTCTGGTAGATAGTCTTGCGATCACCTCACGTTGGTGAATGATTGGGTGTGATGACCTCACATGGTGAATGATAAGGTCACCTCTATGGTGATGAATAACAGGATGCTGATTTCCTGGATGGTGATTCCTGTGGAAATGAATGTCATGATGATAATTCCTCTGGAGAGAAATAAAAGGTGGTTATTCCTCCGCAGATGAATAAGAAGATGATTCCTGCACAGAGGAATAGTGAGATGGTGATTCATGTGAAGATAGATGATTGCTCTACAGATCAATGATGAGATGGAGATCAGTGGTGAAATAGTGGTTCCTGTGCTGATAAATGATGGGACAGTGATTCTTGTGGAGATGAATAATAAGCTGGTGGCTCTTCTCAAGATGTATTAGTTTGTGATTCTTCTGGAGATGAACAGTTAGTTATTCTTATGGAGATGCATGATTCCTGTGGAGATGAATAATGTTAATGATGTGGTAATTGCTGTGGAGATTAATAATATCACTTAGGTGGTGGTACTTGTGGAAATGAATGACATTGATTAGACAGTGATTCCTATGGAGTTGAATGATATTGATGAAATGGTTATTCATGTGGAGACGAACAAATTTAATAAGATAACAGTTCTTATGGAGATGAAGAATATTGTTTCGGTGAGGTTCCTTTGGAGATGAATGATAATATTGATGAGACAAATAATGAAATAATGTTAATTTGGTGAGGTTCCTTTGGAGATGAATGATAATATTGATGAGATAGTGACGAATAATGTTAATTGGGTGGTGGTTCCTGTGGAGACAAATCATGTTAATTAGGTGGTGGCTTCTGTGGAGATGAGCACTATTAATTAGTTGGTGATTCCTATGGAAATGAATGATATTAATTAGATGGTGATTCCTGTAGAGACTAATTATATTAATTAAGCGGTGGTTTCTTTGGAGATGATTAATATTAATTAGACAGTGATTTGGTGGTGATGAATAATATTGATTAGATGCTGATTCCTGTGGAAATGTATACTATAATGGTGTGGTTCTGTGAAAGACACAACCAGATGTGGTTGTATGTAAGGAAGCTGGAATAGCAATGTGGAACTAGTGCAGCTAAGACGTTTGGCGTCATATACTGTACCATGTCAGACCATAGCATTCACGGCAGTTAGTCAGCTCTGCCAGGCCGAAGTTTTTGTGTGGCTAATGCAGTAATAAGACAGTCACGTATGCCCAACCCGCTCCGCCGTAGGAAGAAGCCGGTGTCAACCTCCTGTACCTCATTCTCTCTCGGCCTGCCGTCCAAGCAAGATAAGTCTTGTGCTCTGTCTCGCCTTCTCTTTGCCGTTGTGTTAAGATAGCTTTGTGTCTGCTTCTTTGCTTGTTTGTTGTGGCTTGCGCGCTTCACCCTTTTACTCTTGAGCCGTGGGCTTTGGTTTGGTGTGCTTTATTAATCGATTTAACCACACCATTCTCGCCTTTGTGCCTTTGTCTCGGCACTCGCGACTTCGTCTTCCGTTCTTTTCGATCTTCGAAAGTCGGAAACTCCATCGCGGTTCCACCTCTTCTCACCCTTTTTAGCCTTTACGGCCCCTTGTTCTCCGAGTCCCAGTCCCTTCTCCTTCCATTCGGACTCCCGATTCGACGAACTTCCACTTCGTCCACTCGGTTTCCATTTCTTCACCGGTCGTTCGCCATTTTGTTTCGACTGGCCAAAACCGGCGTCACTTACGATCGACCTTCCTCGATCTAACACTGATATCTCGTTACATTTAGTACACTTCCAGTGTCTCTCCCGAGGTTGGTCGAGCTCTTTCTATCCCTCGATCCACCTCTTTGTCTCCCCTTTGCGATCGTGCGTTCCGTGTTTGTCCCACGACCACCAGTGCCAACATGGTGAAGGACACTAACGGCTCGAGACGCTCCATTGTTCGGCAGTCGCTCTCTACCCCGGAGGAGCCGCGTGTCGATTCCAGGGGACAAACCGCTCACGCACACGATGAGCGTACGATGGCGTAGAGGAGGGTTCCGCGCAGGGGACACCCGACCATCATTATGATTCCCCTCTACCCGATCGGCGGACACACGATCGTTGCGATCGAAGTCCAACAGGCAGTCTCAGTCGAACGGGCAATCGGCCGTCATCGCCGACTGTTTTTCATTCCAATCTTACCCTAAGTCCAAATCCAAGGGCAAGGCCCCTATGAAAGGACCTGCCCGTTCTAAATCTTCCCGTTCCCCGACTGGATCGCCTGTTTGCCTTCGATCGCGTAAGGAGACTCTCTCCTATTATGCCGCGTCCGGCGATCATCGGCCCCTGGGGACCCTTGCCGAGACCCGGACCGGCAGGCACGGGTGACGACTCGCGGCCGGAATCACCGCACGTCACCCGATCTAATGAGACTCGTGACGCTAGCACCCTCCCCACTAACGTCACCCAGTCTTATCACGCTCTCCCCAACCGTGTCAGGGTTCAGCCACGACTCGGACACGAGGAGCGTCAACACTCCGGTGGAGGGGCTGTGGACAGTCTTTGGTGGTATCCCCCCACTGACCACAACCCCGGGTCAGGTACGCAGGCATCGACTAGCTCGGATCTGCGCCCTCACCCCTGACGGTGAACCACCCCGATCGATCGTTTCAATCTACCCTAGGGGTACAGGACGTTGGGGAGCGGACTTCTTCCGCTCCCCCATTGGGCAACGTCCGGGTCCCGTTCCTCCGGGGGGAGGATCGACCAGCGGGACCAGGGGTAACCTTTCGTCCCTTGAGGCTTACTCACGCATCCCCGTCCACTACCACACGGCCAGGAGGCTCGGCGACCGTAACACTCACCAACCCCTCTGCCACGCAGGGGGCCGGCACGGACCCCACCCGGGAGATGAAGGAGGCAGTGCTCTCCCTTGGTCCTCAAGGTTACCCGGGTCCCCGAGGAGACTCTGCCTCTGGGCTGTCACAGCCCGTCTTTCTCCCCGGGGACCGGTGGCTCTATTCCCCCGAGAGGAATCAGTGGCTTAACTCTGACTCTTCCCCTGACTCCATCTTTGGTCTCATGTGGCATCCGGCCTCCAGAGCTGGATTGACCTGGGCCCCCCTTCCTTTTGGGCGCTGTCCGATCGGCGGTCCCCTAGTTTACACGCCGAATATGGAGCCACCGGGGAGCCGTCCTCGTTTTTCCCCTCTTCCCAACGAGGTCGGGACTCCCACACACCCCTGACCTGGCCTTCCGAGGGTGTGACCTGAACTTCCCTTCACGAATACGCTGACCCACAACTTGAGGAGGGGTTCGAGGATTCCCTCCCCAGTCTGGGAACCTTTCCATTTTGGAGAGCTGGCGCCCTGATCTTGTTGTTAGGGAATCCCCTCCCTCTAACAACATCTTCTCCCTTTCCCGTTTCACTGGGTCCCCCACTACCAGCGATCACGGCCAAGGATAGCCGCCCCCAGACCCTCACTCCTTTGTGGGACAGATCGGCCTCTCTTGCCAGGGGTGCACATGCCATCCTCCACCGGGGATTGACTTCTTGTCAGCCCCCAACGCGGCCCCAGTAGGAGTATTCCTCAAGGACTCGCGTCAGGCCCCCATGTCTTTTCTCTCTTCTCTGCCAATCCGGCCACCAGGGAGATTTCCATTTCCCCGGCCGACCTAGCAGGGACACACACATCCTGGCAGACTCTCTCAGCCGCTCCAAGTCCGTCCTCCACACGGAATGGACCCTCAGCAGGCATACCTAACAACCGTGTGGGAACATTGTTTCAGACCCATGATCGACCTGTTGCCAACGATTCAACCATCGTCGCCAGTGTATGTGTCTCCGGTCCCGGACCTTCAGGCTTACGCTATCGACGCCCTCTCCCTTCCCTGGTCCGGCCTCATAGCTTACGCCTTCCCTCCTTTCCCGATCCTCCACAAGGTGATCAGGAAGGCGAGACTCGAGAGACCCAGGCTCATTCTCGTAGCCCCATGGTGGCCCACTCAGTCCTGGTTCCGGACCTCAAGTCCCTCACTCACGCACCCCCTCTCCAGTTGAACACCAGGTGGGACATGCTCAGGCAACCCGTTCGGGTCGCCCTCACTCCAATCCCCAGATGCTTCGCCTCCACGCCTGGCTTCTGTGCCAGCCCGGTTGCGAGCATCTAAATCCACCTCTCGAACGGACAGGTCCCAGTCCGTCCTCAATATCCTCTCCGTCGCCGGGGCCTCTCAGGAACTCGAGACCTAGCCATGTCCTCTCGCAGAGCTAGCACAGAGTCCCTTTACGATTACAGATGGAGGAAATGGGTCTCATGGTGCAAAGACAATTCTGTCCCTCACAATCGCCCCTCCAATATCCAGATAGGAAATTTCCTGTCCCACCTTAACCTCTCTGCTAGCTCCATCCGGGGCTACAGGTCGGCCATCTGCATGACCATCCGCCAAATGGGCGGACCTTCCTTTGAGAATGACTTCCTTCTCAGAGAGATCTCCAGAGGGGGTGCTCTTCGTGAGGCCCAATCCCTAGGCGTGTCCCCCTTTGGGACCTCTTCACTGTACTTGACGTCCTCAGGAAACCCCCCTTTGAGCCTGTCTCCTCCATTCCTTTCGACCTTCTGTCTATGAAGACTACCTTTCTCCTCGCCCTCGCTTTCGCCAGAAGGCGAGGCGAGATCCATGCCCTTAGCGGGGACCCAGAGACATTGCCTTCCACAGAGACGGCTCCGTCTCTCTTAAGTTCCTTCCCGAATTCCTAGCTAAGAACCGGAACCGGTAGTGCCTCCCCTTACCTCGTCATCCGCCCGCTGGCGGATACCTAGGGGGAGACACCTCTTCGGACATAGCCCTGTGCCCTTCTCGATGTCTAACACACTACTGGGAACGCTCGGCCCCAGGCGCGTTTCGCAAAGACGTCTTCTTATTTCCATCAACCCCAGTAACACGAAAGACATCTCAGCTGGCACTGTCTCTAGGTGGCTCTCCAAGACGGTCAGAACGGCCTATTCCCAGGCCTCCAAGGACCTCCCGGTCTTGTCCCCCGGGCTCATGAGGTCAGAGCGCTGGCCGCTTCGGCAGCATTCCAGCACTCTGTTCCCATGCGCCACCTCCTGGAGGCAGCCTTCTGGCCTTCGAAAATCCCTTCATAAAATTTTATTTAAGGGACATCCGCATGACCAGGGCTGATGGTTCTAATGGGATATCCTTTGTGGCGGCTAATGCATCCATATCGGGTAACCCCAGGAACCACTAGGGCACTCGCCCTCCTCTTTTCCTATAAATTCTGCTATGGTCTGACATGGTACAGTATATGGACGCCAAAATGGGGAGTTTGTATTACACTCCCTGTTTGGCTAGTATACTTACCATGTCAGACTCTAATGCCCGCCCTGTCTTCCCCACTAGTGCCAAGGTTCTGGGGTTACCTTGCGCGCACGCCTCGATGAATGAGGTACAGGAGGTTGACACCGGCTTCTTCCTATGGCGGAAGCGGGTTGGGCATCTCGTGACTGTCTTATTACTGCATTAGCCACACAAAAAACTTCGGCCCTGGCAGAGCTGACTAACTGCCGTGAATGCTATGGTCTGACATGGTAAGTATACTAGCCAAACAGGGAGTATAATACAAACTCCCCATATTTGAAGATGGGGAAACAAGGGAAAACATACAGAAGTGATAATACTATACATCATTTAGCAGGTTGAACAATGCCGTGCCGCTGAAAGAGTATGAAAGAAGGGGAGAAAAAGAAAGAGAAGAAAATGTACAAGTAACACAAAACCTATTTCAACAGGAACACTGAGCAGTGACTTGAAAGGAACATGGAGCAGTGAGCTGAAAGGAACGCGGAGCAGTGAGCTGAAAGGAACGGGAGCGGAGCGAAGAACAGCATAGCTGAAAGGAACACAGAGCAGTGAGCTGAAAGGAAGCGGAGCAGTGAGCTGAAAGGAACACGGAGCAGTGAGATGAAAGGAACACAGAGCAGTGCAGTGAAAGGAATGCTGAGCAGTGAGTGAAAGGAACACGGAGCAGTGAGCTGAAAGGAACACAGAGCAGTGAGATGAAAGGAAACAGAGCAGTGAGGATGAAAGGAACTGGAGCAGTGAGATGAAAGGAACACAGAGCAGTGAGATGAAAGGAATCTGAGCAGTGAGATGAAAGGAATGCTGAGCAGTGAGATGAAAGGAACACGGAGCAGTGAGCTGAAAGGAACACGAGCAGTGAGATGAAAGGAATGCTGAGCAGTGAGATGAAAGGAAGAATGGCTGAGCAGTGAGATGAAAGGAACACAAGAGCAGTGAGATGAAAGGAACACAGAGCAGTGAGATGAAAGGAACCGAGCAGTGAGATGAAAGGAATGCTGAGCAGTGAGATGAAGGAAACGAGCAGTGAGATGAAAGGAACACAGAGCAGTGAGATGAAAGGACATGCTGAGCAGTGAGATGAAAGGAAGACAGAGCAGTGAGATGAAAGGAACACAGAGCAGTGAGATGAAAGGAACACAGAGCAGTGAGATGAAAGGAATGCTTACCAGTGAGATGAAAGGAATGCTGAGCAGTGAGACGAAAGGAACACAGAGCAGTCAGGTGAAAGTGATGCCCAGACTAGGCGAAGATTTGGACAAGCAATACTGCCTTCAGTCTTCTTCCTGAAAGTGACCCAGATCTGAACTCTTCCACCATTCAGGAGAAACAGGTATCTGACCACATCATCCTCTAGTGTGTGGCCGAGGTGATGGGAAAGGAGGTATGATTTGAGGGGCGGGGTGGGTGGAACGTGTTGGTGCTAGTTGTATGTGGGATGAGATTCACTTCTTTTTCTCTGGAAAACGCTTCTACGTTAGTGATTGTAAATTGAGGAATAAACAGTCCGTCTATGTCTGTCTCTCTTTGGTGTTCTCAAACATGTAACTGTGTGTGGCTGTGAGTGTGTGAGTATGAGTGCGTTGAAAGACTATTTAGGATGGACACGAGACAGATCATGTGATCAAGAAAGTTATATGTGTATCTGTCAAAGTGCTTTTCCATTTCAATAGCCATCACCTCTTTTTCTCTTTTTTTTTCTTTTTTTTTTCTGTCCCAACCTCTGTGCCACCTCAGAGCAGTGCACCCACGCCGCTCATTCCAACACCCCGTCCACAGCCACAGCCCGGTCGGCCCCGCTGCAGCCCCGGCACCGGCAATCCACAGGGAGCAGTCAATGTCAAGTCGTCAAGAGGCAACCCACCGGAGGAGACACTGCACTGCTGCCGAGTCACTTCGGTGGTGTTCAGTGGCGCCTGTTCTGATCTAACGTACGCAGGACACCACCTACTAAGCCCCCTACTGACAACAATAATTGCTTAGTCGCGGAGCCGGCATGAATGAGCTCTCCCTCCAAAGGGCGTCACCACATCCGTCCAACAACAGACCCCATGGACTCGCCGATACCAGTGACCACGACGGAACCAAACCAAGGCCACAGACGTAGAGAGGACATCGAAATTGAGGTCACCATGAGAGCAGGGCATGAAGGGCCACAGAATTTGAGACATTTTTTTTTAATGCTGATCGATGAGAATGAGGATGATTAAGATGATGCTACGGATTTCCATTTCGGTCTGAGACTTCATGACAGGGCTGTACTCTACACTTCCTTTCATAATATATCCCGGCGTCAACCAGGCCCGAGAGATACAGGCACCTGCAGTGTTGGTCAGGAAATTTGAGCAACTCTCAGAAATGCATCCATTAAGTGGATGAAACTCGACTGTGTGGTCGCAGTCTTCCCACCTGAGTCCGCAGCAAACTCAACTCTGGGTAGGAGCCGGTTGGGGCAGAAAAACCCACATGACTCTGATGGGATTCGAACCCACGACTTCCCAGCCGGGAGTCCGCGATGCTAACCACTTCGCCACAGCGGCTGTTTTTTTTCTCTTTGATTTTGTTTCCACCCTGTCCACCTTGTCCCACTGACTTGACATTGTGGCCCTGTTCAGTTAAAAGTAGTCATCATTCTCTCTCTCTCTCTCTCTCTCTCTCTCTCTCTCTTCTCTCTATTTCTCTTTCTCTTTCTCTTCTCTCTCTCTCTCTCTCTCTCTCTCTCTCTCTCTCTCTCTCTCTCTCTCTCTCTCTTCTCTCCTCAGACTTAGGGTATGTTTGCTGTCAATAGAACAATGTTCATGCAAAAAAGTTTGTCAGGATTAGCCCCGTGCTCCATTTATGGTGAGAATTCTAATAATTTTGTAGAACTCTAGGTTCCCATTCCTAGGATTGACCTATTCAAAACAAGTCTTTGTTATTCTGGTCCTTTTCTCTGTGATCACTTCCGTCAGAGCTCTGAATCTTACAGACAAAAAATGTTTACATGTTTTGCACACTCATTCTGTTAAGTACTACGCAGCACAATTGATATTACCAATGCCTGTCCTCATGCATGTCAGTACTATATCATCAACAACATACGTTTTTACTTACCTTTCCAAAGTGATTGTTACTGTTTACAAGCATTACTGTTTTATAATAAAATGCTAATATTATTGACATGCTATGTCAGTGCACGCAGATGTCCGTATGTGAAAAATTTACAATTTACTCGTGCAGCGTATGTGTTTGAGCCAGCCTACTGCTTATGTATTAACATGGACTTTTTCTAAGGGACAGATGGGATGCATAATGGTGTAGGGTTTTTTTTTTTTTTTTAAACTTTTTTTACTCTTTTTTTTTCATATTGGCATTTACTTTTTTATGTCTTCTTTCTTGCTGTGGAGTCAAGCAGTCTGTTGTGGAAACTTTAGTGTATGGCTGACTAAAAATTCTTTACTTTCACGCCAACACTAAGGGTTTGAAATGAAAGGTGACAGTAATTTGGTTCTCGCACAGAGAGAGCAAGAGGGCTGTAAAAAGATTTAAGCCAATAGGTAAAATGTAAACACCTGGATGTGAGAATGGTGGGACAGAGACTGGACAGTTCAAGAGCTAGGGACGTTTAGAAAATAACAGGGCTGGTTGTGTGTACCCTGTTGTGTGTTCGTTATCAGTTTTCTTTTCTTTTTTTTGTATTTCTCTCCCATCTTCAGTGCCACCTCAGTGGCATTGTACACACACTGCTATTTCCAACCCCCCGCCCCCACCCCACCCCTCCCACCCCTCCTATTGTCCACAGCCACATCCCACCTGGGCCTGCCACCACCACGGCATTGGCAATCCACAGGGAGCAGTCAGTGTCAAGTCATGAAGAGACATCCCACC
Organism: Conus ventricosus; assembly: GCA_018398815.1. Lineage (NCBI taxonomy): Eukaryota > Metazoa > Mollusca > Gastropoda > Neogastropoda > Conidae > Conus > Conus ventricosus. The sequence goes on from CM031598.1 coordinate 19,349,182, forward strand.
GGAGGAAACTCTGCACTGCTGCCGAGTCCCGTTGGTGGTGTTCAGTGGTGCCTGTTCTGATCTACCATACCCTGACAGAACCAAACCAGGACCGTAGACATGGAGGGGACTTCGAAACTGAAGTCAACATGTGAGCAGGTCATGAAGGTCCACAGAATTTGCGACGGTTTTTGTTTTTTAAATGCTGATCAATGAGAATGATGATGATAAAGATGATGCTATGGATTTCCGTTCCGATCTGAGACTGCATGACAGGCTGTACCCTACGCTTATTTTCATTATATATCACGGTGTCGACCAGGCCTGAGAGATACAGACACCTGTAGAGTGGGTCAGGAAATTTGAGCAACACTCTCAGAGATGCATCTATGTAGTGGATGTGGCCCCAGTCTTCCCAGTTCAGCCCGTAGCATACTCTCTGGGTAGGAACAAGGTGGGGCAGAAAAATCCCACATAGCTCTGATGGGAATCAAACCCACAACCTCCCAGCCGGGAGCCTCAACACTAACTACTTCACCATGGTGGCTAGTACATTATCCCCCTTTGGAAAGTTCTCCTGTCGGCCACCTGGGAGGGCTTCTTAGTACTGTGAAGTCCTAGTGTGAAGTGCTGTTAGTGATTACCAGAATACCAGAGTTCAGCAGCAGTACGTGCAAACAGTAGCATCAAGGCTGACTCCTGTCAAGATCAGCAAGAATTTTTTAACCCATTTTTGACTCGGTTGCCAAAACAGACACAACCTTGTGGCCTGATCTGCCCTAGAGAAAATGCGAAAAAAGTGAATGCAGTAAAAAAAAAAAAGATAATGTGAAAAAAATTGTAATGCAGTGACAACACACATTCACTGCTTTGAAACAAGTTAAGAGAGATAAACAGAGAAACATGGTCCTGTCTGAAAATAATTGGATTCACTGAAGGATCTGGACCACACTTGCTATTATGAATGCTCTTGTAAGTTGGCCAGCTTGGCGGCATTTTGTTACGAGTTATATTGTAAGTTGTCTGGAGTGAACTAAATAAGATTACTGTGTGTTGTATTGATGGTGGTGTGAGGGAACTGTCGGGGGAGGGAGACATACAGCAAGACAGAAAAAGCAATGGCCTGACAACATTGCAGAAGAGACAGGGAAAATGACACATACCTAAAAAGCTGAACAGTTCTTCAGCGTAGCTGTCCAGTGAATCTGCATAGAGTTCACGGAAAAGAAGACCATGCGTTTGATGACTTCTAATCAAGGGGCTTCTTTACTGGTCAAATCAATGACTTCAAACACAGACACAAAATGTAAATTTGCGGCTCTTTGAAAGGAAGTTGTCAAAACATTTTTAAAAACTGACAAAAATTATGGCAAATTGTTCCAAGAACATGTGTGTGTGTGTGTGTGAACAAAAAAGTAAATGTTTTCATCTTCACTTCACACTGATAGGCAATGGAATATTTGACACTTGTCCAGGTCTAGGGAATTTACTAGTCTATTTAAAATTTCATTGACAGTGCTCACATTAATAAGTGAAATTAAACTGAAGACAGATGGCTTTGAGTGGCAGTGCAAAATGTTTATGTAAAAACCAGGGTACCCTACTACTGATACTGGCACTGACTGGACTTTGATGTACACATTTTATGTCTCTCCCATTTTCATGACTGAAGTTTGCATGTTTGTGTTGCAGAGTGAGGAGCTGTGTTCTCCACAGCATTTTGTGCCATCCTACTCTGGTGGCCCCAATGCCTTCAGCATCCAGCTGTTTGGTATTGATGAGAAATTTGAGATGAGGTAAGGGGCTTGTGCCATCTGCACTTTCAGGCTTTTGTGGGTCGGTGTCTCCAGCCTTCCTTTTCCTGCAATGTGTGTGTGAACCTTTCAGTATCACTTCAGTTATCAGTTGTTTGTAGAGATATGCAAGTATGTACATGTATGCCTGGACGTTTCCATGAATACATAGAACATGCACATTCATGTAGACATGTATGCTTGCATGCATTCATGCACAAAGAAGCTGATCTGTATGATCTCTCACAAACATCTTTGTACAAAGATGCACATTAACAAACATTTGTGCTCAATCTTTCTCATACACACGCATGCACATGTGCACACACACACGCACAAACGCGCGCACGCACGCACAGCATGCGCATGCACACAAACACTAAAAATCTCTATCTCTCACTGTGTCTCTGTCTCTGTCTGCATGTGTGTGTCTCTCTGTTTCTCTCTTTCTTTCTCCGGGATACATACACACGTGCATGCACTCAAATACATTTGTACATTATTATACAAACAACTGCACAGGCACACACGCATAGATTCTCTCATAGATATGATATTTCACCATTTTTGCACTTTTCTCTCATTTCCAAACTTTTTTTTTCAACGATTTCTTCAGCTTTTCATAATGGAGCTGGATGTGTGTGTGTGTGACATTTTATACATGAAAGGTAAACAAGGAGCAAGACGTACGTTTATTTGATAACATTGTTGTTTGGTCAGTTTGCTTTGTTTCTTTATGACATTATGTAACAGTTAATTGTATTTGCACATAAATACATTCGAAACATACACAACTTAAAGAGACAACCAGACACTTCTTTTGTACGTCTTAGTATTTTTAATGACTTCACGCAGATTGTCATGTAAAACATGGTGTGGTAACCACACATTAAAACAAAGTAAGGCAGAAAAACCCTTGGTTCCTTCCACTGATTTGAAGACATGGTGAGAAAAAGCCCTTTTCCCCTCTGAACTAAAGAAAGACATGAGTGAAGAAAAACAACAAATTTGTTTTCTCCTTGATTTTGACCTAATAAAAGATAAACAGTAAGAAAACCTTGGTTCTGTCCTTGACTTTGACCAAAACGAAGACATGAGGTGAGGAAAAACTAATGGTTCCCCGTTCACTCTGACCTAAAGAAAATCATGATGTAAGAAAAAGAAAAACATTGGATCTGTCCTTGACTTTGACATGAATAAAGACAGCTGAACTTAGGAGGGTGAAACATCACTTCCTGTCTGTGCCTGGAGAGCTGGGATGCTATATATGCAAACCTGTTGGGAATGCAGAGATTAGTGTGTACTACACATCTTCAATGGACCCTCTGGCATTTTGATAGTCTTGCAGTTATGTACCTAGGTAAACAGGAGGAAAGAGAACAGCTTTTGTTTCTGCTCAAATTGTCTTTTTCTGAATATGGATCATGTTGTATGTGCTGGACTACGGGTAAAAGGTAAGTCAGTTTCAGAATGAACCAAGCCGCTCACACTTCTTACTCCACTAGTGAAAAAAGCCGTCCTTTTGACCTTTGTTCAGGGGGCCTGTGGTATTGAAGCCTGTTTCGAAATAATGAGATGATGGTGGCTAGCTATCATAACAACGACAAAAAAAAAACTTTACCAAAAAATGCCCTCTTCTGTCCAGGTCGTGTGATTTTCTGCCGAGTATGTTTCTCCTGTTTCCGACCTTTGACTTCTGCCTCATCACCATCCCCACCTGGTGCCAGTGTATCCCTCATCCAGGGCTTTGTGGTCAGTAACAGCAACCACCAAAGGCGGAGTATAGATAGACAGAGAAGGATTTGTGTGTGTTGGGGGATGGAGTGGGATGGTGGTAGTGATTGACATGGCGGGGGGGGGGGGGGGGGGGGGGGGGGGAAGAAGAATAGTGGAAGAAGAGGGCTTGATCAGAACAAGTTTTATTCTGTCACTTGATAGAAGATGGACGAATGGTTGTCGTTTTCAGCTGGGCCTTCCCTGTTCTGACCTGAAATGTTGAGGTATATTCAGGTGTTGTCAGTGAATGGTTCAGTATTAACTCTTTAACATCCTCTTCTTTATCACTATCCCTCACCCTACCACTCTCTAAAAATAGTTTTACAATATACTTACCTGTATGCCTCCTGCCTCCTGCTGAGAAGGGAAAATGTGCCAAAACTGACCAGTTCTATTGTGGTGCAGTGGCGTGAACTGGCCTAGGGCAGTCACTCTGGCTGCCCTCATTGGGATTGAGATAAAGTTAGCTCCCTGCTCTTCCAGTTTTATTGGGGGGGGGGGGGGGGGGGGGGGGTATTCTGATAATATGGTGGAGTTCCACACCATGCTGAGATAAGGCATTGGCTCATATAGGTAAGAACATCATAAAACTATTTTTAGTAGTTTTTTTTTTTTTTAACGTTTTTATATGTATAAATCTTTATAAAGTCATTGTTATATTGACAGAGGAAAATATTTGCTTGCCCCCATCAATAATTTGGTATGAAATGTCCTGCATTAGTTCTGTCTGCCTTTTATTGTTTTCTTTCTATAAGCCTCTTTTGCTTTCTGACTGTATCTGTCTCTCTCGCATTCTTTGTCTGTCTCTGTCTCTCTCTTTCCAATTTTTATCCATTACTATGGTATGTGTGAACAAATCTTAAATAAATGTTAGCAACCCCCCAAAAAACATGGACAAACGAATCACAAGACAAAACATGATGCATTTCAACCTCTTAGGTCTTCTTCAGGCAAGATACAAAACAATTAGGACAACGAAAATGAATGAGCAATCACTTATCTTCAGTCACTTCAGAGCAAGATAGGCGTTGAATGCGTTATGGTATGTGTGGCCTAGTGTGTGATTCCTCAGTTTCACATTGCAGAGGGTTACTCCTCGATGTCCAAGCATACTGCCTCAGGAACTATACATCTTTCATCGTTCAGGCCTCCTCAAGTCAGTATATTGTTCTTTTTGTTTTGGTAAATCGTGTATGGAAATATATTGCTGTATATTGATCATTGTTCAGGTCTGCTCAAGTCAGTATGTTCTTGTGTTGGTAAATCATGTACGAAAATATATTGCTGAATGTCGTTCATTGTTCAGGCCTGCTCAAGTCAGTACACTGACATAGTGATAGTAAATCATATATTGAAAATACATAGCTGTATATCTTTGATTGTTCTTCCTTATTGAGTCAGTGCATTGTTTTTTTGTTGGTAAATTGTGTATGGAAACATGGGGAAACCTTCCAGTGAAGCCAAAGACCATCCCTATAAGGACATTGATTATCTGAGTGTTACGGGGTGTCAGGCAGGATAGGCTCTGTGTGTTTGAATGGGTTGTCAACACAATGAAGAATGAACTAGTAGGACACTCGGGGAAAAGTGCAGACCTTTGTGAAAGAAAAGCCGTATTTTCCCCCACCAGTGGATGTAATGATTTGCGTGGATGAAAGAGTTACATTCCATGGGCTCATGCGCTTTTTTATAATAGACTATGGCAAGTATGATAATATCAGTAAACACATCGTTACAAAGTTGTGATATTCCTGAAAATCTGTTCCCTCAAGTACAGTTGTTTAAAGAACTTACAGTGTTCATGTTCAGTAGAAAATTTGTAATTATCACTGTTTAACAGGTCCTGCTGTTTTTTCATTCCCGTCCACACCAGAGATCCTCACCAAAATTAATAGGGAAATCCCTGGCTTATAGCCTTTTTTTTTAATCGATTAATTTTTGCATAATCTTGTTAACAGACAGAGACAGATGAAAACCTAATCTTCATAGCTGAAGTCATGAAGAAGCCACCTGTGATACAGCTGTGTGTATTTAGTTCACTGTGAACCCCAATGAAGAATACAGGAAAAGGCCAACGCTCTGACATAGCTGTGTGTGTTCAACTGGTTATGAACCGCAGTGAAGAATGAAGGGGATAACACTCTGATATGGCTGTGTGTGTGTTCAGCTGATTATGTACTGCAGTGAAGAATGAAGACAGAGGCTGACACTGATACAGCTGTGTGTGTTCAGCTGATTATGAAATGCAGTGAAGAATGAAGACAGAGGCTGACACTGATACAGCTGTACGTGTTCAGTGATTATGTACTGCAGTGAAGAATGAAGACAGAGGCTGACACTGATACAGCTGTGCGTGTTCAGCTGATTATGTACTGCAGTGAAGAATGAAGACAGAGGCTGACACTGATACAGCTGTGTGTGTTCAGCTGATTATGTATGCAGTGAAGAATGAAGACAGAGGCTGACACTGATACAGCTGTGCGTGTTCAGCTGATTATGTACTGCAGTGAAGAATGAAGACAGAGGCTGACACTGATACAGCTGTGTGTGTTCAGCTGATTATGTACTGCAGTGAAGAATGAGACAGAGGCTGACACTGATACAGCTGTGTGTGTTCAGCTGATTATGTACTGCAGTGAAGAATGAAGACAGAGGCTGACACTGATACAGCTGTGTGTGTTCAGCTGATTATGTACTGCAGTGAAGAATGAAGACAGAGGCTGACACTGATACAGCTGTGCGTGTTCAGCTGATTATGTACTGCAGTGAAGAATGAAGAAAGAGGCCAACATGGATATAGCTATGTGTTTTTAACTAGTTACGAATCACTGTGGTGAATGAAAGATGAGGTTGGTTTAGTTTCTTCAAGGTGTCACTGCGTGCAAACTAATCCATATATGCTACACCACATCCGCTACATTTTGAGACCACGTTGTGCACGATTTAAAGCCGATAGATATGAATGAATGACTGAGATTAGAGAATTTGAGAAAGGTCTCATGGTTACGACATAGCAGATATTGGTCACATTGGTCAGACTTTGGGGAAGAGGATAGCACTCTGATATAGCTGTTACTGCTCAACTGAATATGTAACACAGTAAAGAATGAGGGAAAAGGACAGTGCTGTGGTATTATTGTGTGGATTTCAACTGGTTATGAATGAAGGAAGAGGTCAACTCTGACTGACCATCAGCAACTGTTTCAGGAACTTTGTGGTGCGCACAGCTTGCACCAAGGACTTGGGGGGTGTGGAGAACCTTGTCAGCACTATCCAGTCGAAGGAGAACCTCCTGCAGGATCTGAACCAGTTCAACAAGGCGCGCAGAGACCCGGTGAGCGTAAGGGCACAAATGCCATGTTTGTGGTCAGGGTAGTAATGTGTGTATGTGTTAGTATATGTATCATGTGCACGGAATTTCTCAGATTACAACACTGTTGGCTTCATGTTGAGTAAAGATGGACATGTTAACATTTCAGAACTGCTGCTGTAAGTGTTGTTCATATAAAAAAAAGATCAGTTTCCGGTACATGTTTGTATTCCAATGTTCTTCGCCACAGTGAACATGAATAGCTGTTGCTATTGATATTAGACAAAGCAAGCAGTGTAACACAACCATAAAGTCGTAAATGTCGGGAAAAAAATCTGTTAATTAGGAGACAAAACTGAGAGGAGCAGATGTTGTGACTCTATTGCATGGAAAAGTATGCAGAGAAAGTGTGCCGGGGTATGTTATGGGATATTGTGCCAGCTAAAGGGATTTACATTCTTCTTCTTTTTTATGTCTGTCTTTGAATACAGGTTTTCAGGCAGCAGGGATGACCTCAGACCGTTAGTCATTTCATGTCCGGTCGTTGTTTGTAGCTGTGTCAGTGCTAGTGAAGTCGGGCCTCGATCTTGTTTTGAGTCATTTTTAGAGCAGCCTTTGGAACAGATAAAGACTCTCTTGTCGATGTTCTAAACGGGCAGTCATAGTGGTTCATCACCCATCCGAGTCCAAGTTTGTGTGGAAATATGTGAACTTACTGATGGAACAGTGTGTGTCAGGAGACTGAACTCTAGCAGCCAATCCACAACAGCAGTCTTTTTGCTCATTCAGTTTGGAACTCTCTGAATATTTTCAACAAATTAACAAACAGAAAAAAAATGTATTTTAAAAGTTTTATTTGTGAAACTTTGTTGGGGTTACCTTTGTTGTTCATACACTGAGCAGAGATTATGTTAACTGTTATTTTATTTACTTACTTATTTATTTGTTTGCTTTATGTACATATTTAGGAACACACCTGCTGACTACTTTGTTTTACACTTGTTCAACAGAGAAACATTACCCTCTGGCCACAATTATTGAAAAAAATGCTACAAATGATGTTGAAAATGCTGGAAACTCAGATATTTCAAAAGATACCAAAGTCTGCAAGAGTTGCTTCCTTTAGCCAGCTGAATGGTTTTATGAAAACAACAACAAAATGCTGTCATCTAAATAACAAAGAAAGAAAAGCATCCAAGAGGAACATGTTCAATTAGAATTCCCATTGCATTGATCTGTGGGTCTGTTACACAAAGAATTTGTAGAGGAATCATAAACTCATTATTCTCATAGTTACTGTCGAAAAAGCGCTTTCTTCCTACCCGGCATGGAACATCACCATTTATCAAGACTCTCAAAATCTGCAGGATCTAAGGAAGCATGTATTTTCTGCGTTCTGACTGCCTTCATTTTCATGCTGCTTGCATGAAACCAAAGTCTGTTTTCTTCCCTCATGTCATGAATCCTGCCAAAGATGAAAGTAGTTGTTGCTAAACAGCAGACACTTCATTACAAATAGCAGACACTTCCGCTATATTTGCTAGGCTTCCCTTCTTATAGGGCATTAAGAAAGTAAGTGAAGCGTTGCTTCCAGCACCACAGTATGCTTTTGATTGTGGTGTGAAATAGACCTAGGGATTTGTTGAAAAGGAATCAGGTGAAGTTGTTTGTACGGTCATTGGCATGGTGAGAAAACACACAAGCTCAAAGACACGGGGATGTTTTTTAAGAAATGGAGACAAATTTGCCAAGTGGAAACGTACCATGTTTGCAGCATTAAGGAGGTATCACTCTGTGCAGGCAAGCCCATGTGACTGCACTGCATTTGTTACGCCATCCAGACAAGGTCTAATTCTAACATTCCAGGAACATGCATAAGTTAAAAAAACTGCCATCTCATCTTCAAATTTACCTTCACCCTCATCACTTGGACATTTGGAGAAAAAATAAGTCAGGGGGGGGGGGGGGGGGGGGGGGGCATCCAAATGAACATTTTGTGATGGTTGATAAGATGAACATTTTGTGGTGGTTGATAAGATGAACATTTTGTGGTGAAGATATTTTGGGTGAAGATAGAGTGAAGGGAAACTGCCACATTACTGACATGATATTTTGTGGTGAAGATAGAGTGAAGGGAAACTGCCACATTACTGACATGATATTTTGTGGTGAAGATAGAGTGAAGGGAAACTGCCACATTACTGACATGATATTTTGTGGTGAAGATAGAGTAAGGGAAACTGCCACATTACTGACATGATATTTTGTGGTGAAGATAGAGTGAAGGGAAACTGCCACATTACTGACATGATATTTTGTGGTGAAGATAGAGTGAAGGGAAACTGCCACATTACTGACATATTTTGTGGTGAAGATAGAGTGAAGGGAAACTGCCACATTACTGACAGTTTCCATTATGATTTTTTGTTTTTAAATGGTACTGGAGGCATAAAGGTAGGTATATACAGTGTGAAGGCAAAACAACACTTTTTTTTTCCTTTTCTAATTAGGCGATTTTAGCTACACCTTTCTTATGTGTGAATCAAGTTGCAGTGACTGGCACTTTAGTTTGTACATAACAGAAATTTTTTGTAAATTTCATATGACTATCGAAACAGTACATAAAATTTTGAAAGGCAAAGGCTTTTCTATTTATGATTGAATTGCTGCAAGTGAGCATTAGTTTCAGCTTTTGTATGAATTAAACTAACACACACACACACACACACACACCACATACCAAGCTAGCAAGCATGGTACAACAGTCTGATCTGTATAAGCTAACAGTTAATACTGCAGCAGGCCCATACTGTCTTCAGACACTTAAGTTTGGCTCAGAACCTATATATTTTCCAGGTATAGGATTCTAAGGACCCTGTGTTGCAAAGAAGATCAGGAACACTGTTCAGTGATGCAGGAGCACGCTCAGACTCAGGGTACAGAGAGTTAAATATCCCATATGCAGAGTACCTGTAGATGCACTGGTGAATGTGTGAGAGTAATTATGTTGTCTGTGTCTTGTGTGTTGTTTGCTGTGGCAGGACGGCACAGAGATCCAGGCCTATGTGGCAGAGTGCCAGAAACAGATTGTGGGAGTAGCTGTCATCAGAAGGAGCAGGTAGGTCTCCATGCTGGCCTGTCTTCCCTTGATCGCTCTATCCGTTTGTTGACTCTGTAGACTGAATGTTAAAGTTACAATCTGAGGTATGTATGTGTGCTTGCCGCCATTTTGTTTCGTGAAGTTCCCCCTCCCACCAAAGAACAGAAAGCCAAAGTGTGGGTTGCAGTCTGGTTGTGGAATATTTTAAATAGTGAAGTTAAGCTTGAGTTTCCTCGTCCAAGCTGTTTGGCATCCATGTGGAATTTCTGGAGTGTGTGAACACTGACTCTGAAAGGACTGGAGGGAGGTTCTTTGCCACAGAGAGAGTGTGTGTATTTATTATATACAATCATACTATTAGGGATATTGATATACATATGGACATAATGTGTATGACTGTATGTGTGTGTAGTGTGTGTGTGTGCTTGTATATGTGTGTACATGCATGTTATTAGGTATACAAATCTATGAGGGATGTACATGTATTTGTATATGCATAGATGTTCTTAGCAGTAGGACCAATAACTGACATGTTTCTGTGCATACCTGCATGTTATTATGGGTATAGATCTAAATATGGAGATAGTTGTTTGTGTATGGTTTAAATGCATGCTATTAGGGGTATGAATTTAAGTATGGACATCCATTTACTTGTGTCTGTTTACAAAAGCATGTTACCAAAGTGTTTCTAAATTTTGTTTGTTTGCTAAGTGAAGATTGATTGCTTTCAAGCTCCTTATATTGCAGTATAGATCTGGTTGCTCTGTGAAGGATATTGAGTACCTGCGGTCCCATTACAACATTGAGGACTTCATCTACTTTGTTCATCATCGTCAAGAGAACCACGGACATCTACATCATCTAGCTCTGAACCCCATCTTTTCCCACTTCACAAAGCACTTCATCAAGGTAAGTCGTCTGCTACATTCAAAGGCTACAGGATATTTAAATCATACTAAAGTTGGGGTGAGACCTACGATAACGTCTAAAGTAAAATTCACCCATTGAATCATTTGTTAGAACTGTCCCCTGAACCTTACAAGAGAAGTAAGGTGTTGACAAAGTCGAAATGAATTGGAGTAGTATGTCACACAGGCAATAGATGATATATGTTCAGTCATTGTCTACTTCATCTGTATGAAAAGAGCTTTCGATTGAATGGTGCACTAATTGTGTTGATGTGAAGCTTCAGTCGTCTAGCCTTCTGTTTGGGCATTAGCTAAGATTAGTCAGTCTGTGGTTGTGTATGTGTGTGTGTTTGAGTGGGAGAATACGGTAGCTCCAGTATTTGAAAATTGTTAGACTAGTTTTGTTGCCATTTTAGTGTGTATATTAACAAACAGGAACTATCCATAATGAAGATGGAAAGTGGTTCAACACTTGTGGCATCTGCCTTGCCTTGTTTTTCCAAGTGCTTGATACATTGTTTTTGTGCTCACAGTTTTGGCTTCAGATGTATGTAAGTAGTTTGCTTCTGCTCATACTTATCTGTCCAAACGAAAGCCTTAACCCATTGGCACGGAACATCACCATATTATCAGGTACAGAGTTAAGTGGTCAAGTAACTGGCATGTATGGTGTTTCCTGGATTGCAGATCACCTATGCATACATTCCGTTCTGTGGCTCTGCTAATGCTAAAGCTTCAGCATGTCACAGTGCATGAGCGGCACGCTGAACGTTGCATTGGATTTACAGTAGAAAAAATAATTCTCTTGAACATTTTTTTTTTCATGAACAAAGGCTGATTTTGTAAATACTGGAAGCGTGTTGAGTGGAATGATGTCAGATTTTGCAGTGATGTTAAGCCGATGCATTCGCTGTGCATTTCCATTCATACTTAAAACAGGATGATGCAATTTCTATTTCAGGAAATTCTTCGACTCAGCAACAAAACCTGCTTGTACTATCCAGTGTATCCTGTCTACAGCTCAGAGACAGTCAGTCTTGTTTTCTGTGTTTTGACATTGCTTTCAACCTTTTGTTAAATTGGATATTGGTAGACACACAACTGGTTTTAAGCAATTTGTATGGTTACCAGAATTTATTTACCCTTTTCATTCCTTTCAGGGCATGCACGATTACTAACAGATGTAATTAGATGTGAAGTCTTAATCTTTAAATTATGAGGATATGTACACTCATAAGTTGATTCCGCATGTAACTAACCTGTTGTTCAAAATATTGAATACCTCATCAGATGGCATCATGTTCTTCATAGTCCACATTCCAACATGAGGAAAGTAAATAATTGCAGAAACTTGAAAACAACCAAAGAAATATGTTATCTTTCTGACATTATACTTCAACATCGAACCATTTGATGAAGGGCTGGTCAGGAAGCCAGGAACTGTGTGACTCCTTTTCTGGATCTGTCATGTAGGAAGTCACAACGGAGGTCATAAGTCAGATACTAGCTGAAGAGGTCATTTTCCAGAGGTCACAAGCAGTATAAGAGATGTCCACCTTGTGAAGGTGATTGTTGTGAAGGTAGAGTCGTTATAGTGAGGTCAGAAACAGTTATGGTATGCATTTATCTCACAAGAGTGATTGTTGTGAAGATAGAATCCTTGCAGATAGGTCAGAAACGTAAGGGATGCATTCATCTCACAAGGGTGATTGTTGTGAAGGAATAGTCATTGTAGTGAGGTCAGAAATAGTATGGTATGTGTCGTCTCACAAGGGTGATTGTTGTGAAGATAGAATCCTTGCAGCAAAGTTAGGAAACAGTGTCAAAAGGTGATTGTTGTGAAGATAGAATCCTTGCAGATAGGTCAGAAACAGTGTCAAAAGATGATTGTTGTGAAGGTAGAATCATTTTAGTGAGGTCAGAAACAGTGTCAAAAGATGATTGTTGTGAAGGTAGATTCATTATAGTGAGGTCAGAAACAGTGTCAAAAGGTGATTGTTGTGAAGGTAGATTCATTATAGTGAGGTCAGAAACAGTGTCAAAAGGTAATTGTGTGAAGATAGATTCCTCGCAGGGAAATCAGAAAACAGTGTCAGAAGGTGATTGTTGTGAAGGCAGAATCCTTGCATTGAGGCCAGAAACAGTGTTGGAGACATTGATCTCAAAAGGGTGATTGTTGTGAATGTAGTCATGTACAGAAATCAAATCAGAGACAGTGTTAGAGACACCCTTATCACAAAGGGTGAATGTTAATCAGAGACAGTGTTAGAGACACCCTTATCACAAAGGGTGAATGTTAATCAGAGGACAGTGTTAGAGACACCCTCACCACAAAGGGTGAATGTTAATCAGAGACAGTGTTAGAGACACCCTCACCACAAAGGGTGAATGTTAATCAGAGACAGTGTTAGAGACACCCTTATCACAAAGGGTGAATGTTAATCAGAGACAGTGTTAGAGACACCCTTATCACAAAGGATGAATGTTATAGTCACTGCAGAAGCAGTGTGGGAGATTTTCATCTCGGAAAGGGTGATTGTTATCGAAGGGGCCTTTGCTCCAAGTTCTGTGTCTTTCATGTGCAAAATTAATTTGTTTCTTAATCCTCGGTCCACCTGAGGAATGTTTCATACTCATAACGAAATAGCTTGATTATTCAAACAGTTGACAAGTCATCATAAACTACAGTTATACAAAAACTATTCATCAATGTCCTTTTTTGATAACATGACCTCGGAGTTGATAGATGATTCATTGAAAATAATTGTCGTACAAAGACTGTTGATGAATTTTCAGCTTTGATGTAATAACCTCAGAGTTCACGCATGACTGGTGAGCATGACTGTCAGATATTACTATTTGTGAATGTTCAGCTTCAGTTACTTTTTTTTTTTTTCGGAGTACACAGATAGATGATGACGACAGTCTTGGAAAAACTGTTAATGAATGTTGGGTGTGGTACCTTAGAGTTATAACTGAGTTTTTAATCATACTAACACTATTGGAATATGAAGCTTAGGTAACATGACCTTTGACTCGACAGATAATTGGATATGTTGCTAATTGTATAAGCACAACTAATGAATGTTCAGTTTTGGTCCTATGCCCTCAGAGTTGAATTTAGCCTTGAAGATTTGTTTGTAAGAGAGCAAGGACACTGTGCCATTCAGTCCTGCTGACCAGTGTTGTTCTGTCACTCTAGTGGGGTGTTGTTTTCCAGGTTTTGTCTCAAACATTCGCTGGTCTGTTCCCTTGGAAGCTTGTACCCAGTCCATGCCCGTCAGCAGATCAGGTACGACATGAGGAGGCTTGGAATCAACGCTCCTTCCAACAACGTGCTGGCTGAGAGGCAACCCTATGCACTCAGTCACATCAGTTGCAAGCTTGTACTGGACACCAAGGTGTGTGCTCTGTGTCGCAGTCTGTGGGAGCAAGTGTTGAAGTTTTTGGTCTGTGTGCATTTCCACAATCTAAGTTTATATGATGAAATTAGATGAATGTGAAAGATTTTATTTTTACACTCTGTCAGTGTATAATCAATGTTTGTTTATCTTGACTCTGTGAATGTGTGTGTCATGTTCTTTATAGCCCGACCAGCCGGGAGTCGGTAGAGGACTGGTATGCGTGTACGCTCATGTGTATGTTGGCCTGGGAGTCGGTATATGACTGGTATGCATGTACGCTCATGTGTATGTGTGTTTGTATGTGTATGATGGCCTGGGAGTCGGTATAGGACTGGTATGCGTGTACGCTCATGTGTATGTGTGTTTGTATGTGTATGATGGCCTGGGAGTCGGTATAGGACTGGTATGCGTGTACGCTCATGTGTATGTGTGTTTGTATGTGAATGTTTTTTTGTTGTTCTCCATGCCCCAATGAGTTAAACAAGTAAATGCCTTGAACTTCATGTGTGTGGGGTGGACGTTTTAAATACAATGTAAGTCACACTGACATGACTGACAGCACTTTCGTTGTTTGACAGTCAAGCTGAGTACTGAGACTGTTGGTACATTTTGACCTTCCTTACATACTGTCTGGATCTTTGAGCACCAAGTTCAACATTTCCTTTCAGAACGGTTGTTCTTCACTTATTTTCTGGCCACCTGATTCTTTAGAGCCTTTTTTTTCTTCTCATTTTTCACCTTCAGCCTATTGAGGGTGTCCTTTTTTTAAAGGCCTTTTGAGCCTCTAGCGTTGAGTTCTTGGTGGAGGAGCTGAACAGATCATTCTCATTATGTGAAGAATATCAGTATCTCTCTTCTAACTTGAATGCTCCCACTATCCTTTTTGAAATTCAGGCATATGTTTGGACAGGACTGGATGGGGAAAAAAAGAAAATTTTACTATTAAAAGTAGTTTTATGATATATTTACCTGTTCAAACACTACGATGCCCTTTCACTTCCACGGTTTGTCGGAAAAAAGGGGCGAAAACTGAGCTGGTCCGACTTTGGCACAATGTTGTGAACTCACAAAGGGCAATAACTCTGGCTGGCCTATCATGGGTGGAGGTAAAATTAAGCTCCCCAGTTGTTGTGTTTTGTTTTGTTTTGTTTTATTTGAGGGGGGGAGGGTCTTTGTTTGGACAGGTTAGTATATCATAAAGCTACTTTTGGTAGTACAGTTCCTTTTTTTTCTTTTCTTTGATTTACGTTTATCTGTGCAAAAACATTGTCAAGACAGAAATTTTTGATAACACTTATTTTCCCATACTATTTTTTTCTCTTCATATATATATATATATATATATATATATATTCTATTGTGCTCATTT
The DNA here is from genome assembly GCA_018398815.1 of Conus ventricosus. Classification (NCBI taxonomy): domain Eukaryota; kingdom Metazoa; phylum Mollusca; class Gastropoda; order Neogastropoda; family Conidae; genus Conus; species Conus ventricosus. Next base: position 19,364,821 of record CM031598.1, read on the forward strand.
GTGTGATTATTTATGTATGATTCTGTTACACTGTGCTAGAACACAAGTCTCGTTACGCAGTCCTATGTCAAAGTGTCACTCCAACAGAGGCTCCAAACACCAAAAACCCTGCGCACTTAAAACAGTTGTGGAAATGAGTCCCCCTGAACGGTCACCTGCATCTGTGTCAGTAAATCCAGTGCTGATTTATGTTGCCCCTCCCTACTCCCCCATCCCTTCACACATACACAAACTGACACAAAGTGCGATGGCATGGGAATCAATTTAATTGAATGCTTTTCTGATTACCTGTGTCCTCTGGTTTTGATATGGTAATAACATATGGTTCTTCTTGCTCAATCACACACACACACACTCACACTCACACTCGTACATGCCCACCTTTCACCTCTCCCATCTGCTTGGGTGGGGGATCTGTTGATCCTGACCCTCAGAGACTCCAAGCAAGCCATCAGAAATTGCATGAAAAAAATACAATGACACCAGGATTTCATGTCCACAGGGAACACTAAGTGAAGTATCAAAATGATTGAAATACTCAGAACTGGGGGGAAAAAACACATTCATTTTTGTCTTATATAATCATCAACAACACTCATAAATAATGGCAGAGGGGTTGGGGGGAGGGGGGATGAATTGCTTCTGGCAGAGATAAATGTTTCAGTTCGCATACAAACAGAACAGATCAACAGATGATGCCACACTCACACTTCTCCATCATGCGTTTTTCACCTCGAAAAACCTGCCTCCTTTGTACGCATACTTTACATTGATTTCTCATCAGCATTCAACACCATACACCACATCTGATGGCAAAGAAACTCATTAACATGAATGTGTTGTAACAAGCTCATTCTTTGGATAATAGATTTTCTAACAAAGAGGACACAGTCTGTGCGATATCAGAGTGTGTTTCGTCTTCCAGAGTCATTTCAACTGGCGCACCTCAGGGTACTGTTTTATCTCCAGTGCTTTTTACTCTGTACACAAATGATTGTTCAGGAAGTGATTCAACTTTGTACATTAAATATTCAGATGACTCAGCACTTGAGGATCTTTCCCAACTCTGACTCTGTTTACTTCAAGGAGGTTCAAAGATTTGTTGACTGGTGCGATCACAACTATCTTGATCTGAATGTAACAAAAACGAAAGAAATGTTGATTGATTTTAGAAAGAATCCAAAAGTTGTACCACCGCTTTTTATCAAGGTGCTGAGTAGAACGTGTTGAATCATACAAATATTTAGGAACTTTTATAGATAATAAGCTGAATTTTAAATCCCATGTTGATTATGTCCACAAAAATGTCAAACCAGATTATATTGTCTTCGCAAGCTGCGATCATTTCATGTGAATACTGACATTCTTCGGACATTTTATTCATGCTTCTTGGAATCTGTTTTAACTTTCTCATTTATGTGTTGGTATGGTGGGCTGACTGTGAAGAGTAGGAATGTGCTTGAGAAGTGGTGAACGTGGGAGGAAAAATTGTTGGTGGGAGACAAAAAGTCTGAGTGAGCTGTACAGGTGCCGTGTTGTTTGTAAAGCGAAGAAGATTGTGTGTGACCAGACCCACGTTCTTGCAAATCAGTATGACCTTCTTCAGTCAGGACGAAGATATCGATCAGTTAAATGCAGAAGTGTCAGATTTAAACAAAGTTTTATTCCCCTGTCCATTGATTTTCTTAACAGAGGTGATGTTTAATTGCTTTTTAGCTATGGATTATTGTTACATTTTGTTTTATAAAGATACATAATTTAAGCTCAGATTGAGCATACTGTTGCTTTTAGATAACAAATAGTTGTGTTATTTTAGTTTAAAAATCTCATCTTAGAATTTATTGTCAAATGTGTTGTAGGAATGCAATTTTATATAGTATTATTCTTATATTATTTAGTCACCTTGAAATCCAAATTCTTTTATATGAATGTATGCCATATGTGACAAAATGGGTGATGTGACAAAATCATTGTTTATTTGCTGTGAATGTGTGTGACCACAAACTAATTTCTCGAACTGAGATAATAAAGTTTACTTGACTTGACTTGACTTGACATCTTCAGTGCTTTTATCCCTCCCTTCACATCAATAGCAGATCATGTGCAACAACATGTTGTACAACTGCCCTCTTTTTTTATTTTAACTGCCCTCGCCACACATCCCCCCTCACCCCCTATTTTTTCTCTGTTTTTTTTTTTTTCTCACAGGAGGTAGTCAATGCCCGCATTGTTGTGGTCGGAGCCTCTGAAGTGGCCTTGTCTTTCCTGGAAACTTTTGCCTATTGGTGAGACTGTCTTAGCAAAGCTGAATAATCATTTTACGCACATGCACACATGCGTATGCACACACACACACACACACACACACACACACACGTACGATGGTGGTTTATAAACCTTCTGGCCACTTCTTAACCATTATTTGTCAATCAATCTGGCATCAGTGTAACAAAACAGGTATCACCGGTATCTGTTCGTCAAACACAGATCTAGACTTGAGGTGCAGTAACACTGACATTGTCTTTGACCTTGAATGTTGTCATGCAGAATATATGGAAGAACAGAAGCAAATACAACAAACTTCGCCAGTACAGGTGTAAACAAAACAGTGTAAAGTAACACCAAGCATACGATTACAAAAGACAGATAAATGAATTTTCGACAAATTGTCTGCTGCAGACAGCACAAATGACAGGTTAAAAACTCACCAATCATGCTCCACAGATTGCAAGCATCATGAGAACGATATTTGTGTGATAGAAAGTTTCGGTAGGATTGTATGAAGTAACACATGAATTTTTATTTATGTTGGCTCATGACTTCATAGATTGTACAAGATGAAGTCAAATGTTGATCTGTGTTATTTCATAAGTTGGTAGCTTGAAGGAAATGAAGTCTTATAATAAGTATCAGTTCATAACTTCGTAGATTGTACAAAATGAAGTCTTTTAGTGCATGCTGATTTGTGTTGGTTCATACATTGGTAGCATATATGAAGTGAAGTCTTATAATGAATGTCAGTTTGTGTTCGTTCATAGCTTCATAGATTGTACAGGATGAAGTTATAATGAATGCTCATTTGTTTAAGTTCGTAAGTTGGTAGCTTGAATGAATTGAAGTCTTAAAATGGATGTTAGTTTGTGCTGGTTCATAACTTTGGCTTTTGTTGCTGCCTACATATGTCGTTGAGCAAGCTTGGATCTTCCTTTCAGTGTAGGCAGGTTTCTTTGTTTGTGCTGTGTGTATCCTGTCGATATGTATACTAGATTAATGGATACCACAAGCAGCATTAGCTTGGTGTGATGAAGCCGTCAGTGTTTCATCATGGGATGAAAAGAAATCTTGTTTTATCACTTACTGTCAAATTTGTCACTTTTACACTCTCTTTATATACCTTCAGCACCTTTGGCCGACTGTGCATCTTAAAGACAAGGCTCCATTGTCACAGGAGGGGCCATTTTTACAAATGACCCGCCTGTGTTCTCGTCTGTGGAAGCAACTAGATATTCCATCATTACATATACCCTTTGTTCTGGAGTTTTGTATCCCCCTCTCAAGGTCCACTGGATTATGTCCCTTGGTGAAACAGCATCTTTCCATTACTGGCTTTAGCTGACTTGATGAGAAGTGACCAGCTGGCTTGTTTCACTGGCTTTTCTGAGACATGTCTTTTTACTTTTCATGAACTATTTTCTTCCTGAACTCGCATTAATCTTGAGCACAAAGACATGACCTTGTTTGAAGAGCAGTGACAATGGAAACGTAAGGGTCCCTCAAACTGCAGGTTTGTCTTGCAGTTCTTTCCTGAGCTTCAACAACTTGCTGCTGGTGTCACCTCATGGCTTGCCTGGAGAGCTGCCACCGGACCCCATACGTGACAGTATGATACCTACAAGGTAAGGAGGGGCAGGGTGAAGATGAAAGAGGGTGGCAATTATCATGACATGGGGCAAACACCTATTAACAGGACAGATGACAGTAGTATGACCGGACAGGCCACAGTAACAGACATATGGGTTACAGAACATCATGATGAGGATGAAGAGAAATTGTTGGTAATGCACATACATTAGGGTAATGATAACCATGTATACAAAGTGGATGATGGATCAGGTGTGTGAAGGGGAGATGGGAATGTGGGGGTGTAGATGCAGAAGTTCCAACAACATGCTTTGGGCCAAATGGTGATGATCATTATGGTAATGAACAGTGGTAGATACAGTGATAATGTATCTTGATAAAAAGCTAAGTGATTACAGCATAATGATACTAATGATGGACCTAATGCTGTTGAAGGTGATAAATGATTGTATGATAGCAACTAGTATTTGTGTATTTACAAATTCATGAGGAAAATGAATCTCTCTGTTCAAAAGTTTAGAAGATCACGTAAGAATTTCTTCTTTAAAGTTAAGAAAGCATGTCTCATCAATAACTGAAAATGAAATTATCAGAAAGGAAAGGAGCTGCCAAACAGAGACTTTAGATTCTGTGATATTTTCATAGTGGCTTTTTATCAGGCATGGAAAGGAAATAGTACCTGGGGGGGTTTAAAGGACTGGATGTCTCCAGTAAGCTGCAATTTAACGATGATAAGACTGAATTTATGCTAATCTGTTCCCAAACATTACTTTGACATCTTCTCTTTGTGATTCTATTCTAATGGATAATACACCTGTCTTCTTTGCTTCTGTTCGCGGTCTTGGTGTCACTCTTGACTAATCTCTTTTCTGTCAGCATTACATTTCAAATGTCTGTAAAGTTGCCAATCTAGAGTTGCGTTGGATCAGTTTTATCTATTAACTGTCTTTCTATTGATGTGACTAAAACACTTTCATGTGTTTTTTTTCCCCTCAAGAATGGGTTAGTGTAATTCTGTTTTTGTCGGCTCTCCCAAATATCAGATAGATAGACCTCAACAAATCCAGAATAACAGTATGAGACTCGTCTGCAGAGCTGCTAAATCACACCTTTCTCTCATTCCTTTTTTTTTGATCAAACAGACTGCAAGCTATCTACTGTTACTTTTTCTGCCAGAGTATATTTCTGATCAATACCCCATTTCGACAGGTCCACTCTTCTTCTGATACTCGACTTCTTAGGGTACTTCATAGCAGAACTAAGACTTGTGGACAAAGATCGTTTTTCTTTCCAAGCCCCATGGACTTGAAACAGACTCCTGACAACCTTTGACACTGATTCCCTCGCCTCTTTTAAGTCTGACCCTGAAACTCATCTCTTCTCTCAAAAATAGGTCTGTGTGTGGTACATTGTACCTATACGTACTTTTGTGCATGTGTGATGTGTATGATTAGTATGCATGTATCTATATCTGTGCTAGTGTTGAGAAATGTGTAAAAGGTATGCTTGTTTGTTTGACTTTTACAGCAGAGTTTGTAGAGAGCATTTTGTGTATACATGTGTATCTTGGACGCAGTGTGTGATGTAGAATTGTTTGTGTATTTCACTGTTATTATCATTATTAACCCTATAAATACTATCATTATCATTGTAAAGCATGCAGACAGTTTCTGATTGCAGTTTTTGATTGCATGAAATTGATCATGCTATGATTTTGACAGCAGATGGAACATCCTTTGTGAGTTTTGTATTTGTGTTGCATATGTGCGCATTTAAGTGTATGTTATAATCTACATGTGTGTGTGTGTGTGTATGCTAATTATGTTGTGGTGATGTGTGTGTGTATTTTTAGTGTGTGTGTCGCGCGACAGTCATGCTACATGGAGAGTGTGCAAGGTGTCCCTGAGACTGGATTAACGTGGTGTGTGTTCGTGAGCATTGACGCATGCAGGTGATTAGTGTGATTATTCAAGTGTTGTGCGTGCAGCCTGGAGACAGTCCCTACAGGGCCGACTGTGTCCCTGCCAAGCTGATGGCTGGGAAGGCTGCCTGTGGATGTACAGTCCTGAGGCTGTGACCTGTGCTCTCTGCAAGCATGGGCTGGGGGAAGGAGGCTGCGATAAACAGTCTGAAGGTTCTGACCTTGCTGTGCAAGTGATAAGCTGGGGGAGCTGCCTGTGGATGTACAGTCCCTGAAGGGCTGTGACCCTGTGCTCCTGGCCAAGCTGATAAGCTGGGGGAAGGCTGCCTGTGGATGTACAGTCCCTGAAGGGCTGTGACCCTGTGCTCTCTGGCCAAGCTGATGAGCTGGGGGAAGGCTGCCTGCGGATCAACAGTCCCTGAAGGGCTGTGACCCTGTGCTCTGTGGCCAAGCTGATAAGCTGGGGGAAGGCTGCCTGTGGATGTACAGTCCCTGAAGGGCTGTGACCCTGTGCTCCTGGCCAAGCTGATAAGCTGGGGGAAGGCTGCCTGTGGTTGTACAGTCCCTGAAGGGCTGTGACCCTGTGCTCCTGGCCAAGCTGATAAGCTGGGGGAAGGCTGCCTTGGATGTACAGTCCCTGAAGGGCTGTGACCCTGTGCTCCTTGCCAAGCTGATAAGCTGGGGGAAGGCTGCCTGTGGATGTACAGTCCCTGAAGGGCTTGACCCTGTGCTCCCTGGCCAAGCTGATAAGGGCTGGGGGAAGGCTGCCTGTGGATGTACAGTCCCTGAAGGGCTGTGACCCTGTGCTCCCTGGCCAAGCTGATAGCTGGGGGAAGGCTGCCTGTGGATGAACAGTCCTTGAAGGGCTCTGACCCTGTGCTCCTGGCCAAGCTGATGGCTGGGGTAAGGCTGCCTGTGGATGAACAGCCCTTGAAGGGCTCTGACCCTGTGCTCTCTGGCCAAGCTGATGGGCTGGGGGAAGGCTGCCTGTGGATGAACAGTCCTTGAAGGGCTCTGACCCTGTGCTCTGTGGCCAAGCTGATGGGCTGGGGGAAGGCTGCCTGTGGATGAACAGTCCTTGAAGGGCTCTGACCCTGTGCTCTCTGGCCAAGCTGATGGGCTGGGGGAAGGCTGCCTGTGGATGAACAGTCCTTGAAGGGCTCTGACCCTGTGCTCTCTGGCCAAGCTGATGGGCTGGGGGAAGGCTGCCTGTGGATGAACAGTCCTTGAAGGGCTCTGACCCTGTGCTCTCTGGCCAAGCTGATGGGCTGGGGGAAGGCTGCATGTGGATGAACAGTCCTTGAAGGGCTCTGACCCTGTGCTCTCTGGCCAAGCTGATGGGCTGGGGGAAGGCTGCCTGTGGATGAACAGTCCCTAAAGGGCTCTGACCCTGTGCTGTCTGGCCAAGCTGATGGGCTGGGGGAAGGCTGCCTGTGGATGAACAGTTCCTGAAGGGCTCTGACCCTGTGCTCTCTGGCCAAGCTGATGGGCTGGGGGAAGGCTGCCTGTGGATGAACAGTCCCTGAAGGGCTCTGACCCTGTGCTCCCTGGCCAAGCTGATGGGCTGGGGGAAGGCTGCCTGCAGACTGACCTCTTGTATCCTGTGTCTTCCATCATAAAAAGGATGGACTGACTGCTTACCATGTACAAAAAAAATGCAAATTTTCTCGTTCTTTTATCCACTTCTTCCATGCCAACTCCTTTCCATCCAGCATTTTAGGTACTCATACTCTATTGGAGGGGGGAGGGGTTTTGGGAGGACGAATGCTCTTTCTTTCCTTTTTTTTTCAATCTATTCTATGTTTTTAGAGAGATGGATCATTTTTTAACAAAATTCTGAAGGGAAATAAGTCACTTTTTTTTTTTTAATCTCAAGACGAGAAAACTGCAGACAAGATAAGGAATTGGATCAATCAGTACAATAGGTTTCCTTAGAATTGAAGTATCTGTAATAAATTGAGTATGGTGTACTCAAGTTGAATACAAGTTTCAGGGGACAAGTGAAGTATGTTCATTTTAACCGTGTTCTCTGCTTTGCAAATGAGGCTCCTGAAGTGACTCCAAGCTGGTACAAATGTTTGAATGTAAGGGGTCATTTTGTTCACTGTGTTACCAACTTTGTTCATGGCATACTGATTTCTAAGTGCAGTTCTTTTCTGTTGTCTGAACCAAACTGTGTTCTGTGACAGCTAAACTGTGTTTAGCTGTCACAGAAGTAAAACATCATAACTTTGCTTACCTTCTGCACATATGGTGCTGTTTGGCATACTTATTTGTAATTCATTTGCCACAGGATATTTCTTGCAATGTCCTATCATCAGGGCTCCCACTTTTAGACAAAAATTCATAGATTTCAACAAAATGTTAGAATGAGAATATGCAAAATAAATCTTTCACTGGAAAAGAAAAACAAATCCAGTGGAGAAGAAAACTTCACAGGTGTGGACGGATGCCAATTTGTCTAGCCACTTAACGCCAAATTTGAATTCACGCTCTGACCTCAAGCATTGGCCAACGTGAATTCAGAAGTGAAAAACTGAAAAAAAGCTGTACAAGCAAATGGTCTCAGTTGTGGTTGGACCTAAAATTGTATGTTACACCACTCCATGCTCAAATTTGTGTTAGATTGAACCATTTTGAAAGCAAGTTTCAGCAGTGTTTCTGGGGGTAAAGGGGGATGGGGTATGCCCTCCAGAGCCACCTGGAATAACAGTGATTTTTGCTTTTCCTGAGTGAGAGCCCTGTTAATCCCCAGTATACATATTCGTGAACTGTTGATAGCTGTGATTTGTACTGACTGTTGGTGGTATCATCTACCTAATGCTGCGCACTGGCTGATTCCTGGCACTACATGTAGTCAGTGCTGTTCTGGCAGGTTCCCTATGACCACCTGGTGTTGGCCACAGGCCAGCAGTTCCAGGTGCCTATGCCTGTGCAGCAGACCATGGATATCAGCAGTGACCAAGTCAAAAGCTGCAAGGCCTCTTCAGAGCCACTCTTCTCTCAGCAGCCTTCCAACCTTTTTCTCATCAACGATGCCTTTGATGCTGCTGTAGCCATCGAGAAGGTCAAGGATATGACCACGGAAGACAGTAAGATTATTAATCAGTGGTTGATTTTAACTGTGGTAGTGTTCACTATCTAAAACCCTTCTATCTGAATATTCTTTCTATCAGAAGAATAGAAATTGGTTGTTGGTAGAAGTAAATCATTAATCAGATCACTGTAAGGATCAAAGCATTCACTAGTTTGTCTCAGGAGTCTCGTATCCAGCAGCCTAAATGGTGCTTAAAACTTCAGAAAAGAAATTACCCTGTGGGACAAATAAAATGCAAGCCATGTAGCAGCACCACATCATCTGCTTTAATTCAGCTGCCTGCTGTGCACGTTCAGGCTGAAATGAGCCCCAGCTAGCAAAACGAGAATAACATCCACTTGGTGCAGACTGACAATTTGAAGATTTATTTAAGGAATGGTGGCACCACAGGAGAAGAAGCAAATAAATCAAGCTGAATATAGGGGGGAAAGTGACAAAGAATTGAGAGAGAGATGCTGGCATCTGAATGAGTTTTTGATGGCTATAAAAAAAAAGAAAACAAATGGGCTCTATATTCCTTTTAACTACACTGTATTAACCCAGTGCTTCTCTGAGTCCTCCCCAGCACCTTCGGGTGTTTCTTTTTCTTCTTTGCCTTAACTAGGCTGACCCTGGAGAAAGGTCCAGTGACGGTGAGGAAAGACCCACTGACCACAGGGAAAGTCCTGTTGACAGTGGGAAAGACTACAACTTTGGATTCTCTCTTGAGGGCACATAAGACCGTATGGCGAAAGCTTGGCTGTGTCTGGAGTGGCACTGTCTTCATCTGTCCGTGGGCAGGGGTGGTTGGGTCTGTGGGGTGTGCTCTGCAGCTGGAGGGTGGTGTTTTTCGCCGGTGGGCTCTGCAGTCATGAAATACGGGCTGGTACACCCATGGGGATGCTACTTTAAGGCTGTTATGAGCTGCATCCTGTAGTCTAATTTACCTCTGTTCAGGAGCAGTTATGTCCCTTGATATCTTAATGGAGTGTCCTGCGCGTGCCTGTACCCATCGTCAACACAGCGCAGGCCTCCAAGGGTGGTACAGGACTGCTCAAGAGGCAGGTGAAGACAGTGCTTCTCTGGGTCCTCCCCAGCACCTTCGGGTGTTTCTTTTTCTTTTCTTTTAACTACACTTATTAACCCAAATGACTACTGGGGTCAGGGTGTGTGTGTGTGTTTGTAATCTACTGTGCAATTACTGTCTATATTTGGCAGGTTACTACCGCCATGGATTCAGATACAAATTTACAGCTCCACCACTTCAGCAGCAATTATTGCTTGGTCTCCTACAAACCAAGCAGTTTTTGTCATCAGGAAGGGGTTTTCCTAGGTGATGCCAGACATTTGCTGGATCAGAAGAAACATTAGTCTGGCAGATGAAGCTGTGTTTCGGGCAGTTTGAATCACTTGGAATGCTGGCACTGAAACAGCAACAGAACGACTCTGGAGTGACTGTGGATGAGGAAGCAAGGGAACAATACCCACATCAGATTTTTCAGTCTCTGAAGACAGTCATTTTGACCATGATTTACATAGTTTTCATACCACTTTGTATCCATGCTTTGAATACATTTTACATACATGTGTAAGTGGATTTGTTTGTGTTTGTATTCTGTGTGGTATCCAGGTATTAGTGTTCTGAGCAGTGATTACCTGGGAGGATGGATGCAATTTCTTTATTAATTCAGTAGCCTGTATACTTTGTAATTTTGTTGTTTATCATTTTCATAAATTGGAGCGCATCATTTTTGGCTCACCATGTTAAAAAGCACAATGATGTTTTTTTTTTTTTAATTCTTATTCAGACACTGTTGGAGATACAATGGTAGAAAAAGTATTGTAAGATGATAATTTATTATCAGTTGAGTATCCCAAGATATGCCTCTGAAATTGTACTTTTGTTATTGTAATTCCATGATTGACTTGACAAAAAGAGAACTCCACACACGGACAGATCTGTGTTAAAGAGAAATGATTTATTGACTAGAGTCTTAGACCAAGCCCCCTTATTCATAACACTTGACAGGTGATCTCAAAGGGAGATAATTCTTAATAATAATGATGGTACAGGTGAACTCTCAATACGCTGGCAGAAGGTCTTTGGAATACTGTAGAGGGACCTATAGATTCCTTGGCTGAAGGTCACTCAGATTTCTGTGGAGGGAACCTCTGGATTATTTGCTGAAGTCAGATCATACAGAACTCTATACAGCTGAGCAGAATAGGATCCTCCACAGGAATGATATTGGGTCTCGAGTCATGTTGTGTGTTTTAGGTAGTATCTTACCAGCCCAAGGCCAGTTTGGTTGAGTGTAGCTGTGTGTAATAAAGATTTGAAAATTTTACTGAGCATATCAGACTAGAAGTATGTAGTCATGCATTATCAACTGTAACATCAGATAATTGTGAACATTTTGTTGTCTGTACTCACTGGAAGAGTGGACTCTTTCCCCAGCCGAATGCTCTTCCTGTGTGATAATACTGTCTTGGGATTATTTCCTTTTTATTTCTTGTTTGGATATTGTGATAAACCAAATTTCCCACCATGACATGTCTTAAACCAAATTTCCCACCATGACATGTCTTCTTCTTTCAAAGTCCCAGCTACATAGTACAAATAACCTGTTTCTCAAAACACTCAGTACTGCATATAATGCTTGCATGATTATTTGTAGAAGATGTATGAGTAAAGTTAGAAATTTTTGGTGTGTATTACGAGTTTCCCTTTGAACATGTGAAGTATGAGCTAATAGATGATTGCACACGAATAAGTTGTAACATAATTTTGTAAAGTGCAGAGAATAGGTGTCCAGAACATGCGCTAAGCAAATACATGATACTATTGTTCTTATTAGCCTGTTTAAAAACAAACAACAACAAAAACCACCACCCCACCATCACCACTACCATCCGTCGCCCTGTACAAGTTAGTTTAAATGCTTATCGGCACTTCTCCATGATTCTGACATGTTTTTGCTGTGTATGCACCATGACAGAGAAAGTGATAGTTTACGGCCAGAACATCAACGCTTTCTGCTGTATCCAGACTCTGCTGACCCTGGGCATCCCTGGGGCTGCCATCAGTTTTGTCCACTCCACTTCTGAGGTAGACAAGACATACAACATTTACAGTGCGAAACAATACAGCAGCTTGTGTGGTAATGTGATCCTGTCCATCATAGCTGTTTTCGTTATTCTCCCATCTTCCATCTAGTGTATCCCATCTACTTTACAGATCATATTCCCAGAACATGCACACTTTGTCAGTGTATCCCATGTACTTTACAGATCATAATCCCAGAACATGCACACTTTGTCAGTGTATCCCATGTACTTTACAAATCATAATCCTAGAACATGCACACTTTGTCAGTGTATCCCATGTACTTTACAGATCATATACGCAGAATATCTACACTTTGTCGGTGTATCTCAGCTATGTTACAGGTTATACACACAGAACATCCCCACTTTGTTAGTTCACCCCAGCTGTCTTACAGATAACACACACATAACATCCACACTTTGACAGTTCATCCTACCTACATTACAGATTATACATACAGAACACTGACACTTTGTCAGTTTATCCCGAGCATATTACTGATCGTATACACGGAACATCCACACTTTGTCAGTTTATCCCGAGCATATTACTGATCGTATATACACGGAACATCCACACTTTGTCAGTTTATCCCGAGCATATTACTGATCGTATACACGGAACATCCACACTTTGTCAGTTTATCCCAAGCATATTACTGATCGTATACACGGAACATCCACACTTTGTCAGTTTATCTTGTCAAAGCAGCAGTCCAGAAGATTCTCTGCTCCACAGGAGGACTGCTTTGAAGATAAGGAGCTGGCTGAAGCAGTTGGGCTGCTCTGCAGGAGGCCCAAGTTCAAGTCTACCCTGGGTCCTACAGTGTGGCCTCCTGGAATGACGACTGCGGCATTCCAGATGTAATCACCAGCGTCGTATTCACTTTGGGTGTTGACAGTTCACTGCATTTAGAATGTCAGGTTTGTATTACAATGCATCTTTGTCCCTCTGTCACGCTTACATTTCTTGACTTTGCTTTTTGGCATGAAAAAGGTTTTACAATAAACAGAAAAAAATTGCTATGGTTTTCAGATGTTTGTTTTTTTGTTATAATATTCAAACCTCAAAAGTTTCTTCACACATGGTTCAGAATACATACAAGCCAGTACTCATTTGCACAATGCACACATGAATGCATGCACACATGTCTTTATGCATACACATAGGCATATACTTGTCACTGCAGACCTGTCTGCCAGAAGCCAAGAAGTCGTATTAATATACATGTTGAACTACGTATGCTTACATTCTTAGTTTTCAATCACACACACTCACACACGAAGGTTGGCCTGTCTTTTGCCTGAAACAAATTTTATTGTGATAGTTTTTGCTGTTAAGACAGACAGATCACAAGAAAAAATCACCAGGAGTTGCTTGTCTCAGCATTCTGTGGTTTAAGGACGTCAGAAATATTTGTCTACCTGCACCATTTTGTCAGCAGTTTACCCTCCACAGATTTATTTGGAAATATGACCAGTGATGAAGTTGTTGTAGTACCCCATGATTACTTTCTTGCAGAAATAAATCTAGTTAAAGTGTAACCTGTCAGAATTCACAGGTTACTAAGGTTTTAAGCAGTTTTAGTATAATTTCAAAATGGTTGACTGACGGCGGCGAACGAAGCAAAGTTAGAAATAGAGTTTGTTTAGAACTTACCGCCAATGACATTGACAAACAAAGCACATGACAAGACACGATGCATTTCAACCACTTGGGTCTTCTTCAGGCGAAAAAATAAATCACATTTAACATGTGGGACAGTACAGACAAAGAACGAAAAAGAAGAAAGAAAAATGACTCATCCGTTGTCGTCCGACATGGGCCAGGGGGATTATGGGAGAGGAAACAGGGGGGGGGGGGGGTTGCGTCGGGGGAGGTGTGTGTGTGTGTGTGATGTGATAGGGTTGTGTGTCTAGTTTATTGGGATGGTGTGGTATCTTTGTGATGGTTGTGGTAATGGTGGATTGATAATAATGGTAAGGGGAAAGAAGGGGGGGGGGGGGGGGGGGAACTGAGGGGGAAAAAAAAAAAAAAAAGGTGGGGGGGGGGGGGGGAAATTAAGGGGAAGGATAAAACAAAATTAGGATTAAATAAATGGAGGGTTGCTGTAACTACTGTATGAAGTGAGTGAAGGGATGTGGTGGTGGTGTATGTATGTGTGTGTGTATGTGTGTGTGTTGGTGGGGGATATTGCCAACTGATGTGGAAGTGGTGGGTATGTGTGTTTGGTTATTGTTGGATATTGATGCCTTGGGGTGTAGTGTGCCCAGTTTGGCAATGAGATAGGATTCTTGAGTTGTGCGTTCAAAGCTGTCACTCTGTGACTGCCAGAGTGCCATAACTTTGACATGGTCGATGTTGTGTTGGGTGTGGTTGAAGTGTAGGGCGACGGGTTTGGGTCGGTGGTGGCGGATATCAGCCAGGTGTTCAGAGATGCGTGTTTCAAGTGTGCGTGACGTTTCCCCTATGTAGATCTTGCCACACAGCTGGCAGTGGATGGCATATATGATGTTGCGGCTCTGACATGAGAATGTGCGTTTGACTGTGAAGGAGTGTTTGGGGCCCTGTAAGATGGTGTCTGGTTTGGTGAGGGGGCAGATTTTGCAGTTGGGTTTAGAGCAGGGGTGAGTACCTGGTGGTGTAGCTGTGGTTTAGTATGTTTAAAAAAATAAAAAATAAAAACTTTCATTAGTGATTGTAATATTTTGAGGTAAAGACATTTACTGCTTTCCACTAGTATTGTTGTTCTATATGTCTTGTTATTTAGCCGATTTTAGTATTAAGACACTTTTTATTTTTACCTGTTTGGCCACTTCCTGTAGCCTGGTCTCTTCCTGCAAATGTGTTGAGCCAGACAGACAGGTTGGGGAAACGCTGTGTGTGGCTTGGGGGTGCTAATCCAGGTTAGTTACTCTAAGTATTAAAATTATGCTTCTAAAAGATACCAACTGATTCTTTTCCTTTAGAATTGCCGTATATTTTCTATGCTGTCAGCTGGATGGCATGATTTTTGGTGGATTTTCCTTATAAGAATTGCACTTGGCTTTAGCTGTTATACTTTCAGTTGTTAGAATTTTAGGCCCGCATGTTGAATTAAGTTTAAACCTAGCTGTATTATTTGAAGGTGACTTCAGGTTATTATTCACCATTGCTTTAGAATGTGGTTCACACCACATTGTTCCAGAAACATTTTTGAGAGATTGTGTTTTAGACCACATGGTCCTAAATAAATCTCATTTTCCTTTGTTCTTACAGTAAAATAGTGTTTGTCACATCACATGGTTTTAGTAGAGGAAATGTCTACATCTCATGGTTCTTTGTGTATTAATCATGGTACATGTGCTAAGTTTGGTACATGGTTCTTTGTGTTTTAATCATGGCACGTGTTAAGTTTGAGAAGTTTTCCTTAAATTTCAGAGGATGTTATTATTTTTGCCTTCTCAGTTGAAAAGAAAAAATACTTGCTTTTAAGGAATTACTGTAAGATTATATTATTAGTGTCAATTTAGAGACTGATTTTAATCAAAATGGCTATGGTAGTATGAAATTGGTTTTTATGAGGGCATCTGTTGGAAACCTGGGAGAGGAATGATTGATCTGGCTTGCTGCCTAGTGGTTCAGTTGGATGACTGATAAAGGATGTAAGCAGATTTGCCGCCATGGTCAGGTGGCCAATTGATAGCAAAGAGCTGTCAGTATATTGGTATGCAACTCACTGTATTCAGTTTAACACTGGATCAGATCAAAGTGTGTTTGGCATTACCATAACCAGGGTCAAGTGGATTTGAACTTGATAAGATCACTACTACTTTATTAGTGATGCATTGTCCCTCATTGTGTGTTTCCTAGTTGAGATGTTTGCTGAAGGTCTTTGATGGCTTTTGGTTTGGCCATTGTTATTATTTGTGTTATTATTTGCACGCAGTCCTGTGCAGATTTTTATGTTTTGTATTCTTTTGCAGTGCCCCTTTTGAGTTGCCCACTACTTTTCTTCTTCTCTCTGTCACAACCCTAAAGTTTTTTGTCATTAATCATCAGAAAATTGAATCGGTACATGTTTTAGGTTAATATTGTTGTTTGGATTTTTGTCTATTTAAATTGTTAATAAAAAATTGGAGTATAATCGTACAGTCAGAGTTTTGGTTATTGTGGTCTGGGTCTGTGCGTTTAGGAACCTGGGTTACATAAATTGGGGGCTCGTCGGGATATTATTAGATACGGCAAAATTTGTTAGGCAATATTATTAGATATAGGCAAAATTTGTTAGGCAAAATTTAAAAGTTGTGAGACATGGCTGATCAACTGGAAGGTGATGTGACTAGGACTGAGGGGGGTGTTGAGGTAGAGGTGGAGAGGACAACGGCAGAGAGTACCCAGAGGTCAGGGGCTCTGAGTGGAGACCAGCTTGCTGCTCTGCTGAGTAGACTGGAGCGACTGGAGGCATCATTGGGGAGGACAACAGCAGAGAGTACCCAGAGGTCAGGGGCTCTGAGTGGAGACCAGCTTGCTGCTCTACTGAGTAGACTGGAGCGACTGGAGGCATCACTGGAGGCGGAGAACAGGGAGCTCCGTGGGAAACTCGCGACTCAGGGCAAACCCTGGAAACCGAGGCCAAAGCCTCGGACCCTGAAGAAGATCACTTGCCCAGGGCAAGAATCAACAGAAAGTGGTAACACGCCTGCTTCTGACGACCAAGATAGGGAATCATTGGATAGGATAGACAAGATGGCGTCGGTGATAGGCTTTAAAGTGGAAATTGCAGAGGTGGAGGTTGAAGTAATTCCAGTTGAAATGCCAGTAGAAGCAGTTGTTGAAACAGATGAAATTTCAGTTCAACCTGTGTCAGCTCTTTGCTATCAATTGGCCACCTGACCATGGCGGCAAATCTGCTTACATCCTTTATCAGTCATCCAACTGAACCACTAGGCAGCAAGCCAGATCAATCATTCCTCTCCAGGTTTCCAACAGATGCCCTCATAAAACCAATTTCATACTACCATAGCCATTTTGATTAAAATCAGTCTCTAAATTGACACTAATAAAATAATCTTACAGTAATTCCTTAAAAGCAAGTATTTTTTCTTTTCAACTGAGAAGGCAAAAATAATAACATCCTCTAAAATTTTAAAGGAAAACTTCTCAAACTTAACACATGTGCCATGATTAAAACACAAAGAACCATGTACCAAACACAATCTCTCAAAAATGTTTCTGGAACAATGTGGTGTGAACCACATTCTAAAGCAACAGCGAATAATAACCTGTACTCACCTTCAAATAATACAGCTAGGTTTAAACTTTATTCAACATGCGGGCCAAAAATTTTCTAACAACTGAAAGTATAACAGCTAAAGCCAAGTGCAATTCTTATAAGGAAAATCCACCAAAAATCAATGCCATCCAGCTGACAGCATAGAAAATATACGGCAATTCTAAAGGAAAAGAATCAGTTGGTATCTTTTAGAAGCATAATTTTAATACTTAGAGTAACTAACCTGGATTAGCACCCCAAGCCACACACAGTGTTTCCCCAACCTGTCTGTCTGGCTCAACACATTTGCAGGAAGAGACCAGGCTACAGGAAGTGGCCAAACAGGTAAAAATAAAAAGTGTTTTAAATACTAAAATCGGCTAAATAACAAGACATATAGAACAACAATACTAGTGGAAAGCAGTAAATGTCTTTACCTCAAAATATTACAATCACTAATGAAAGTTTTTATTTCTTATTTTTTTAAACATACTAAAACTGCTTAAAACCTTAGTAACCTGTGAATTCTGACAGTTACATTCACCCCTCCTAGGGGGAATTCCTCTACTCAAAATTTTCCTGGGAACATTTCAAATACGACATAGCTCAATATGTATCCAACACTCCAAACTATCAATTCAACACCAAATCAAAAGAACAAAATATCAATACAAACACAAAATAACATGAAGGTGACAACTGGAAGTCACAATTAACGCAAACAACATAATGATTAGGAAATACCCAGTTGGAAATGAAAAAACTGGTCACTCCAATGCACAAAACTTTAAACATACAGTGGAGCATGCTAAAAAAAAATCGTCCAATGACTGAACGCAGAAGTCAACCCTGAGAACTTGAAAACATAGAAATGGTACCACTAGCTGTCATCAGTGTGCACTGAATGACTTCCCCATCCCAAGTTAAGTTTTCCACCTAGCCTCCCAGCTTGGTGACTCTGGAACTGTGACATAGGTCAAACCCCGCATCGGAGTGCCAATTGTGTATGTAGACTGTCCCCACTGATCTCCATCACAAGAGCCTTGTCAGAAAACTGATGTCTCTTGAGTTTGGAGCTCTCAGCAAAAGCCTTTGCCACATTCAGCACAAACATGGACACGAGGGCCATGGGTTGTAGGTGTTTCCGCATGTCAAAGTTGCCATGGAACATTTTGTTGCAGCCCTTGGGGGGACATGGCACAGTTCTGGGTACATCGTCTGGAGGCTTCCGTGGCTTTATCCTTGCAAACTCTGCTAGTTGCTTAGGATCACTAAGATCTAAACCAGGTATGCCACCCGGAGTAATTTTCTGCAGTCATATACTCCGTGAAGTCTGCATCTGAGTCTCCTGCCACAGAATCCTCATCTGCCTTGCTGTCATCTGCGCCTGAGGCCACATTGTCGCGGGAAATTCGCCTTCCAAAGTCTTGGATCTGAACCTGTTTTTGTTCCCATTTTTTTGGGTGGGGTCGAATCCAGTCCATAGTCACTCAGTCCTTGTATGGCAGATGTACGATCAGATTCTTTGACTTGCCACCTTTTTCCCTCCCTCCTTTTCCCTTTTTAGTTGGGATAGTTTTTTCAGTGCAAATTTCGATTTCGGAAGCGGGCACGGGAATACTGTCCGCATACACAAGTGTGTCTCCAACAACCTCTTTGCGAGTCTGTAACACTATTTCCTCGACTGCAGGCTCAGGTAAAGGTTGCAGAGCTATCACAGGTTGAACTGAAATTTCATCTGTTTCAACCTGTGATAGCTCTGCAACCTTTACCTGAGCCTGCAGTCGAGGAAATAGTGTTACAGACTCGCAAAGAGGTTGTTGGAGACACACTTGTGTATGCGGACAGTATTCCTGTGCCCGCTCCCAAAATCGAAATTTGCACTGAAGGTCTTTGATGGCTTTTGGTTTGGCCATTGTTATTAAATTTGTGTTTTTTTTCGCACGCAGTCCTGTGCAGATTTTTATGTTTTGTATTCTTTTGCAGTGCCCCTTTTGAGTTGCCCACTACTTTTTTCTTCTCTCTGTCACAACCCTAAAGTTCTTTTGTCATTAATCACCTTAAAATTGAATCAATCCATGTTTTAGGTTAATATTGTTGTTTGGATTTTTGTCTATTTAAATTGTTAATAAAAATTGGAGTATAATCGTACAGTCAGAGTTTTTTGGGTTATTTGTGGTCTGGGTCTGTGCGTTTAGGAACCTGGGTTACAAAAGCAAACAACGCTGGAGATCAAAATTGACAAAGCCAATAAGGTCGACTTGAAGATCAGTCAAATGCTGACTTGAAGTACATGATGAGGCTATCTTGATAGAAAAGTGAAATTGCTACTAACAATGTTTTATTTTGAAAACATTGAAAAAGGCAAGATTACTGTGTTCCATTAGACATGTCAGGTGGAGAGTTAATGATTTTCTACATTTTATGTTTGATCAAGTCTGTAATGATTTA
Source organism: Conus ventricosus (assembly GCA_018398815.1). Classification (NCBI taxonomy): domain Eukaryota; kingdom Metazoa; phylum Mollusca; class Gastropoda; order Neogastropoda; family Conidae; genus Conus; species Conus ventricosus. The sequence goes on from CM031598.1 coordinate 19,384,493, forward strand.
AAGCAGAGGGCAAGATTAGAGGTGCAGAATCTCTGCGATAGATTCATAAAATTTGCCTAAACATTGTAACCATTTTATTACTGTATTGGTTGTAGTTACAGATAAAGAAAAAATGAAAAGAAAAAAAACTTTAAAAGAATTCATTTTCAGTGTAAATGTTGTTTGATTATGGGGGACTATTAATTTGGTATTGGAATTTGTGGTGTTAGGTTTAAAGTTAACAAGAATGAAAATGCCAACAATGCAGTTGGCAGCATGTGTGCAGACTGCGATGCACTCTTGTATCAACAAGGCATTTTTTGGTGACAACTTGCTCCATTAAATCAAAAATAACTTTTATACATAAAAGAACAAAGTGACAACTTGCTCCATTAAATCAAAAATAACTTTTATACATAAAAGAACAAAGTGACAACTTGCTCCATTAAATCAGAAATAACTTTTATACGTAAAAGAACAAAGTGACATCTTGCTCCATTAAATCAAAATAACTTTTTATACATAAAAGAACAAAGTGACAACTTGCTCCATTAAATCAAAAATAACTTTTATACATAAAAGAACAAACAAGTGAGGTAATACTTTGTTCCCAAATGAAATAAATTACACGCCAGTTCATTTGTAATTTAGTTTGGACTAGGAATTTTTGTTTTTCTAGTGAAAGGAAAAAACCATTTGTATGTATTTTATTAAAGTATGTTAATGATAAAAAATAATTTCTTTGTATAGAAGATAGTAATTGTTTACAGAAACAGTGTAAATTTTAGTTTCTAATTCTGACTTTCAAGTAATAGTGTTGTCTTTTTTCTTGCATGTATGAAGATCTGTTTTAGGCTTTAACAATACTGAAATTTACTCTGACATACTGTCAGACAAATTTGAAAGTAGACAGGTTTGTGAATGCACACATGACTGTTTTAACTGGGATAAAAATGTATGGTATGCAAAAAGCAGACACATTTTTTCAAAGCATAACACAGGCACATCATCCTAGAGAAGCTTCCTGCATGAGCATGTGCTTTGTTGAATTTCTTTGACATTGTAACTGTTGATCGTTTGTTGGAAGGAATTGTTATGCTTCGTATCTTTTTGCAGTGCTGCACAATGTATGTTGCATGATTACTTTCATTTATTTTGAATATTTTTCAAACTTGCTTTTGCGGGCTCTGAGACTGTACATAAGTAAGGTGAACTGGTTTGAAAATAAACATATGGATGCATGTATGCAGACATGGAAAGCTCACATACATGGCAGTATCATCTTAAAGTAGAAGTATGAGGATGTCTGTAGAGAACAGGGAAAGGGGCATTCTGGGCCACTTCCGCCCTCACTCAGTTCGGGCGGAAGTAACCCCGAATGCCCCTTTCCCTGTTCTCTAACAAGTAAGACTTCAAACTACACACACACATGCACAAACACACAAAAATGCACCCACTCACAAACACCACACACACACACACACACACACACACACACACACACACACGCACACTCTTTCTCTTTCTCTCTTAATTAAATGCCATAAAATCGGCACACTTCTTCTGACTAATTTCCAACTACAAACTTTGTACATAGACAGGCAGACACGGGGCTGAAACTCGATCACTTAATTTACGGCTCGCGGCCCGTTTGCACCTGCCTGTCTGTGTAAACGAAACACACTCAGTTGGGTTGCCACCCAGCTGATCAGGTCGAGTGACGAGGGCTGTCGGGACTATTGACGAAGGCGACGCGCGGTGCTGTTATTGTGTTGGAGCTTTTTTGAAACAAGAAGGTTGTGTTTTCATCCCTGTGCTGTG
>CM031598.1:19387292-19422963 GCA_018398815.1 Conus ventricosus
AAAGGGAAAAAAATTTAAAAGGGGGCCCAAGTAAATAAATTTATTGTTGAAACATAGGTTACATTAAAGAGGCATTCCGGATTTCACGATCACGCTTAGTTGAAAACTTTAACAAACAGTTAGCTGAAAGACTTTCTCCAACCAGTATCACAGAGAGCTGATTGACAATCTCGCAACACAGAATGGGTTAGAAGACTGCCCTCATTTTGCGCGCAATGAATAATGAAGAATTAAAGGGCTAAACCAGTACAAGCAATCAAAAGAAAAACAATAAATGTTGCTGAAGGAGAGTCTTATCCGGCAAACTTTTAAACCATTTGGATTGAAAGTAAGGTACCTTTATTTACCGGGGGAAGCAGAAGGGGACACTCGCATCAGGGCAACCGATCCAATTTGGAGTGTTGACCCGTACGAAATAAAAAGAATTGTAAAAATGAATCCGCCCGTGTATTATTTACGAGAAACTGACACAACAAAACAACCAGCTCCTCAAAGATCTTTTGTGAAAGAAGAACTGCAGATAATCCCACCAGACACAGTTCTGCTTTAATTAATTTACGGTTCTCCAGTGCCCGATTGCATATGAAAACTCTGGATTAACAAACACCCGTTTTGTGTTTGTTCTATCTAATGACTTCTTTGTTACAACTGTTGTGTTGATCTCATGTAGATTAGATCGCAGTTTTACGTTGTCATGATGAAAAGTCTTATTGCCAAAAAATGCTTCTTTGTAGTTGTCATGTGATATGTTTGACTGCACAACACTGCGAGATATTCCCTTTTGCTTTCTTAATGATTTTCTCCTGGCTCGAAATACTGTACATTTTTGACCTTAAACCAACAAACTCCTTGATCACCTTTCCAGATAATTCATCCTTCATCTTTCCTAAAACCTTCTTGTTAGTAATTGAATGTAAAGGCGAGTCTTTAGGGAAATTTCGGACGTGTCATACCATCCTGCATGCCCTTTAGCCACTTCGGTTTCCATGTCTTTATAGATGTCTTTCAGTAGGGATATCTATAAAAAAAACTATCTGTATCTGTGTAAAGTACTCTGGACTCAGGATACGAGGGCTTAAAGTAGTCATAAAGAAATTCTAACATCAAAAGCTTGATAATTCTAAAACAGTAAACCCGATAAAACAGGTTTGTCTAATTTGACTTTCTTTTTTTTCATCATTATGCCAAAAAGCTGATCATGAAATCTTCTGAAGTCCTGATAATTTGGTTTTGAAGTCAGCTTAAATTGCTTCATTCTCTCTGGTGACCAATCTAACATCTTTGCGCTTGTGCGGATTCTCCATAGTCTTTCCAAAACAGCTGTTGTTCATCAGCTTTGAAAAAGTCTTTTTCTGAAGCATCTGTGGATTTAGTTCTGAGATCAGTGTTCTTCATGATGTATGGTTTCATGAACTGTTTCTTGATCAAAAGCAATTATGCGATGAACTGCTGTCAACTTCAAACCATGTCTTAAATAAAATTGTAGAAGTCTGTAATGACAGACATAATTTTTTTTGCCTCGAAGATTGGGCACAAGTTTAGGCGGCTCTCTTGGATCCATCTTTAGACTTTCTGCTGCTAATGGATAGTCATTATGCAGGTCATGGAGTTCATGAGGATATTCTAAGTCAACTCTAGAATGAAACCACGCTGTGATCAGGTTAAACTGCCCAACCACTTTAATGCCTTTTGAATATTATTCGTACCTGTGTACATTTTAAAGTTACGTAATGGAACGATTGCGCCATAGCCCATCCATACAGATTGTTTTGCGTCTAAATACATAAGATAGTTAGACCTTTTACTTGGATCATAGTCGTCCAGGTATTTGTTGTTTGCTTTACAGTAATGATGCGACGCCATACTAATTCCTCCACGCAATCCGTTTTCAATCATCTGAATCATTGGTAAATCAGACAATAAATCAATCTGTACTCCAGTAAACTTTAAGAAAGCGTCCCAACTCATCCGGGCGCAGAAATGTAATGCGCGGGATCCAGGCTATAATGTTTCATGCAGGTCTTTCTATAATTTTCAAAGACGTCCGCCAACAAACATACATCTGCCATTAAATAGGAGTCATGATAGTCTCCCATCGTTTTACAATCTAACTTTTGCCAAGCATCTTGAGCATGTTGGTAATCGGAGTCGCTGATGTCCTTTCCTCTAAGACTAGAAAAGAACGCGCCTTTAGGTGGAAGTGTGTCTTCATCAAACCTTTCCCAACTGTTCATGTACTCATAAGGTAAACACCCTTTCTAACAAGCGTTGGGTCAAAATATTCTTCCGTTATTGGCAGGACTTTAAGGACATAGCCAGTGCCTCTAATGAGCCCATCATGTGTTGCATAGAGTCGTAGAAAGACATATTATTTAGATTAAAGCACAAGTACTTTTCTGATGACTGTGCAATGCATGACACCCTAAAAGCATCGTCTACTGCTTGCAATATAAGATGAGAGTCGTAACCTCGCAAGTTATGAAAGAAGATGGGCAGCTTCCATGTCTTTGGTTCAAACTTTAGTTGAAGATTGCATTTGTTATGCGCTGCTCCTCTGAACTTTCCACTAATGTGATCATGGTCTCTTACTGTGGGGTTTACACTCTTGGGCGTTAGCCCCTAAACCGAAAAATCCAACAGTGAGTGGCTGAGGCATACTGTTGTTGGTCTTCAGGCGTCATAAAGTTTTCCCAGATAAATTCAGATTATTAGAACAGTCATTACGCACTTGCGCATGCGCTGTAAAAAATTTTCTAGCCGAATTTGGGCCTCTATATAATTCGGGTTCTGAATAAACGCTATCCGACCTGACAATAATGAAGGCAAAATAAACAAACTGATGATTACTCATTAAGACGTTTTTCGAAGTTTTTGTGGTGCTGGCCCTTCATAAGGAACAATAAGCGACTCGAAGTCTGCGTAAACTACGTATGGACTTGTTTGCATTTTTTTTCCAGTTCTTAAAACTAACTTTAGATCCGGTGGGGGCGTAATTAGTTCTTTATTACAGTCTACAGAACTTTTCCCAAAGTTTTTATATGTTCACTCGCAGCTTGCACAGATGGAATTCTTGTTAAACATTTTCTGCAGAATTCTTGTTTGCTATGTTTGTTTGTAGTATAACCAATAATCTAAATCATTGTGCGTATCAATGTGTAATGGGGTAGCCCCGCTGGTGAAAACATTAGTAGTAAGTCAACATGATTTTTGTCTGGTTCGCCTATTGTTTGGACTGTTCTTGGACACTTTAATTGGCACCAAATTTTGTTTCCCTCATCCCATGTGTATACATTAACAGTTATTGGTTTGTTTTGTTCTTCAAACTGATCAATTTGGTCTACACTAACAGGAAAAAGGGTATTCCTTGAGTTTAAAATCTTTGGCGTATTGCTGATAGTTAGTCACCTCTTTCTGCGTGTTCGGACATGATGCAGCCTGCAAGAACGCACCACATGAAAAAATTTGTTGTCTGAATTTTTTATGTTTAAAACTGCTCTCTTTAAAACCAACTCCCGAGGTAGCGGAATGTAAGCCTTGCCTACAATCGGTGCATACTTAGCCTGTTTTAATCTAATCTCTAAAACTTCGGCCCTCTGACCAACCAGACCTCTCATTTTGGCTTCTTCAGCGGCAGCGTCAAACTGTGAAGCAGTTCGTCTGCCCAACCGGGTGTTTTAAATCATTTGAGGAAAGAATAGTCCCGTTGTTTAGTCGAGACCCGACTTCTAGATTTTCTTCATTTATTGTTACATAGTCGATTAAAAAAAGCTAACATTACTTTAACTGGCGGTCTATTTTAGTTTGCCTAGAACTTGAGAAATAGCATGAACAACACTTGCCTGTACGTTTGTTGGTCAATGACTTCTAAATCAATATCATTCAGTGCTTTTGATAACGCTCTCTCTCGAGCATTCCTTCAAACAATTCGTCTTGTCCTTCATATATCTTGCCATGCTGTCTTTCTTTTCTAAGCCAAAATATTTATTTAAATTAAAAAAAAATACTTAATCAGAACCAAAATCAACGGTCTTTTTGCGCTTGGACCCCATAAACTAAGTATAAACACCTTTTGGTGTTGTTAATGTGAGCTGTTTAGAACAAGTTTAATGTCCTCGTTTACTTTTTTAAGCATTCCTTTTATCTCTCGGGGTCTGGCTGTTGAGAAAAACTTTCCCCCGCCTTTTTTTGAAGATCAAACTTTTTTCTTTTGTAGTCACAAAATCGGCCTGTAAACGATTAAAAATTTTTCATCCGTGATGTTTGAGTCAACAAGCCGCTTTATTTATTGTCAGTTTGAACGAGCTAAAATTTACTTTTTATTAGTTGAACCATAGCTGTGTGCTTTTGGAGTTTAGGGTTTTTTTTTTTTTGCTAGCAGCACCTACAGCTAATGAACACAGACCGAGACTAAAGACAAACCTCCTAGAGGTAAAGCTGCGGGTGCGCCTATGCCCGTTGCTAAGAGACCAACACTCGTTCCTGCTGAAAAGCGCTTATAGTCATGCCCCGATAAAAAATTAACAGATAAAGCAGCAAAAACCTTGTTTGGTTTTGCTGTATTTAAAAAGGTCTTGCTCTAATTGTGCTTTTTGTGTAATTTGGTTAATCAAGGTTTTTACTTCGGGGGTTTTCTAAACACAAATTGCCTGCCCCTTCTTTTGGGGGCGTTTTGGGCACATTTGGATAAACCTGAACAACATGCTTTTTATAAAATAAAAATAATTAGTATTGTATATCTTTTAATCTGTTATTTTCAATATTCAGCTCGCATCAAAAAAAAAAACAAATGTGCATTAAGGGGTTATCGCTTCTTCTTCTTTTAAATTTAAAATGATTACGTCTCTACATTCTCCCCCGTTCCATGAAACTGATTACCCCTTGTTGACCTTAGGTCAATCCAAAAACCCGTATTTTGTTTTTAAAATAATCATAAAAGCCTAAATTGTGAAATGTAAACTTTAGACACCGGTCTGCTGTTAGACTTCTACCCCTCCCCCCCCCAAACAATTTTCTTATTTCTCAAAATGATGAAAAGGTCTAAGCCCGCTAGCGTAGATTTGGGTTAGGACACCATCAATTTACATTGCCCTTTCGCTTTTTTAGTTTAAAAAAATTTTTCACTTCCTTTTGAAGGGTTTTCTTCTTTTTTTCCCCACAGCAATAAAATACCTTTAAGCGATCTTGCTGCGACGCTAAAACAAAAATTCCATAATGTCTCCCTGCTTGGGGTTTGTTTGTATGATGAATCCTCTTTCAAAAATTTGCTAATTTTGACTGATATTTTGTTCAATCAGCCTTGCAAAATTAGGGTTGCTAACAACGTCAAACTCTAACGGATGTCAGAAATGCGTACATTGCTTCGGTTCGTTGACTATAACCGTTTTATTCTTTAAAAATTTAGTTCATATACAGTCTGTCTTTTAATGCTCCTTGAAAGATGGGGCATGCGCTTTAACAACCCAAAATCAAAGGGGAAGGAAAAGCGATTTCCATACCAAAATTTTACGGGCTGCAGCTTTTGTTGTTTTACATCTCGGCGTCTATTCGGTTTTTTGTCCATCATCTTTTCATTCCTTGAAACGCAAGTCACCCCTTTTCTTTCTGGGGTTTGCCAAGACAGAAAGGTTAAAAAATTGTTTTTGCATGTGTAAAGAAAATATTTCTTCCCCCTAAGTTTTATAGAAATTTTCTAACAATCCCCCGCCCCGATTTTTAAAAACTGTCCTGTTGGGTCTGTTGTTAAAATCGGCCATTTTGAAAGTAAGACGCGCAGACCTGGACAATCCGTATTTCCTCCTAGGCTGGAAATTTACAGTAAGAATTTGATCTGCACAATATTAGATGGTTTATTTTGGAACAAATAGTCCGCTTATTTCCCTTCACCCCAAAAGGGGTTCTTTTGTTTTCTATGCGGGTAAAAATCGAGCCATGGTTTGTGACTTTTTAAAAGCAAAATAAAAAAATAATTATTTAAAAACGGGCGGGAAATTTAAAGAGAAGAAATTATGGTTTTTGTCCTGGGACGACATAGTGAAAGACCCCTTTAACACAGCTCGCTAAACCCGTCTAAATGCAGCGTGAATTAACAAAAGTACGGTCGGAGCATTTACAAAAGTTTAGGTAAAGAACCACCCGAATTATAGACCAAAAGATTTTGAATTAAAAGATGGCATTTGTCTGAAAAAAACATAAAGGGCAACTGTTGGGCTTACAACTAAACCCCCCCATCAAAGTTTTAGCCGGGGGTTCATTAGAAAAGCTCGTGTGAAAGATAAAAAACCCCTTGGCATTGCTAACAAAATTTGGGGCGGGGCAGTTCAAAACTTCAAAACACACTAAAGAACTCCCGACAATAACCAAATGCAAAAACATGAACTTAAAAAATTTAAATAATCACAGGCAAATTTAAATAAATACAATGAAGCAAAACCTTTTTTTAAAGAAGAAACAGCGTAAAAAAAATTAATAAATTCCCCATTGCCTATGCGAAAATTATTAGCCCCTTGACGACTTTAAGAACCACAGAGCAATTACAAACAATTTAGAAAAAACAGGTGAACTAATGGGCATATAAAAAGAGAAAAAAAAAAACTCGTTGGGCTGAGACGCCAACTTAGGGCCTGATATTAAAGAAAGAATAACCCAAAGCTAAAAGATCTTAAACAAAAAAAAGATCAGCAAGACTAAAGGCTAACTATAACCAGCCCAATTACGAACTAAAGTGAATAGAAAAAGAAAACCAAAAAATTTTTATGAAGACACGACACTACAAACGAAAAACATGTTTTAGAGAGCAAGGAGTCCTTTAGTAAGCTTTTAAAAACACCTTGGGATTTGCAATAAGTACACTGTGATGGCTATTCCCGGCGGCGGGGGAGGTCAAATTTTAGTGCCTCCGCCCCTCCCCTGATAATCATGGTTTAAAAAAAAACAACTTGATCACTTGCGAATTTATTAAAAAAATTACCGAAAGCATAATTTTCCCGGGGTATTTTAGGGGTATTGTTAGCGTTTTTTCACTGCAAGCAAGTATTTTGGCTTTATGGCCGAGCACTTAGGACATATTCTCTTAATATTTGGGGTTTTAATTTTTAGTAAAAAAGACCAAAAAACCAGGCCTTTTAATCCAAAACAAGCGCTTCTTTTTATTCAGGTCATCGCGAACAAGTCCACGGCTTTGCGAGTTCAATGTTTTTTGGGGGGTTTGGGGGGCTTGGGGGATTGGATATTTAAATCTTGGTTTCTTTTATTTTTTGAAAATTTTTTACTGGCTCAGATTTATGTCGTTTTTTTCCCCCTTGTTCATTGCCTGCATAAAAATTTTCATTTTTAATATTTTTATTATGCCCACTGGAGTCTGAGGTCAGAAGGGCAGCATGTATAAACCTGCCAACGCAAAGTCACTTTCGACCCTTTGCGTATTTAAAACAGTTGGTCCCTTTTGAATACTTAAAGGTAATCAACTGTAGAATTAATGGCATCCCTAAATTTTCAAGTTATTTTTTTTGCGCGTCAAAGCCAGTAGAAAGGATCATTTTTGCTTTACTTCCTTTCTTCGAGCCCAGCAAACACCAAACGTAAGAAAGAATAGAGTCGTTTATTCGTTTTATTCCCCTCTAGTTAGGCCCTTAGAAGTGTCCCAAGATAAAGTTGTCCATGCTGTTTATGCTCTTGGTAGGGACCCAGGCTGAACATTTTGCCTGAAAAGAAAGTTTTTAAAGGAGGAAGCCAGTCAAGTTATACTTTCTGGCGTGCCCCGAAAATAAAGGTCGCCTAGGGCCCGATTATGATCTAACTTTTGTCTAAAGCCTGTCTTGATTTAATATTGAATTCGTTACAGATCCTTTCAAAAACCTTCATGTCATTAGTTGCTGAGTGGGTTAAACTTTGTCATTTGGTAATGGCGCTTGCAGTTCAGTCAAAATACGTCTAAAGGTGTAATAAAAAAAGAAATTGTACCTGACCTCCCAAAGGATCATGGTGATTTTAAATGATCACAAAAACCCACCCCACACCCTTGATGCGCAAAACACAGCAAATTTAACTGGTTCTGTAAAAATGCATCGGAGACTAAACCCGCTTTTTTTGAGTGGTCGTTTCAATAGGGGGGTTAAGATAGCTCTTAATGGAGTCTTCACCTTTTTTTGAAAAAGGCAGTCTGGGGCACAGCAAAAGTCAAATACGTTTTCATATTTTTAAGATTGTAGTGCGCCCAAAAAAATTTTTGCACCAGTTATTTGAATGCCTTTTTTTATTTCGTTAAAAAAATTTTGTAAAAAAACAACCAAACCGTCCTTCGTTTTTTTGAACATGCGTTAAAACAATTGCGGAACCCAAAAAGGTCCCCACTCCATGAAATTTTTTACAAAAGTCGTATGGTTTAATAAAGTGAATCCCGGGAAAAAAATAGGTTCTAAAAGTTGAAAAACAGGGAACAAAGTTAGCCCGTTAACAAACTGTGGTTATTACGGGTTTTTTTCTCCTAAAAAACAATGAGTAACTTTGACATTACTCCCAAACTTAACAATGCGAAACTAAAAACAATTTAACATTCAAACCTGAAAAAGAAATGACATTACCCTTTTTTATTTTGACTAGAAAAGTTAGGGTTTGAAAGGGCAAATCATAATTTAGAGTTTCACCAAACAAAACTACTTATGAGGGGGAAAACCGCTCAACTTGCATTACATTCATTACTCTATGTTAATTTGGATGCTGGCACTGATGAAAAATTATATGACGGAAGGCCCTCAAAGTTTTAAGACTCTTCCGTCAGGGAAAGCTGCATATGCATTATAATTAACAATTCCCCAATTTTCAGTTTAAAGATTTGTTTGGGGAGGGTCGGATCATTTTAAAATAAAAATCAAAGACAAAGCGGGGGGAAAATTTGAAATGTGAAACCTGACATTGTTTTTTAAAAAAATTTAAAAACGCACTAAAAAATAATTCGCGTGGGCCCGAAGAACCAGGGGTTCATTAGTCCTGTGGGTTATAACCTTAGAATTAAAAACCTTCGACGTTCGGACTTTTGAACAGAATGGTGAGTAGGGACTTTGATGGTTTTGGTACCTAAAAAGGTGATATAACGCAAAAAAGGTTTCGACAACAAAAGGTTTCCTAAACTAGACAACTACGCAATCTAGAAGCAAATAAGTTGGGCCCGTATGAATATAAAATAGTTCGAAAACCTGACCCAAATGGGACTTAAACCCTATTTAGAATGGGGAAAAAATTTTAATTCATAAACCCATTTACATTTTTTGACCGCCAAAAAAGTTCAGAAAACATTCCCAAATTGGGGCCCCTTTTCATGTAAGTCTTTTAAACCCGGGCGTAAAAGTCGAAAAAAAATTTAAATAACGCCGTAGGGAAAAAAAAAATACATCCCCAAAAAAAACAGTTGAAAAAAAAACTTTTACAAAATTACAGTTCTTTCCCAAACAGAAAAAAATTTGGAACCGTTCACAAGATATTTGAAAATTTTGTCTTTAAAGATGTGGGGGAGGGATGGGGTTTGGGGCTTTGTGATGACCTTATAAAAGGAATTAAAATTTTCGGGAAAATTAGACGTTAAACGTCTTAACGTTGTTGTCGCGTTCTCACAATGCGAGGAAAATTTAAAACAAAACAACAAGCAACAAAATCACTGTTGACTTAATAGAAACAAACACAGGGCTAAATTGGATTAATCTTACCATTTTTGGCCCATAGGGTTTTATTATACTGAACAAATTTTTTACGGAGAGTAGATAAAAAAAAAATGAATTTGATTTAAAATCTGTTATAAAAAAATAGGAGCATTAAACTTTATGACAAAAACTCCCATTGCTCATTGTTTGTGGGGAGACTGGGTTGTGGAAAAAAAAAATTTTATCCCCCGACCTGTACAAAAGTTTTTTCGTTTTAATTTTAAAAATTGTGGTTTTTTGTCCAACACTAAATGGGAAAAAAGCATTTTAAAAGAAGGTTTAAATGGACAGATTTACTTTAAAATTTAGTTAATCCTACAAAACGAGTGGTGTTTAAAAACAGTTTTAAAGACTGTTTGAAGGGAAAGCAAACACTATTTTATTATAGATGCTGTTCCAAAAGAGACATGTTAAAAAGAGAAACATTTTTTTTCAAAACACTTTCACGGAAGGCATGGGGATAAGTGTGTGGATTTTATGCCCGAAAAATCGGTTTTAAAAAAATTTTGGAAAAGAAAAAAACTGTGTTTATTTCACATAAAACAAAGACCATTTGAAGAATGTTTGCGCGAAAATGATGTTATTGAAAATGATCAGGAAAAACATAGGATTAAACAAAAACTGAAATCTGAAAAGTTTAGTAAATTAGTATTGAAAACGGATAACCCTGCACAGTATGTTTGTTTGTAGATAATCGTTATTTTTTAGTTATTGAAGTCTTACTTGTCAGAGAACAGGGAAAGGGGCATTCTGGGTTACTTCCGCCCGAACTGAGTGAGGGCGGAAGTGGCCCAGAATGCCCCTTTCCCTGTTCTCTTCTGTGAATGACAGTCCCTCTTCTGTTGGAAGTATAGATCTGACAGATTTGTATTGCAATGTCTGTGATATAAATAAACCCTGCAATGCTATGTGCAGACTATGTTGTGTTGGTTGCGTTGATGTAAATTGCATGAGTGTTAATGTGTGAGGAGAGTTATATGCCTGACAGTTAAAAGAGGTGTTCTTGGTGTGTTTGTGTGTGGGATGTTGTTGTTTATGCATGCACATCAGGACCATTTCAGATCGTGCCTATATCTACATACAAATGGAGGGAGAGAAAAAGGAAAAGAGATGTAAAGAGGGAGGAGGAGAAAGTGAGCAAGACATCAGCTAATAGCCAACAAGAAAACAGAAGAGAAGAACGAAAAAAAAAAAAAGCTGTATTGAGACGAATGAGAGAGGACTTAAGAAGAACCTAGAAGAGAAAAAAAAAAACAAAGAAAGAGTGTGAGCTAGAGGGACAATAGTCGATAGCCTTAAATATAAAGATTACAAAAAAAAGCACAAAAAGTGAAACAGTAGAAAAGAGAAAGGGAGAAAATGACAAAGAGAGAGGAGAGCAACTAAGAGTTATAGCTGATAATGAAAAAAAAAAAATTAAAATATGAAAAAGAAATGCTGTAGAAGAGAAAAGCAAGTGAAAGAGAGGAGAAAGAAAGAATTGGAGATGGAGTGACAGAGAGAGAAAGCAAGTGAAATAGCAGTTGACATCCAATAATGAAATATGGGAAAGGAGAAAAAAATAATAAAACGAGAACTAACACAAAATCAGAGAGACACAGAGAGGTGTGTGGTGCAAACGAGAGAGCAGTCATGTGAAAGGTCAGAGAGAAGGTACAGACATAAAAGCACTTCTGAGCCCCTTTTGAGGCTAGCTTCACTCTGACTCACAGACCTCGTGGAGGTCACTTGGTGCCCTTGGAAATGATAAAGCACAAAGAGAGAGACGAATTGATAGTTACCAACTAAAACATCATAAAGAACAGACAGAATTACAGAAAGAAGTTTAAAAATGAAGCCAGTAGACGTGAAAAAGAGAGGAAGAAGAGACGGGTGGGATGGTTGGAAAGAGGAGGTTGTGTGCGGGGGTTAGGTGCATGTAATATTGCTCTTTTCATCATTTATGTTTACAGCACTTATGCTCGTTACTGGATCTGTTTAGTGGGAAATTTGAGACACATAAGCAGTGTCTGCAAGAAGTAAGACATACGGACTGGACTATATGCAAAATCTTCATGAATTTGCATGCGCCTGAGAGAAGGAAAACTGACTGGTAGGTAGGTAAATGGTGGTGCATAGTGAAGGCTAAGTGGTTGATTAATAAAGGGTTAGATGGTAGATGAGGGACAGAAAAACGTCACCAAGAGGAAAGTGGTTGACTGATAAGGGGTAGATGGACCAACCGCCGTGGCGAAGTGATTAGCGTCGCAGACTCCCTGCTATGGGCTCAGTTGGGAAGACTGGGACCACACAGTCAAGTTCACCCGCTAAACGGATGCGTCTCTTAGAGTGTTGCTCAAATGTCCTGACCAAAACTGCAGGTGTCAGTATCTCTCGGGCCTGGTTAATGCCAGGATACATTATGAAAGTAAGCGTAGAGTACAGCCCTGTCATGCCGTCTCGGACCAGAATGGAAATCCGTAGCATCATCTTAATCATCCTCATTCTCATCGATTAACATTAAAAAAAAAAAAAGTCACAAATTCTGTGGCGGTCTATGCCATGCTCTCATGGTGACTTCAGTTTCGGTGTCCTCTCCACGTCTATGGCCTTGGTTTGATTCCGTCGGGGTCACTGGTATCAGCAAGTTCATGGGGGCTGTGGCTGGACAGACATGGTGGCGCCTTCTGGAGGGAGAACTCACTCATGCTAGCTCTGCAACTAAGCAAAATAAATGAAATATAATAAGATAAAGTAAATCAATAAATATGATGAAATGAAAAGAAGAAGAAAGAAAGAGAAATGGGCAGTGAGGAGGCAGGTTGGTTGAGGACAGGCAGTGGGGAAGTAGTGTGATTATTGACTGGCCATGGGGAGGAAGGTTGACGATGGGCAGGTTGTGCAGAAGTAGACTGTGAGGAATTAGATTCAAGATTCCCCACAGCCTGCCCTTCATCAAGCTGGAGATGGAAACTAATCCAGCACGCTGCACTGCATCTTCTGATCCATACCAATACACACAAACGCACGCGCGTGCGTGCGCACACACGCGCACACAAACACACACTGTCATTCAAACATATATACAAACACTTAATTTAGATAGCGTCACAACTGACTTCTTTCTGGTCATGTTATTCAGGCATTCTTCTCTTTCCCCAAAGAAGGCTGTAGGTACGAAAATTTTCAAAGGTAAGGCCAAGAAAGATACAAGGTATTGTGATTGTTATCTACCACTTATTTGTGTATGCATTTGTATGTCGGAGCAATTGTTTCTGGCATTATTTGCTGATATGATGCGCATGGGGGTTTCTTTTTGTTGCTGTTTTTCTTGTTATCATTTTTTCCTTGTTTCTTATTGGGGGGGGGGGGGGGGGGGGGGGGGGTTCGATGTTTTTTTTGTGTGCGTGTTTTTTCAATATATGGTCTTCTTTCTCAATTTTTTAAAAATCGGGGGATCACAGGGTAGATACCGTATGTGAATGCACCTCTCGAGCTCGTCCATTGGTGTGTGATTTGCATTCCCCCCTTTATAATTCATGCTTACGATTGTGTCTGGGATGTGTGAAACACCACCTCTCGAGATCAACACGTGCGCTAGCCTTGGACTAGTTACAAACTTCTTTTTTTTAATAAATAACTATGCCACCCAACAAAAGGCAAACAACATTCTTCAGGCAGGACAATTCACAAACAACATTTAAGACAATGAAAATGCCCAGTTTGAGGAGATCGGTCATTGGTCGTTCTTCGTTTTCATTGTCATGAATGTTGTTTGTCTTACGTGAAGAAGACCAAAGAGGTCGAAACGCATCATGTTTGTCGTGTAATTTGTTTCTTTCGTTCGGCGGCAGAGTAAATTTTCTTTTGAGTTTGTTTCAATTTCAGTCAGCAGTCACCTCACTGGACTAGTAAGTAAGAGGGCAGCCAATCATATGGTGCCTATGAGAGTTGTGAAAGCTTATTGCGCGTGCTTGCTTGTGTGCTGTGTGGCTGTGTGTGCTGTCATTTGCATGATTGTTCTTCCTCCTTCTCTCTCTCTCTCTCTCTCTCTCTCTCTCTCTCTCTCTCCTCTCTCTCTCTCTTGTTCATCAGTATATGAATAAATGAGATGATATCTGAGCTTCCTTCCTTCCCCACCCACATCCTCATCATTTCTCGCTACCCCAGTGCAAAGATGCCTATGGTGTGTATGAAATACAATGTTCGCATTCGCCACGAAGAGGAATCGATTCAGCTGGCGGAAGTTTAACAAGTCAGGAAAGTTTAAAGAACGTACAATGAAATCGATTACATGAATAAACAGGTCAGTCAACCAACCTAATAAGTAACAAATAGAAGGGCCTGAAACAAAACAAAACAACAAGAAAAATAGTTAACCAGATGCACAGAACAACTCTGTTGGCACTTTTAGGGTGATTCCTGTACAGTTCCTATACCACTGTCAACGCTGTCTACGATGAGTTAAAAGTCGCATGGATGAACGCTCATCCAGACTCTCTCTGGTGAAGATAATAGGAAAAGGCACTCCAACCCTTCGGACTGAGATCAGAGATGCCACGGAAGCACACACGCTGAGGAGGTGTGTGGGTGGGTTGTCCTTACCAATGCTGCGTTTCTTTAGGTTTCGACCAGGATAAACATGACGATTCGTACAACACGTCAACAATATCCACTGAATAGTTCCATTTCTGACGGTGGCTCTGACCAACACTGCAAAAACAGCGAGTGAACGTAACTCTCGGACCGGCTCACAGCAACACAAAAATGCGTCTTTGGTTGTTGAGAATAAGTTTTCCTACACAGATAGAGTACCGCCATGTGTGGGTGTGGTATGCGACAAAAAGCCTCTTTCCTATCCACAGTTTGCCCTCAGGTTTGCATTTTCACAGACAGCTATCATCTGTTTTTCTGCCTGCGGGGTCGTTGACTAGTGACCTGTGTTTCTCTCAGCAGTCTTTAGGATGGGACGGTTAACGAAGGTGCCGTGTATACATGCACTTGACGTACGCAAGACGTCATGCAGATATAGGGAACGTAACCCTGGCAACATTCTGTACAATGATCCTCTGTCCTATGAGTCAGGAGCATACGCAGACAGAAAAAAAAAAGAAAGAAAGAAAAAGGGTGGCGCTGCATTCTGGCCAGACGCTCTATAGACCAGAACAGTCCTGAGTTCGACAGAGAAATCTGGTGTGACAATAAACGTTAATTAATGGTACCAGACAATACTCTGACGCCATGATGCATAAGCCCTACTCCCAAGGCTGTCAACTCTGACAGAAGACTATTTTGCTGTGCTGTTTGCCAGCATGGTTTTGTGTGTATGTGTGCACGCGCGCGTGTGTGTGTTCTTGTCCACCAAGGTCCACATTCGTTTTGTATTTATGCTATTTTTAGATAAGTCGGGAAGAAATCATTAAAGGAAAATTGCACATCATAGCTAGGTGTCTTGCCGAATTGAATGCCTGTTTCTTTGGTTAATGGTGATATGCTTAACATGTACGTCTTCAGCATGTGCACAGTTTTTGACTTGAGTTGTTGGGTTGTTGTTGCCACTGTTCTTTGTTTGATTTTTTTCTTCTTCTACAATATGCATTTGTTGTGGCACAAACTTGAAATATGAAAACAGCGAAAACTCAACGACTTCATTAAACTTTCGAATTTATCCTCCACGAAACAGTAAATGACGGTATAACAGACAAGATACTAAACTTGACTATTTTGCAAGGGAAATTTAAAGTGTAGAAATAAGACTTTAAAACATAAAATGATAATGAATTCTCCTTTCGATTCGACAGACAAGCACAGAGGCAGGACATTTGCCAGAATGGGTCCAAAGATTGGAGTGGAGGCCTACCACTGATGCACACAGTCGGCTTTAGACATTGCAAGGGAGAGAGTTCAGTGAGGTGGGCGCTGCTTCCTCGTGTTTCTCTTTACCTGAATGCCCGTCGCGCTGTTAAACTTGAAAGTCTTTGTGCAGCGTGGTAGGCCTAGCACATGTTTTTCTCCAGCAGAATACGTGCAGGGCAGTCTGTCCAGTCGACCGTGTTAATGTTGCAGTTCTCGAGTTTCTTGTACGCTGACTGTGCAAAAGCATTTGGGGATCCTGCTCTGTTCCATGTGGATGACACACACGTCCGGTCCATCGCAATTGACATTAATGAGTAGACACTCCGTGCTGGAAAGTCCATACTTTTCCAGAACCTGAAGACTGGACACTTTGTGTAGCCACTTGATGTTGCAGCTCTTGCTTGAGAAACGGGGTCGTACTTGTTTCGGCTATCGGCACAACAGTCACTATTGACATTTTTGCATTTTCAAATACTGAATCAGATTACCAATTCGGTAGAGGTCGATTTTTCTAATATAACAATCGAAGAATGATTTTTTTTCTGTTGTGCGAATTATCAGAGCTGGGAGATGAATTACATTACGTTTTTAAATGTTATTGCTTCACAACTTGAGAAACGACCCCCACACTTTTACAGAACAAACAATAATGTGATTATGTTCCGCAAATTGTTTGATACCAACAAAAATGTATTTACAGAAAGTCGTATATCTTTTGCGTGTAATGATAACAACGTGTAAGACCACCGATTTAAGCATGTAACCGGAAACACCAGCTGTGCGTGTGGATTATTTCCGCCTCGACCATGTACAGTGTGTAGAATTGCGTATCCGCTGGGACTCGACGAGTTGTAGTGTAAAAGTGTATGTACCCTACTTAGGGTTTGTTTTGTTTGTTTGTTTGTTTTTTGTCTTGCCTTACCTAGAAACTTGGGACTATTAATTCTCTCTCTCTCTCTCTCTCTCTCTCTCTCTCTCTCTCTCTCCTCTTCCAATACAGTCGTCCACTATCTTCCGTCCTGAGTGGCCTGTTCACAAGTCTTTGTTCAGGAAATCCTTTGCACATTTTCCTGTCGGTAAAATCTATACCATGCCTTGTGTCTGTTGTAATCCGACAACTAGGCAGTGAGACTATAATTACGCATTTTACTCAGCGTAGCTATCCGCAGCGTCTATTTGTCCACAAAGCATTGTGTACAGGTATACGTTTGTGGGGTATCACAGCAATTTTTCATTTCTTTACTTTTTCTTTTGTGATGGTGTGGAGGGGTAAGGGGTGTGCAGGTGAAGACAGGCAGATGGTGAGGAGTGCAGGAACCAAGGGACAGCAGCCAGTCAAGAAGACGCAGTGACGAAGCAGAGTTTTCTCCTTTTATTTGCCTTCCATGCCAGTCGCTCGCATCAGGGAACATGATCCATTCTCACACGCGCGCCCACTTATATCCCCCCTGCCCGGACCGAAAACCCCACGCCAGGGTTCCCCGAAGACGGAACGGCCCGGGGCCGAACCAACAAAATTTTTGTGTTTTCATGGCAGTTTCCCGTGTTGTCTGGCTCGCTGGTCCGTTCAAACTATCAACACTATTTAATCGATGAAACCCGAACACAAGGAATAAAATGCAGAAGTCCTTTTGACAATTTTGTTCCTGTCAAATCTTGTATTAATGCCCCCAGGTAAAACCCCTTTTTAAAAAGCTTACATCAATTTTTCCCCTTTTTTTCGATGAAAATCCCCAAACACGAAAAAAAGTTTTGTAATGAAAAAAAAGCTGGCATCTCGCTCTTTTTATAAATGAGTTTTATTACCAGGGATGCCGCCAAGGGGAAAAACTTTTGCGTTTAAAGTTCATAAAAAACCCGCGACTTTTCATTCGCGGGCCGGGGCCCCTATCTTGACAAAATTTTAACAAAAAAAATACTTGTTGAAAGGGTCTTTTAAAAATAAAAAATTTTCTACAATTTTTCTTGTATTCACAACAGAAATGGAGCATTACAAGATTCAAAGGGAACCCCCAATTTTTTAGAAAGATAATTTGGGACAAAACCGCAGTAAAAAAAAAGGCGACTCGCTAAAGGGCCGGCGCTTGCATCATTTCGTAAAAGCGAAGCTTGTCCAAAAAAGGGATCATAGGCCGATATACGAAATGAAAGTTTAGGGGACTTTACAACATAATTTTCAATTCTTCTTTTCCTCTTCTTTTTGTAAATCAAAAATTATTCAATATTCATTCGACAGACAATTAAAAAATGCCCCAAAATTTGCTCGTGCGAAATACCGTTTAAAAAATATGGGCTTCTAACCCATTTTCGGTTGTAATGATCAAATCGTTAATTTTTGTGATTTTCCAGCGCGTACATAAAACTTGTAGGTTCGGGAAAAATCTGATTTAAAAATTTACACAATAAAAAAAAAAAAGGAGATTCAAACCAAAGGTAAGGGGGAAGATAACTCTCGAACAAACATTTTCATCACAAAAGGGAAACCCAAAAAAAATTCACGTTCACCCGGCTAATCCCCCCTACTCTGTTCAACCAGCTCCTCGCGGGAAAAAGACATGAAAATAAAAAAGAGTTATCGAGAAAGGGTGAAAAAAATAATCGATGAAAAAAAAATGAAGCCACTCAAGTTTTTGGGGGCATGGCTACCCCCCCAAAAAAAACCCATTTACATAAATGCATCAAAAACAAACGTGAAACTCTTGTTTCCTTTTTCTTTCATCCCATTCTTGATAAACCCAAACAAGGGTTTGTTCTTTTAAACAAGGTGCCTAAAGCGGCAGTTCACACTACTAAAAATGGACATGTTTTAACAAAAATTAAAAAAAATCAATACAAATGATACGGGATTCCTTCATGAAAAAAAACCCCGGATTTTGGGTACTTGGACTAAAGGGACTTGAATTTAAAAAAAAAATTTCCAGGGGGTCAGAAGAAATCATTGGGAAAAAGTGTTAAAACCCAAAGCACTGGTTAGGTACCAAGTGACATAAGGCTTATTTTCAAAAAAATTTCCAAAATGTCGGATCCCAAAATACTTAAAAGAATTTTTTATTTAAAAACAAATTCAAAAAGTCGATCCCAAAAATGACGGGGAAAAGGGAGAAATTCATGAAGATCCAAACGGTACCAATGACAGTATGGACTTTTTTTAAAAAACAAAATTCCAAGATGTCGGGTACAAAAAATGACTTTGAAAGGGGATTTGTTATTTTAAACACCCAAGAGGCAGTCAGAAATATCCCGGGGAGGTTTTATCAAAACTAAAAACAGGGGGTCCCAACGTGACGAAAATGGACTTGAAATTTGAACAAAACCCATAAAGTCAGACATAGCACGAAAAAAGTGAAGAAAAAAAAGGATTTATAAAAAACTCAAAACACGGGGTGCCAAACGTACAATAATGGACTTGCTATTTGAAAAAAACCCATAAAGTGGGACTAAATGATAAAAGGGGAAAAAAAAAAAAAAGGGATTTGTTATAAAAACCTTTTGAGTTAAGTCCCCGGTAAAATTTGGACAGGTTTAGCATTTTTGAGGCAGAACTCAGCAAAAGTCCCCCTTTAAACCTTTTTTTTATGACTTCTGGGGGCTAAAAGGGGGGTTCCCTCTTATAAAACATAAAACAACAAATTGGTGGCTGAAAACAACTAACATAGACTAGCTTTAAAAAAACATAATGAAAAATGAACGGGCAAAGGTCCGCAACACCTTTTTCCAAAAAAAGGGTTCAGCTATCAACGGGGGTTTTAATAAAAATCTATAACTGCCTTTAAGAATCCCCCTGACCAAGTCTTTCCCCTTAAAAAAGTCCCCCTTTAAGATTGTCCGGCGGGCCATGGGGGTATACCTTTTTGCAGGCTTTTTGCAAGCCCGGGAAGACCGCCGTGGGGCTGGCGGGGGTTCGGTCAACACACATCCCCCAGGGGGAAAGGAGGGGTGCGGGTGACCAACCGCCCTTTGGGACCCGGTTGGGGTGCTGTCTTCTGGGCAAAACGCATTGTAGAGGATGCTCATCCCCTTCCGACTCGGAATCGGAGGTGGGGTGGGGATGGCGTCACCTCCGCCGGGTTCTTGTCGGGGTCCAGAGGGGCACTTCGGCGCAGATCTTTTCGGTTGAGGGTTTGTTCTGGACCACCGGCCCAGGGGCGGGACTGTGTGGGCGTGTAGACCATCTATGGTGGGACGTCACCTGGTAAAGATCGGTTTCCATAGGCCCTGGATTTTTTTTGGCCCCGATGATGCGGTTTCCGGTTGTAGACAAGTCGCCTTGTTCAGGGCTGGCAGCACCCTTTTTTGGGTGTGAAGCGTCCTTTTTGCTGCACTTTCTTTTAAGGTTGACGCCTTCAGGTGGGCCCCCTGGAGGCGGAGACGTGTCGGACCCAGTCAACTGCACCCAGCAGCTGTGGTAGGGACCCCAAAAGGTCGTCGACAGGGACCCTTGGTTTTGCTCCCCCGAGCAGGAATTGGGGGGGCAAAAAACCTGGGGGCTGGGGTGTTGAAATACCCCGCACAAGTTCTGGAAGTGTACGGGCCATCGGGTCTTCTCCTTGGGGGTAGAGTGGCAAAGCCTGCTGGAGCGGTTGAAGCGTCACATTCCCCTTTCCTCGTGGATGGTATGGCGGGGTGTGTGACTTCTTCCTCATAGATCGGCAAGCCCCCGGATAGGCGCGACTCGAAGTCTGGGCCCCCGGTCGCTGTGTTTCTCTGGGGGACCCCGTAACGCGGGAACCAGCGGCCCCCGACTTTGGCGATGGTCAAGCCTCCTGGTTTCTTGTTGGACTGCCGTGTGAATTTCGTGAAAAGTCCGTCTGACAAGGACTTTTCCCTCTTGCCATCACTTGCGGGTCTAGCTTGGTGAAGTCTGGCCGGACTTCCCCAGTTGGATGCCAGCGTGACGGAAAAGTGGTGTTGCGGTGGGCCGAGCCCCTGGTGCAGGGGTTGGCAGGAGTCGAGTTACGCCTTCGGTCCTGGTGCTGCCTCCATTTAACCCGGTTTGTAGGAGACCAACGTACGTTCAAAACCCTTTGGCCCCATCTGGTTATGAACGATGCAAAAACGTGGGTCTCATGACGCTTGGCAAACCCAACTGCTCCCCCGGGGCCCTTGTGATGGGGCGGGATGCGACGGTTTTAAGACACCATCTTTGGGCAGAGGCAGGGTGTGGTCAAAAAGTGCCTTCAATTTTCGGTTCCCTGCCTGAAGGGGGCTTTGCGGGCCCCGCGGCCGGGACTGGGCCGAGGGGGGGGAGTCTTTTTTCTGGAGCGCAGAAAGTTTTTGGTAGGGCTTTAAGGGGTAGGGGGGTCAGGCGCATT
Source organism: Conus ventricosus (assembly GCA_018398815.1). Taxonomy (NCBI): domain Eukaryota; kingdom Metazoa; phylum Mollusca; class Gastropoda; order Neogastropoda; family Conidae; genus Conus; species Conus ventricosus. Next base: position 19,408,132 of record CM031598.1, read on the forward strand.
TTGGGACGGGGTTTCCGTCTGAGAGATGGGATCAGGGTCAACTAAGGACTTTTTTGGACAATGGGCTTCCTGGCCATAGAAAGCTGGGGAGGGGAGGGCTGTAGGAGCGGACAGGAGGGCCGGGACCGGAAAGGGTTTGCGGGTTGGTTCTTCCTGGGCGGTAATTGTAATCAAATTTTAAATTTGGGGCCAGTTGTAAAAGCCCATCTTGCCTGTGCCCCAAGTGCGCGGGGCAAAGTGGCAGGGGGTTGTTGTCATGAGGACGGTAAAATTTCGCCCCCGGGATGTCTCTAACTTCTCAGAGAGGGCCCCCACTTCATCCCCGGGATTCCATTTCATACTGGAGTGTTGGGCTTCGTTTTTTCTCTGGGGGGCGAAGTTGGCGACTTGCTGGCCAGGACCCTACTTGCCCTTTTTGCTCTTGGGAGAGGATGCCCCGAGGCCATCGGGCTTGCGTCTGTTTCAGGACAAAGGGGGACTTGAAAGGGCAAACCCCGGACCGGTTGCTTTTCAGTGCCGTTTTCAGATGTCAAGGCCACTTGGGGGTGTTGTTTCCCACATCTGAATGTCTACGTCTTCTTCATTTGTTTGCTGCCAGCCTTTCCCACCAGGTCAGGAGAGGCCCGCGATTCTGGCGAAGTTTCGAATGAACCCCCGGTAGTAGCTAGCAAACCAAAAAATTTTCTCAGATCTGTCGTGGTCCTGGGGAGGGGCCCCCTTCTTGAACAGCTTCTACCTTGCGGCTTCGCAGTGACGCCCTCAGCGGATTTTTTATGTCCCAGGTATTGGGACTTGGCGCGTAGGGAAATGGCATTGTTGCTTTAACTTCAGGGCCTTGTCGTTATCCTCGCGAAGCGTCAGACTCTCAGGTGTTCCCCGAAAAGGGCTTCGAATACACCAGCAGATCGTCCAGGTGACCAGCAGGAAATGGAACTGAAGTCCGACATGGTGGGCTGCATCGTTTTTGGAAGAAGCAGGTGCGGTTTGGGGAAAACCCCTGGGGACCCGTGATTCAAAAAAGGCCCAAAAGGGGTTGGTGAAAGCCCTTTGTGCGGGCATCAGGGTGCATAGCGATCTGGTGAAAGCCCAGGCCAGGTCAAGGGTGGGGAAGTACTGGGACCGACCAAGGATCGAAAAATTCCCGGATCCTCGGCGCGGGGAAGGATCCCTACGTCTTGGGGTTTTAGACGTCTGTAAAAAACGCAGAGGCGGATGTGCCGTCTTTTTTCCCAATGACCACCGGGGGCGCATATGGGGTGTGGGTCTTGGGAGAATTCCCCTTTTTCAGGGGGAACCCTTATGTGCTCTTGCCTTTGGGTTGGTGGGGGAGGGGTTTTGGCGGTATGGTTTTGGGAAAATGGTATGTCTTCCTGGTCTTTCAGGGTGGAGAACCGCATCGTGTAGCCAAGATCTTCACATTTTATGAAAGGCTTGTACCTTCTTGACAGGATTCGCAGCTGGCGTTTTTTTGAGGTGGTGCCATCGATTGGACCCGGGACTTTGCTGGGGGGGGGCAGGATTTCATTTCTTCCCGGGTGATCAGTCGTTTTTGCCAATGGGAAACCGTGGGCCCCGGGGTTTTCTTCCCCGCTTTAATGGTTCCGGGCGCAATAGGATTCGTCCTGGGAGAAATATGTCTTCCGGGGAGAGGTGGCTACCCCGACATAGCGTTCACTTACTTCATGCGCCAAAAGTAGGGTCGATCAGGGCCCTGGGGGAGAGGGTTTGGGCAGGGGGGAGGCGGAGGTGCGGAAGGGCTTTGGGTATCGACACTTTGACAGTGGTAGGGAGGGTGGGATCCTTGACGGATCATGGCCCGGGTACTTTGTCCGCTGCCCTTTCCCGATTCCCGGGCGATGGGCAGGGGAGGGGGGAGTGCTGAGGGGGCTTGCTTAGGATTGGTGAGGACGTTCTCCACAGAACGGGCAGTGCCTTTTGCGGTCTTGCATAAACGGGGCTGTGGGGTTTCCTTTACGACCCGGCGGGGAACTGAGGCAGCGGGTGCCGAAGACCCCCATGTCGACGAGATGGGGGCCAGGTGGGTACCTCAGCCCCCTTTACTGCCCCCGTTTGACGGGCAGTCCTCCCCTAAGGTTCCTCAAATGTTGTCTAGCCCAGGTCTCGTTATGGTAGTAACCTCACTACCATGTAAGGAGGGCGGAGACTGGCATTCCATTGACATGATGTCAGCTGTCGGGCAATTCCCCGCAAGCCTGGTGCTGTTCCCGCCCCCCGTGCCCGCATATTTGGTGGCAACGGGGGGTTTGAAAATTTCCCCGCCCCTGCTGCTCATGGGTTTGCTGGCGGTTGACCGTGGGCCGGGGTCGTTCCGGCGGTTTTGTACGCTGCTTGGCCCCCGTCTGCCCCTTGTGGCCCGGGCGTTGGGACCCCCGCAGTTGGGCCCCTCTGTCTTTGGCTGGCGATGACTGGTTTGGTGGGCGGGTTTCCTCTCCGGTCTGGAGGGCTGGACCCCAGCAGATGTTGCTGCTCCTGAGCTGTTGCTTCAGAGATGCCGTCTCACTGGGGGAGGGGGGGGCAATCTGGGTCTTACCGTAGAAGGGATCAGGTTTGGGGGGCTGCAGCGTTTTCTGCACGTGGGTTTGGGGGGCGTTGTCTTCCCCCATCCATCGTGGGCCCCCGGTTTTCTTCAAAAAAGTGGTCGTTTTGGGTTTTCCTCAGAAACCGCTTCAGGTCCCTCCTAGGGTGGAGGATGCAGCCCTTTTTAAAAAAAATCCCTCGCATGGCCGGTGAGGGGTGTTGGGGGGGTACTGCGTTTGGGCTTGCCCGAGGGGCCCGCAGTGCGCAGCATATTTTGCCACGACTCTGCAGCCTTGCTGGCGTTGTAGAATGCTCCAGCCCGGGGGTGGGTCCCTGTGTTCCCCCGGTGCTCTCCGGTGGGAAGTTTTCGCAGGCGAGTCTATTTCTCCTTTCCCACGCAGGACTTGCTGTTTGTGCTCTGCCCCCAAGGCACTCAGGGGCCAAACCCGCAGCTGTGAGTTTTGGCTGGGGTGAAACCCAGCACAAGGGGGGTTCCCGATGAAATCCTCTCACCTTTTTCCCAGTAAACTTGGTACTTGTGGGGGCGTTTTGACCCGAAGGCTGTGCTGCTAGGGGGGTTGTGGCCCCCCTTGCCCATCCTACTGCAGCCCGGTTGCCTTTTGTTTTTCCCGTGTCTTTTGGTTTCCCCCTTTCCCTTTTGTGTCTTCTTGGGGTGTGTTCCGGCCCCTTTTTTCTTGATCCTGCTCGCAGCGCCATTGGATGGTGTGGAGGGGTATGGGGTGTGGGGGTGGCAGGCGTGGTGATAAGGCAGGAACCAAAGGGGCAGCCCCCAGTCAAGAAGACACAGTGGCGAAGGAAGTTTCTCTCTTCTTTATTTCTCTCCCATGGTAGGAGCTCTCTCGCCCGGGGCTCAGCGCACTGGGTCTCTCTCTCCTCTACGCCAGTGCTCCATCTGGGGGCTCAGGGGGAACACCTTCCCCTTCTCACACAGCGCGCCCATTTTAAAAACCCTGACCCGGACCGCAAAAGCCAGCGCCACGGTCGAAGACGGAACAGCCCCGCGAGGGCCCAACCAACAGAATTTTGTGTTTTCTATGGCAGCTTCCTGTTTCTGGGTCGTGCCCTTCAAAAATATCAACACATAATTTTCTATCGATGAAAAAACCCCAGAACACAAGGAAAAAAAGCAGTAAGTCACATTGAAATTTTGTTTCCCGTACAACATTTTTGATTAAAGTCCCCGAGGAAACCCCTTTTTTAAAAAGCTTACATCATATTTTCCTTTTTTCGAGAAAATACCCCCAAAAAAGCGTAAAAAAGTTTTTTAATGAATAAAAAAAAAGGGCTTCGCCTTTTTATACCTAGATTTTATTATCCAAAATGCCTCCCGGCGGAGAACTTTGCGTTTTAAAATTCGATGAAAACCAGCTGACTTTTCACTTCGTGGGCCGTTGCGCCTACTCTTCACAATTTTAACGAAAAAACTTTTTGTTGAAACGGCTTTAAAAAAAAACTAACAAAATTTTCAGTTTTATTCACAACAGAAATGGAAAATCATTAGCAAGATTTCGATCGGAAGTCCGAAAAATTTGTTTTAATGAATTTGGATCAAAAACCCCCAATAAAAAGAAAGGGGACTCGTAAAGGGCCGGGGCTGCGTCATTTTCGTATATCGCAACTTTTTAAAAAAAATCATGGCATGCGATAACGAAATGAAAGCTTAAGGACTTTTCTTTTTAACATCATCTTCAGATTTTTCGGTTTTCCCCCCTTTTTTTTTGTAAAATCAAAAATTTTCAATAATATTTGACAGACAATTGAAATGGCGCCAAGATTGCTCGTGCGAAAAACCAGTTTTGAGAAAATATGGGTTCCAACCCAGTTTCGGTTGTAAAGAATCAAAAACGTTAATTTTTTGTGACTTCAGCGACGTCAACAACTTGTAGGTTTTAGGTATTTTGTTTAAAGAATTTTCACAATAAAAAAAAAAGGAGATTCGACCAAGGGAGGTAAGGGGGAAAATAACTCTCGAACAAAAAATTTTATCCCCGAAAAGGGCCAAAGAAATACATCACTGTTAGCACCCGGTAAAATTTTAAACAGGTTGTAAAGAATTTAACTGGTTGCCCTTTGAGGGGTGTGTGTCCAGGTGGATTGTTTTATCTTCTGGGATGGTTTAAACCGCTGAGGATAGTACATTGGTGTGTTCAGCCGGGCTTTTCCCTTAGTGGGTGACAGTCGTGAAGGAAAGCACGGCACAACAAAAAGGGACATGAAAATGGCCGGCTGCATTGCAGTGCTCTGGAACTAGGTCAAGGGGGTATGGTCTTGGGAGAACGATGTGGGTTGCCTGGCAATGTAATGCTCTTTGGGGGGGCTGACAAAGATGGAAAAGAAATATAAAGTAGCCCAAACGGAAGCATGACTTGCGTCACCCCCACGTCCGAAAAAAACCTAAACATGAATCATTATAAAATGCGTATTCACATACAACACACCGCACGCACGCACGCGTGTGCGCGCGTGCACACAAACCCAGCAGGAGAGAGAGGGAGAGGAGACTCGTGTCAGTTTTGAAAAAAAGAAATTTTCCGCCAGCAAACACAACCCAACCACCCAGAGGCATGGTTGTTTTTTTTTCTTTTCAGCGTCAATTGCTTGCCTGGGTATGACGGAAATGGTCACGACCCGATTTTTCCCCCCAACGAGTACCAATTTGGGCGGCAGGGCCCCGACCAAGTTCCACAGGCGTTTCCCGCAGAAACCCCTGACCCATGCCAAATTCAATCAAGAGAAATGGGCCCGGACTGAGTGGCTTTTTTCTGAGTTGTATGGTTTTGGGTGGGGTGGTTGGTCTGGATCTGGGATGGGTTTGGGAAAAAAGGAACGAGAAAAAACGAGTGAGGGAGCCCGGTTAGTTAAGGGAATTGAGTAATAAAAAGGGGGAGGTAAATCGATCAGGTTAGGTGAAAGGGAAACGAGTAAATAAAGGGTGAGGTAAAACCCATCTGGTTTGGTTGAAAAAATAATCTGAGTAAATAAAGGTGAGGTCTCGTCATGGTTAGGTTGAAAGGTTCTAGTAAATAAACGGGGGAGGTAATCGTCATGGGTTTGGTTGAAAGGGAATTGAGTAAATAAACGGGTGAGGTAACTCGATCATGGTTAGGTTGAAAGGTAATCTGAGTAAATAAACAATGAGGTCACTCCTGCTCCCATGAAGAGTAATTAAAAGCCCTAAGTCCAAACAAATGCATTCGTTTGGAATTACGACAGTGTAGTCATCTCATCATGGGAGCAAGAGTTACCCCACTTCCTTGTTTACTGGTTAGATTGAATAAGGTGGTTCATTTACCACCATACCACCCAAAGATGGTTCATTTACCGCCATACCACCAAAAGTTGGTTACTTATACCGCCATACCACCAAAAGGTGGTTAATTTACCGCACCAAAAGGTGGTTAATTTACCGCCATACCACCAAAAGGTGGTTAATTTACCGCCGTACCACCCAAAGATGGTTCATTTACCGCCGTACCACCACAGTTTACCGTCAGCTACGCCTAGGCTCCTGCTCCAGTGCAAGAAAAGGATCTTGTGTTCAAGCTCTCCTCATTAGTGTCCTCACCATTTTATTATCACACCAGGTAAGTTCGCAGAAAAGCAGCTTGCGGATAAACTGGTCAAGATGCTGAACTTCGATCGTCATTCCGGTGATTCGCTCCATGCTGTAAATCAATGCGTGGTGAATATCATAGATCAAAAGTGGAATCATTGTCTGACACATGTCATGAAGAGAGAACGAATTTCCGATCTTAATGAAGAACAACGGGGAAAAACAGCTCGTGCCCAGAGGAGATGGAGCTAGTTATGTCCTTAACGGGAGGAATGGTCCCTATAGTTCTTAGCGTTAAGCCACAATCAGATGAAAAGAATGTTGATTCATAAAACGTGCATGATCATAGAAAGGAACAATTTTTTAACAGCTTCCCCAGTTGAATAGGCCAATAGGTTAAGAGACAGTCAACAGTCAGGCTACGCACCAGACCGGCCAGAGGTGGAGAATGAGTGCTGTAACCGGTGTGTTATCTCCCAGGATCCTTTCTTATACAGAAACCTTCCATTAAGGATCGACAGGAGTGCCCCCCCCCCCCCCCCCCCCTCCTCACCCACAAACACAACCCTCGTACATGATATTCTTACGCAGAATAATACAAGAGAGCGTACCCACCAAATAAAGTTATCTTCTACAAAGTCTCGAAGATTGACCAAATTGATTCATGAGGTATTCACATTGAAGTACGCTTACAAATGTTCATACTCAACATCGTTATTGGAAAAAAAGATTGGAGGGCAGGCAGGAAAAAAGAGAAAACTTGAGTGGTGTTAAGGGAAGGGAGGGGGGAGAAAAAAAGAGAGAGACAGAGAGAGAGAGAGAGAATAATATAGAGTTTTCATACACTGTAACAACAAATCTGATGCATGATATTACGCTCGGTCTTACACACGCAAACTGATTTATTAAGTGCACCGCAAATCATTCACACATTGAGATCGCATGTCCCAGTCACCATAAACAAAAGCTGGCCATATCAAAAACAAAGGTAACTGTAAACAGCACAGTGATCATTTTGGGAAAGTAGGCTATGATATGGAAATACTTGATATGTAAAGCTACAAAGTGGACATGCATTGATTATGAATGAAACCGAATGCATCAAAACATTCGTTCATTGTTACATATAATCTACGAAGAGAGAGAGAAAAGGGGAGAGAGAGAGAGAGAGAGAGAAGAAAAGAGAAGAGAGAGAAGAGAGAAAAGGGGGGGGAGTTATGATAACCTGTCTAAATTTCAAAAAGTTAACCTTTCACTGCACACACACCACACACACACATCACGCAACACGCACCAGCACGCACTTTCAATCTCAATCAACCAATCAGTGTAGCAGTAGGTCATAAAGGACGCTCTCTCTCCTCTCTCTCTCCTCTCTCACCCCTCCATCTCCGGAAGTGTGTTGTTTGACGCACGAGTGTGTGCGCGCGTTTGTTGATTGTCTGCTGGGCTGATACATAAAACTGTGGCCTATCTCCCTACCTTGTCTCTCTCATAACTCCGGGTGTATGTTAATTGTGTGTGGTGAGGAGAGAGAAAGAGAGGAGGAGGGAGGAGAGTGAGAGAGAGAGATTGAGAAGAGAGAGAGGAGAGAGAGAGAGAGAGAGAACACAAACAAAAAACTCGACACAAAATATTCAGGAGGAAAAACAGAAGCCGGAAGCTTCTTTACGAGCAGCTGTTCAAAATCTAAACCGTACAGAATGCAAACAGTTAAAAAAATGCACCAAAGGGGAAAACAAAAATATGAAAAGAAAGCAGTACAGGAAATTCAGAACGTCAGAAATCACAAGACCCACATACTCTTCTTCCTCTGCTTTACACACACACACACACACTGATCACGTGGAACGTGATCAAGATGGCGACATCAAAAAATAACTGTAAGCTGCTCTCTGAATTTTGCAACTCTTCAACCTAACATGAGGAGATCTCGGAGAACAAAGATTTCGGGTAGTCCACGCTTCAAACCCGAAAATCAGAAAATGCATGCAGGTCCCCAAAGAAAACTACAACGACTCTTGAATTTGGGAAGTGAAATTCGGGCGTAAAACTCAAACAAAGGCCTGCCAAACCACACAACCAGAGCAAACGGCCTGAGAAAACGCTCCGCTGTGCACTGCCGGATCTGTTAAATGATTTGGGTGTTTAAAACACTTATAACAAGTATGTCGGAATCAAATTTACTGTGCTCGAAAAAAAACAATAGAAAATCAAAACGATTGACCGAAAAGGAACACTCCTTACCACCCAACAATCCAAAACACTGCTCGCAATGATCCCTCAAAATGTATGCCAACATTGCAGAGGTGGGCGTCGGTTCAACAGAAAGAAAATGGATAAGAAAACAAAATAAAAGCTCAAAAATAAAAAAAACGACAAATCGAACTACACGACACTACGACAGAAATGTTCTCCAAAATGACGCAAAGAAGAAGAAGAATAAACGTCACGAATTCGAACTCTGGAAGGAAGGGAGTACAAAGAAAACAAGCAGCACTTCCAAATGTTCTTCTTCTACAGACTCTGTACTGAAAAGAGTGGATGGGAAAGACTGGAGCCTCTATGTTTTAAAAAACACTATGAACACATTACGACCAAAGAAATCCAACCGTCCCTAAAAAGCAACCTCACAGACAAAAACCAAATAAATCGTAATCCTTGCGGCATAAACAAAATAAAAAACAGTGATGCTACCAAACAGCAAAACCTTCACTGAAAAACATCAAGGAGATCTCAAAAAACCCCCCCCGCTCAAAGATCGTTGTGAGCAAAATCCCCCCTGTTAACCCACGAAGAGCTGGAGATGAAACGCAACCTGTTCAATGCGACCACCACGCAGGACCTATTTGACCCCCCCCAAACGGAGCTTCGTCAGTCATGACACACTTCGGGCAAACACTGAACCCCCAGCGTGATGGCATTCATCTGACAATGGACGGAACCAGCGTCGTTGCCCGTAACATCGGCAGAACCCTCAACAGAATGCTATGGTCAAAACCCAAGAGGCCCCAAAAACAACACCCCGCACGGTATCCATCATGGGAAGTTTCCCTTTCACTACAATCCTAGGGATCTCGGCCGCCCCTTCCATGGCCCCTGGTGGAACTATTTAAACGTGCAACACAGTGGGAATAAATACTTTCAAACAGTCTAAGATGCTAAAGACATTATTCTAGCACAATGTTTTGTAGAGTTTTTATTTATTCAGCATCAGAAATGTTTTGATCGTTGGAGATTGACATTCAATATTTGTGCCATTTTTCACAATCCCTGAAACATTTCCCCCTTTTTTTTTTTCCCCTATCTATCCTTTTTGAAATTTGTTATATATTTAGTGTTGTTACTTTCTTTCTTTTTTAAATTCTGGTGATACAGTATACAATTATAAAGAACATGACAAGACCAAAAAATGTAAACATATTGCCAATGGAATTGCAGATCAATATCAACAAATATTCAGGAGCTGATTCAACATCTCTCAGATAATATCTACCCAGCATTAGTTTTACAATCTCTTAATGTACATGAACAAAAGCTTCCAAAAATCCAAAACTTTTACTCCCCACCAATATACCAAAACAATGATAAACGGGAAGGGTTGGTACCTCATTGTACATTCGACAAGATGTAGAAAAACCTCGAAATAGATACACCTTTTTCAAAAGACATTAAAAACATAAATGCTTGTGCAGTAAAAGCAAAATTCCATGGGATCATTGATACTGAACATATTGTCGGTTTATTTGCCAAAAAGGTCCTACAATCAAAACACAGAGATGGATTCGTACTTTACAAGACCAAAACGATAATGGCTAATTGCAGGTGATTTCAATTCACACGCCCCTTTTGGGATAATGGTGCAAAATCATAACGCATAACAGATTCCTTAAAAATGTAGTAGACTCTTCACTCTGTATACTGAATGATGGTAGTGCCCACTCGAATCCCGGATTTTTCCCATATCATCGGGCTTCAGCGATAGACCTAACTCTCATGTCGGCTGCAATCGCTCCAAGTTGTGAAGGAACACACTTAAAGACTCCCTAGCAGTGATCATTTACCAATAGTTATTTCCATCAAAGTGAAAAAAAACTATTCTGATCTCACAAAAGATCAAAATCCCAAAATTTAACTACAACAAAGTTTGATTGGATAGATTTGAAAACATGCTTTCTATTTGTAATTGCGAGGAGATGATGGTTAAAGATGTTGAACAAGCTACATGAAATTTGTTGATACTGTTTTGCGTGCAGCTGAGTTTTAAAATCCCTAAATGTAATCCTGATAAAACAAGAAAATATACAGGAAATGTTTGGGGGAATGTTTCCGTGAAGAAGCAAGAGAACAAAAAATGGAGGCTTATAAAATGTATCTAAAAAATAAAAACAGATCCAGAAAAGATTGCTGAAAAAAACAAAGCAAAAAATCACAGTAATAGAGTGAATAAAAAGGGCAAAGGAAGAATATGGTCAAATTTCTGCAAAAAATGAGGTTCAAAATCACAAGTTTCTCCAGAAAATTTGGAAAAAAAAAAGAAATAAAAAATGAATAAGCCCTTCCCGGGTGCCCCTTAAAATTGGAAAATAACGAATTCCTTCCAATTTTGAAAAGGCTGAAGAAATTGCAGATGCATTTTGAAAAAAATAGTAACTTCGAAGGCCTCTCAGAAGAACAAAAACTGCTTGAGAAAAAATGGACGAAAACGAAGACAATTGAAAAAAGTCCCAATAACAATCACTATACAAATGCTCCTATTACTTTTCAGGAAACAAAAGATGCAATTTCAAACCTTGGATCAAAGAAAAATCAGTGGGACCAGATGCGATTTCCAATGAAATGATAAAGGCCGGAGGACGTCCGGGAAAGACCGAGGACACTGGGAAAGACCAGAACCAAGGCTCTGTGGGCGGCTCCCCACTTTGCCTTAAAATGTGGCTACGAAGAATAAAGGAAAAGAAGCTCCCAGGGTTCACCGAAAGGGGGAGAGAATGATGAATCCATCGGTGCTCAACCAATCACGACTGCAAATCCCAAACGGACTAGAACATGGACCAAATGGAATATCCATGTTCTGTGAAAGCGTTTCGCTACCACCCGGGCATGAAGATCCACCGAACAAAGATGGGATGGTGTGAAACTCATCTGAAAAGAGCAGCAGCGCACTTTCATCACAATAAGACGTCGGAAGACCAAGGCCAGGATTTAAACCACAGTGCCAAGGACATCCCCGCTGTTGGATTGGATGAGGAATTTGCACAGGCCCTCGATCAGGGGCCTGAAACTCAACCTGCCACGAGCAAACGAAACTGAAGATTGGGAGAAACTGGATGCAAAAAACGTCCAAAGACTCGATGCACTGATAGGGAAAAGCACCCTTGAACACAAACTAGCCACATATGGGGACATTGTGTATGCCACATGTAGAGACGCCTAGAGTAAAACACCCAAAGAGAAACACCTCCAAAGAAATCCAGACGCCAAGAAAAGATGGACCAAGATCAGAGTCCAAAAAAACAACCTCAAGAAGCAAATGAAGACCGCACTGCCAGCGAAAAACCCAAAGGCTTGGAAAACTGTGGAAGACCTGAAAGAAAACACAGCGCCCTCAGCAAAGCGGAATCTGCGAGAAAGAGGAAGAGCAAAAAGAAGAAGACACAAGAGCGCTTCTTCAGAGACCCTTCCAGTTTGCCAGAACACTGTTGAGCACCCAAAATCTGGGACCCTAATGTGGACAAAGGAGTTCTTGAGCAGCATCTGAGGAAAACATACTCTGACTCACAAAAGCAAAGCACCACCGACATTCAAGGTCTGGTGTGGCCAACCAACCCTGGGAACAGTTCAATGGCAAGCCTCCAACGTTGGCGGAAATCAAGAAGGTGGTCGACAAAGCCAGAGCCAAAACATCACCAGGCCAAACGGAATACCTTACCAACTTTACAAAATGTCCCAAGGTGCTGGAGTGGCTCCACAGGCTGCTGCGATCGGCTTGGAGAAACCCAAAATCAGCGGCCAGTGGATGACGGAGATGGTGTGTACCATCCCCAAAGAGCAAAACTCAAGTGACATCAGCCAGTTCAGGCCAAAATCACTACTGAACGTCGAAGGAAAATCTTCTTCTCTGTCATGGCACAAGGCTGACCAAGTACCTGATGGGGAAAACAAGTACTTGGATGTGTCAGTCCAGAAAGGTGGGATCCCAGGCTTTGGGTGGCTGTGTAGAACCCCGCCACAATGATCTGGGACGCAATCCAAAAAGCAAAAACAGAAAAGAAGACTTGGGGCGAAATGTGGCTTGATCTGGCAAACGCATATGGGTCTGTGCCCCATGAGATGGGTACAGTTGGCTCTTGAGATGTACCATGTGCCAAAGAACATCCGCGACATGCTCAAGAAGTACTTCAATGGCTTCTCAATGCGGTTCTCTACCCCAAAGGGGTACACAACAGATTGGATCAACTTGGAAATGGGCATTGCAATGGGCTGTGCAATTTCCCCAATACTGTTCGTGCTGGCAATGGAACTCATCTTGAAAGCAGCAACAAACAACGCGAGACAAAACAGACCTTGGTGATGGGTACAAGATGCCCTCCTCTCAAGGCCTTCATGGATGACACTACAGTGATTTCATCCAGAGAAGACAGACAAAGTCATGTGCTGGAAGGCTGGACGACATAGTTGCCTCATCCCGAAGCAGTTCAAGCCCAAAAAAATCACGGGGTCTCTCACTGAGGAAAGGAAAAGTGGCCGAATCTGTGGTCTTCAGTGTTTGCCAACCAGGCCATTCCAACAGTCACAGAAGAACCAGTCAAGAGCCTTGGAAGATGGTATGATGATACGCTGGGAAAAACACACAAAGAGCAAAAGAAACCAAGCAGATGGCGGAAAAAGGCTTGAGACCATTGACCAGTGTGGGCCCCTGGCAAATACAAGGTCTGGTGTCTGCAGTTCATGCTGATACCAAAGCTCCTATGGCCTCTGATGATATACGACATCTGCACCAGCACAGTCGAGGCAATGGAAGCCAAAATCAACAAGTTCACAAGGAAATGGCTTGGGGTCCCACCCTGTCTGACTGACATCGCGCTGTACTGTCGCCAAACAAAGCTGAAACTACCACTGAAATCCATCCTGGAGGGAAAACAAAGCGGGAAGATCAACTTCAAAGCATGCTGGAAACTCAGGAGACAAGGGTAGAAGCAATCAAGCCCCACTGAAGACAGGCAGAAAATGGGAAAATCCCAAGAGCGATGGGTTCTGCAAAAGAAAGTCTCAAGATCAGAGAAATAACAGGACACAACACAGACCAACAGACAAGGACTGGGGGTGACCAAAACTGAATGGTGGTCAAAGGCCAAGGAAAAGTCAAAAGAACATGATGAAATTTAGGGGATGAGAAAAGAAGAAGACCAAAAAAGACTCCAAAAGCAGTCCACAGAGCCAGCAAGGGCAATGGACAACGTGGGAGAATGCATCCAAAAAAGTCTCACTTGGAATGACATTTGGCACATGGCCCCTCTCAGGATCACTTTATTCTCAGATCTGCATATGACCTTCTGCCCTCAAATGCAAACCTGGTGAAGTGGGGGAAAACAGACGATCCTGCATGCCCCCTCTGCCTGAAAAACAAACAGTGGAGCATGTTCTAAGCTCATGTAAAGTAGCCCTGGCTCAAGGAAGGTACACATGGAGGCACAACCCAGTGCTCAAAAGAGATTGTACAAGTAGTCTGGGCCAGTACCAACCCCAAAAGGAGAATCAGACTCCAAAAGCACCCGCAAAAATCTTCACGGCAGAGCAGCAAATCATGCCAAGAACAAAAGTGCACCGAAACATGCAGCAATCGCTGGGCGGGGCAGATGACGGAGTGCACCAACCTCCAGAATGGAAGATCACCCAGAAACATCAGCAAGAGTGGCATGAGACCAACATAGTACCACTCAAATCAACCAAGCAGCTGACATGAATCGAGCTCACGGTGGCCCTAAAGAAAACAAATGGGGGCAGCTCAAATCTCAAGACTGAAAATATCGGACGCAAACACCTGAGGGAAGAAGGCATCAGGCCAAAATCCTCACTGCAGAAATTGGGGCTAGGGTTTGTAGAACGTCTGCATACAAACCTCATGAAACAGCTCTCGTTGCAGGAAGGAAAAAAAACCAGAGCCTGAAAGCAATGGGAGAAGCGGCAGAGGGTTTCAACTGGATCTGGGCAAGGAGGAACAAAAGTGAAATCTAAGGCTTAACTCCACAATACAGGTGTCCCCGTGGCTCAGTGGTTAAAGCCGAGTCATTAAGTGGAAAATGAGCCTTTTTCCAAGGGTCAGGTTCGAATCCCAGCCATGGCTCGTCCAAGATGGGGGAAACAAAAATAAAGGGGCACAGAGGACACCGGTCATGAACGGGTGTGGCCCAACCCCCCTAGAGTGTCAGGAGATAAAGGGGCCCAAACCTGCTTGAAGGGGCTTCTCTTTTGAGGACTCTTTGCTGCCACCTCTCCACGAGTTTCTTTTTACTTTAAACCCGTTAAATAAAATTTTCTAAGTTCCTTTTTCAAAAATGTTGGTTTGAAGGATTCAGCCATCTTTATGGAAACAATCTACTGTTAACCCCATTCCCAAGGGGGGAAAGCAAAAAATCAGAATGAAAATAATACAGACCTGTCGCTTCTTACATCCTTGGGAAAACATATGGAAAAATTTTAATTAAAAGGCTTGAAAT
>CM031598.1:19423963-19433963 GCA_018398815.1 Conus ventricosus
TGAAGTAGGCTGGTGGGCATTCTCCGCCTGTCTTTGTCAGGAATTTGAGACCCAAACCTATCCTCATCGCCATTTTTTATCTGCACCAGTCTTTTTCCGTCCATTTCCCATAACTGAATTCCGGTGTAACATTCGGTAATCACTGCACGGCTGAAATAAACTCCAAGGTAGGTGAGAATGGGCAAGTGCCCAAACTCACTTCGGCGAGGAGTAAATGCATTACGACCTCCCCATCGCTCTGAAAATCCCCCCCTCTTTCACAATCGTGAAAGTATCCCAAATGACAAAACAGATCAATCAACCTACATTGCACCCGAATTTCAGGAGGGGAAGTGCGTTTCTGGAGCTGAGCCAAAATGACTCTCTGCTCTATTCCCAAACCACTACGGGGTGAGTGATTGAGGGTATGGTCCAGAAACAAAACAGGAGTTTTTTTTCAGATACGAGCCCACGTGAACCCATCCTTTGTGAAAGGGAAGTAAAAACGGGCACGTTTATGGTTGTATAACTGCATTGGAGTCCCTACGTTACAGCGCGAATGGACGAAGTTGACACAAAGGGAGGCCTCTTACTAGGGCACTGCTGAAAAATGTGTGTGTGTGTGTGTGTGTGTGTGTGTGTGTGTGTGTGCGTGCGTGTGTGTGTGTGTGTGTGTGTGTGTGTGTGTGTGTGTGTGTGTGTGTGAGAGAGAGAGAGAGAGAGAGAGAAGAGAGGAGAGAGAGTGAGTGAGTGAGTGAGTGTGTGTGTGCGTGTGTGTGTGTTTGTGTTGCGCGCACTACGCGCTCATGTATGTTTGTGTGTGTGCATAAGCGCGCGCGCGTGTTTGGTGTGTGCGCGCGTATGTGTCTGTGTGTGTGTGTGAGAGAGAGAGAGAGAGAGATGGGGGGGTGAGAGAGAGAGAGAGGCTTATCAACTGAGTAAAATTCAGACTTGCTTGTATGAAACTTCACAAATAGAGCAGAACAACAAATCATGCACTTCCGCTTATCCGGATATATTGAACTACGTAAGCTAAACTGAACTGAAAGTTCAAATTACCAGATTCTGGAAGTTCAGTTTAGCAAGCATATAATTGTTCTATGCATCATGTATGTAGAGCTACAACATAATCGGCTTTACGTGACAGAAAAAGTATCGTATTGGATAGAATAGTGTGTTACATAGCCCAAACCTTCATTACTTTGAAAGTTGAAACATACTTACTCCAACGGTTACAATTTTCCACATGATAAAGCTCACAGGAAAAAAAAATCGCAGCATCTCAAATGTCTCGCCGTCTTTCGCTGCCATCTTGATACAATCAAAGAGACGATCCTTGGACCAGCTCATAACAAAATGGTCACTATGGTGACACACTCCTTATACAAAAAAAAAAAAAAAAAATGGAGGAAGGAGGCGGAGGAAGGGGAGGAGGGGTTGCAGTATAGCCTGACTTCTCCTACTTTGCCGTAGTAATCAACTGCTACAGCTGAGCCATATAACAATGAAATACGATAGTGAAAGCAATCTAATGCTCCTTATTATTCCAAAACATAGTGTGACGTTATAACTGTTCGACAAAAATCTAAGCTGGGTTCGTTTCTGCTCAAAGCATCGTCGAAAGACGGCACATTAATCGACGAACAGAACACAGACTTAACAGACGAGACACTTTGTCGTTGTTAACACCCACAGTACGTTCTACATCGCGCTCATAAAAGCACACTCCGACTATACTTTTACTGGGATGAATGACTTGCGAAGGCTATCTGAAAATAGAAGACTTGTCCCAAAACCTAGCTGAACTCATCACACCTGTGGAGGAACTGAAACAATGAAACTCATGCTTGTCTTATCCGTTCTGAATGTTTCCTAAATATGTATAGTTATGTATGAGGTATTGACCAAGAAACGTTTTAAATGTGTAGTTAAGCTATAAACAAGATAAATTCTTTCGACTTAATGGTCAAACCAGCGGTTTGTGTTACATGACCTAGAGTGAACATTAAAGGAACACCTAAACTTCCTCTCTGATGGATCACATTTTCAGATGTATGGTTTTCTTAATCTCCAGTACTTCAACAAGCCGAATAAGTGTTTAAAAAATCTAAGTAGCCATAGGGGTGGTGAACTGTCAGAAGTTTACCGCACGGCATGATTGAAAGCGGCGCCTACCCTCTCCTTTCGCTCCCTTTAACATTCTCTGAACTTAGTCAGGTACCCATTTACTCCTGGGTGGGCTGAGATTTTCAAAGCCGAAAAAATCTGACCCTATGAGTGATTCCAACTCCCGATCGTCAGCTCCACAGATAAACGGTCTGACTATCCATTGGCCTCCTGATCAGTGAAGCTGCGTGCATACGCGTGTACGTAAGCGCTACTTTTTTTTCTTTGATTTTCAATCTTCATACGAGGTTACAAAACTACATTACATCCAAACACATTCTCTCTTCTCTCTCTCTCTCTCTCTCTCTCTCTCTCTCTCTCTCTCTCTCTCTCTCTCTCTCTCTCTCGTGTGTGTGTTTGTGTGGTGTGTGTGTGTGTGTGTGTGTGTGTGTGTGTGTGTGTGTGTTTCTGTGTGTCTGTGTATGCGACATGCACGGTCGTATAGACCAGCACATTAATACCTGAAAAAAGTAAAAGAGCACAAATTTTGGTAAATATGTTGCATCATTTTGAGCAAGTTTAGTAAAACTTAAAGGGTAATTGTATTTTAAAAATTGGATACGTTTGGCCAAAACTTTTCCTGTTGTAAATCTAAGAATCATTGTCACTGTCACTGTCCTGTTTTTGTTATTATTATCTTTTATCGGAAATGTTTTATAGTTCAGATTATTGACAGAAATGAATTCATCATCCGTGACTTTTAAAGTTGCTGGTTCAACCGAGTCATTGCACACACACACACACACACACACACACACACACACACACACACATTGGTATGCACACCACGCACGCACGCACGCACGCACGCACGCACGCACACACACACACCACACACACACACACACCATACACACACACACACACACACACACACACACACACACACCACGCACGCACGCACACACACACATACACACACACACACACACACACACACACACAACACACACACACACACACACACACATCCAACATTCTAGGCTCCCCCCCTCCCCCAACCCCAGCCACCGCCCAATCTACCCAAAGAATGTTTATAAACTTTGCACATTTGCCCCCAAACTATGCTTTGACCTAAGTCTGTTTGTTGGTTTGTCTGTCGTCAAGATGACGCACAAACGCTTTGACCTAAGTCTGTTTTGTTGGTTTGTCTGTCGTCAAGATGACGCACAAACTACAAGATGGATGTGAAGGAATCTTAGTGGAAAGATGAAATGCCGCCCATAGCAAAGCCGTTAAATTTTAATGTCAATCTTGATCACAGGGTGGATTCAGGAAGGGTTTGCAGGCCAGGGAATGGGCTTTGAGTCTGGCTTGGACTGGCGGAGGTCTGTGCTTTCTGCAGTGGCGTTGTAGTTAGTTTCTTATCCTTCACATGAGATATTATTAGACTGAAAACATTGGCTTTTGCTCTATTTGACCCGGTAGGTAAATTCTAAGAGTATGTGTCAGGTTTCACCAAGTCATGAATTCCAGTGAAGCTGCTGGGGCTCAAGTTGGGAGAACCAGAAGAGGCTGGATAGACGCTGTGGGTATAATCATCTGCACTGATTTTTCGTACCTCGGCTTTCACATGCACTTGTTTGAATTCCTCGTATAAGGGATTATTCTGTACTTGCGAGGATATTCTCGTCGAATTTGAATTCACGCTTTCACCCCGAGGTTCCTTCTGTGCCTCGGTCTCTATAATGTTCTTACCTGTGTTCTCGAGTGGTATGAGGTCCTCAGTTTGCAGCGTATTTTTGCCGGTCATGTCATGCACGAAAGAAATGTGATATGGTCTTGAACAAGCCTCAGTCGGTGCTTGTATTTCTGCTCCTTCTTCTGTTTGATCTCTGCAACCATTTTGGTGTTGTATGAGGCGGTCAGTTTGCTGTGAATAGTTGCTTTCTCTGAACGCCGTAGAAACTACGGCTGAATTTTTATCAACGACCATTAAATCTGGCGTTATTGCGCTTTCGTCTTTTTGGTATTTGGATGAGTTGTCTGTCATCAGAAATGTATGCTTCTCAACAAATCTAGTGCATTGTAACATCCTTCTGATGTCGTTACGAAACGCTTTGATGAAGAAAGCGTAAATGAATGGATGGATCGCCGAGGTGGCATGACTAAGGGCCACAAAGACTAAAAAGAGATTGTCGAGTTTTTGGGATGGTTGAATGGCATTAAAAACGACCAGGCTGTTTAAAATATGGATTGGCAGCCAACAAATGGCGAAAACAGAGCAAACGGCAGCCATGCTCTTGATGCCGCGTCGCATTCGTTTCTTTCTGACGCCACCTTGCATTTGTTTCAGTGTCAGCTCTTTGTGGGACAACCGTTTCGTTGAGCGGATTTCTGGAGCAGATATGATTAATATTCTTACCGACCTCAGTCGCTTGAGGCTGTGTTCGAAGGATGTCATGAGGAAAATTTTGACGTACACAACCATCATGGTCAGGAGACAGGGCACCACCATGCCTAAAAAAATGAGATACACCATGTATGTGAGAGGAATGACAGCAACAAAAGAACACTGTTCAAAGCTGGCTCTAGGCTGGTGCCATCCCATCAGAGGCACCAATCCCAGCAGAACGCCGGCGAACCAGGCCCCCCCACAACAACCAAAGCCCTCCTCTTGTTCAACGTGATTCTGTGCCAGGCAGGAAACTGTACTGCCATGAGGCGTTCTACAGTGACGACTAGAACGGTGAGGATGGCGATGTTGGTAAAAATGACGACTAGACAGTTGATAAAAATGCAGCCATATAAATCATTAGGAAGACCCAAGTAATTGGTGGCTGAACTGGGCACTACGACGATGCTGACCAGGAGATCGGCCAGTGCCAGGCTGCCGATGAAGAGGTTAGTGATGGTGCGCAGATGACGGTACCTCAACAGTGCAAGAAGCACCAAACCGTTGGCGAACAGGGACACGGCACTGAGGATGCTCTCGGCTGCCAGGTTTATTATTCGGTTGGTTTCCCACATGGAAGTTATTCAGATCGCCGCTGCAAACGGAAAAGTACATGGTTATGACACTGCAAATAGTTTGACGTCGCGGCTTTGTAAGCCATAGCTGTGTGTGTGTGTGTGTGTGTGTGTGTGTGTGTGTGTGTGTGTGTGTGTGTGTGTGAAAGTTTTTATTAGTTAACAAGAATTAGTGAGCGTGCGTGCTTTGTGTGTGTGTGTGTGTGTGTGTGTGTGTGTGTGTGTGTGTGTGTGTGTGTGTGTGTGAAAGTTTTTATTAGTTAATAAGAATTAGTGAGCGTGCGTGCTTTGTGTGTGTGTGTGTGTGTGTTGTGTGTGTGTGTGGTGTGTGTGTGTGTGTGTGTGTGTGTGGCGCGCGCGCGCGCGTGTGTGCGTGACATAAAAAATGACGGAGGTTTGAAAGTATTACAAGTATTAATATTGTGGAGAGAAAAAGAAAAATAAAAAAAGCAGAGGTAGGGAGTTGAAGTATATTAAAAGACTACACATAGGGCCTTTTGCACATCATGAGTACAATGTCGCTGCCAGATCCAGTGGCTTGCAATTTCTGTCACTGTCTTCAACACCGCCTTTAAACTTTTGAACTTTCTTTTGGTTTAATTTCAAAATGGAGTGACTGATGGCGGCGAACGAAGCAAAGTTAGAAATAGAGTTTGTTTAGAACTTACCGCCAATGACATTGACAAACAAAGCACATGACAAGACACGATGCATTTCAACCACTTGGGTCTTCTTCAGGCGAAAAAATAAATTACATTTAACATGTGGGACAGTACAAACAAAGAGCGAAAAAAGAAGAAAGAAAAATGACTCATCCGTTGTCGTCCATGTGGTCGGTGGGCGGAAATGACATGGGGCCAGGGGGATTATGGGAGAGGAAACGGAGGGGGGGGGGGGGGGGGGGGTTGCGTCGGGGGAGGTGTGTGTGTGTGATATGATAGGGTTGTGTGTCTAGTTTATTGGGATGGTGTGGTATCTTTGTGATGGTTGTGGTAATGGTGGATTGATAATAATGGTAAGGGGAAAGAAGGGGGGGGGGGGGGGAACTGAGGGGGAAAAAAAGTGGGGGGGGGGGGGGGGGGGAATTTAAGGGGAAGGATAAAACAAAATTAAGATTAAATAGATGGAGGGTTGCTGTAATTACTGTATGAAGTGAGTGAAGGGGATGTGGTGGTGGTGTATGTATGTGTGTGTGTATGTGTGTGTGTTGGTAGGGGATATTGCCAACTGATGTGGAAGTGGTGGGTATGTGTGTTTGGTTATTGTTGGATATTGATGCCTTGGGGGTGTAGTGTGCCCAACTTGAAAACACTACACCTCTGTGAGAGCAGTTGGATCCTTGTAACGGTACAGTCCCCTCTGTGAGAGCAGTTGGATCCCTGTAACGGTACAGTCCCCTCTGTGAGAGCAGTTGGATCCCTGTAACGGTACAGTCCCCTCTGTGAGAGCAGTTGGATCCCTGTAACGGTACAGTCCCCTCTGTGAGAGCAGTTGGATCCTTGTAACGGTACAGTCCCCTCTGTGAGAGCAGTTGGATCCTTGTAACGGCACAGTCCCCTCTGTGAGAGCAGTTGGACCCCTGTAACGGTACAGTTCCCTCTGTGAGAGCAGTTGGATCCTTGTAACGGTACAGTCCCCTCTGTGAGAGCAGTTAAAGTTGGATCCCTGTAACGGTACAGTCCCCTCTGTGAGAGCAGTTGGATCCTTGTAACGGCACAGTCCCCTCTGTGAGAGCAGTTGGATCCTTGTAACGGTACAGTCCCCTCTGTGAGAGCAGTTGGATCCTTGTAACGGTACAGTCCCCTCTGTGAGAGCAGTTGGATCCCTGTAACGGTACAGTCCCCTCTGTGAGAGCAGTTGGATCCTTGTAACGGTACAGTCCCCTCTGTGAGAGCAGTTGGACCCCTGTAACGGTACAGTTCCCTCTGTGAGAGCAGTTGGATCCTTGTAACGGTACAGTTCCCTCTGTGAGAGCAGTTGGATCCTTGTAAAGGTACAGTTCCCTCTGTGAGAGCAGTTGGATCCTTGTAACGGTACAGTTCCCTCTGTGAGAGCAGTTGGATCCCTGTAACGGTACAGTTCCCTCTGTGAGAGCAGTTGGATCCTTGTAACGGCACAGTTCCCTCTGTGAGAGCAGTTGGATCCCTGTAACGGTACAGTCCCCTCTGTGAGAGCAGTTGGATCAACAAGTGATGCTCTCGCTGTCGCGTTGTATGGCAAATCTGTGTCATACAGACATGTGGCTGGTCTGTTATTAACTAACACGTGCTCCCTGATGGGCGGCGTAGTGATGCTACATACCCTGGATGGTGCATTTAGGGGTAGACACAAAATGGTACACGGCATTTTGTCTCGAGTTTTAGTCCGAAGAACTTCCTGCAGTCTGCTGTGTTGTGGGAGTTCATTTTACAGTGCGTGCAGTAATGCTTCTGTGCACTGATTTGGTCCGCAGGGGCTGAATTCCCACTTTGTGCTTACCCACTTGGCGCAGGGTTTTGGCACTGATTCTGCTGTGACTGTGAGGGGTTCAAATCCCTACTGGGTTTGTCACGCGTTCGTTTGTGAGAATTTGCCTCATCATGGACGGTGATGTACCGATCTGCTAGCCTGATCAGGTCAGGAAGCGTGAAAGCATCTTGCTCTGCCGTGAAGGTTTGTAGCTCTGTGGACATTGTGTCACGCAGCTGCTCACAGAGGATGAGCTCAGTCAGTTCTTTAAAGGTTTGTTCTTGGCTGGACAATGTTAACCATTTTTGAAGATAAGTCACAAACCTATCTGTGAACTGGCTGTCTGTTTCTCCCCTGCTACGTCTCGAGCTTCAAAATTTTATTCGGTGGGCCGTCAGTTCATACCGGGTAAATGATTGTTTGAGAGCATCATAATCAGTTACTTTATGGGGTGGAAACTTTGTATACATATCATACGCAGCACCCTGAGACCTTGTGCAAGTTTGATGTTACGCTTTTCTGGGTCAAGGCCAAATTCATTTGCTAGTCTCTCTAACTGGTCCAAATGTGCGTCAATAATTTCAGTGGTCTCATTGAAAGGATCCAAAGAAAAATTCATGGCCGGAATTTGGATGGGAGGCTGAGAATTTTGGCTGGCTGTATCAGAGGAGCTGATTTTTCAAGCTTCTTGAGAGCGAGTTCATGCTCTCTGGCTTTATCATGCTCTGCCTGTAAATGCTCGCTTATTTTATCGCGCTTCGCCTGTTCATTCTGTCTTATTTTTTCGCGCTCTGCAGCTTCACGTTCTCTGACTTTTTTCACGCTCTTCAGCCTCTAATTCCAGCTGTTTTTGTTTACGAGCATCCTTTGCAGCTTTTTCTTTCTCATATTGTGTTGTCACAAATGTGACTAACTCTTGACCAGACGGGCCAAGAGATTTTCCCCACACCTTTATTTCCTGCCTAAGTTTCACTACTGTTACACAAGTCTAAACAAGCAAATTTTCACTAAGTACAACAAAAGCAAACAAATGTCAAAATGTAGCACCAAGATAGATTGACAAGGGTATCAATCAAACACAACTATAGACTGACTATGGCATCAATCAAACACAATGTTATTGTACAAGATAGGCATATACACAACGAACATCAAATGATATAAAGTTTTCCTTGGTGACTGCAACTCTATCGGCCTATTTGAAATAGTCAAAGGGAATAGAATTTTGAGTAAAGTTTGTTTTAATAATCCCAGATGAGCTCCCACTTCGATGTGACAACAGTTGTGGGTGGGTAGGTGTGGTCCTCTGGGGCAAGGACTTGTTTATTTTTTCTATTTGAGTTACATCAAAATTTAATCTCCACCCTCTCTCTTACTAGCTGGAAGGAGTGACTTTCCGGTACTAGTCATAGAAAGAAATTTTTCTTTTCCTCGGAACTAGTTAAGATACTCAAGAGTGGCTCAGGAATAATTGTCCTAAGGTTTGTGCACTTAAAAAGTGCTTGTAGCTCCGAGTGACAGAACTTGAGATAAATTCATACATTCAATTTGTCCAAAAATTTGGAATAGTGTAAAAGAATAGAATTCTGAGTAAAGTTTGTTTTAATAATCCCAGACGAATTCCACTTCGATGTGGCAAGAGTTAGGATGAACGGGGGGGCTGGGGGGGGGGGGGGGGGGGGGGGGTAGGTGTGGTCCTCTAGGGTGGTTGTATGAGTGTGTGGTGTTTGTTGTGTGTGTGTGTGTCTTTTCTCTCTCTCTCTCTCTCTCTCTCTCTCTCTCTCTTTCTCTCCTCTCTCTCTTCTCTCTCTCTCTGTGGGGCCATGGCCTGTATGAATAAAACATCCGTATGTGTGTGTGTGTGTGTGTGTGTGTGTGTGTGTGTGTGTGTGTGTGTGTGTGTGTGTGTGTGTGTGCGCGTGCGTGCGTGTGTGTGTGTGTGTCCGTCCGTGGTCAAAATGTGTCCCACTCACTCCAGACAAAACTACTGTTCCGATCTTTCTGAAAATTTGTAGGTATGTTCATTATGGGTCAAGGATGATGCTCGATGTTTTATTTTACCGTTATACCCGTTACTAACGGCCATAACGGCCATAACGGTTTCCCTTCTTTATGGAAAATCTCAGAAAGTATTTGGCCGATCTTTCTGAAAATATGTAGGTATGTTCATTATGGGTCACGGATGATGCCCGTTATTTTAACCGTTATACCGTTACTAGTGGCTGTAAGGGTCCATAACGGTTTTTCTTCTTTTGGAATATCTCAGAAAGTACTTGGCCGATCTTTCTGAAAATTTGTAGGTATGTTCATTATGGGTCACGGATCATGCCCGATGTTTTATATTACTGTTATAGCCGTTACTAACGGCAATAACGGCCCATAGCAATTTTCTTCTTTATGGAAAATCTCAGAAAGTACTTGGCCGATCTTTCTGAAA
>CM031598.1:19438963-19446963 GCA_018398815.1 Conus ventricosus
GTGTGTGTGCGTGCGTACGTGCGTATGTGCGTGCGCGTGAATGTGTTCTCGGAGTCGTAATAGACAATATTAATTGAAACGATACAAACTGTATTAAAACAGTTTTTTTTTCTCACTCATTCTTTACTTTTTCATCGGAACTCCTTCATTCCCTGCAAATCATGTCCAAAAGCGTTGATGTGAGAAAATTGCACAGTACCCTATCAATAAAACACGTTAATGACACACATGGGAGAAAAAGAAGTTCTGCCCTGTTAAATACATTTTTGTCAAAGCGTGGCATTGGTTGACTTGCCAGGTGACATCGTCAGCCCACTAATAAATGTTTGTGGCAGTGCTGCCATTATTACTATTCTGTCACTATTTTTCAGCTATGGTCCGAGTTTTCCGAACATTTTTTCTAGTCATGAGAGGGGCATTTCAAAGACAGTAATCCAGTACAGGTGAACATTTTAGCATCTCCACGCACCAGTTTACACACAGACACACACACTCACACACGCACGCACGCGCGCGCGCGCGCGCACACACACACACCACACACACACACACACACACACACCACAAGCACGCAGCACACACACACACACGCACACACACACGCGCGCGCGCGCAGGCACGTATACAACACACACACACACACACACACACACACACACACACACACACACACACACACACACACACACACATATACGCGCACACACACATACGCACACACCATTCGAATCTCTTTCCATCTCACTACCCCGCCGATCCCAACACCGCACAATCTTCCAATTTTATATACTTTGTACATTTGCCCCCAAACTATGCTTTGACCAGGGTCTCTTTGTTGGTTTGCCTGTCTGTCACCAAGATGACACACAAACTACAGAACTTATGGTAAGGAAATTTAGTGGAAGGATGGAATGCCGTCCCATAGCAAAGCCGTTAAATTTCGGTGTCAATCTTGATCACAGGGTGGATTCAGGAAGGGTTTGCAGGCCAGGGAATGGGCTTTGAGTCTGGCTTGGACTGGCGGAGGTATGTGGTTTCTGTAGTGGCTTTGTACTTAACTTTCGTATCTTTCACATCAGAAAACGACGACTCTGTACTTTGTGGCACGGTGAGCAAAGTCTAAGAGTAGATCTTAGGTTTCAGTCTGTCAGGAGCTGCTGCTGCTCAAGCTGGAGGAGCTACACGTAGAACAGGCTTGATAGAAAGTGCTGAAATCATCATTCGTGCGGTTTTTCCACACCGTAGCTTTGTGGTGTGCTTGTTTGCATGTATTGTATGGGGGGTTATCCTGTGCTTGCGAGGATATTCTTATCGATTTCGAATCCTCATTTTTACCCGATAAATTCTTCTGTGCCTCGGTTTCTATGTTCTCACCTCTGTTCTCGAGTGGTATGAGGTCCTCAGTTTGCAGCGTATTTTTGCTGGTCATGTCATGCACAAAAGAAATGGGATATGGTCTTGAGCAAGCCTCAGTCGGTGTTTGTGATTGTGCTCCTGCTGCTGTTTGATTTGCGTGACCATTTTGGTGTTGTGTGAGGCAGTCAGTTGGCTGTGATTGCTTGCTTTCTCTGGGCGCCATAGAAACCACGAATGAAGTAGACAGCATGACGCGTGTCATCTTCGTGCTTTCACCTGTCTCGTGTTTGAGAGAGTAGGCCGGGGTTCTTGTTGCATGTTTTTCAAAAGGTCTAGTACATCGTAACATCCTTGTAATTTGTTTTCGTAAGGCTTTGATAAAGAAAGCATAAACAAATGGATTGATTGATGCAGCGGCATGGCTGAGGACTATAAATACTAGCAGAAGGTTATCTGGCGTAGCAACAGCGGACAGGACAAACAAAGAGTTTGAAATGTGGATGGGCAGCCAACAGATAGCGAAAACTGAGCAGACGGCAGCTATGCATTTGATGCCACGTTGCACTCGTCTCATTTCCGATCCTTCCTCGCCCAGTTGTTTAAGTGAGTACAATTTTGAAGCATCTGTCGTGGGTATGCGACACAGATTTAAGTCGCTCGAGGCGTGTTCGGAAGAAGAAGAAAATTTTGACGTACACAACCATCATGGTCAGGAGACAGGGCACCACTATGCCTAAAAAATTGAGATACACCATGTATGTGAGAGGAATTACAGCAACAAAAGAACACTGTTCAAAGCTGGCTCTAGGCTGGTGCCATCCCATCAGAGGCACCAATCCCAGCAGAACGCCGGCGAACCAGGTCTCCCAACTAACACCAAAGCCCTCCTCTTGTTCAACGTGGTCTCTGTGCCAGGCAGGAAACTTGACTGCCATAAAGCGTTCTACAGTGACGATTAGAACGGTGAGGATGCCGATGTTGGTAAAGATGATGGCCAGGCAGTTGATGAAGATGCAGCCATA
Organism: Conus ventricosus; assembly: GCA_018398815.1. Classification (NCBI taxonomy): domain Eukaryota; kingdom Metazoa; phylum Mollusca; class Gastropoda; order Neogastropoda; family Conidae; genus Conus; species Conus ventricosus. The sequence continues at coordinate 19,441,342 of CM031598.1, forward strand.
GAAATCATTAGGAAGCACCCAAGTAACTGGTGGCTGAAGTGGGCGCTACGATGGTGCTGACCAGGAGATCGGCCAGTGCCAGGCTGCCGATGAAGAGGTTAGTGATGGTGCGCAGCTTACGGAACCTCCACAGAGTCAGCAGCACCAAACCATTGGCAGACAGGGACACGGCACTCAGGATGCTTTCCAATGCCAGTACAGTATGTGACGGGTCTCCCACTGTAAACTCATTCAGATCGCCCCTGCAAACGGAAAGATACTTAAATAGGCTGACGTTAGGGCTTTGTAGTTATATTCAACGCGGGGTGAATGCAGGCGGAAATTGAAACCAGAGCAAAAGCACAGATACTGCGCCGCCAAAGGAAGGCTTCAAACAATTTACAAATCAAACACAACGCGTTTCGACCCATTCACCTTTTTCAGACAGGACAAATCACACTCAAAGCAATGTAAACAAAGAACGATCAGGCCGTCACTTATCTCTTCGATCTGAGTGCAAGATTTGGTCTAGGATGAACAACTTTAACTATGTGAATGGGCCTAAGGTTAAAGGGGAGACGGTTTCGGTTATCATGATAATAACAATAAGAATGATGATGATGATGAGATGATGATGATGATGTGATGATGTGATGATGATGATAATGATGATGATAATTATAATGGCAATAGTAATGGTAGTATAAGGACATCATAATAACAATACTAACAATTATGATAGTAACTGTAGTAATAATAACAATGATAAAAGAAGATGAGGAAGAGAGAAATGAAAGTGGTTAAAGCAAAAACACTAATACTAATAAGCTTAACAGTTATAAGAACAGAAGAAGAAGAAGAAGATAATAAGAAAACGGGAAATACAGTAGGGAAAAAAGTAAAAGATATACCAAAAGTCATATTAATCCTATTCATTATCATAAAACAATCTTATATGGGAACAATATCAAGATACAATCTAAGAAGTACACAAATGCATAGAACAGAATTTAAGACATATACCAATGCGTAGAAAGTAAGGAAACACAAATGGGAAAAATAGTTCGTCTTGTAGTATGAATGATTAAAAAAAATCATCGTGATGATTACAAGAAAAACAACAACAGTATCAATAATGATATATACTAATATTATTACCACTGCTACTGCTAGTACTACTACTTCTACTACTGACAATGATTGAATTAATAATGATATGACGACAACAACAACAACAACAATAGATAACAATAATGATAATGATAAGGTGGAAAGGAAAAACATATGTGAGTAAAAAGCTAATAACACTATTGAAACAGAAGAAGAATAAAACAAGGACACAAACAAAAAGGAAAAAAGGGAAGAAAGAAGAGAAATATGTGTAATGTGTATTTGAAGGAAAGCCACTGTAAGAAAAGGGGTTGCTAGATATGTGAGTAAAGGATAGACTGATAAAGTAAATGTTTATAGTAAAGGGAGGAGAGAACACAAAATATAGACATGAGGTAAAAAAAAGTAGTGTGGCAGAGTGTCTGTGGAGAGTACTGAGGGCTGACGTTGTGGGGGTACATTAGGCACGTGTTATTTCTGGATCTTGATGCCAAGTGGGCATAGGGTGCTCAGTCTAGCAATAAGATTGGGGTTTTGCTTCGTACGCTCAAAGTTATCACTCTTTGATTGCCAAAGCGCCAAGATTTCGACGTGATTGGAATAGAATTGGGTATGCTTGAAGTGCAAAAGGAACTGGTTTGGGTTGATGATAGGGGATGCTGGCCAGATGTTCAGAAATGCCTGTGTCACGTTTGCAGGATGTTTCACTTACTTAGATCTTACTGCATAGTTTACAAAGGATAGCGTATACAATGTTGCAGCTCTGGCAAGAGAATGTGTGCTCAATTTTCAACGAGCCCTTGAGGCTATGAAAGATGGGGTCTGGCTTGGTGAGACAGATTTGGGGTTGGGCTTTGAGCAGGGAAAAGCACTTAGGTTGCGGCGATTTTGTTCAGTTTGGAGTGCACAAGTAGTCTTTGAGGTGTTTGTGGTGCCTGAAGGTAATCAAAGGTTTGGTCTCAAAGGCAGATTTGTGATGTTCTGCCATGTGCCACTTGGATTTGAGGATCCTGCAGATGGAAAGAGTGTGTGGGTGGAAAAGAAGGCAGGTGGTTAGTCTATTCCTTTTGGGGACTGGGGTTCTAAGGCAATCGTTCTGGACATAGCAGTGGTGCGGCTGAGATTATCATTGATGACGGTACTGAGATATCCACGGCAGCTAAAAACGCAAACGTTTCGGCTGTTCGTAGAGGGAAAGTCTGCACAGGCGAAAGAACTCAGTGCATGAAATGCTGTGTTTTGTGGATGGGTGGTGGGAAGATGTGTATTGGTGTGTTTTTTTGAAAACAGGTTTTGAACAGTCCATCTTTGAGGGAGATGGAATTGTCCAGGAAGTTGATTGAATGGGAAATGGTGTGTTTAAATTTGATGGTTGGATGATTATTATATCATTGTTATATTATTCTTGTACCATTTTTTTTCTTCTTCTTCTTCTTCTTCTTCTCTATTTACTATAATTATTATCCTTATTACTAGCATTGTTATAGTTAATATTACTATTATTATTTACTATTACTATTGTTATTGTCGTTGTTGTTATTCTTGTTATTATTATCATTAATATTATTATTATAATTGTTCTTGTTATCATTATTTCTAATAGTAGTTGTAGCAATAGTAGTAGTAGTAGGTTGTTGTTGTTTTTGTTGTTGTAGTAGTAGGAGTAGTAGGCCTAGAAGTAAAAGGAGGAGGAGGAAGAGGAGGAGTACCAAATCTACTACTACTACTACTACGACTACTGCTACTACTATCATCATCATCACCATCGTTATGTTATCATTATCATAATCATCATTATTATTATCATCATCATCATCATCATTATCATCATCATCAACATCGTCATCATTATTGTTATTATTTTAATATATACTATCTCCCCTACAACTCAGCTCCATTCCGTAGTAATAGTTGTTCACCGAGACCAAATTTTGCACCAGGTCGAAGAGATAAGTGACTGTGTGTTCGTACTTTGTTTTCCATGTATTGATTGCAATTTTTCCAGCCTGAAGAAGACCTAGCAGATCAAAACACGTTATGTTTGTTTTGCACTTTCTTTGTTCTTTCGTTTGGCGACGCAGTAATTCTGTTTTTGCTCTTTGCAGTTGTAGTTAGGTGAGGCGTGCGCACGCACGTGTTTGTGTGCGTGTGTGCCTGTGTGCGTGCGTATGTGTGTGTGTTAGCGCACGCGCGCGTGTGTGTATGTGTGTGTTGTGTGAGATTCCTTTTTTTACACTCTTTCTGACTCAGCCATTCAAGTCTGTTTTCTTCTTTTTTTTCGATTACTTTTTTTTTCTGCGGCCATCCACTGTTTTTTTTAGTCGTTGTGGTCAATTGAACTCCCTTTGTTGCAGTAAGTCTTTATATACCTTTTCTCTTGTTACGTGGTTTATAACACGCTTTTTGTTTAATATGAATCGGCAATTACATTGTGCGATTTAACAACTGGAAGTGTCACCTGTACGTAAAACGAGTGGAAAAATCTGGTCTCCGATTGAAAAGGAAGGCAGCCAGTGTCACCTGTGGTTTTCTCCTATCGTTTTTCTTCTGGTGCAGTTTATTGCTGTACCGGCGTGGGGACGTGGAGATGAACCCAGGACCTTGCAGTGCTATGCGTCAGACGCAGATCGGATCCCAGTCTTCAGCATCTTTATGTGCTAGTGTGGCCAGCTCCTCGACCAGCACTCCATCACGGAAAGAAAGCCCAACTCTCACCGACGTTCTAACGAAACTGACAATCTCAACTCGAAATTCGATGACGTGAAGCAGGCATACGAAGCCTGAGAGACTGTTATTCGTCACTACAAGGAGAGTTGAACGATCTCCGGGTGGACTGTGCTTCTCTGCGGCAAGAAAATGATGACCTCCGACAAAAAAAAATTCTGAGTTGGAAAAGAGAGACTTGTCGACATAGAGAAGAAGACAGACGACCTGGAGTGTAGGTCCAAGCGCAAGAATCTCATTATCCATGGACTCACTAGGCTAAACAACGAAACGTCAGAGGATCTTGAGGTAGCTGTCGCTGAACTGTTTACGGACAAGCTGGATATGACCAGGGACGTCCCTTCTGACCGAGGGATAGAGTGACGATAGGATTTTCACAAATAAACATTCATTAAAAAAAATACACATATACGTGTGCCCCTCTCCCCCCGCCTATAACAGAGAGAGAGAGAGAGAGAGAGGAGGAGAGAGAGAGAGGGAGAGAGAGAGAGAGAGGCGCACGCACGCAGTCTTTTTCGTTTCTTGCTTCAATATGAAGTATATACTCTGCCTGCAATCCCTCTGTTTTTCAAGTATGGACATGTTGTCAGATCTCCTGTTCGTCGACATTTGGAGAGAGCTTTAACCCCCTAGCCCATAACAAATGCTCAGAGCAGACCAAACCACTCCTGCAGATGTCGTGTGTGTGTGGTGTGTGTGTGTGTGTGTGTGTGTGTGTGTGTGTGTGTGTTGTGTGTGTGTGTGTTGCTGCGCGCGTATGTGTGCGCGTGTGTGTGTGGTGCGTGCATGGGTGGGAGGGTCGAAGTTGTTAGCTACATATGGTGGAGACAGTGATGACATATGCAGAAACAGATGATAGCAAATATACCACCATACGAGATTTAAAGCTGTAGAAGATACATGACTTTCAGAAACTGAACATGCCTTCTCTTAAAACTCGTATATATATTGAACATATGTTTGAAACTTTTAAGAAAACAGAGGAAAACAAACACAGAAAAACCAAGTGTAACGTTATCGCCAAGACAGATACCAAATAATCAAATCCAGCTTACTGTCTCTGACCAACTGTTTATTGATACTTTTTACAGAGATGAAATCAAAGTTTATCATACAATATATGAGAAAAGTAAAATATGTTCGGGTAAAACACTTCTAGAAAAAGACATTGTATAGATAACAAAAACAACTTCAAACAAATCCTATATTAAATTATTAGCCATGTATCACCACCACCACAATTAATATAAGGTATAGGTAGACTATAAAATCTCAGACCAAAGCCAGTATGGGTTACCTGGGCGAGAGAAAACAATTATTTTTCTCTGGAGAAAATAGATCTATATGTAAAACATATTATGTAACTTGGCTCTCTATCTATCTATCTATATCTATCTGTCTGTCTCTGTTTCTCTGTGTCTGTGTTTCTCGTGTACACACACACACACACACACACACACACACACACACACACACGCGAGCGCGCGCGCGGCGCGCATGCACACACACACACACACACACATTATCTCTCTCTCTCTCTCTCTCTCTCTCTCTCTCTCTCTCTCTCTATATATATATATTTTATATATATATATATATATATATATATATATAAAGTATATAGTATTGATGTCATCGCTGCTAAGGAGATGTACTTGCATCGGTTCCTGAAGAAGCCTTTTGGCGAAAGCTTGAAAATGAACTCGTGGGCGGTGCTGGCTACATATTTTTCATCACTATATATATATATATATATATATATATATATATATTATTTATATATATATATATATATATATATATATATAT
>CM031598.1:19447063-19454563 GCA_018398815.1 Conus ventricosus
GATCAATGGAACAATGATGATTTGACTAGAGAGCACTAAGAAGAAACGAGCTACACAAATCATCAGAATTCTGTACTGGGTCGAGATGCTAAGCACTGTGCAAATCGTAATTACACATTACGGGAAATCTATGATGATGGCGACTACACTCCACAACGAAAGTTCAAATACCAGCCGATGAACAACGGTGACTTTCCAAACCAGCGGTACAGTCGCTAAAGAAGAAAGAGGACATAGCAGTTGTCACCAAAAGCTCAAAAGTGAAACGAACAATAATAGAATTGGAAAAATACAAGTTAAAATAAGTAACTAAATAATATTAACAGATAAGAGTGTAATCAGTGACACTTAAATGATCGATTAATGTATTAATTTTGATGTAATTAAACGTGATGAAGAAAAAGTACCACTTATAAATCTACTAGTAACTTAGTAACTACGTTACATAATATAAGCACAGTATGGGGAAAAGAATAATAAGTATCCTGTCATGGAATACTAATGGTTTTATAGGAAACATGATGGTATAAAGACAAACAAATACAAAGACTGGCAGTTATTCAAAAAACAAAATCATATGATATAGTGTTCGTGGAAGAAACTCATCAACATATGAAGACACAAAGAATATACATTTTCCACACTTTGCACCTGGAGTTCACTATTGTCGTGAACAACACAAGAAAGCGTGTAAGGCTTCAGGAGGATTTCAGTATTTGTAAAACATGAAATTAGAGAACAAGTCAAATTTTTACCACAAAGTAATGGAGATATAGTTTGGATGTCTATACCAATGTGGACACACAGGAGATGACACTTATATATGCTGTTGCTATATACCGCCACTATACTCATCATATGGTAGAAATAACGCGGATTTGATATGGGATAAATTACAAAAATGATATAGAACATTTTTCGCCGAAAGGCAACATTATTCTTTGTGGCGATTTTAATGCTAGGACTGGAACATTGATAGATTATACGGAAATAGACTCAATTCATGATTGTTTTATCCCAGGTCACTACAATCGAATTAATAAAACATATAATAGATGTTCTATGGATCATGTTGTTCACAAAAATGGTAAGAGATTAATCAACATTTGTACGGACAACAGCCTTCTTATTCGAAATGGTAGGACATTGGTGTGATTTGGAAGGAAAATACACTTGTCAATACACCAAGGTATAGTGTGGTAGATTACTTTATATGTTCAGAAGAACTTACACAAAATATAGTTGAAATGAAAGTTATGGAACTAAACCATTTTTCAGATCATTGTCCAATCAGTATGACACTATATTTACCTATATTGAAAAATGGAACGAAAGACAAGAGTTATTTCAGTAGAAGCACATTTTATAAGCAAACTAATAGTCAAAGGGAAGAATATATAAAATTTTACTGGGATGATAATTCCGCTGATGCTTTCTGTACAGCTTTAAAAACAAAGCAAATTAGTGAATCGCTACAAGAAATTAAAAATCATATTGATGAACCAATCACAGTTGATTTAGCCACTCTTGTTTTGGAAAAGCTTATCAATACATTAAAGTATGCTGCAAAATTGGCATTACGACATTAGCTTATAACTAAAAGAAAATCCAGGAAACGCTCCAAAAAATGGTTTGACCAAGACTGCTATATTCAAAGACGAGATCTGAAATCTTTAAGAAATGCACTGAACAGAAATCCACAAAATAAAACATTACATGAAAAGTTCTTTCACAAAATGAAAATATACAAACGTTTGTTGAAAAGGAAGAAAAAGATTTATAAGAAACAGTTTAGTTAAGAGTCTGAATGAAGCATATTTACAAGATCCAAACATGTGTGGAAAACATTAAAACAATTACATGAAGCAGATTCTCAAAACGGAATAACCATGGAGCGATAAGTAGTACAAAGTGGCTAGACCATTTACAAAATCTTATTGGTACAGAGGAGAGAATGAGAGACACTCTCGGCTTCGAGAGTGTCTCTCATCTCTCCTCTACGCCCATCATGGGCAAAGAGAATGATGATGATGATTGGTACAGAGGTAAATGTTGAGACAGAGGCAAAACTAAAAGTAAATTCTAAATTGGAAAACTCTCTTCAGAATTAAGTTACTCTGATCTTGATTTTCCAATATCATCTAAAGAAATTTAGATGCTTTTAAAAAATATGCGTAACAAAAAAAACGGCTGGAGAAGATGGGATTATTAATGAAATAATAAAAACCAGTTTACCTGATACAGGTGAAATAATTAGAAATGTATTTCAAAGTATTTTTTTCTCAGGAGCATATCCAGAAGCATGGAAGAGGGGAATAAATGTCCCCATTCATAAATCAGGAGATCCCTTCAATCCTTCAAATTATCGAGGTATAACAATTAATAACTCTCTCAGTAATTTGTTTTGCCATATATTAAATCACTGAATAACAAACTTTTTGGAAGAAAATCATCTACTGGCAGGAGAACAAGCAGGTTTTCGCAAAGAACACAGAACATCAGATCATCTATACGTGTTAAAGAAAATTGTTGATGATATAATGAAAAGCAAAAAAGATCGCCTTTATGGTTGCTTTATCGACTTTGAAAAAGCGTTCAATAATGTTTGGCATGAGGCACTTTCTTAAAAATACATGAAATAGGCATACAGGGAAACTGTTTTGAGAGTTATTAGGAACATGTATGAAAATTCCAAAATATGCAACAAAAACGAATGAAGGTCTATCCCATAATATAAACGTACGTAAAGGAGTATTACAAGGAAATGTTCTTAGTCCAACATCTATTTAATATCTTCGTAAATGATATTCAAAGTATATTGGGGAGACAGAGAGTCCATATACCGATGAAAAGAGCCCTATATCATGCTTAATGTATGCAGATGACCTAGTTATTTTTTTCTAAAACAAAGAAAGGTCTTCAAAACAAGCTTGACAAATTGAATAAATATTGTTTAACTGGGGTATGAAAATTAATGTACAAAAGACAAAGGTATTGATTCTTACACATAAAACCCCAAAGTTCCCATCTTAATTTAAATTTGGTACTGAGATAATTCAGACAACTGATCAGTACAAATATCTGGGAATAACTTTGCATTCTGACGGCTCCTTTATTTTGGCGAAAACTCAACTTGCCAAGCAAGCAAGTAAAGCTTCACATTCATTATATCGATTAATCAGAGGAACCAACATTCGTTTTGATACAATATTACAACTGTTCGATACTTTGGTTACTCCTATAGCAACTTATGAGCAGAATTTGGTTGCCATGGTCTGAGAAAAGTACTATGTCCAACATGGACTCATTTGTTATATCTGATTTATTTTCAAAATAGTATTTCTTCAAAACATCCACATGAAAATTTACATGTGAAATTCTGTAAACGTCTTCTGGTTTACACTCAAAAGCAATTAATTTAACGACTCTAAGTGAACTAGGAAGATTTCCAATTGGGATTCACATAGCTTGTCGAACCATTGTTTTTGGCTGCATATTTTAGATAAGTCGGAAGAAACATACTTAAAAAGTGCATACAACCGACATGATGCATAAAGACAAGGGAATTCAATATCCATGGCTCTTGTTCATCAAAACATTCTTTACAGTTTAGGATTAAACCATGTTTGGTTGAACCAGTCAACACTGAGTAAGCACAGACTAAAATTCACTATACAACAACTATTGAAACAGGTATATTGAATTTTGGGCAAAGGAAAAGACAAAATACAGCCGTTTAGATTTTACAAGCCATCAAATCATCTGAATATTATATTGAATATTACTGTTGACTGATATGGATAGTACGAAAAAAACAAGCACAATGTAAATTGCGTGTTAGCTCGCATGACTTAAATGTTGAGAAAGGTCGATTATGCAGTATACCACGAAATCAAAGATTTTGTAAGCATGTAATGAATAGAAGACGAATTTCATTTTTAGATAATTGTAGAATACTTTATGACTTAAGAACAAACTAAATACACAATAGAACAGATGCAAGATCTAACAGATGACCCAGGAAAAAGAATATATGTGCCAACGCCTTCAAACCAAGTACTCATTAAACTCCAGGGAACACCAAGAAATATTAGCCAGCTTTGTTTTTGAGCATTCAAGCCAGAAAAATTGATAATAGAAGCACTTTGTTGTTGTTCTTGTTGTTGTTGTTTATGATGTTTTGTGCCAATATCTTTCAAAGGTGACGCAATAAAGAATTGTTCTTGTTCTTGTTCTTGTTCCACACACACACCACACACACACCACACACACACACACACACACACACACACACACACACACACACGCACGCACGGACGCACGCACGCACGCACGCACACACCGCACGCACGCACGCACGCCGCACCACGCCACGCACGCACGCACACACACACACACACACACACCCACACACACACACCACACACACCACACCTGAAATAGGTTAAGTATATAGCCTCATTTTCTTATACATGTGAGCACAAGAAAAGCAGTTCCCATTGTCAGCTATCTTAACAACATCCAGTGACTTTCCCATTGGAAGCTATCTTGACAACATCAGTGACTTTCCCATCGGCAGCTATCTTGACAACATCAGTGACTTTCCCATTGGAAGCTATCTTGACAACATCAGTGACTTTCCCATCGGCAGCTATCTTGACAACATCAGTGACTTTCCCATTGGAAGCTATCTTGACAACATCAGTGACTTTCCCATTGGAAGCTATCTTGACAACATCAGTGACTTCCCATCGGCAGCTATCTTGACAACATCAGTGACTTTCCCATCGGCAGCTATCTTGACAACATCAGTGACTTTCCCATTGGAAGCTATCTTGACAACATCAGTGACTTTCCCATTGGAAGCTATCTTGACAACATCAGTGACTTTCCCATCGGCAGCTATCTTGACAACATCCAGTGACTTTCTCATTGGAAGCTATCTTGACAACATCAGTGACTTTCCCATCGGCAGCTATCTTGACAACATCAGTGACTTTCCCATTGGAAGCTATCTTGACAACATCAGTGACTTTCCCATCGGCAGCTATCTTGACAACATCAGTGACTTTCCCATTGGAAGCTATCTTGACAACATCAGTGACTTTCCCATCGGCAGCTATCTTGACAACATCAGTGACTTTCCCATTGGAAGCTATCTTGACAACATCAGTGACTTTCCCATCGGCAGCTATCTTGACAACATCAGTGACTTTCTCATTGGAAGCTATCTTGACAACATCAGTGACTTTCCCATCGGCAGCTATCTTGACATCAGTGACTTTCCCATCGGCAGCTATCTTGACAACATCAGTGACTTTCCCATCGGCAGCTATCTTGACAACATCAGTGACTTTCCCATCGGCAGCTATCTTGACAACATCAGTGACTTTCCCATCGGCAGCTATCTTGACAACATCAGTGACTTTCCCATCGGCAGCTATCTTGACAACATCAGTGACTTTCCCATCGGCAGCTATCTTGACAACATCAGTGACTTTCCCATTGGCAGCTATCTTGACAACATCAGTGACTTTCCCATCGGCAGCTATCTTGACAATATCAGTGACTTTCCCATTGGCAGCCATCTTGACAACATCAGTGACTTTCCCATCGGCAGCTATCTTGACAACATCAGTGACTTTCCCATCGGCAGCTATCTTGACAATATCAGTGACTTTCCCATCGGCAGCTATCTTGACAATATCAGTGACTTTCCCATTGGAAGCTATCTTGACAACATCAGTGACTTTCCCATCGGCAGCTATGTTGACAACATCAGTGACTTTCCCATCGGCAGCTATCTTGACAACATCAGTGACTTTCCCATCGGCAGCTATCTTGACAATATCAGTGACTTTCCCATTGGAAGCTATCTTGACAACATCAGTGACTTTCCCATTGGAAGCTATCTTGACAACATCCAGTGACTTTCCCATTGGAAGCTATCTTGACAACATCCAGCGACATTTTCAGCTGCAGCACGATGGGCTATGACGTGTCTTTTTTTTTTCGTTTTTTTTTTCCTTTTGACTCTCAGAGCACTTTGGATTTAAAAAACAACAACAACAACAACAAACCTATGGATGAGGGCCAGGGAAAGGGGCCGGGGCTTGGGGTGCCCCAGGGAAGCGTGTAACGCCCTAATCCACACCTGCATTATAGATGACATCATTAACAGGCATTCAAGCATGGCTCTTCTGCCTATTTGACACCGCGCAGTGACGGACCTTTTGTTCGTTGATTGTTTTGACTCTTTTTTTCAATCAGAATGTGCATGTGCCGTAACTCCTTTTCTTTTTTTTCTTTTTAATGGGGCCAGAGAGAGAGAGAGAGAGAGGAGAGAGAGAGAGAGAGACCGAGAGAGACCGAGAGAGAGAGAGAGAGAGGACACACACACACACACACACACACACACACACACACACACACACACACACACACACACACACACACACAGAGAGAGAGAGAGAGAGAGAGAGAGAGAGAGAGAGAGAGAGAGAGAGAGAGAGAGAGAGAGAGGGTGGGTGGAGGGTTGGTGGGTAGTGTTTCAGTGACCCTGTGCAAGCGTAACAGAAATATAATTACGAGTCTTGTTGTGACATGCATTTCCTGATGTCCTCCTCTCCCACCCACTCTCCCTCTTCTTTTCCATTCTGCTGCTGAGAGCAGCAGGGGGGTGTACTTCGTGCATTGTTAATGTCTGTTATGTGGAACGTCAAAGAACGTGTTTTGGCAAACTTTCACTGGCCTATTTCATATTGTATGTTGAAAAATAAGGCTTTGGTCTTTGTTGGTGTTTCTTTCTATTTTGATACACAAACAGACTAACAGCAGTAACAAGCCATAAATGTTCTGAAAAACTATCTCATTTTCATCGCTCAGGCGGGCAAGGTGCACTGATATAGAAACAAACAGCAGACAGACGCAGCGAAAGCTCTTTGCTTGTGATAAAGAATGCGGCTACATTTCACACTGAGCCCTCGTGTCATGAGTAAGAGGAAATTCTAGAGAGACTTAGACAGGTATTTATAGAAGAAAGCAGACACGTCTTTCGGCCTTGAACTTCTAACACTCAAAGCCCAGGCAGCATCCAGGTCTTGACGCCTAAGTGTCTTTTTGACACTAGTAATTTCGGTATGAGCTCTGTGAAGTTCAAGGTTTGTTCCTGTGCGACCAGATACAGTTGGAGCCCAGTATATTTTCTTCTGCTTCTGTTACCGTCTATAGGGCTGTGATTTCATCTTCCCGAAAATCGATGGCTGTTTCCTGAGATTTCAGACAGACATGCCTACCACCTCCCTTGCTGCTGTGTCTGTGGCAAGGACTTTGGCTCGGAAGCCAAATTTCTTTCAGCTTCTAGCTAGCCTGGTGTATGTCTTAGTATTGTTGATGTGAGCTTCCATTCTGCTCTCGTATGGCACACTAAGTCCTGTTAGTCATTTCCTTCTATGAAATTGAGCGCAGTACTATATCTGGTCTATGCCACAACGGGTGTTT
>CM031598.1:19467063-19478008 GCA_018398815.1 Conus ventricosus
CACCACCACACAAACAAAAACACACACAAACACACATGCAGAGAGAGATGAGAGAGAGAGATGGAGAGAGAGAGAGCGAGACGAGAGGATGTGGAGGAGAGAGGAGAGAGAGAGTGGAGGAGAGAAGAGACTGAGAAGGAGAGAGAGAGCAGAGAGAAGAGAGAGAGAGAGAAGAGAGAGAGATGAGATGAGGAGAAGAGAGAGAGAGAGCACAAGACAAAATTCCTTTATTTTCGAGGATATAGATAAGCACTACGTGCTTTTTTACATCCAGTCCTCGCCCTGAGTAGGGACTACAACAAGCAGTGAAATCATTAATGTAATAGAAATCAAAGAAGCCAGCCCACCGCGGTCATTGTAATCATAGAGGAACATCAATGAAAATAGAAGATAAATGAAAACAACACAAAAAATAAGAATAACAATAGACAAAACAACAACTAAAAAATGATAAATAACAAAAAAATATAAAATGAAATAAAAAAGAGAATAATAATAATGAAGAGGAAGGTGATGAAGAGCGGGTGTAGGGAGTGAGTGGGCTGGGGAAACATAGGTAAGTGTAACTACAACGTACACGATTGGCATGTATGAAAAACAGACAGTGGAGTGAATTTGACAAGGTGGTACATTATTTTGAACACACAAATACACGCACGTTTGCACGCATAGAGACTTAGAGAGATGGAGAGAGAGAGAGGAGTGACGGGAGAGAAGAGAGAGAGAGAGAGGGAGAGAGAGAGACGGAGAGAGAGAGAGAAGAGTGGCAGGCTAGGCACCACATGCATTCATTTTCGCAAGGCATGGAAATACGTCGAACGTATTAAGCAAAGTGAGATGACATTGGGGGAGGGGGGGGGGGGGGGGGGGGGGGAGGAGAAAGAAAGAAAGAAAAAAAAAAAAAAAAAGAGAGAGAGTGAGAGAGTGGAGAGTGAAGGAGAGAGACATTGAGAGATAGAGAGAGAGAGAGAGAGGAGATGAGAGAGAGAGAGAGAGAGAGAGGATGGAAGGGAGGGGGGAAAACAGGCATGAGATGTAATGATTTGAAATGGAACTGTACTAAAAACGCACAATAATTAGCCTGTATAAAATCAGGACAGTTAAACATCCCAGCCCCCCCAATATATACGAAATCGGAGCATGCACACGCACAACATGCACAGGGACAGAGGAGACGAGAGAGAGAGAGAGAGAGAAGGGAGAAGAGAGAGTAGAGAGAGACGAGAGGTGAGAGTTGAAAAAAGGGGACAACATATAAATCATTTTTCATAAGATTATATCCTATGCACAATTCACACACACACACACCCACAACACACACACACACAACACACACACACACATATATATATATACAAGAACTTGATCATGAAAAAAAGAGAAGAAAAAAAAAAAAGTTAGAAAAGACAAATTGGGTTAAGTTACATGAAAAGGGCTTGATTTTATGCTTTTGAGATTTTACTTGTATTACTTATGGTTTTTGTATTTTATTTTTATTTTATGGTTTTTTAAAATTATTTTTTACCGCAGAAGATGGGTAAGGTAAGTGTTTTTGAAAGGGGGTTTTTTGGTGGTACAATTGATTTGGTTGATGTATTCTGGAAGGGAGTTCCACAAAGAGGTCCCGAGTACGTTAGATGATTTAAATAGGTCAAATTCTGGGGATTGGGGAATATGGAGTTTGTGGGAGGTTTCTCGACGAAGGACTTTGAGAATCGTCTCATATATAAAGTTGTTGAGCTCCCGGTCAGAATACATGTGCATCATTAGCCCTTTGTGTATTTGGAGTCTCTGGTGAATGGAGATGTGAAGATGTTTATATATCAGGCTTTCGAGGCTAGTTTTCTTCGAAGGGGATTAGTTTGAGCGCTCGTTTATGTAGGCTGAACCAATGGTATTTAGTGTGTTTGCACTTGCAGAATCCATATTGTCGACTGCTATTCAACATGAGACTGAATATGAGCCATGGAAAAAAGTTTTTCGTGAGTGAAGGTCAAGAAAGTGTTTGATTTTGGTGAGCTGATGACCTTTCTGGGAGAGCTTATTTTTTTTGCATAGATAACGTTTACGTGGGGATTCCAGCTAAGACTATTGTTAAATTATTGTCCTAATACTTTTTGATGAGTGACTTGTTCCACAAGTTACATTATTGAGGTTGTATTGGAGGGAAATCATTTGTGAGCTTTTGTTTTTTTGCCTAGTTGTAAGTACATGAGTTTTGTTTTTGAGGGTGAAGTGACATTTGATTTAGTTCGAGTCCATTTTACAAGGTCGTGGGTACTCTCTTGCAAATGTTTGAAAGATGGAAAGGATCATTATGGCTGGTGTGAATTGTAGGTGTCATCTGCAAAGATGTCGCAATGTAGATCTCACTTGTAGGGGTAGGTCAGTAATGTTAGAATTGAGTGAGAAGAGTAACGGGCCTAAAATGGACGCCTTGTGGAACGCCATACTTAAGAGGTTGTTATAGAAGAGACAGCCCTGTACCCGATAAGGACGCATTTGTTGTCCGTTTTGTTATGTATGATTTAGAAGGATAAGGGCGGATTTTGAAAGACCGATTATCTTCCAGTTTTCGAATAAGGAGATTGTGGTCAATGACATCGAATGCTTTTTTAAAATCAACGAATAATAAGTCACCACAATATCTGTTGTATTAATATTATTAAGCAACATCTACAAAGGATTGATAATTGCAGAAGGTGGATGTTTCTGGTCTGAAAACAGACTTCCGGGCGGGCCATCGTTTACTTGTTGAAGTGATGAAGGATGTGGTTATTCTAAATGCTTTTCTAGAGGTTTGGAAAGGATAGATAAGATGATATTGGGTCTGTATGTTTGAAAGGACCAGTACTATCACCAGATTTATGAATTGGTTATAACTTTTGCTTTTTAACGCATTAGGTGAAAATAACTTTTATCTATGCACAGATTAAAAGAATACGTTAACGTGTCAAGTTATTAACTGGAGCCGAGAGTTCAGGAATTTTGCCATCTATGCCATCTAGTCAACTTGTTCCTGACTGTTTGAAGATGAGTAGGTATGATACAACCTCGTTCACAGTTATGAGTGGAATGTTTAGTTTCAGACGTGATTTGTTTGTCGTGGACAAATAAATTGATGGAGTTCTTTAAGTTCATTAGCGCTTGATTTGATCAGTAAGTAACAACTGTATTCTGGAATGGTTTGAGAAGTGTGTGTTAAGTTGTTCAGCAGTATAATTACCTTTGATGAACAGTTGATTTTGAAGACGAAGAGGAGAGAGAGAGAGAGCTTCGGACAAGCACGGAATGGGTATGTTCAAGAGATTAATGAATAAATTCTATTCCCGAGGTTACAAGAACAGCAAGAAAATACCTTTTCCTATCTAGCCCGGCCCCTTGTCCCTTCAGGAGCCAAGGAAATAGTACAGGAATGCTGTTACAGGAAAGTCGCCCACTACTATGGTTCTTTTTCTTCTGGAATGTTCAATTCTTAAAGAGCGATAGTATAATCCAGTTATTGAATTGATGACTTAGTAACATTCATCCCCTACCTGGGGGCATCTCACATTAAAAAAAAAAAAAAAAAAGAAAAAAATTCAAGCATTCGTTTTCTTTGTTTTAATTTTTCTCAAAACACACACACACACACACACAACCAACACACCACACACACACACCACACACACACACACCACACACACACACACCACAAACAACACACAACACACACACACACACACACACCCCACACACACACACCAAACACCAAAACACACACCACACACACACACACCCACGCGGCGCGCGGCGCGCTCGCGTGCGCGCGCGCACACGCCGCACGCACGCACGCACGCACGCACGTGGCTTTTTCAACTGTTTACATTAAAAGTAAGTATATGCATATTTGATATTTTTTTCACCACAAATGCATTTTATGTCATTAGTTGATTTCGTTTTAAAAGCGATGTGGTGTGTGTGTGTGTGTGTGTGTGTGTGGTGTGTGTGTGTGTGTGTGTGTGTGTGTGGGGTGTGTGGGTGTGTGTGTGTGTGTGTGTGTGTCCCGGTTTCAGGTGTTCTATTCAACGTGATTATGTGTGTCTTCAATCTTTAAATTTCCAGTAAAGAAACGCAAATACATCAATGTGTCACGATTCTGTTGAGAAAAATATAAGAATGACATCGACTCAGCATTTAGGATTTTGGACGTTTTTATGCTGCTTGTGCATTGGTACATATTTGTTACGTTTTAGAAACAAAAGCATGAATCGATCATTTGTTTCCCAGTCTTACCATTTTGGGCTGTCTACGGAGTGAGGAAACCCACACCCCCCAACAAACACACACACACACACAACACACACAAACACCCACACCCACAACCACCACAAAAGGGAGGAGAAGAGAGGAGAAAAAGAGGAGATGGAGGAGAGAGAGAGAGAGGAGAGGAGAGAGAGGGAGAGAGAGAGAGAGAGAGAGAGAGAGGAGAGAGAGAGAGAGAGAGCATGGAATGTATTTGAGTTTACAGAAAAAGACAGAAGAGAAAGAAGAGAAGAAAAAGAGAAGGAGGAGAGAGAGAGAGAGAGAGAGAGAGAGAGGAGAGAGAGACAGAGACAGAGACAGAGAAAGGACAGACAGACGGGAGAGAGACAGACAGGTGAAAGAGAGAAAGAGAGAGAGAGAGGAGAGAGGGAGAGAGAGAGGAGAGAGAGAGAGAGGAGAGAGAGAGAGAGAGAGAGAGAAGAGAGAGAGAAAGGTGGGGGGGGGGGGGTAAAGGCATGAAGGTTGGGAAATGCCACCGGCAAGATAATCTGACACACACGAAACAGTGACAATCCGCGATAGTAGCTGCAAAGTACTCCGCACAAAGCACTGGTATCCTTGTCCCTGTGATCTTTGTGGGACTGTTTCATTTTCGTAGAACAGGTAACATGAGGCTTTTACAATGCCACGCCCGGACCATCCACTTTCATATCAATTTCACTTGTGCAGCAGAACTCTGTCTCTATTCCTTCCTTTCAGTTTTTTTTCTGTATGCTGCGAACATTTTTTTCATTTTCTTCCCTTCCAGTGTCTGAATAATGTTATCTCAGTTAATCAGCTGTGAACAGATTTGGAGGTGGTTGGGGGGGTGAGATGAGTTTATATGATTTGTCTGCTATCGCTTTTTCTTGGTGTCTCTTGCTGTTCAAAAAAACGTGGCCCATGGGAAGGGCATCAAACAGATAATGATGCAGCGTCTGTTGATTTTCACTTCACTGCGAATATCTCAGCCTTGCTGACAACACGTATCATTTCAGCTTCTTGTCACCGACATTGGTAAAGCTGCAGCCCGATATTCTTCTCCTTCAGTACAAAAAGAGAAAGGACATAATGTCTGGAACACACACACACACACACCCCACAACACACACACACACACACACACACACACACACACACACACACATCACAACAACACACACCACACACACCCACACACACACACACACACACCACAAAACACCCCACACACACCACACCACACACACACACCCTCCATCAAGTCTGTTCCTTGGTTACAGGATGTCAAGGTCGTCATATACTTCATTCATCTTGGCAGCTTCATCATCAACAATAGAAAGGGACCAAGAACTTGAACCGCCAAACAGGAAAAGAAGAAACCCCTTTTAAACCCGCTCTCCGAAATCTTTAGCCCGGGCCCGGAAATTTTTGCCCGGGAATCGAGCTGCAGTTGAACAAACCTGACGTCATGTCCACCCTTTCACATGGCTGCACGATTGACCCTCAAAATGTCCAGAAGCAGAGATTGGACTGGAAGGTTTTTTAAAAAAAGTAACCTTGAACAATTCCAGGAATGATTCCTCCAACAGTGAATCAGCCGGTTTGGGTCAGTCAAATCGCAGTATCAATCACAACCAATCTGAGCTGGCTGGGCCACATTGTACAAGACTGCTGCCTTCAAAGACAAGTCCTTTGATAGAAATCCAACAGCGGATAAGGAGAGGAAGCCACAGAACTAACACAGCAGTGGACAGGAACTCAAGGTAGTGACAAACAAGAAATGGACATTAGACGGACTATGGAATAAGCTTCAGACTGACAGAAAGCGCTGATGCTTGTTCCTTATGGCCCAAGCAGAGCTGTACGTAGTACTTTGTTTTAAGGACATAGAACATGTTTCACAAACTGATCAGAGAAACAGAAAAAAGTGAGTTTAATGTTTTATCGTACCCTTTAAACGAAAGCAAGTTTTAAAGGTACAGGACAGTGAGGTGCATCACAGATCTAAACACTGTTGTGCAGATCTGTCTATTCAACGCTTTCACTCCATTTGGAATTGGTGATTTCGCTCGGACTATGACGCAACACATGCGATAGATGGAGGTGGGCGAGTAGTGGTTGGTTTGGAGGTGCAGGGACAGTGGACTACGTCAATCCAATGATAATCCCAGTGAATTTGCCAGTACTACTGCCCGATCAAACCAAGCCACAGAAGTGTAGAGGCGATCAAAACTGACGTCACCATGAAAGGAGGGCATGAAAGACCATAGAATTTGAGACGTTTTTCTTTTTAATGCTGATCGATAAGGATGACGATGATGAAGATGATGCTACAGTGATGTTACAGACTTCCATTCCGGACTGAGACTGCATTAAAGGACTGTACTCTGCGCGTACTTTCATGATATATCTCAACGTCGACCAAGTATGAGTGACACAGACACCTGCAGTGTTGGTCAGAAAATCTGGGCAACACTCTCAGAGATGCATCCATGAAGTGGATGCAACTCCATTATGTGGTCCCAGTCTTCCCAACTTAGCCTATAACAAACTCAACTCTTGATAGGAGCTGGTTGGGGCAGAAAAAGCCCGTCCCTAAATAAATGGTTCTGATGGGGATCGAACCGACAACCTTTCAGCCAGAGGTCTATGAGATGAACCATGTTGCCATGGCGGCTGGTTTTATTCACATATTTGGATCCACTCGTTTGAACGCCCCAGCTTTTACTGGAGCTGTTGAACTTGGATTCATTCCTGTCACAGGGTCAACTAATGATGTGTTGGTCTTTGCTGTTTGTAAATGTGGAAAAGGTTGTTTATTTTGATTGTAAATGTGGAAAAGGTTGTTTATTTTGATTGTAAATGTGGAAAAGGTTGTTTATTTTGATTGTAAATGTGGAAAAGGTTGTTTATTTTGATTGTAAATGTGGAAAAGGTTGTTTATTTTGATTGTAAATGTGGAAAAGGTTGTTTATTTTGATTGTAAATGTGGAAAAAGGTTGTTTATTTTGATTTAATGTGGAAAGTTTTATTTTGTTGAAATTGAAATTTTATTTTGATTGTAAATGTGGAAAAGGTTGTTTATTTTGATTGTAAATGTGGAAAAGGTTGTTTATTTTGATTGTAAATGTGGAAAAGTTGTTTATTTTGATTGTAAATGTGGAAAAGGTTGTTTGTTTTGATTGTAATGTAGAAAAGGTTGTTGTTTTGATTGTAAATGTGGAAAGTTGTTGTTTTGATTGTAAATGTGGAAAAAGGTTGTTGTTTTGATTGTAAATGTGGAAAAGGTTGTTTATTTTGATTGTAAATGTGGAAAAGGTTGTTGTTTTGATTGTAAATGTGGAAAAGGTTGTTTGTTTTGATTGTAAATGTGGAAAAGGTTGTTGTTTTGATTGTAAATGTGGAAAAGGTTGTTTATTTTGATTGTAAATGTGAAAAGGTTGTTGCTTTGATTGCAAATGTGGAAAGGTTGTTTATTTTGTTGTAAATGTGGAAAGGTTGTTTGTTTTTATTGTAAATGTGGAAAAGGTTGTTATTTTGATTGTAAATGTGGAAAGGTTGTTTGTTTTGATTGTAAATGTGGAAAGTTTTTTTTATATTGTAAACGTGGAAAAGGTTGTTTATTTTGATTGTAAATGTGGAAAATGTTGTTTGTTTTGATTGTAAATGTGGCAAGGTTGTTTATTTTGATTGTAAATGTGGAAAAGGTTGTTGTTTTGATTGTAAATGTGGAAAGGATTGTTGTTTTGATTGTAAATGTGGAAAAGGTTGTTGTTTTGCTGCTTTCATGTCGCTTTCTTTGTCTGACTCACCACAGGGGACACACTTTTTCATGTAGCTTTCTTTGTCTGACTCACCACAAGGGACACACTCTTTCATGTAGCTTTCTTTGTCTGACTCACCACATTGGGACACACTCTGTCATGTAGCTTTCTTTGTCTGACTCACCACAAGGGACACACTCTTTCATGTAGCTTTCTTTGTCTGACTCACCACTGGGGACACACTCTTTCATGTAGCTTTCTTTGTCTGACTCACCACAGGGGACACACTCTGTCATGTAGCTTTCTTTGTCTGACTCACCAAGGGAGACACACTCTGTCATGTCGCTTTCTTTGTCTGACTCACCACAGGGGACACACTCTGTCATGTAGCTTTCTTTGTCTGACTCACCACAGGGGACACACTCTGTCATGTCGCTTTCTTTGTCTGACTCACCACAGGAGACACACTCTGTCATGTAGCTTTCTTTGTCTGACTCACCACAGGGGACACACTCTGTCATGTAGCTTTCTTTGACTCACCACAGGGACACACTCTGTCATGTAGCTTTCTTTGTCTGACTCACCACAGGGGACACACACTGTCATGTAGCTTTCTTTGTCTGACTCACCACAGGGACACACTCTTACTTTACTATATTTGACATGGCATAGTAACATGTAGCTAGTCTGTGTTCCGCTTTTTCTAAGATATTTACATCTGCAGCTCAGCATGGTAGAAACTGTAATGAACAGTCTAATCGTGAGAGAATGTCAGTTAATATTTGTAAACAATGTTTGCACGAAATGTCATTTGACACCTTTTTATAATGAAGACGGGAATACCTGTACCTCATCACAATGTCTAGGAAAGGTCGATTTTCATAATATTCAAAACACTGCTAGAAAAAAAAAAGGAATAGCATATTTATGGCTGCCGAATTTGGTGTCAGCTTCACGTAGGAAATGGCTAGAAAAGACAGGCCAATCGTTATTCCTTATCTAGTTTTCTGTTTCATTTATGTCTGTTATTACTATTGCTGTTTTTGTGTTGTCGTTTTTGCTGTCTCGTCTTCCGTGTCACCTCAGAAGCATCACCTTCATGCTGACTACTGCAACTCTCCATCCACAGCCACACCCTGACTTTTGCCTCCCCCCCCCCTTTCCCTCCAACATTCCAGCACTAGCAAACGACATGGAGTGGTATTGTTAAGTCCTCATGAGGCAACCCACAGAGGAGACACTGCCAAGTCCATCACTGATGCTCAATGGTGCCTGTTCTGATCAGGGCATACACTGGACACCAGCTACCAAATCCCTTTGGATGAAAATGATTGCTTAGCATCCCTCTCAGGAGAGCACCACCACGGCTGGTACCATGAGACTGTTGACACTTGCGGCCTCGATAGTAACTTGCTAAGAACATAGACGTGGAGACGAAAGTGAAACCGAAGTCACTGTAAGAGAATGGCATGAAAGGCCACAGAATTTGAGACTTTTAAAAAAAAATGCCGATCGATGAGGAGAGGATGAGGATGAGGATGAGGATGAGGATGAGGATGCCGACGATGAATCTGGTACTGTTGGGTTTCATTCCGGTCTGAAACGCACGACAGCGCTGGGCAGTACACCTTGCTGACTGTCACAATGCATCTGCCAGTCACCCAGGTCCAAACTGCACGACAGCGCTGGGCAGTACACCTTGCTGACTGTCACAATGGCATCTGCCAGTCACCAGGTACAAACTGCACGACAGCGCGGGCAGTACACCTTGCCGACTGTCACAATGCATCTGCCAGTCACCCAGGTCCAAACTGCACGACAGCGCTGGGCAGTACACCTTGCTGACTGTCACAATGCATCTGCCAGTCACCCAGGTCCAACTCACGACAGCGCTGGCAGTACACCTTGCTGACTGTCACAATGCATCTGCCAGTCACCCAGGTCCAAAACTGCACGTACAGCGCTGGGCAGTACACCTTGCTGACTGTCACAATGCATCTGCCAGTCACCCAGGTCCAAAAATGCACACAGCGCTGGGCAGTACACCTTGCTGACTGTCACAATGCATCTGCCAGTCACCCAAGTCCAAACTGCACGACAGCGACTGGCAGTACACCTTGCTGACTGTCACAATGCATCTGCCATTACCCAGGTTCCAAACTGCACGAAGCGTGGAGCAAATACCCTTGCTGACTGGCACAATGCATCCCGCCAGTCACCA
Source organism: Conus ventricosus (assembly GCA_018398815.1). NCBI lineage: Eukaryota > Metazoa > Mollusca > Gastropoda > Neogastropoda > Conidae > Conus > Conus ventricosus. The sequence continues at coordinate 19,477,315 of CM031598.1, forward strand.
GGTCAAACTGCACGACGCGCTGGGCAGTACACCTTGCTGACTGTCACACAATGCATCGCAGTCACCCAGTTCCCAACTGCACGACAGCGCTGGGCAGTACACCTTGCTGACTGTCACAAGCATCTGCCAGTCACCAGGTCCAAACTGCACGACAGCGCTGGGCAGTAAAACTTTCTGACTGTCACAATGCATCTGCCAGTACCCAGGTCCAACTGCACGACAGCGCTGGGCAGTACACCTTGCTGACTGTCACAATGCATCTGCCAGTCACCCAGGTCCAAACTGCACGACAGCGCTGGGCAGTACACCTTGCTGACTGTCACAATGCATCTTTCCAGTCACCCCGGTCCAAACTGCACGACAGCGCTGGGCAGTACACCTTGCTGACTGTCACAATGCATCTGCCAGTCACCCGGTCCAATGAGACGCGCTGGGAGTACACCTGCAATGTCCAATGCATCTGCAGCCCAGGTCAAACTGCACGACCGCTGGGCAGTACACCTTGCTGACTGTCACAATGCATCTGCCGTCACCAGGAAATGCACGCAGCGTGGCATACACTTGCGACTGTCACATGATCTGCCGTCACCAGGTCCAAACTGCAGGACAGCGTGGCCCGTTACCTTGACTGTCACAATGCATCTGCCGTCACAGGGCCAAACGCCGACACGGGCAGTAACCTGCACGACTGCCT
>CM031598.1:19479008-19516508 GCA_018398815.1 Conus ventricosus
CAAAATTTTTCCCCGGGGGAAATTTGGTTGTTGGAGGTGCCCAAAAAGGGAAGGGACAGGGGGGGGATAACGTCTATCAAAAGATAATCCCATAAATTTTGCCATTTAAAAAGCCCGATCAAACCAACCACAGAAGTGTGAGGCGATCAAAACGCTCACCATGAAAGGGGGGGCATGAAAGACCATAAATTGAGACGTTTTTTTTTTTAATGGACGAAAAGGATGACGTGATAAAATGATGCTACTGTGTTGTTTCCACCCGGGACGGGAACTGCATTAAAGGACTGTACTCTGCGCGTATTTCTGTTAATTCAACGTCGAAAGATGAGTGACACGCATGCAGGTTGGTCAAAAAATCGGGGGCAACACCTCAGGATGATCCATAAGTGGTGAATCCTTTTAAGGGCCCCCGTTTTTCCCAAACTTACCCTATAAAAACTCAACCTTGATAGAGGGGTTGGGGCGAAAAAGCCCGTCCCTAAAAAAATGGTTTGGATGGGGATCGAACCGAAAACCCTTTAAAAGCCAGGGTCTTAGTTTAAACCATGTTGCCGGGGCGGGGTTTTTACTTTTTGGACCACCTTTTGAAGCCCCCTTTTCTGGGCTGTTGAATTGGATTTTTCCTGTACAGGGAAAACAAATGAGTGTTTTCTTTGCTGTTTGTAAATGGGGAAAAAAGGTTTTTTATTTTGATTGAAAATTGGAAAAGGTTGTTTTTTTTGATGAAAAAGTAAAAAAAAGGGTTTTGTTTTTTTGATTGAAAGGGGGAAAAGGTTGTTTGTTTTGATTGTAAAGTAAAAAAGGTTGTTGTTTTGTTGAAATGTGGAAGTTGTTTTTTTTATTGAATGTGAAAAAGGGTTGTTTTTTTGATTGAAAGGGAAAAGGTTTTTTATTTTATTGTAAATGGGAAAAGGTTTTTTTTTTTTGATTGAATGGGGAAAAAGGTTGTTTGTTTTGTTTGAAAATGTGGAAAGGTTTTGTTTTGATTGTAAATGTGGAAAGGTTTTTTTTTTGATGTAAATGGGGAAAAAGGTTTTTCTTTGATTGCAAATGGGGAAAAGGTTGTTATTTTGTTTAAAAATGGGGGAAAGGGTTTTGTTTTATTGAAAATGGGGAAAAGGTTTTTTATTTGATGTAAATGGGGAAAAAGGTTGTTTGTTTTGATTGAAAATGTGGAAAAAGTTTTTTTTATATTGTAACGGGAAAAAAGGTTGTTTTTTTTGATTGAAATGTGGAAAATTTTGTTTGTTTTGTTTTAAATGTGGAAAGGTTTTTTATTTTGATTGAAAATGGGGAAAAAGGTTGTTGTTTGATTGTAAATTGGGGATTGTTTTTTGATTGTAAATTTGGGGAAAGGTTTTTTTTGCTTTCGTCCTTTCTTTGTTGACCCCACAGGGGAACACTTTTTCATGTGCTTTTTTTGTCTGACTCCCCACAAGGGACACCTTTTTTAGTTTCTTTGTTGACCCCCACAGGGGCACACTCTGCATGTAGCTTTCTTTGTTGACTCACCAAAAGGGACCACTCTTTATGTAGCTTTCTTTTTTTGACTCCCCAGGGGGACCACTCTTTTTGGTTTTTCTTTGTCTGACTCACCAGGGGGGCCACTTGTCAGTAGTTTTCTTTTTTGATCCCAAGGGCACATCTGTCAGGCCTTTTTTTGGTCTGACCCCCAGGGGAACACTCTGTCATGTCTTTCTTGTCTGACTCCCCACAGGGGACACACTCTGCTGTCGCTTCTTTGTCTGACTCCCCAAAGGAGAACACTCGTAAGTGCTTTCTTTGTCTGCTCCAAAAGGGGCACACTCTGTCATGGCTTTCTTTGATCCACAGGGGCACACTTTTCATGTAGCTTTCTTTGTTGACTCCCACAGGGGACCCACTGTCATGTAGCTTTTTGTCTGACCCCACGGGGGAAAACTCTTACTTTACTTTTTACGGGCATAGTAACTTTACTAGTCGGGTTTTTTCCGCTTTTTCTAAGATATTTACTTTGGCCTCACGGGTTTTAAAAACGAAGAACGGCAATGGAGAGAATGTCATTTAATAGGGGGTAACCCCAAGTTTGCACGAAAGTCATTTGACCCCTTTTTAAATAAAGAGGGGAACCTGTACCTCAACAAGTCTAAGGAAAGGTCGATTTTCATAATATTCAAAACCTGCTAGAAAAAAAAAGGAATAGAAATTTTAGGCCGCCGAATTTTGGTGCAGCTTCACTGGGAAAGGGCTAGAAAAAGACAGGCCAATCTTTTCCTTACTAGTTTTCTGTTTATTTATGTCTGTTATTACTATTGTGTTTTTGGTTGTCGTTTTTTGCGGGCTCGCTTCCGGTCCCCTCAGAAGCATCACTTCATGCTGACTACTGCAATCTCCATCCACACCCCACACCTGACTTTTGCCCCCCCCCCCCCCTTTCCCCTTAAAATTCCAGCACAGCAAACGACATGGATGGTATTTTTTAAGGCCTCATGGGGCAACCCACAGAGGAGAAAAAAACGCCAAGTCCCATCACGGCTAAAATTGGGGGCCTGTTCTGATGGGGGCATACACTGGACACCAGTTACCAAACCCCCTTTTGGGATGAAAATGATTGCTTAGCATCCCTCTCAGGGAAGCACCACCACGGCGGGTACCATGAGACTTTGACCTTCCCCCCCTCGAAATTTAAACTTGCTAAGAACATAGCGTGGAGCCGAAAGTAAAACCGAGTCCTGAAAAGGAAAATGGCATGAAAGGCCACAAAATTTTGGGGAATTTTAAAAAAAAAAATCCCGATGGGTTTGGGGAAAATGAGGATGGGGGATGGGGAAAGGGGGATGAGGATGCCGACGATAAATCTGGTACTTTTGGGGTTTTTTTTTCCCGGTCTGAAACGCACGACAGCGCTGGAAGTACCCCCTTGCGGGACTGTCCAATGCATCTCCAGCCCACCCGGCCCCCAAAACTGCACGACAGCGCTGGGCAGGAACCCCTTTTGCGGGGACTGTCACAGGAAACTCCAGTCACCCAGGCCAAAAACCTGCACGACAGCGGGGCATTACACCTTCCCGACTCAAAAACCCATCTCCAGTCCCCCAGGTCCAAAAACTGCCCCGACAGCGCTGGGCATTTAAAACCTTGCGACTGTCAAAATTGCATCGGGCCAGTCCCCCAGGCCCCAAATTGCACGACGGGCGGGGGCGTACCCTTGCGGGCTGTCACAATGCATCTCCCATTTTCACCCGGCCCCAAACTGCACGACAGGTGGGCGGGTACCCTTGCTGCGGCCCACAATGCATCCCCATCACCCAGGCCCCAAAACGGCACGACGCGCGGGGCATTTACCCTTGTGACGTAAACAATGAAACTGCCAGTCCCCCCAGGTCCAAACTGCACGACAGCGCGGGGCAGTCACCTTGGGACTGTACAAGGCATCTGCCATTCACCCAGGTCCAAACTGCACGACGCGCGGGGCAGTAAAACCTTGCTGACTGTCACAATGCACCCTGCCAGTCACCCAGGCCCAAACTGCACGACAGGCGGGCCCATTTAACCTTGCTGACTGTCCCCAATGCATCGCCGTCACCGGGCCCAAAAACGCACGACGCGCTGGGAGTAACCTTCCCCGACTGTAAAAAGAATTCCCATCACCCAGGCCCAAACTGCACGACAGGCTGGGCAGTAACCTTGCGACTGTAACAAGGGCATCTCCCAGTCACCCGGGTCCAAACTGGGGCAGCGTTTGGGCCCAAGTACCCCTTTGCCGACTTTTTCCCACAATCCCATACCCCATTCCCCCAGGTCCAAACTGCACATTCGCGGGACATTTACACCTTCTAAACTGTCAAATGCATTTGCCTTCACCCAGGTCCAAACGGGCACGACGGGCGCGGGGGCAGAACACCTTGCTGACTGTAAACAATGCATCGGCCTTCACCCCAGGCCCCAAATTTCCCGACAGCGCGGGGCGGGTACACCTTGCGACTGTCACAATGCATCTGCCAGTACCCAGGCCCAAAAACTGCAGACAGCGCGGGCATACCCCTTTTCTGACTGTCACAATGAATCGCCAGTCCCCCAGGCCAAACTGCACGACAGCGTTTGGCATTACACCTTGCCGACTTTTCAAAATGCATTGCCAGTCACCCAGGCCCCCCCCAAACTGCACCACAGCGTTGGCAGTACACCTTTTGACTTTTCAAAATTGCATCTGCCAGTCACCCAGGTCCAAACGCACGCCCAGCGCGGAGTACCCTTGCGACTGCCCCAAAAATCACCCTTCCAGTCACCCGGGTCCAAACTGCCGACAGCGCGGGGGCAGTAAAACCTTTGCTGACTGTCAAAATTGCACTCCCCAGTCACCCAGGCCCCAAAACTGCAGACAGCGTTTGGGCAGTACCCCTTTGTCGACTGTCACTTTGCATCGCTATTTTCACCCGGCCCAAAAACCCTGCCCCGCCCAGCGCGGGGCCCAGTACACCTTCCGGGACTTCACAAGGGCTTTTCTGCCAGTACCCAGGCCCAAAATTTGCCACAGCGTTTGGGCATTCCCCTTTCCCGGATTTGTACAATGCATTTGCCAGTCCCCCAGGCCCAAACTGCACGACCCCCGCAGGGCAGTACCCCTTTGCCGACTGTCACAATGCATCTCCCAGTCCCCCAAAGGCCCAAAACGGGCACGCCCCAGCGCTGGGCAAAACCCCTTCCCCGACTGTCACAATCCCTTCTCCCCAGTCCCCAGGCCAAAACTGCACGACGCGCGGGGCATTTACCCCTTTGGCCGACTTTTCACAATGCTTTCTGCCAGTAAACCCGGCCCCAAACCCTGCACGACAGCGCTGGGCATACCCCTTTCCCAAATGTCACAATCCCTCCCCCAGTCCCCCAGGTCCAAACTGAAACGCCCGCGCGGGGAAAGTACACCTTGCCGGATGTCAAAAGGGCATTGCCCATCACCCGGCCCCCAAACGGAACGACAGCGCGGGCAGTACACCTTCCGACTGTCACAATGCATCTCCCAGTCACCCGGGTCCAAACGGGCCACGAAAAGCGTGGGCAAACCCCTTTTCCGGGACTGCACAATGCATCTGCCAGTCCCCAGGCCCCAAATGCACGACAGCGTGGGCATACCCCTTTGGGAAAACTGCAAATGCATCTGCCAGTCCCCCAGGCCCAAAACTGCCGGCAGGCGGGGCCGAAACCCCCTTTGCCGACTGTCAAAAAATTGATCTGCCAGTCCCCAGGTCCAAACTGCACGACAGCGCTGGGCAGTACCCTTGTGACTTTTCAAAGGGAAACTCCCAAGTAAACCCAGGCCCAAAACCCTGCAGACAGCGCGGGGCAGTACACCTTGCTGCCGCAAAATGAAATCGCCAGTAAACCAGGTCCAAAGCACGACACCCCGCGGGGCCAAGTACCCCTTTGCGGGACGTCACAATGATCTGCCATTCACCCAGGCCCAAACCGCACGACAGCGGGGGCAGTTAAAATTTGCTGACTTTTCACAATGCTTTGCCAGCCCCCAGGTTTCCAAACCGCACGACAGCCTGGGCAGTACCCCTTGCTGACTGTCACAATGCATCTCCCAGCCCACCCAGGCCCAAACCCGCAGGACAGCGCTGGGCGTACCCCGGGCCGGACGTCAAAAAGCATCTGCCGTAAACCCCGGGGTCCAAACCGCAGGGACAGCCCCGGGGCAGAACACCTTGCGACGCCCAAAAAATGCATTCCCAGCCCACCCACCCAGTTTATACTGAAAACCGCAGTGTTGGTCAGGAAATTTGAGAAAACTCTCGGGGATCATCCATGACATGGATAAAACTAAAACTGGGGGTTCACGCCCTTACCATCTACCCCCACGGGCAAGTTCAAATCTTGGTCAAATTTGTTGGGGGCCCCGAAAAACCCCCACAAATAAATGGCTTTTCAAAAGGGTTTATCAAACCCTCCCAACCCCCAGCGGAACCCAAATGACGTAACCCCTGTGCCACAGTGCGGGGGACGACCAAAAATTTTCCCATTTTCCCAGTTGTCTTGTGCTTGCCCACTGCTGAGAAACCTTTACACCCCCCCTAAAACCCCCCCCCCCCCCCACACACCACCTCACAAACACCCCCTTTCACGCACGCCCACACACACACACACACACAACACACACCCCACACACACACACACAAAACACACACCACACACACAACACCACACAATACAACATGCGCATCCCGCTTTGCAGACACATAAACACACGCGTCCCGCATGCGCTTTGCGTGTAAACCCCCCCACAAAAACCCACCCCAACCCTGAAATAGAGAATTCTCCCAGATACTTCAATAACAAGTGACACAAAGTAAACCATTTTCCCCCTTGGGCAGTTATGTAAAAAAAAATATTCAGCGACTTTTTGGAGCGGGCCGAACGCTGCCTATGACATTTCTTCTGTTTTTTTTTTAGTTTGGATCCAGAGCACTTGGGGTGAAAAAAAAATGGGTAAAGACCCCAGTAAAAAGGGGCCCGGGGGGTTTAGGGGCGCTCCGAGGAACCCTTTTAACCCCCTAATCAAACCCCTGCATTATAAAAGGACATCATTTACAGGCATTAAAGCAGGTTTCCTGCTGCCCTTTTTTTGGAACCACGAAATAAACGGTTTTTTTTGTTTGTGGATTTTTTGTTCTGATTCTTTTTTTTTCCCTTTTTCAATTCAAAATGTCACCCCCAAAAACGCCGTAGAGAGAGAGAGAGAGGGGGAGAGAGAGAGAGAGAGAAGAAGAGAGGAGAGAGAGGGGAGAGGGGAGGGGAGGGAGAGAGAGCCCAGAAAAAGACAGACAGACCGGGGAACAGACAGAATATCTGTTTTGTTCTTTTTAAACCTTCTTTTTAATGGAGCCGGGGGAAGAGAGAAGAGAGAGAGAGAGAGAGAGAGAGAAAAGAGGGAGAGAGGGGAGAGAGAGAAAGGAGGAGGAGAGAGAGAGAGAGGGGGAAGGGGGTGTAGCGCTTTCATAAACCCCTCGCAAGCGAATAGAAGAATAATGTGTTGTGACATGCATTTCCTGATTTCTCCTCTCCACCCACTCTCTCCCTTTCCCCCCAGTCTGCTGCTGACAGCAGTCGCAGGAGCGAGTAGTACCTGGTGCATTGTGTATGTCTGTTAGTCGTAACGTCAGACGGCCTGTTTGTCAAGACAGCAGTCACAGGAGCGAGTGGTACCTGGTGCATTGTGTATGTCTGTTAGTCGTAACGTCAGACGGCCTGTTTGTCAAGACAGCAGTCACAGGAGCGAGTGGTACCTGGTGCATTGTGTATGTCTGTTAGTCGTAACGTCAGACGGCCTGTTTGTCAAGACAGCAGTCACAGGAGCGAGTGGTACCTGGTGCATTGTGTATGTCTGTTAGTCGTAACGTCAGACGGCCTGTTTGTCAAGACAGCAGTCACAGGAGCGAGTGGTACCTGGTGCATTGTGTATGTCTGTTAGTCGTAACGTCAGACGGCCTGTTTGTCAAGACAGCAGTCACAGGAGCGAGTGGTACCTGGTGCATTGTGTATGTCTGTTAGTCGTAACGTCAGACGGCCTGTTTGTCAAGACAGCAGTCACAGGAGCGAGTGGTACCTGGTGCATTGTGTATGTCTGTTAGTCGTAACGTCAGACGGCCTGTTTGTCAAGACAGCAGTCACAGGAGCGAGTGGTACCTGGTGCATTGTGTATGTCTGTTAGTCGTAACGTCAGACGGCCTGTTTGTCAAGACAGCAGTCACAGTAGCGAGTAGTACCTGGTGCATTGTGTATGTCTGTTAGTCGTAACGTCAGACGGCCTGTTTGTCAAGACAGCAGTCACAGGAGCGAGTGGTACCTGGTGCATTGTGTATGTCTGTTAGTCGTAACGTCAGACGGCCTGTTTGTCAAGACAGCAGTCACAGGAGCGAGTAGTACCTGGAGCATTGTATATATCTGTTAGTTGTAACGGATTTCGTGAGCTCTTTTTAAAACAAGTTAGGGATATCAATGATCAGTACAACTACAATGAGAAAAACACAGTCACAAGCTTTTGTTTTGTGCTGGCGTAAATGTGATCAATCAGTGTCTCGGATGATAGGGTTACTTGTGTTGGGGGGGTATCAATCAACTACAATGAAATAATCAATTCCATCGATTACTGTTCTATGGGAGGGAGACCTATGGTGAAGTCACCAATTAAAATAAATTATTTCTGTGAAACAAAGTAGCTTCCACCGTTTGGCTAAATTTACTGTAAATTCAACGCGGTGTGAAGGCTTTCTGAAATATAATCCGGTGAACACACGTTGGTTCTTTTTTCTTCATCTGTCCGTGGGCAGGGGTGGTTGGGTCTGTGGGGTGTGCTCGGCAGCTGGAGGGTGGTGTTTTTCGCCGGTGGGCTCTGCAGTCATGAAATACGGGCTGGTACACCCATGGGGATGCTACTTTAAGGCTGTTATGAGCTGCATCCTGTAGTCTAATTTACCTATGTTCAGGAGCGGTTATGTCCCTTGATATCTTAATGGAATGTCCTGCGCGTGCCTGTACCCATCGTCAACACAGCGCAGGCCTCCAAGGGTGGTACAGGACTGCTCTAAAGGCAGGTGAAGACAGTGCTTCTCTGGGTCCTCCCCAGCACCTTCGGGTGTTTCTTTTTCTTCTTTGCCTTAACTAGGCTGACCCTGGAGAAAGGTCCAGTGACGGTGAGGAAAGACCCACTGACCACAGGGAAAGTCCTGTTGACAGTGGGAAAGACTACAACTTTGGATTCTCTCTTGAGGGCACATAAGACCGTATGGCGAAAGCTTGGCTGTGTCTGGAGTGGCACTGTCTTCATCTGTCCGTGGGCAGGGGTGGTTGGGTCTGTGGGGTGTGCTCGGCAGCTGGAGGGTGGTGTTTTTCGCCGGTGGGCTCTGCAGTCATGAAATACGGGCTGGTACACCCATGGGGATGCTACTTTAAGGTTGTTATGAGCTGCATCCTGTAGTCTAATTTACCTCTGTTCAGGAGCGGTTATGTCCCTTGATATCTTAATGGAATGTCCTGCGCGTGCCTGTACCCATCGTCAACACAGCGCAGGCCTCCAAGGGTGGTACAGGACTGCTCTAAAGGCAGGTGAAGACAGTGCTTCTCTGGGTCCTCCCCAGCACCTTCGGGTGTTTCTTTTTCTTCTCCGGTGAACACACGTTGGTTCTTTTTTCATTTAAAACGTCGACACAGTCTGTGATTTTCCAAAGAATTGATGCGTTCGCACGTGAGAGAATCCGTTTGCATGGTAGAGAGCTGAATCACGGCACAGCAAATGTGGCTGTAACCGGATGTTGACACGTCTGCATCAGAAAGATGCCTGTTCGATTTAGACCTTAACACCGTTTTTTGGTGTGTTTTTTTTTTCTTTTCTTAAAAAAACAAAACTAAAACAAGTAGAACATCTGGACTGGTTGATTATGTGCAAAACAGGACTAAACTTCATTCCATGGACAAACCATCATTACTACTTATGACAATCAAGGTTCGCGGCTTTGCGAGCTCTGTATAAATACGCGGCGAAGCACAAAATGTATTTTAATCTCAAAATGTGACTTACACAAAGAACATACTGTATTTCCATTGTGTATTTGTTATGAAAGTTCCCGTATCCTAAAACGTGTACTGTTTACAAACAGATATATTATTCCTCACTTTGCAAGTCTGTTTTTGTCTAAAATGTTGTGTGTGTGTGTGTGTGTGTGTGTGTGTGTGTGTGTGTGTGTGTGTGTGTGTGTGTGTGTGTGTGTGTGTGCGTGCGTGTACGTGCGTGCGTGCGTGCGTGCGTGCGTGCGTGCGTGCGTGCGTGTGTGTGTGTGTGTGTGTATGTTTGAGAAACAGAGAGAGAGAAGAGAGAGAGAGAGAGAGAGAGAGAGGAGAGAGAGAGAGAGAGAGGAAGGGGATGGTGGAAGTGCTTCAGTGACCCTCCGAACAGATATATTTTTATCCTCACTTTGTAAGCATGTTTATGTCTAAAATGTGTGTGTGTGTGTGTGTGTGTGTGTGTGTGTGTGTGTGTGTGTGTGTGTGTGTGTGTGTGTGTGTGTGTGTGTGTTAGTGTGTGTGTGTGGGTGTGTGGTGAGAGAGAGAGAGAGAGATGAGAGAGAGAGAGAGAGAGAGAGAGAGAGAGAGAGAGAGAGAGAGAAGAAAAGAAGCGCCTGGTATAATTATCGCACCAGTGATCCGTCTGCATTTTCATTTGTGCAGTGCAATTCATCATAATTCAGTTTCAGACGACAGGCCGTGCGAGTGCTTTTCCACCCTGATCCTCTGTCCAATCAGAACTGATCAAAGCCTGCAGGTCACTGTCCCTTCCTTTCCTCTCATCCACACATTGTCACTCTCCTATCACACATGCGCACATTGGCGTGCATGCAAACAATTCCAGCTAATCCCCGCCATCCATCTCACCTCTTCACCGTTCATCTCACAGACACACACACACACACACACACACACACACCACACACACACACACACACAAACACGTGCCCTTGCTGATGGCTCCTATAAAAGTCTTTCTTAATCTCAGACCAGAAATTGACCTGTTTTCCTGCGTTGAAATTCTCCAACCACCTTTTTTTTTCTTATTTTGCTTTGAATTTTGATAGACTTATTTCGTTCTTCCACGAGTTGATCTGATAGCATTCGCCCAGTTGCTACCGTTTCAGAACGTGAAAGGGATGACACCAACCAGCTGAGAGTTCTCGAAATGAATGAAACGTCAGAGAGGCGCGTGTTTTGTTCGTGCTAGTTTTCCCATGTTACTCTCGGCACTAGAATGAGATGTGGGGGAACAATGCCAGCCAAGTGCCACCTCCCCCCCCCCCCTCCCCCTTCCAGCAGCAGCGCCGTCAGTACCGCTGCCATTCGTGTTGCATGCAATGCCGATAGAACCGTAGTGTCCCTGGGACCATCAGGGAAGGTAATGAGCTGCCAGGGGAGGCAATCAGCACAAGCATGCTTCACGCTTTCCAGTCAACAGAGAACAAACAGTTCTCTGGACACCCCTCTTTCTCTGTGTTTCTGTCTGTCTGTCTCTCTGACTGTCTGTCTGTCTGTCTCTGTCTGTCTGTCTGTCTGTCTGTCTGTCTGTCTGTCTCTCTCTCATTTCTCTCTCTCTCTCTCTCTCTCTCTCTCTCTTCTCTCCTCTCTCTCTTCTGTGTCTGTCTGTCTGTCTGTCTGTCTGTCTGTCTTTCTCGAATAAATGTCAGTTTGAGTTGTCCAGCGGGAAATACTAGTGCTAGCTCAATGGACTCTGGCTTTCCAGGTTACTAACTTTTTGTTTTTGTTTTTCTTTATTTTATTTTCCCTCTCCCGAGTCCCAGTCTGTATGATACCAATAAAACCAACCTAATTGTGAATGCTTAACAGAAGAAGAAGAAAGTCACAAATCACTCATACACTTACCAAGACCCCCCTCCTCCTTCCCACCCCCCCCCCCCCGCCCCCTCCCCATCCCCCCACCAACCCTCTGGCCTTGTATTTGTCAGTTGTTCGTTTTGCGTTAGGGGAATTGTGTGTCAAGCATAATGTGATGACTTCTACTTGGCACGGAACTGCAAAGATGTCCTGATACCTATCTGTCATGCAGAAATCAAACATTTTAAATGTGGTTGTTTCTATTATCAGCATTATTATCGTTTGAATTTCTATGTATCTTTGGTCAGACACAATTTGTTTGAATGTTGGTTTCCGTATGACATTTTGACGGTAGCCTGAAAAAAGGAGGCAGAATTTTTTTTTGAAAAGGCACACACACACACACACACACACACACACACACACACACACAACACACACACACACACACGCACGCACGCACGCACGCACGCACGCACACACGCACGCACGCACACACATACACAGTCACGCACGCGCGCGTGCGCACACACACCACACACACACACACACACACACACACACACACACACACACACACTCACACACACACACACACACACACACTCACACACACACACACACACACACACACACACACGAGGTAAAAAAAGAAATGGGGATAATGAACTGAAGATTATTTCGGGTTCCTCTCCTCCCTATCCACCATCCCTCCCACTCTCCCTCCCCTTTACTGCCTCTCACTCGCTTCTACCCATAACCCCCTGCCAACCCCCTCCAATTTCTGCCTCTCCCTCACCACCCCACCCGTCCTTTTTGAGTGTCTCTCCCCAGCTCATTTCAGCCTGATCGAAAACAGGATGTATTGTCTACGAAGCCCTCCACTGCTCTACGCCAAACGACCATGACCAACCAGCCGTGAAAATCAATCATGCCCACCTACGGACAAAAGATGCCGAGAAATAGCTTTAGTCCTCGTGGGAGCCCGTGTTATATGCTCAATACACTTGCATGACAAATCGGTTCATCATCCGAGAGAGAACGCTGCATGCTTAATGACAACGTTCGATAAATGTGGTGATAAAGCGTTTACACCCACACTATGAACATCTAGTAACACAGTAAGAGCAAACAAATTTCTCTGAGCTGCTTTGAACACTACCTGAGGGGCACCAATACAAGGAATTTGCACCACCAGTCACAAGCGTATGAAAATACAAACAAAATGTTGGTGAAAATACGTTACATTTCCTTTTCTCTCCCCCCGTACCTAGGTCAATAGTTGCTATCTGCAGCCGACGGAAGAAACATTGTTTCCACCATATAACCACTCACTGACGCAACATGCACCATGATCTTCCCGGGTACTGTCCTGTATGAAGTTAGAAAACCTCGGCACAATGGACAGACCAATTTAGAGGTTTCCGTTTCTGAGTAGCGATATGTTTGGACCAGCAAACTGTGCATGTTTATCCCAGCGTGCGATGTAGCAAACAAGGCGAATGAGGTATGGACAGAATTAATGGTGGGCAATATCACAGTGCCCATATTTATCCCCCTGGTCTTCAGCCTTTTTTTTAAAAATTTTAACATCTTCAATGATCATGTACACAGGCTTATGGCGGAGGGCAGTGTTTATGAAAAGATAATCTGTTGAATGAAAGAAGCCCAACGCATAATTCAGGAACTTCTTTCTATCAATTTGATTATTTTCTCTTCTATCATTAGTTGAATTTCTTCCAGTCAGTAGATCATGTTCTCTCTTTGTTCACCGTGACAAACACATTCTTATGTCAGAATGAAAAAACTGTCAGTCTTGCATGGGAAGCACACACAGTCAATAAGAAAACAGAGGAATATATTGTTTCTTAGTGGAAAGTGTTGTTCAGATATTATAACTGGTGATGCAAAAATCATGTTCTCTTACCTGTTGCTATTCAGCTTGCGGACACTACATTTAGGCTCAATCTAAAACACTGAATTTTAGGGGCATTAAAGTTGCATTCAGATTGTTAAGAAATGCATGATTTTTCACCTTCAGATTCAAATCTTAAAAATCTATTTGATGGAAAACTGAAAACTGCAAAAAAAAAAACCCTGCTGCCCAACACTATTCTATGACCCCAAACTATGCCATCTGTAAGTGGCTGTGGGCATTGTTGTCAGTGAAGATAACAGTGTGCTCACCAGGGAGGTAATACGGAATTCCCCACACAGGGGTCACTTCAAGGCCGGCAGTTACAGCTTCTTGCTGTCGTAGTTTTTGTACTCCCGTTCTTATAGAACAGGGAGTACTTTAGAATGGGAACGAGGAAATGCTGTCTGTGTGTCTGTGTGTGTGTCTGTGTGTCCGTGGTCAAAATGCGTTCCACTCGCTCCGGACAAAACTACTGGGCCGATCTTTCTGAAAATTTGTAGGTATGTTCATTATGGGCCACGGATGATGCCCGATGTTTTAGTTTACCGTTATAGCTGTTACTAGCGGCTGCAACGGCCTGTAACGGTCATTCTTCTTTATGGAATATCTCAGAAAGTACTTGGCCAATCTTTGTAAAAATGAGTAGGTACGTTCATTATGGGTCACGGATGATGCCCGATGTTTTAGTTTACCCCATTATAGCCGTTACTAACGGCTGTAACGGCCTGTAACGGCTTTTCTTCTTTATGGAATATCTCAGAAAGTACTTGGCCGACCTTTATGAAAATTAGCAGGAATGTTCATTATGGGTCAGGAATGATGCCCGATGTTTTAGTTTACCCCGTTATAACCGTTACTAACGGCTGTAACGGCCTGTAACGGTTTTTCTTCTTTATGGAATATCTCAGAAAGTACTTAGCCGATCTTTCTGAAAATTTGTATGTATGTTCATTATGGGTCACGAATAATGAGCGATGTTTTAGTTTACCCCGTTATAGCCGTTACTAACGGCTGTGACGGCCTGTAACGGTTTTTCTTCCTTATGGCACATCTCAGAAAATATTTGGCCGATCTTTGTGAAAATTAGCAGGTATGTTCATTATGGGTCACGAATAATGCCCGATGTTTTAGTTTACCGTTTATAGCCGTTACTAACGGCTGTGACGGCCTGCAACGGTTTTTCTTCTTTATGGAATATCTCAGAAAGTACTTGGCCGATCTTTGTGAAAATTTACAGGTATGTTCATTATGGGTCACGGATAATGCCCGATGTTTTAGTTTACCCTGTTTTAGCCGTTATTAACGGCTGTAACGGCCTGTATCGGTTTTTCTTCTTCATGGAATATCTCAGACAGTCTTGGCCGATCTTTGTGAAAATTAGCAGGTATGCTCATTATGGGTCACGGATGATGCCCGGCGTTTTAGTTTAACGCAATAGCCGTTACTAACGGCTGTAACGGCCTGTAACGGTTTTTCTTCTTTATGGAATATCTCAGAAAGTACGTGGCCGATCTTTGTGAAAATTAGCATGTATGTTCACTATGGCTTACGGATGATGTCCGATGTTTTAGTTTACCGTTATAGCCGTTACTAACGGCTATTTTTTCTTTTTTTATCGAATATCTCAGAAAGTACGCGGCCGAACTTTCTGAAAATTTGTAGGTACGTCCATTATGGGCGACGGATGATGCCCGACGTTTTAGTTTACTGTTGCAGCCGTTATTGACGGCTGTAACGGCCCATAATGGTTTTTCTTTTTTATGGAATGTCTCAGAAAGTACTTGGCCGATCTTTCTGAAAATTTGTAGTATGTTCATTATGGGTCACGGATCATGCCGGCCGTTTAATTTACCGTTATGGCCGTTACTAACGGCTACAACGGCCCATAACGGTTTTTGTTTTTTATGGAATATCTCATAAAGTACGTGGCCGATCTTTTGAAAATTTGTAGGTATGTTCATTATGGGTAAGAGAGATTCTCGATGTTTAAGTTTACCGTTATAGCCGTTACTAATGGCCCATTATGGTTTTCTTCTTGATGGAAAATCTCAGAAAGTTCTTGGCCGATCTTTCTGAAAATTTGTAAGTTCGTTCAATATAGGTCACAGATGATGGCCGATGTTTACCAGAATAGCCATTACTAACGGTTACACCAGCCCAAGACGGTTTTCACTCTTTATGGAATATATGACGCGTATTCAGGATAAACTGGGAGTACGTTTATATGCTTTACATCTTGTTCATTTTCCACTCGGTTTGTCTTCAACTGCAGCTCACATTATGCTATGACTTTACGCCCCAAGGCTGATCCTGAAAGAGCACAGCACCAAGTCCTGCATAGCTAGCATCTGTCTCAAGAATGAAACGCAGAAAAGTCAGCACAGTAAAAGCAGATCGCCGTTCAGTCAGCTGGTATCATTACGGCGGTTGGCAGCTTTGACACGGTTCGAACGCCCAGAGAATAAAGGTTTTAAAACCTGTACTGAATAATACCCTGACTAAAACAATAAAACGATGGGAATAAGTTCATTAGTCAGGTCTGAATCTTGAGCAGTACTGGAGGTCATCAAGTAGTGTAAGGATGGAAACAAAGTTTAGGAATAGTGGTTAGTTTCAGCAGCTGTTGCTTCAGGAATTTTGGATTCTTTGACCCAGAATCACACCCGGCAGTTCAGGTCCGACATGCAGTTTCCTGATATCAACGGATCGAGCTGATACGTTAAATTTTTTCTGAAGAAATAAGATCTCAAAAACAAACAAACACAAACAAACAAAAAACAAAAGCGAGGCGCAGAACAGAGGTCCTTGTGTACTCCGGCGTGGACGTCACCCTGGACGAAAGGCAGGCACATTGTCTGGTATCGGTAGGGACAACAGACCTGTGGCGGGAAAAACTTCAGGCCGGTCTTTTCATTGCAAACACTTTTGCCTTTCTTAAGTTTGTGGATCAAGGACATAGCCTAGATCTAGAGAGTCAAATATCTGACCACGAGCACGCCAGGGTGACGATCAGGATATGGACTGCGACATTACAGCCGCACCCTTTCACATCTGTGGTTTGTCATTTTATCTCTCTCTGGTTGAACTTTTAAACTGACTGATGGGGCACATTGTGTAGGTGTCCACACTCACGGCATCTGTCCATGAAACGGTCGGCGCACTCTCGCTGGACGCAAAGCTCAAGACTCCTACGATTTCCGATTGTCATTATGGGCGGCAATGTGAAATAAAAAAAAAAATTCTTTCGATTCTAAAGAAGTGTTTGGAACATGAGGTAGTTCAAAGTGTCTGTGTTTTGGTGGATGATGTCAATGAGGAAAAACAACCAAACAAGTTATAAAACAAGAAAAACTAAAAAAGAAAATTGATCATTGCTAGGAAAGCTCTCATAGAACTTTCTACAGTTCTTAATTCAGAAACAGCTGCCGAGTCTTGGCGATTTCAGTGCTTTACAGAGGCATGTCCAGATAACCTAGGAACATCTGCCAATGCTATGAAACACAGAGAAGCAACAGGGGCCAAGCGCAGGCGGGTAAGGCACGCTTCACACGCCGCTAGTTTCCAGCTGGATACCTTTGTCTTACAGGATTTTGTTTGCAGACAGCAGTTAGGATTTGAATTACTAACTCTGCCATGTTTCGGAGTTCTAAAGGAGATGTTGTCAATACCTGCAGTCTTCCCATTTTTAGCAATTTCCACTGCCGTTGCGAATACTTCACAGGTACTGGCAAGTTGTCCTCATATATGAATCCTGTAGGTGTTAGAACATTTGATTCTCGGTAACTGTTTGTTGTAGAGTTCAGAGCGCATCAGTCCACCTTTCATTTGATTCTTCTTCCTAGTGTGAGACGTGCGTTTCGTCATTGAATGGTGCTGGACTTTGCTTTTTACTTGGTCAGGTCCCGCACAATTCTTAAAGTTGTTCTGTGTTGTTGTTGTCTAGTTATTTTCAGTATTCTCAACCTGATGTCAGTAAATTTTCTTTCGCGTTTTTTTTTCCATTTCTACACTGAATCGCATTTTTATAGCACAGGTTTTCTCCCCATCAAACGTTTTCAGTGGCTTCAAGGCCGTTCTATTGTCACATCATCTCCCATGATGTTCTTGAGATCCATGCTTTTGATTTCTGACTTTTATCTAGCAACTCTGTTTTATTTGCAGTTATCTCTTGGTTGAAATTGTTCGTGGGAGCTTCAAGGTTTTTGCTGAGAGATCCTGGGGCAATTTTTCCTTTGGCCGCTTGGTATTGTTCAGAGATGTCAGAATCTCCCAGTTTGTCACGATTGAATTTGAGACATGCTGTTTTTTTCATTCTCTTCTTGGCTCTTCAGACATACTTTAAAGTTCATCATGACAAGGTCATGGTCACCCACCAACATCAGCTTCCTGGAGCGTACTTGTTTTGCCGTTCTGATGCGCTTGCATGGTTCTTCACAAGGATATAGCCTATGTGGCTGTGGTTCTGAACGTTTGGAGTGTCGTGTCCATCGTCGGAATGCTTCAGCATTTAAGCTGATTAGTGTGTAGGCTAGAATACCAAGTCTTCATTGCTGGCAAAATCTGAGCAGAGCGTAGTCCACTATCATTGGTGGTCTCATTACAATAGGGGCCAGTACAGTCTTCCTGTTTTCTCGGACCTTGCATGTACTTTGCATTCAGTATCCTGAACGAGGAGGATGTCTTCCTTGTCAACCGCATGATGACCGTCTGGATCTGGGAATAAGAATTCTTCATTGTTCATCATCATCGGATGTGGGATTCTTCGCACTACCGTGATGTTGACATGGTTGTTTGCTTTTTTTGTTTTTTTGTTTTTGGTTTTGCACACCGGAGATGAGAGTGATCCACGCACGGATTCAATTACTAAACATTCAGCCTCCCAGAAAAGAATCTCGAAACTGCCAGAAACTACGCCACTCTAAGTTGATCTGTCATGCCAGCAACGTAATGTTCAAAATATTCTGAACTAGCAAGAGGATTGTAAATATCTTAGTTCAAGTACCCATGTAATTTTGCACGAAAATCCCCTTTTCAATACAAATCACGTCCATCACTAATCACTTTTGGCCAATTTAAACCTGTTTTTAAAACAAAATTAAACATGGTTAAAACAGCAAAATTTGACGCAATCGTTGTTTTTAAAAGGGGGCTTACGTGTAGTATAAGATTTGGTGATTCGTGTACAAAGATATTTACATTCACTCAAGTACATAAAAATTAAGGTTTACAGTACGTTCTTCTACTTCCAGCACCATTTATAAATCAGAACAAAAAACTGGCCTTCGTCTTGATTAGTTATTTTTAATTAATGAATTTATAGGTCCATTAATTAGTTCTTTTAAATTCACTGTTTTTTTCAATGAGATTAATCGATAATCGCAACACAAATCCTGCCCTAGTTTGATGGCAAAACCTTAGAACTGTAGACGGGTAGCCATCAAACAAATAGATTGTTCTTAACTGTTTGTAACTGGACATACAACATTGGGTTCACAAGAAATCAGGAGGTTTACTACCTTCAAATTGCAGACATCTTTTCTCTTGTACTAAAATATAAGTTCTATTGTTACCGTAGAAGCCTAAGATTCTTGCAAGCCCCCTTAGGAAAAGTATATTATCTTTTTTTTCTAGTGGGAAATGTATAGATTTCTGAGGTTTGCTTCGTTAATTTTCAACAAATATACCATATTCGTTAAGTATTCTTTGAAAGAACAAAAGATGTGTAACCATCAGGTATTTGCACATTAGTATTATTTGATTGCCCGCCCGTTACTTATATATTTATCCAGTTATTTTGGGCTTCTTCAGTACGTTGGCCCACATAACTTTAAGCGCAATTTCTTTTAAGGGCAATCTACAAACTCCCGCCCAATTTAACAATGGATGCGTTAAGAACCACGTCGTTTTGCTTGGTGATATAGATGTACATCTTTTTTTAACTATTTAAAAAATTAGTTGTCAAATATAACGAAAGTGTATTAACGTCCGCGGGGATGGCCCTCATACTTTTCTAATACGCTCTTCTACTTCTAGTTTCTATTAATAAATTCAGAATAACAACTGGCTTTCCTTCTTGATTTGTTATTTTTACATCTATGAATTTATATTTACGTATTTAATTCTTTAAATTGACTGTCTTCGTCAAACGTATCTACTGATAATCGCAAACCCCGCCAGTGGTAGCAATAAAAACCTTAGAACTGTTGGAAGGATTGCCAGCAAACAAATTAGACATGTTCTTAACTCTTGTAAATGGACATAAAACATTGGGTTCACGAGAAAATCAGAAGGTTTTATTGCCTTTAAATTGTTAAAACATCTCTCTTGTATAAATCTATAAATCTTTGTCACTGATGTGAAAGCTAAAATTCGAGCAAGTCCGGTAGGGAAAGTATACTCTATTCTTTCTTCTAGTGGGAATTTTATTGTATTCTAGGTTTGCTCGTTAATTGTTAACAATATGACAAATTCGCTATGTTCTTCTTTTTAAAGAACAAAAGTTGTAGTAGCATCTGTAATTGTTATATGAGTTACTTGATTGCTTGTTCGCCATTAACATTAATCAAGTTATTCTGAGCTTTTCAGATATGTTATCCCACATAATTTAAACCACAATTTCTCTTAAGGGCAACCTATAATTTGCCGCGACTATTGTCAATTGGGTTTGTTAAGAATACACACGTTAGTTTTGTTGGGTTTATATAGATGGGATCCTTTTTATAAATATTTAAAAATTAATATAAAAATTGGAAGCCTTTTAAATATAATGAAAGTGCTACTTACAATGTAGGAGAGTTTTATAACCCCAAATCTTTGGGACTTCAGCAATTTAACCATTGCAGTAGATGAATCATATGGCTTCCAAGTCAGAATTGTAAACCCACTAACTAAATTTTAAATACGCAATAAAGAGTGACAGAGTGCCATGGCTGGTCATCCAACTATGGACTTTTCCTGAATCAGTTAAATTTGCCATTTATGCGCAACCACTGGCTGTGGCGTTTATATGCAAAACCATTTAACCACCCTAATCTTTTAGTAAGGTCAGTATATAACTTTATGTTTATACCAGTACAGACGCTACAACGAACTGCAAGTGCCCTCCCAACGACAACGCGTTTAATCCCATTCAACAGCCCAATGAACAATAATGCATATGAAAGAATCGGCAACGAATTTAACATTAGCCCTTAACTGACTTTAGAACAAAAGTTAGGACCACAGCATGGGTTGGGCACATTGTATTTGTGGGTGTGAACATAGAGAATATAACTATGATACTGGCCTGGGCCCCACCTCTTCCAAACCAGAAAGCACAGTTCGATTGGGATCATAGAACAAAAACACCCTAATGCTTGGGACAACATTTAATCTTAGATGAAGTAAAGGCTAACAATGCCAGTGAGTACAAAGACTTAATGACTCCATCAAGGGACTTACGTTTGGTGTCTATTAGGAGCACAAGCACAGACCAAGTCTATGCATTGCGGATCATTCTACAGGGTTTGATGCTAGGAAAAATTTCTTAGCCAATTTAGAAGATGCTATTAAATCTGCTGTGATTTGCATGCCAGCATACAAAGGTATAAGACGTATTGCACATGCAAGGTCTAAGGTTGACTTTTGTGTAGAGTTATGCATTATACATGCTACCCTTGACTTAGACTACAGATTGGCTTGATACAGAATTATAACAATGAATCCTCATAGCTGGAGAAGAACAAGACTTAGCGGCACAATCAAAGCTTAAACACAAGGCCCGCCCATCCATTTTGAAAAAGTTCCTAGCCCTGAAGAAAGTGATCTAGTTATAAGGCCCCACAGCCATGAAAGCAGCCCAGAAAGCACGCACCTGTTAATCTGCCTCGCTCTGACAGTCATACTAGCGAAAGACAGCCCTCGTTGTATTTTTTTTAACTTTTACTGGATTAACCATACTTTATTTCACTAAAAATTAATCAAGCAGTTAGCGCTCCTAAACGTCCACAGATGGTCAGCTTATATAACCAGCAACTTTGCCTATAGTAGACATAATCCAACTAACACACACTGCCTATTACGCAGGCAGTGCATCAAAGCGCTTTAGCAGCTAACTTTTTAAAAAGTTGGCTAGATGTTGCAATTGTTTTCTAATCAAACTTTTAACAGGCTGAGTGTTGGAGGTGCTTTTCTGGCTGTTGAGCGCACGCCGGTAAAGCAAATAAACAAGTGAAGAGATAGCAAAACCAACAGCTATAATATGCTATACTGTAATCCCCTCTTCTCTGAACAGAATCCTTATTCTTTCGCTAACGTAGTGTTTTCATTAAAGTATTCTCTTTATAGTTTCTTGTATTGGTTGTTTGTTGATTCCTAGACCCTTGAGGAATAGAAATCACGTTTAACTGCCTATCTTTACACCATTAAACTCCTGTATTTTTGCGTATTCTAGCTTTCTTCTCGCTCTAAATTTGGTTATCATCTGCATCAGCGAAGTTTATTTTTTTCTTTTTCTATTCTCTCTTAGCTTACTACAGTTTTGCCGTGCTGCTGCATAGTTCTTCTCTTACTGTTGTAAAAGCGGCCTTAAGACCGGAGGTCAGCCATAGGCAATGGAGAATCTTCAATTGTTTCTAATGTTTCTCTGACTGTCACCTCATTAAAATCGTTTCAATTCTGCTATTAGTTCATCTGTTCTTGAGTTAAATCTTGAAGAGGTATGTTTTGTATTTTAGATTGTGTTGGAATACCTTTTGCCCAAAGTTTGTTAAAACGATAACGGCTTCGGCTCTCAGCTCTAAAAGGTTTAATTGTTCTTGCTTTGCAATGAGGGAGGTTTTCGTTCTAATGTGCTTATTTTTAAAAACTTGGTTGGGTTTCTTTGCGTTGAAGTAACCTTGCGCGCTCTCCAGCACCGTATCTTATACTACAAATGCCCGCCATCTTCCTCAAAATCGTTAGGATCAAGGCACGTTTGGCAGCTCTCGTCTATGCTTTTATAGAATGATTCAATTCGCTGTCGCAAATAGTTCTTGTCGTTGTCTGGTGAGTAAAGAACCCGCTCCTTCAATTTTTTCTTTGCAATGAAGGACTAGTTCATCTTCAATTTCTTCTTCAATAGGTTCATATCGCGTAAAATCTTCATCCATATTTTTTATTATATTCTTTTTGATTTATAAAAAATGAATTCATACGGTTGTGACCTAGACCATACAGAAAGAAAAAGGAAACCCCTCGGCGTAAAAGGTATAGGCAGACTGTAATTAGGTAAATACCCATCAACAGTTCTGCCTGGTACAAGATTTAACGTCATTAGTTCCCTTGACCTGGCGTGACGATGGTATAAGCTGGGCACTGCTAAACTTCATTCAAAATGATATTACATCGAACAGATCCTAATTGCTACGGTTGTTGCTAATTTAGTAGAGCTATCGTTAATCAATAGCATTCAAACTTGGAGAGGAAAAAGGGGTTTTTTTTTTTTACTAGGTGAGACAGATATTTTTGCTCTATATTCTGATCTATGGGTACCTAAAAGAAAGGAAAGAGAAAGTTTATCAGGGAATAAATAGCCCAAACGGGCTCATGCACAGACTTAAAGCGGTTGGATGCAAAGATCGATGTTAAAGATGAGGCAGTAGAAGAAGCATTGGCACAAGATTCTGCATCCTCTAGATTTTGAACTGTTAAGACGCATATGCCTATTTACCAAGGCGCACTAAAAGAAAAACGTATTATGAAATGACATAAATCTAGCGGTTCTGTCGTTCTTGTCTGAAGACCTGAAGCTAAATTTCACAGTTAGCGACATCTCTCTTGAGGTTTGATGTTGTTTCTAACCCTGACTGGCTAGAACATCTTAACCAGTTTAAAGTAAAACGGTTATTTATTATGAAATGTTATGCACGCCTTTACAGAAACAGAAACAAACGAGACACTCTCTGGAAACATACATCTAACTCAGGCTTGAAGTCTTTAAAAGGAATTTTGTTCTTATTATGAAGAAAACAACTCTTTTCAGAGAGATTCAGAAGCTTTTTTAATCCTAAAATTGGAAGGTTGACTGTGTCATAAAATGGCAAGTCTGATCGGTTGTTATCAGGGCGCGGACTTTTTCTCCTCACCAACTCTTTGATGAAATAAGAAAGTTGTTCGTGGAGGTAGGCAAAGGGAACTGCAGTTGATCGTGTATGGTAAAAAAATTTCGCCTTTATGATTGTAGACTGAAGATAAAACTTTAATAAGTAAATATGGCTGTGGTTAGATTTTAGATCCAATTAGACAACAGATTGTTTTGGAAGTGGAGATAAGAAAGGATAGGGACAAGATGGTATACCCAAATAAATATTCAAAGGAAAGCTGACGGAGTCGGTCCATCAAATACACATTTTTATGGGGGGGGCTTTGTGATGTCAGTTAAACATTGAAGAAAACAGACTAAAAGATGTGGCTTATTAAAAATGCCAGAAGAAATCTCTATAAAAAACAGATGGATAGCTTGAAGTTTTACCAAAAGATCCGCAAGTCATTATCTGCGGGATTATGGGTGTGGGAAAAACTGTCTTCGTACTTGATTGTTACAAAACTATATAGGTTTCATTTCGAGCACAATTGTTATTTCTGCACAACATTAACACAACAAGTCTTACAAAGAAAGGATGTTTTATCTGGACAGACGAGGAATATATTTCTAGTTGATCTAGCGACAAACTGGAGCGACTGTTTTAGACATTACTATAGGCTATTATGAGGGAAACTGAAACACTGTATATTATTGATGACTGTTCAGCGAACGGGACATTGTAAAAAAAGAAAAGCCTGGCAAAGCTAGACTTTAGTGGCCGCCACGCCTTTAGTTTCTGTGTGGCTCTTAACTCATATTACAATGCTGTCTTAAAGACTTCGATCGCAGTTAAAATCGGTCATATTATTTTACACTAAGGACAAGATAGTTTTTTGAAGAATGTTTAGTGAAAATTATATATAAGGACAAAGATGAGTACCATCCAACCCCCCTCGGGTTAGAAAAAAATTAAGCACGCTAAGCTATGCATTACGGGTGGACCCCTCCAGTTCTACGTTGTTTATTGTAGATTGTTTATTATGGTTGCTTACACAATTTGTTTATTTTAATTTGTTTATATAAAAAAAGAATGTCCTCGAGGGCCAGAAACAAAAGCGGAGCTCGCTCCTAAGTGGCATGCAGTAGAGCTAAAAGTGACTAGGAGACACAACTGAGTTTGTCATCTAATAGGAGTGCAGATAATGTTTAGGGAATTGAGTACACAGATGATGGGGGCTTAAAACGAACAGAATTGAAGACAAAAATCGAAGCAATATCTACCCTAGAAGAGATAGAAATTTAAGGGCAATCGATTTTGGCAAAACGTGAATACAACCTTCACACAGCGCGAATGTTGGGCGTTGCCTTCCTGAAATTGACTGATTTTTAAAGTTTGAACTACGAAGCCCAATGGATACTTTGATAGATCAACAATTTTAGAAAAGCTTAATGTGGTCCCTATTCTTGTTAGCCTTGCCAGGAACACACAGAAAAAGCACGATGAAAGAAACTAAGCGAGGTTGAATATGTGCTACAGAGAAAGAAGTCCTTAGCTGAAGTGGGGGCGACAGTGTCGGCTTAGAAATTTACCCAACGTAGAATCATATAGGCAAAATTGACGTTTGATTTTTCGCTTATTTATTACTCTGAGAGAGGGGGATATAGTATGCCGAACATGCGTTTATTAGAGGCATACAAATAAAGCTGAAAAACTTGGATTGCCCCTTTTAAGCTCGTTATTGTTATTACTAAAATCGGAGATGAATAAAACACCATTACATCATCCGACAAGGTTACTATAAATGGTTGACAAAGACAAACTAACAGTACTCGAACTTTATTTTCATTAAGTTGTTGATTTTATTGCGTTTTACTCTGTTGATGAAAGTGCTGCAGATGGATTACTAGAAGAATGTATAAGATTAATTTTTAAAAATATCTTGAATTAAAAATGGAGGTTACAACAGTTTAGGTTAGTGCAAATAACTGAAATTCTAAGAAATTAGAAAGAAAAGCGAGTTGGATAAGTCTAGGATACTAGAAAAAAATATGCTTAAGCTTTAAATACTATTTCTTTTTTGTAATTACTGCTTCAGTCGGCTGTAGCTAGCGTAGTGCGGGGTCTAGTGTTACTCTTCTAACCACCGGCGTTGGAGCGCGGCCTCTTTTAGCATTAGGAGGTCTTGGGTTAGGGTTAGGCCACGTGTCTATGATTGTAAGTGCTGTTTTAAAAAAATTAACTTTCTAAATTACAAAAGCACATGCCATTGTGCTCTTAGCATCGGCAAAACTTTGTTCATTAAGATTAAGAATAAGCAAAATCATTACAGGATGAAAACTTCTCGGACGAGAATTTGAGAGCTTATGGCTGCGGAGATGTTTACAGACGCCAGAAAATTGAACTTCAAAAGGAGTGGAGAAAGCGTTTTTTTACTTCTCGGCAGGTAGGACACTGATGCAATTAAACATAACATTGAAAAACAACACTTGATCGGTTAACCCAAAAACAGGCCTAAATGGTTTACGGACTTAACCGCCCCCGTGACTGAAAACTGGCGACCTCAATCAGCGGCTCGGCTAATATTGATTTTACCCCCTCACACACTGATTTACTTGGTCGCCGACTACACAGGCTAGCTGAGCATGATATTGATCGCTAGCCCAGAGACGTGGTTTGCTAAGGTTTAGCGATGTGCAGTGGGGAATTTCCGTCACGCCTTTTCCGCGTAAACAAAAATTTTCAGAAGCAGAATTAGGTCAACTCATTCGCGAAAATGTTTTTCACCGGGAAATACAGTGACAAAAAATCTCACTGCAATGCGCTAACCTCATTACATGTGAAATTCGAAACAACATTTGTAAGTGAGCAAGTGCTGGCCTTAGTGGATGCATTTACTTATGAACCGAAACAAACATTTGGTGAGCGGCATGTGCAAATATTAAATATAGGTAATGAAATCCTGGACAATGGCCGACATCCTCAAAGCCAGCCCTAACTAGCAGCCATCATACAAGGCCAGCCCTCAAAAACTAGCAGCCTTCAACTAACCAAACCGTCAACAATGTGGAACTCGTGTATTTCGTTTCTTAGAAAGCGTTTGCGACAGATTCGAGTATTTCAAACGCTGCGTTAAAAAGTCGCCTTTCCAGAAAGAAAACGACCTTCGTAGATTAAAAGAAAATGTAGCACGCACAACCACAAAGATTACGGATCTTACTAAAGAAGTTAAGGACAACAGAGACACAGATAGACCTAGTTAATCAGAAATATCTTCATTAATAAATTTGCAATGGGTTGTGATTCTCAATCACTTCTGTTTGAAGAGCATAACGCCAGCGTTACACGTCAATATTCTTCGTTGATCTCCGTCAGGTAAGTATTGATTTTTCCTATTCGCCACTAAACATGCGTTGCTGGTGCGCGGGTGTGAGGGAGAGGAGGAGGGGGGATGAGAGCGGAGACGGGTAGAGAGAGATAGAGAGATTGTGCGGATTATTTAATTATTTTAATTTATTAATTTTATTCTCGTTTTAAAAATGAAGCCAGAAGAGTTAGAAAGCTTACTAATATACTTCACACGTGAATTGGAAGGGCCAAAAGAGAAAGGTTAAGGAGCAGGTTTGAAACATCAATTACTGATTTTTTATCACATAAATATACTACAAGCGTGTGAAGCAGGACATCAGTGAAATACAAGATTGTTGGCCCCCACTGGCCTAAAATTATTTGCCATATTAGTGATTATATGGCTTCTCAAGATGTTATCTGACTTTTTTACAGCCTGAAGGAGTAACTATCGCTTTATTATGATTTAGGTTTTACGTTTAGGAAAGACTATAAAATAACGTTGAATTATAATTATTTTTTTAATTTATTTTAGATTAAAAATGGCTGCCGAACTTAGTGTATTGATTTAAGAAGTGTAATGAACTATTTAACGAGACAATGAAAGCTGTTCACATTGATTTTAGTGAATCTAGTTTTGAGAATGATGTAAAACAATCATAATAAAAGATCATAGTGAACTATTTTGACGTAGCAATCAAACAGTGATGAACGTTGACTGTAGAGATTCAGAAAAAGTAAAATGCTGGCAGACCTTATTGTAGGTTAACATGCCTTGAAGTGTTGCAACGTTTAGGTTTAAGAATAAAAAAGCGAGTTTTTACTTACTTTTATATATTATTGTTTTTGATTTACGTAAAATATTTTGAGTTTTAAAAAATGGTAAAACGCGTTCTGAAGTTTGAAAAACTGCCAGCAGCGCTTGGCGAAAGTAGTGACACAACAATTAATCAAAGTTTAGCGAAGTAGCATGGACATAATTAACCCCTCGAGTCATGAAAGCGTAGCATATGCTATCCTCTAAAATCCCAGAGTATATTCAACGCGAACCAACAGAAAAAGTTGTTGTTGGCGTTTTGATCGATTTATTATAAGCCGTGATAGTAAACATGCAGTCTGGGTTTCACTAAACAGAAAGAAGTAATTCAGCTATCTCGACTTTAAATCTGGACTGGGCTGATTACATGCTTACACAGTTTAACATGCAAGTGAGGAGGCAATGTTAAGGGTTCTGGTGGTCAGAAGGGACAGTCCTTGAAATCAAAATTAAGACAAACATAGTTCTATCCTATAGTTGGCAATTCTCACCTTCCTTCCCCAAAGAGTAGTTTATAACGAGCAGTCTTTAAACATAAAAATTCCTGACACATGTGTTTTATGTGGTGTGTATTAGCGCATTTACACCCCGTTATAAAAGAAGCAGAGAAAGAGTATCTAATGATGAAGCATATAAGCAAGAACGAACTTTGATAACATTAGCTTTTCAAGTAAGTATAGAAGTATATTCAGTTGAAGAAGCAAAAAAAACAATCACTGTAAACGTATACGATTGGTCTGTAGAAGCCAATCTAGTGCCTCCTAAGGGTTTCTCCCAACTTCCTACTTTAGGCGAGCATCTTGACAGATGTAGACTTTGATACGGTTTGCAGGATAGTCTAAGAGTCAT
Source organism: Conus ventricosus (assembly GCA_018398815.1). Taxonomy (NCBI): domain Eukaryota; kingdom Metazoa; phylum Mollusca; class Gastropoda; order Neogastropoda; family Conidae; genus Conus; species Conus ventricosus. The sequence goes on from CM031598.1 coordinate 19,507,336, forward strand.
TATGATTATCAGAACAATAAGCAGACTTTGGTTTTTAATCAAAGGATCATGCTAAACAGGGCTTTGTAGAAGGTGTCTGTTAGAATCCCAATATAGAGCAGCTGCCAGTATAGGAACTCATTGTAAAAGTTGTGTTTAGGATGTGAACTAAACTCCTTACAACTCCACCAGGGTCTAAGTTAGCTTTAAAAAATTTACACAAATGCATGAGTCTGTACGTGGTTTATGCGGGACTTTGAATCGTCTTACGCGTACTATGGCCAACAGCAAGAACAAAAAATACTTATTAACCACCATCAGATCTGTTCTTAATGTTTTTATTGTTTTTAGGTCAGATGGGACAACACACGCCCAGAAGAGTTACAGAGACCAAACGCCAGCTAGTAGTTTTTTAGAGAGATGAAACAACTTCGTAATCAGTTATCAACTCCTTATTAGGACTTGTTATGACTCTGAAGACCAAGAACGCTATGAACATCTACCCCACACTGTTGGATATGTAATAAAGAATTATTAGGCGATAAGTAAGAGACACGATCACATTACTGGATAGTTTCAGAGGGGCAGCGCACAACATTGTAATCTTCAGCTTAAGGTTGACCCTAAGAACATGGCTGCCTATATTCTTTCATAACCTAAGAGGGCTACGATCTCATGCATCATGAAGCAGAGACTTTGAATATTAGAAGGTACCTGCATTGCACAGTATCAGAAAGTACATGATTTTCTCTTGACTCTTTATCTTTTATGACTCTGCCCATACATTGATGGCTAGTTTGGATAAGTTAGAGGATTTACAGACTTTCCAATCACAAAACATACTTTGATAACTATCTTTAGTGCGTAAAGGGGAAAGGGGTCTATCCTTATGATAATGAACTCGTGGGACAGGTTTGATGAAGCTCGCTTCTCTAAAAGGCGCTTTCTTTTCTGTCTTCAGAGCAAAGACATACAACTGACTCTGAATATGGGAATACGCTCAGAAAGCTGGACAGAATTACACTGTACAATGGCCCGCTTTTCATGATCAGTATTATGGCTGCGTTGTGTTTATTAGCAGCGTCTTTCAGATTAATGAACTACATGCATGAAACATTACAGTCTTGACTCATCGCATTACATCTCTGCCCCCGGCTTTCTTGGGATGCATTCTTAAAGTCTTACACATCAGATTGACTTAAATTTCTGAGTCGCCACACTTTCAGATGATTGAAGACGGGTGATGGAGGCATTAGCATGGCCTAATCTTATGCAAAGCTAAATAACAAGTATTTAGATGACTATGATCCCACTAAGCCATCCAAATAGCTATTGTACTTAGACGCCACAATCTGTATGGATGGGCTATGAGTCAGCGCTTCCAATGAGAAAATTTTTACAATGATAAAAAGGCCTCATAATGTTAATACTGTGTTAAGTATGTTGACACAGCTTCCACCTGATAAAATCCAAGGGGTAATCTTAGAAGTAGACTTAGAAATCTTTTTGAACTACACGATCTTCACATCATTACCCTAGCGCAGAAAGATTAATGATGAGCCCTAGAACAGCCTAAAACTTGTGCCAATCTTCGCAAAAAACTACAGTATGTTGTCATTACAGACTCCTAAGTTTTACCTAGACACGGACTGAAACTAAGAGCTGTTACAGAATATTACCTGTGTGCATCAAGAGCCCTTTATGAGGGCATACATCAAGAAGAATACTGATCTTAGAACTCAAGCCACTTGATGCTTCAGAAAAAGACTTCTTTAAACTGATGAACACAGCTGTTTTGGCCAAAAATCTGGAAATCACACAAAACGTAAAGATGTTTGTTTTAAATTAGTTACAAAAGAAAACCAGCAATTAAGTTTGCTGCTAACTTAACTATCAAGGGTCTTTGAAGATTTAACGACAGCCTAGTTGCATTATGATGAGGAAAAAGATGTTAAGCTGACAAGCCTGTGTCATTGGTTTTACAGTATTAGAAGTTGTCAAAGTTATTGATGTTTAGAATTTTGTACGGACTACTTTAAACCCATTTGTACAGAAGCAAAGAGTACTTTACACAAGACATGACTCTTATTTTAGACGTCCCAAATGAAGACTTTTATAAGGATACTAGAAACAGAAGTAAGCTATAGGAACTAGAGGATGGTAGACACATGCGACTATCCAAAAGATTTGCCTTTACATTCAACTGTGAACAAGAAAGTAATTGGAAAAGATGAAGGATGAACTTAATGGATCAGTTATAAAAGAAATATGTTGGTGTGCGGTCAAAATGTTACAGCGTTGCCTGCCAGATTCTGTAATGAAGGAAGGCTAAGGGCATAAGTAAAGCAGTTTGGCCATAAAAATATATCTCACGATAATCAAGCAAGCTCTTTTGCAAAAAAGTATTTTATCACACAATGTAATTCGGCGCTTATCTTCATCAAGTAAAACAAACTGCTGTTTAACATGAAATCACTAGTCTTCTAACTATAACAAGAGTACTTACGGTTCAATCCTGAGTTTTCCTTTGTGGTAGGACTTTGGAGAACTTTAAAATATTAACTTGACTGACTTAAACCAAGGATACTTAACTTAAAACCTAAAACAAGAACTTAACAAGAACTTAACTTAAGAACTAACAAGACTAATTTAAGAACATGCAAGAATTAACTTATAACTATTTTTTTTGCACTTAACTTGTAATTACTTGCACTTAACTTTAAAAAAGTACTTTCTATAAACTACTTAACTTGTATCTTATTTAGTTCTTAAACTTGTACTTTTATCTAGTTCTTTAAAACTATCCATAGTAAATGGGGTCTACAACAGGAGGTTGCACTTGTTTTGCAGAAGTGGTTCTTCTTCTTTTACTGGGCTCTTTGTGGGGGTTTGTAAACTTTGCTTGCTAAGTATGGTATTAGCATTTGTATGCTAAAACTCCCCAACAACAACAACAGCAGCCAAACATAATAATACATTTATCGTTTGATTGTGATTGTGTTGTTGTTGGCGGTTGATGGCGGTGACTGGCGCGCGCGTTGTATTACTATCTAACATTTTTGTTTTGCTGATTGGTTTGCTTTTTGCAGTCTGTTCATTCAGCTAGTTTTCGCCAGCCAATCGTCCAGTAATTTTTCGTTTTAGTAACATCACTCACTTGTGGCAATTCACTTGCGGACATTTCACAGTGGCGCATTCTGACTCCTGCGGATTGTTGCCGGGTCTTTTCTCTGAATCATCATTTTTTTTATTGCGATTAATTTAATTTGTTTAAAAATAATATGATTAAACGTATTAATCCCATGATAAGGGCATAGCATAGTTCCATATCTGTAATAAGTCAATGCAAGAGTTTCTAGGGATTGTTTCCAACCGGGATCTTGTGATAAGTCGTATTTTAAATTCTTCTGAATCAACCGGCGCATCTTACTTACTACTTAGCATATAAAATAATCATTGTATCTGTTACCGATCTATCCATTTTTGACCCTAGTTGTGCTTCGGTACTTGCGTAGTACTTTTTCAACGTCTGAGTATGACAGTTGTTGAATCTGTTCAATCCTTAGTTCAATCGCTAAGGTATTGTTAGTTTTGCGCACGGCAGCCAGAGCCAGAGAGTATAATCTTTCTGTTTGGCAGTTGTCTACGGAGTAGTCTGCTTGCTCCTCGCTACTTTAATAGGTGTCCACAATCCATTTTAAACGCAATAAAAATTAATATAATACTTTTAAAACATGAGTTTAACGGCTGGTTAATTAGCAGTGCCTATCGTTGGTGTTATAGTTTATTCAACCTATGCAAAATGTTTGTTAGAATAAAACCAGCCAACATTGGGAAAGATAGAGATTCGCCAAAATAGTTGAAACTTTTTTTTTAGCTTTACACAAAGATTATTTAATTAAAAAGCACATAGACAGCCTTTCGTATTATGATTATTTTAATTATTTTTTTAGTTAATAAAAAAGATGAGTGAAAAAAGGTTATCAATACAATTTACCACTTGCTAATGTGTTGGTGGTCTTAGTTTAGGGCTATAGCGTGTTAGCAAAAAACATGTTTTAATGAAGCGGCAGATCTAGGAATGTTAGACATTGAGGGATAATGTTAAGTTTTAGTTGTAATTCTGCAGGGATTGCGTCAAAGACTTTCATTGTTGCACAGCATATTATCCCAGAAATATTAGTTCATAGAAAGATTAAATCTAGAAAATATTAATTATAAAAGATGGCAGGAAGAGTAGTTATGATGGTAGGGAGGAGTATTGTTAATGCATTGCCTCTTGAAGCAATTTTTTGTTTAGTATATTGCGGTCCGGATGAAGAAGAGAACGCCATAACAAGGCAATAGAAGATTTAGCTAAAGCAAGTAGACGCTTATGAGAAAGCGAATATTGATTCACTTAGACTTTATTAATAAAAAAGTTAAGAGAACAGGGATTGCAGGCACACATTTACAGACGTTGATGAGGCAATGAATGAGTATTACTTAGTGACAGGAAAGAAGTTTCTAAACATCGCGCGCCCAGAGAAATGTCTGATTTTATGAACATCAGACTCCTCCACCCATAGCAGAGAAATTGGTTTTTTATTGTGGGTGCTATGGGAGCAATCAATATTCTTGCACAAAAATTTAAATCTAATTAAAATACAGTCCTTCTTATGGACAATACGAAGTACAACGAAGTACAATCGACGTACAAAATATATTATTCTCCTAAAGGTGTATTGGAAAGGAAAGACTGCTATTGAAAACTGAGTTAAAGCCGCGTAGAGCGTCTGAATCAGATGGAAGGCTGGCTTTTCAAAACAAGCATTTGGAAATATATTCTGCCTGCCCCCAAAAGAATAATAAGACTAGATTGTTTAACTCAGTTCCAAATGACACCACCAGATGACTTGCTGTATTCTTCCACATGATAAAGTTAGAAAGAAAAAAGTTTTAAGTAGCTCTGACAGTGTTGACATGGCTTTCAAAGATACAAAGACGCGAAACCTTTATCGGTTTAAAGAGCTAACTGCTGTGGCTGTGCTTCAACAAAGATACATGCGAGGCCCCATTTAAAGTATCCAAGGATGGTTCAAGTTGATGATGGAAAGAGTTTAAAGGTTCTCGTAAACCAACTGTTGTTAATACATCATGTTACAGTAGGACGAGGGATCCCAGGCAACATCGTATCACAAGCCCTAGTAGACTAGTAGACACTTTAATAAGAATCTAGCTGAACGTCTGTTTACCTATCAATATCACAGAGAAATTATGGATAGAGAACGCAACACAGAATGGGTTAGAAGATTGCCAGCAGTCTTACGCGTCATGAACAATGAAGAATTTAAAGCAACAGGCCTTAAACCAGTGAATGCGATCAAATTAAAAAAAAATTAGCATTACTGAAGATGAGCGGAGGGCTCAAAAACTCTTGCCGTTTGGACTAAAAGTAAGATACTTGTATGCTCCTGGAGAGGCAGAAGGTGATGTTAGAATTAAGCTACAGATCCTGTATGGAGCATAGATGTATATGAAGTTGAGCGAATCATGAAAACAACCCCTCCCGTATATTATTTAAGAGAGACTCTCTCTTCTAAAAAGCCAGCCCCTAAAAGGTCGTTTGTTCGTGAAGAGCTGCAAGTTGTCCCACCAAACACAGTGAGTTAACAAAAAATAGTATTTGCTAAACTTATTTTTTTGCTAAACTTAATTTTTATGTACTTGGAGAGAATGTAAATATCTTTGTTCACGATCACCAAATCTTATCTAGCACGTAAGCCCCCGTTTTAAAACAACGATTGCGTCAATTTTTGCTGTTTTTACATGTTAATTTTGTTTAAAAACAGGTGTTAAAATTGGCCAAAATTGATATGTGATGGACGTGATTTGTATGTGAAAAGGGGGATTTTCGTGCAAAATAACATGGGTGAGCTTGAACGAAGATATTTACATTCTCTACAGATTGCAGCTGCAAGCAGATACAATCATTGCTGAGAAACTAGCTGGATTTCACAAAGGCAGAAGTGCCATCGAACAGATTTTCAACCTCCGCACCCAATGCGAAAAAACATCTCCAGCACCAGAGACCGTTTATCACATCTTAAACAGACCGCACTCAACAGGATCTGGCATGAGGCGCTATGGGCCTCCATGAGCAAATTTAACATCGGGCGGAGGCGTTTCTGATACCATCCAGCAACGAATCGTGTGGTGCTTGTGCGGTGTGCTATTGCAGAATGGGTCCATACTTTAACTGAAGTTCGTCACGGCTGCCTTCTGTCTCCCTCACTTTTCAGCATATTCATGAAACGCGTCCTGACTGAGGCAGTTGCAGATTATATGAGTAGAGCCAGCTCTGGAGGAAGAACCGCCATAGACCTTCCATTTGCAGATGACATCGATGGTCTGGCAGGCAGTGAGCAAGAACTGGCCAGAATAGTGAACAGTTGGAAGAAACATTGACAAGAGGTGTCATGGTGATCAGCGCTGGGAAGACCAAGTTGCTGGTTTGCCACAACACCACCATCAATACTGAAATAACTGCCCACAGTCACAAGTTGTAATCGGTTCAACCATTCAGTAACCTGGGGTCCATCACCAGCAGTGAGGTGTCCACACCAGAAATCCTCTCAAGAACAGCAAAGACGATCACAGCACTGCTCAGACTAAAACCTCTATGGGAGGACAAGAACATCTCCATGAAAAACAAGACCAGACCATTGCGTGCACCCATATTTTCTATCATCCTGTGCGTATATGAGACATGGACACCCCCACCCCACCCCCTCAGCGGATCTGGAAAGAAGAAACCAAGCCACGGAAATGAGATCTTTTCACAAGATGCTGACCTTCAAACACACTGATCATATCACCAGTCGGTAAGTGCGACAAACCATCAGGCAGCACACAGGACTATATGAACCTGGGCCTCCAGACGTCAGTCAGAAAAAAAAGAAAACTACATCGGTATGGCTATTCAACAAGCTCCAATAGCCGTCGTCCAGGGAACTATTATAAGAAGGAGACGGAGGGGGAGGGGGGGGGGAACCGATGGAGTGGCAGCATTGCAGAGTGGACAGGAAAAACATTTGGAGACACCCAGCTGCCAGTATACAACTGAGAGAACTTAAAGAACCTGGTGAAGTGTTCTTCATGTGGTGCTCCAGTGATTCCCCAGGGAGTTAAGGGTGAAGAAGTAGAAGAAGAGGAGCAACGAGAACAAAGAACAAGAATATAATACCGTTTGTTAAACCTTGATGGAACAGAGGCAGAGATGGGGTAGGGTGGAGAGACGGGGATTCGCCGAGCGACTGAACTATCTTTAGGGTTTGGATCGATTCCTATGTGATTTTGATGTAATGAATTATGATGGCTGACATTTCATGAGTAAATCTAGTATTTTACTCTGAAGGCTATATGAAATGTGAAAGTCCCATAGCTTTCTGGTCATGGCACAGTGAACTGTGAGGTATTCACCGTGTCCGGACCACGGCAAATTGAAAGGTAGATTCCCTGACCTGAGTCAGACACCCATGGACCCCTGGTGGACAGAGAGGGGTTAACAGTCATTCCCTGACCTGAGTCAGATACCCATGGACCCCTGGTGGACAGAGAGGCGTTAACAGTCATTCCTGACCTGAGTCAGATACCCATGGCCCCCTAACAGTCATTCCCTGACCTGAGTTAGATACCATGGACCCCTGGTGGGCAGAGAGGGGTTAACAGTCATTCCCTGACCTGAGTCAGATACCCATGGACCCCTGGTGGACAGAGAGGCGTTAACAGTCATTCCCTGACCTGAGTCAGATACCATGGACCCCTAACAGTCATTCCCTGACCTGAGTCAGATACCCATGGACCACTGGTGGGCAGAGAGGGGTTAACAGTCATTCCCTGACCTGAGTCAGATACCCATGGACCCCTGGTGGACAGAGAGGCGTTAACAGTCATTCCCTGACCTGAGTCAGATACCCATGGACCCCTAACAGTCATTCCCTGACCTGAGTCAGATACCCATGGACCCCTGGTGGACACACAGGGTTTAACAGTCAGACACCCATGGACCCCTGCAGGGCAGAGAGGGTTTAACAGTCAGACACCCATGGACCCCTGGTGGACACAGAGGGTTTAACAGTCAGAACACCCATGGACCCCTAGGTGGACACAGAGGGTTTAACAGTCAGACACCCATGGACCCCTGGTGGACACAGAGGGTTTAACAGTCAGACACCATGGACCCCTGGTGGACACAGAGGGTTTAACAGTCAGACACCCATGGACTCCTGGTGGACACGGAGGGTTTAACAGTCAGACACCCATGGACCCCTGGTGGACACAGAGGGTTTAACAGTCAGACACCCATGGACCCCTGGTGGACACAGAGGGTTTAACAGTCAGACACCCATGGACCCCTGCAGGTAGAGAGGGTTTAACAGTCAGACACCCATGGACCCCTGGTGGGACACAGAGGGTTTAACAGTCAGACACCCATGGACGCCTGCAGGGTAGAGAGGGTTCAACAGTCAGACACCCATGGACCCCTGCAGGGCAGAGAGGGTTTAACAGTCAGACACCCATGGACCCCTGCAGGGTAGAGAGGGTTTAACAGTCAGACACCCATGGACCCCTGCAGGGTAGAGAGGGTTTAACAGTCAGACACCCATGGACTACTGCAGGGCAGAGAGGGTTTAACAGTCAGACACCCATGGACCCCTGCAGGGTAGAGAGGGTTTAACAGTCAGACACCCATGGACCCCTGCAGGGCAGAGAGGGTTTAACAGTCAGACACCCATGGACCCCTGCAGGGTAGAGAGGGTTTAACAGTCAGACACCCATGGACCCCTGCAGGGTAGAGAGGGTTTAACAGTCGTATAAATCGACCCGACGAGAGGCTCGACGCAGGACCGTAGCTACGCTAGAAAACATGTCCCCTCTGTATTATATTTCCCCGAATTTGCCGAGTTTTTTTTTTTTCTTTTTTTTTAAACACACTGTTTGACTGTAGTTAAACATGACAAGAGAGATGCACATTCATAATAGTGTGTGTGTGTGTGTGGTGTGTGTGTGTGTGTGTGTGTGTTGTTGTGTGTGTGTGGTGAGGTGTGTGATTGTGTGAGTGTGTGTGTGTGTGTGTGTGTGTGTGTGTGTGTGTGTGTGTGTGTGTGTGTGTGTGTGAGTGTGTGTGTGTGTGTGTGTGTGTTGTTTTTTTT
>CM031598.1:19519008-19539008 GCA_018398815.1 Conus ventricosus
TGTGTGTGTGTGTGTGTGTGTGTGTGTTGTGTGTGTGTGTACCTGCGCGCGCGCGCGTGCGCATGTATGAGTGCGAGTGTGCATGTCGGAAAGGTTTTTGAAACGCAACCCTTTTGTAAGAAGCAGCCAGAGTCTGTTCACATGGCAGGGACAAAAAAAACTGCCCCCCCCCCCCTCCCGCCCTCCACAAAAAAAATGTATAGTTTGTATCGGCATCATCAGCTCCCAAAACATTTACAACAATGTTACACACAACACACACACACACAACCACACACACACACACACACGCACTCTCTCTCATCTCTCTCTCTCACTCTCTCTCTCTCTCTCTCTCTTCTGTTTCTATCAACTTACATCAGATTGCATTAAAAAAAAAAAAAGCGGGCTGTAGAAAAGGCTGACTGCCAGTGGTTGTAAGGCAAAGGGCATCAACAATGGTATGGACCCAGGGCACATTGACAGAGAGGGAGGCCCACAGTTCCAGTCTCAGACTCTTCTTCAGCATGCAGATGGCGGATGGCGGGGCGGTGTGATCGCGGGCAGTGTCTCTATCCCCGCCAGCCCTCCCGTTTCCTTCGCTGCCCAAACCGTGTCCCTGTACCTGCATTCTGACCTGCCCCGGACACCATCATCTTCCTGAACGTAGTGTGTACTCCCCCACACTGCTACCACCTTGTGTCTGCAATCACTTGAAGTTCTGTGACTCAAAACGTCTTTTTTTTAGACACCAGTTGATCTTGTCACCTAGCTGTCAACCCTGAGCACTGTGGTCTCGTGGCCTAGCAGAGTAGGCTTGGCGTATATGGACTACCCTGCACGCGGTGAAACCTCCTGGATGACACTGACAGAGAAAGTCACTCGTTGGTCTTTACTTTTGTCAAGGTCTGTGTAGTGAATAACACTAATTTTCAATGGATTCCCGCAGTGGCTGCCAAGGTCTCGATTCCGTCCCACTATCAAACACCACATTGATCAGGAGACAAGCTGGAGCTTTGCTGTGTCCATTCCCAGATCAAAGAATGCATGGGGCAGGACAGCGTTTGGGGTCTTGCTTGTGTCCATTCCCATTATCAAACAATACATCGACCAGGGCAGAGTTGGGGCTTGGCTGTGTCCATTCCCATCGTCCATTCCTATCATCAAACAATACATCGATCAGGGACAGAGTTTGGGGCCTTGGCGGTGTCCATTACCATTATCAATATATTCTGATCAAGATAGAGCTGGATCTGATGGGCTCACGACGTTCTCCGTCCTTTATTAACAGTGATTGTCGTACACAGAGGAGCATGAGGGTATGGACAGAGGCGTTCACATTCTACACATACAAATTCTGCTCTCACATAGGCAGACCCATCCTGTCACTGGCGTCGGGCCCTCACAACAATATTTCTAAAATGTTTTTTATTTGAAATTTGACTCCTTGCCTCCAACCGTCACTACACTACATCGTATAAAATGTAAAGAGTATACAGATAACCCAATGATTGCATCCCCTTTATCTCCATTATGCTAGCATCCGGGAAAGGCACCATTGCAATATTCTATCTATTACACAGATATGGAAAACAAAAATAAATGAATAAAAATAAAACATTAGCAACTTGCCAGCTGTTTCCCTTGGTGTAATTGTTCGATTGAATCATCAGTCTACATCACCACGATCACGACGCCTCCCTGAAGACACTACATAGTTCGTGTCCTCACGATTTGATCGACCCCTTGTTGGGGGATACAGGCAGTGCAGCTGTCGCTGTACCCTCGTGATGATCCCCTGGACCTCCGTTGCAATTAACCTTCTCCACTGGAAGCGCTCCTATCGGCCTTTCCCATAGGTCTTTATCCTCATTGGCTGAAAGGTTGACCAACCTCGCTGTCTTTCGTCTCCCACACAGGTAGACAATTCTCTGGTCGAGTCTCGTGGGCTCTGGGTTGTCTTCGACTTACGAGATTTTAGCAGAGCTTCTAAATCTGCAAAGTCTTCTAGTTTTGACTTCACCTTGCTGTATTTTTCTAACCCCAGCAAGACAGAAAAATTTACTCCCCACTAAACAGTCATGCTTCAGCTGGTTTTCCGAGCATCTTATCACCGTTCCTCGAACAATGACAACCCTAATGGTACTTCTGGAACACTGACAACCCTAATGGTACTTCTGGAACAATGACAACCCTAATGGTACTTCTGGAACAATGACAACCCTAATGGTACTTCTGAACAATGACAACCCTAATGGTACTTCTGGAACACTGACAACCCTAATGGTACTTCTGGAACAATGACAACCCTAATGGTACTTCTGGAACAATGACAACCCTAATGGTACTTCTGGAACAATGACAACCCTAATGGTACTTCTGGAATAATGACAACCCTAATGGTACTTCTGGAACAATGACAACCCTAATGGTACTTCTGGAACACTGACAACCCTAATGGTACTTCGGGAACAATGACAACCCAAATGGTACTTCTGGAACAATGACAACCCTAATGGTACTTCTGGAACAATGACAACCCTAATGGTACTTCTGGAACAATGAACAACCCTATGTACTTCTGGAACAATGACAACCCTAATGGTACTTCTGAACAATGACAACCCTAATGTACTTCTGGAACACTGACAACCCTAATGTACTTCTGGAACAATGACAACCCTAATGGTACTTCTGGAACACTGACAACCCTAATGGTACTTCTGGAACAAGACAACCCTAATGGTACTTCTGGAACAATGACAACCCTAATGGTACTTCTGGAACACTGACAACCCTAATGGTACTTCTGGAACAATGACAACCCTAATGGTACTTCTGGAACAATGACAACCCTAATGGTACTTCTGGAACAATTGACAACCTAATGGTACTTCTGGAACAAATGACAACCCTAATGGTACTTCTGGAACAATGACAACCCTAATGGTACTTCTGGAACACTGACAACCCTAATGGTACTGGTTAGTTGCAAAGGGAGGCAACAGCAGGCGGAAATCTGAACAAATTCTAAAAGTATTCAAATTTCATTGTCCCTAGCGTTGTTTATCTTGCCTGAGAAAGACCTAAGAGCTCGAAACGCGTCGTGTTTTGTCTCGTGATTCGTTGGTCCACGTTGACCGGGGGAGTCATACTAAATACTTTGTCTAATAATACTAGTTCAGCCAATATGAATTAGTGGTCACATACACACACATCCACACCGCTTTACGTTAAAAGTTGTTAAAATCTAACCAATGAGTCTCAGAGACTCATTTTGGTTCAGCCAGTGGAATCCCCAGTGTACCCTTACACGTGCATAGCAAAGAGTTGAATACAGTGTGGTTAATACATAACATCGAATTCTAACTCATGTTCGATTCCCCTAAACTATCCATTGTGCAAATAGCCCAGACCTCTCCACAAGCCAGGACCTAATGCTTCAACATAATGCTTCGACCCACGGTCCACAAGGTGCAGATCATCTTACAGGTTGAAGGTGTTCTTCCTCGAGGCTCAGTAAGTCTGGACTTGTCTTTAGAGTTTAAGGCTTCTTGGGAGTTCGGGGGTCCCTTATTGGAAAACAGTCCCGTATAAGTCTGGGGCTCCCTTTAGAGTTTAAGGTTTTCTTGGGAGTTTGGGGCTCCCTTATGAGAAAACAGCTCCCGTAACAGTTTGGGGCTCCCTTTAAAGTTAGGGGCTTCCTTAAAGTTTAGGGCTCCTTTATGAAAAAAACAAAAACAAACCCAGCTCCCCCCGAAGTTAGGAGCTCTCTCATGATTTAAGGGGCCCCGGGGAATAAACCCCTTCTCACAAAAATTGGGAGTTTCCCTTCAGACAGAGGGGGCCGCCAAAAAAAAATTGGGGAGGTCAAAAAAGTTTTGGGGGGGTTTTTAAGGGAAATTTTGGGGGACCCCGTTAGGGAGACGGCTTTTAGCAGTTTGAAGTTGTCACGGGGTTTGTTACGAGGTTTTGGGCGTTTGGGCCCCATTTGGTTTGTAGAATTTTTCTTTATTTATTGTCGTCGTTGTTGTCGTTACCCGGGCCCTTAATGTGGCTTGGGGTGTGGTTCCCACCTTTGGTGTTTTTTTTAGCTCAGGTTGGGTTTTTTTTCCCCTTTTCCCCCTTTCCCCTCAAATTCCCACTCCCCCATGCAATTCATCCTGCGGGTTTCCCGGGGTTTGGCTGGTATCTTTTTTCTGTACTGGTTTTGTCTCATGGGCCCTCTCACCTGTTTTTTCCCCCGCCGCATTTAAAGGGTTTCCCCTTCTTAGGTTGAGGTATGCTCCCGGGGGACGTAGCGGGGCATTTTGGCCCCCATCGTTTAGGCAAGTTTTCTCTTCCCCGGGGGGAAAGATGCCCTCTGGGAGCGCCTGCTCCGGTGGGGGTTCTTCACCTTAGTCAAAGGGTACAGTCGGTTACCTTCCCCTTCCAAACGCGGCCTGTAGGAGAGAGACATCCTTCATTTTTTTTCCGCTTTCTGCGCTGCGGGCCCTCTCGACTGGCCCAGGGGGGCAGGAGAGTCGTTTGCCCCCCGCCTTTTTTGGGGGTCACCCGGGTAGCGGGAAAGGGCATCATTTTTTCGGGGTTTATTTGTTTTTGGTGTTTTTTTTTTATGTTAGCCGGTTTAAATTTTTCTCTTTTGCGCAATTTGTTTTTGGTTTTCAAAAAATTTTTGAAAGGAAAAATTGTTTGGACCCCTTTTTTTTGGGTTTAAATTTAATCTTTAACCTGGCCCCCTTCCCAAAATTTTTATCTTTAAAAATCTTTTTCCTTTTTATGCTTTGGGGATGCGGTAGTCGGCGGGGATGGGAGAGAACCTGGTTTATTCGGGTTGGTACTTGCTTTTCTTTCCGTTTCCCCCCCTGTCACAATTGCCGGGCTCACCCTTTTTGGCCCCCGGTTTTGGGTTTTTTGTGTGCAAGGGGGAACGGTTTTTTGTTCGCGGCGTGGGGTACGCATGATTAGTCGTTTGGATTTCGTGGTGGGAAATTTTGTGTTATTTTGAAATTTTTGCCATAAAATGTGGGGGGTAATTGTGCCATTGAATTATTTTTAAATTTTCAAATGTGGTGGGAGAGGTTTAAAACCCCTGGTTGCTTTATTAGTTCAATTTTAAGAAAGGAAAAGTTTTTTAAAAGGGGGGTGGGAGGGAAAGGGTTTAAGATAATTCATATTTGTTTTATAGCCTGTTAATTTAAAGCATCTCTATCCGGCCCTTTTGTTTTTAGAAAACTTTAACGAACATTCCTGAATTTTGTTGGTTTTCTGTGTTATGCTCGGGGGCTGTGTTGAGCTGTTGGGGGTTTTTGTAGACCTTCCCCTTGCCCATTATGCGGGGGGGCTGTTAAGGTTTTAAAAGCATGTGTCCCGGGCGTACTGACTGCGGGGTTCCAGTACCCGTCTTTCTACTTTCCTCCCCTTTCCCTTTTCCCTCCTTTCCGGGGGGACTTCCCCGGAGCACGCATTTTGGGGTTTGGGGGAAAGCATGGTTGGGACCGCCGGGATGGTTTGGGACCGCGCACTGGTAGGTCCCCCGCCTGGTTGGGGCCCCCGCACTGGTTGGGGTTCACGCACTGGTTGGGACCACGCACTGGTTGGGGCCACGTAACTGGTGAAAAGCCTGTGGACTTGGCTGGACGGTCCTGATCCCCGTCCAGGACCTCCAGCAACAACGCCCCGTCCCCCGGGACTTCGCCCCTCCACCGTCTGTTTGTGTGCGTCAAGGGTGTCGGCCTTGAGCGACTCTCTTCAAGAACGACCCGGGTTTGGAGCACCTAGTGCGACAGGGTGCTCCCAGTAGACTTTGGAGAGGCAGGGGGTGAGGGCACTACATGACAGGGAAAGAGATGGGTGCTGGAAATGTTTATTTATAATTGTGTATATGTCATTGTGTTGAAATGCTTGATTGTGATTGCGTATGTCGTGTATCGAAATGCCTGATTGTGACTGTGCATGTTGTGTGTGTTGGAATGCTTGATTGTGATTGTGCAGGGTTTGCGTGTTTTTGAAATATTTATTTGTGATTGTGTTGTTAGTGAATAAAGGGGGTGTTGTATCGTAATCTTTCTTGTGTGGGCTCTTGCGGGGCGTGTGAGGTCAGTCACTCCCTTCACTCCCACTTGGGACCGATCCTGTCAGGGCAGACCTCCAGGGCGGACGTGACAGAAGTCCTCTAAAGAATTTGGCGTTTTTCTTAGGAGTTTAAGGCGGGCTTAGCAGGTTGGGGCTCTCTTATCATTGGGGCTTTTTTTGAGAGTCTGAGGGTCCTTTAGCATTAGGGCTGCCTTTGATTTGTCCCTGTGGGTCAAAAGGGCTCGTTTTGGGAGCTTGGATTATTTTAGGAGTTTGGAGTTGTTGTGGGAGTTGAGATTGTTTTAGGAGTTTGGGATTCAGGATTTGGGGTTGTTTTTTTTTAGTTTGGATATATTTGGGAGTTCGGGGCTCCTAATGAGTTTTCACCTGAAGGAATGTAAAGGGAAATTCACAGGAGTGTGGGCTCCCTTACTGCCTTGATTCCTTTAGAAGTTAACTTTTTCACGTGAAAATCTGGAGGTTTCAAAGAATATACAGCGGGTATATCAATGACATATACGCCTTTTACAGGTCCTAATTTCCACGATTTTGGCATTTTTTTACAAACACTAAGCCATCCAAAACCCACGCAAATCCTAACCATTCCAAATTTAGAAAGAGAGGGGGCCAGCTACGCCAAGGACACAGCAAACATAGCACAGGACAAGACACAAGTGTCTTGCCTGTCTAAGTTTATCTGTACCTTGGCGGTAATTAACCCCCTCTCCTTCTACATTTTGGTTCATTTCCACCCTCAGTCACTCCCGTTTTGAAACCTACCACTCGAATCAAATTAGACTGCGTTGAAAGCTATCGGGTGTAAGTCACATGAAGAAAACTGTGGATGGGAACTGCAATGGTCATGTGACAAGTTTCAAATTTGATGTTTATACTCCACGGGTGAATGTTTCACGTCGTCTTTCGTCTAGGGATGAAAGAGACCATAGCGTGGGTTTGGGAGAATGCAGGGGGGGGGTGAACCTGGGGAACGAATGCCCTTTGGGAATGACTCTCAGACAGATAGGTGTCACTGGGGTGACCATCCACTTAACCGCCCCCCCCCACCCCCCAGCAAAAAGCCCCTGGGGGCAAAACGGTTTGAACATTTCACATTCCAAGCATAGACAGCGGGGGTGTGTTCATGCTGGAGGTGGCAGAGGGTTAAGGAATTTCGGTCACCAGGGGACACCCCCACCATAACTGAGGGGCAGCTCCTGAGCCGCACTCCGTCTCTTTTCTCTCTGGGCTCATCAACACAACCCCCGGGCCAACCCAAAAAGCACAGACACGAAACCCTTGACCCCCCCCATCCCAACCACCAGGATGCCCCCTCCCCCATACCCCGCAACTCCCTCTCTCTCCTCCCATCGCCTTCCCCCCCCCCCATTCATCGACTTTTTCTTCCCGTCTTCTTCCTCCCTCCCCCAGGCAGGGCAAAGTAGGAGAGGGGCGAACGAGCTGAGAAGCAGACCGAGTGAGAGAAGGTGAAGTCCCAATTTGCGGATTATTCGTGCGTTCAGGTGTGCCGCCTCTTTTTTCGCCGCCCGCATGGAGCCTACTGCGACTGTCTGCCGCCGTGTCCCCTGTGCTCAACGGCTGCCACGATCACACGTCGGGTTTGTGTGTGTGTGTGGGGGAATGACTACCGTAGAGGATCCCAGTGTCGGTGTTAACAGAGCGTGGACTTTCAGTTCAAACGGATTTGGCGGAAAGGGACTATCCAGCTACCGAAAGGGCGGGGGCTAAGAGCGTAATTGATGATTGATCGAATTTTTTTTTGCACCCGGGGAAAGGGAAAATAGAGGCTACGGTAGTATTACGTGATAAGGATGGCTGTACAAGTAATTTGACTCCAATACGAAGGAATGGGGGGGGGTCATGCAGCCCCCGAATCGCCTCGGGAAGAACTGATACGCATATACACTTCCAGTGGAGTATGGCTTTCAGACAGAGCGTATGTTTGAAGCAGAGAGCCGGAATTATTCCTGGAGTGAACATTTTGCACAGAATGCACATTCATTTTTATGCAGGGGTAAGTATTTCACAATGCGTAAAGTCTTTAGTGATCAACTTGTGGTTTCTGGGAATATTTCACGTGTAAAAACAGATGATTTCACAGAGTCCACTTTGTGTTCCATATCTGAATTAATAATCACGTGGTGACGGGCTGTTTCCGGGGTGAGATGCCCAATGTTTTAAAAAACAGCGCAGGCATTTCGGTAGCACTGGTACACGCAGTTAGGCCTATTTTTCCCCTGGCGTTTTTTTTTTCCCGCGTTTTCGTAGAGGACATGTGCACGTGCGTATATCATACGAAGAACATACTTCACATGGAATATGTTTTTGACCCGAGAGCACTTAATATATATGGAGTTAGTTTACGCACAGGGCTGTTTGTCATTAAATTCAACACTGGAAGTAAAATACTTTAGTATCTTTGTTTTTTAATAATTTGTTTAGGAATTCGGGTGATTAATGAGAAGTAGCAACACCAAAAGGTTTGACCCATATCTTTGACAAGTGAACAAAGGTGAATTAAGAAAAGATGCACCATTTTTTTTTCCGCACTGTACCCTGTTACACAAAACAACTACAGCAGTTTGAAATTTTAAAGTTTCATTTAAAAAAGTTATTCTCTTTGGCTCCAGCGTGGATATTAACCCATTCTTGATAACGTCATAAGAATCACTGATACATGGTAACCTTTTTGTCATTGTTACTGTATGACAGTAGTTTGCTCATTTATCAAGCTAAAGACGACCAGCTTGAGTATTTATTAATGATTATCGACGGCGCTCATTTCTTTCTCAGCGTATGATATGGCTGGAAAAATGAAAACAATTCTTCCCAAGTGCCTCCATGTTGACTCTGTTCGGTCCCTGGCCGGGGAATCGTTTCCAGCCTAGTTTTTTAAAGGCGCCGATGCACGCACATGGAAAGAATGAAAACATGTCTCACTGTGTCATTAGGTAACATACAATAATACACCGTCACACGGGAAAATAGATTTTGTAAACAGGCACAGCGCGTGCATTCACCCTTCGGGGACGAAGTGAGGCACATAGATGTGATGGACGCGCCATAGTTGGCGCATGGGACAGCTACGGTGACTGGAGTCCCCAGCCTCTTCCAATGATTAACAGAATGCGCAGGTAGACGATGGGAAAGTAGATGGCTTGTTCATCAATCCTGGTCAACAGCAGGTAGAACATGCCCACCTCCCCCACGCCCCCCAGTACCACCAGCAGCTGGGAGGGAAGTGTGTCACAGAGAGCGTGGATACCTTTCTTCCCCCTGCCCCTCTTTCTTTCTCTTTTCGCCTCCGCCGGGAGTAGTGTGCGGGCGTTTGGCGCAGTGTCTACGGCTGGAGTACCTTTGTCGCTTCCGCGAAGTCAAGTGCTGCAAGCGCTTCCCGTTTGGAGGGGGATTTACTGGAGGAATTTGTGAGATAGGTAAGTGTGTGTGGTGTGTGTGTGTGTGTGTGGTGTGTGTGTGTGTGTGTGTGTGTGTGTGTGGTGTGTGGTGTGCGTCGTGTGGTGTGTGTTGTGTGTTGTGTGTGTGTGTTTTGTGTGTGTGTGTGTGTGTGTGTGTGTGTGTTTGGGGGTGTGTTTTTGATATGGTTGGTTTCGAAGGGATATGTTTAATCGAACTGAAATAAAATTTGCAGTTCCCAATGTGACGTCCCCGTTACCATTAGATTGGCCTGTTGTCAACGACATAACGTTATTTGTCTTTATCGCCTTGTGATACAACTTGCAGTTCTAATGGACGTCCTGTTACCATTAGATGGCCCTGTTGTCACGACATAACGTTATTTGTCTTTATCGCCTTGGACACCTTGTCGCTACCAGGGCTGGTAGACCGTGACACTCTCGTTAAAGCAGAATGTTCACCGTATGGCTTCCCCCTCTCTCTGTCTGTTTGTCTCTCTGTCTGTCTGTTTGTCTGTCTGTCTGTCTGTCTCTCTCTCTCAGTGCTACCCCCCCCCGCCCTTCTCTCTCTCTGTCTGTCACAACACACACACACACACACACACACACACACACACACACACACACACACACACACACACACACACACTGTGTGTGTCTGTGTCTCAGTGTGTCTGTCTGTCTGTCTGTACCTCTGTCTGTTTGTCTGTCACTCTCGTCTCTGTCTCTTCTCTGTCTGCTTGTTTGCCCCTCTCTCGCATTATCTGTCTTTTGCTCTCTTCACCTCTGCCCCCCCCCCCCCCCCCCCCCCTTGCCCCTCCCCTCTCCTCTCTCCATGAAATCCTCAGCCCTCTTTCCTTTCGTCTACACACAGTCGGTCGGAGCAAAAGACCTCAATGAATTTTTAAAAAATCCTTTCTTATTTCTTGATTGTTTTCTTGTGTGTGTGTGTGTGGTGTGTGTGTGTGTGTGTGTGTGTGTGTGTGTGTGTTGTGTGTGTGTGTTGTGTGTGTGTGAGTGAGTGAGTGAGTGGTGTGTGTGTGTGTGTGTGTGTGTGTGTGTGTGTGTGTGTGTGTGTGTGTGTGTGGAGTGAGTGTGTGTGTGTGTGTGTGTGCGTGTGTGCGTGTGCGTGTGCGTGCGTGTGTAGTTTGTGTGTGTGTGTGTGTGTGGTGTGTGTGTGTGTGTGTGTGTAGAGGGGGGGGGGGTGTTGGCCGGCTACGTTTCCGTGCCCTCTATGTAGTATCACTGTCAGGCCACTCATTCCGGCACCCTCCCCATCCCGTCATCACCCACTGGAGCCGACCTGAGTTTAAAGATCCCTCATACGTATATGTCTCTGATGGAATTCGAACTCAGGACTTCCCAACCCACCAACCGTGAAGCTAAGCGGTGAACCAGGGCAGGTGGTGGACTCGGCGCTACTTGGCTTGAGAGATAAGGGGCTGTCTCAAAAGGGCTTGCTCTGCAGGGCTCATCTTCTTCGTGTCTGTCTCACTTTCTCTCTCTTTGTTTCTGTTTGTCTCATTCTTTGTCTGTTTGTCTGTCATCCTTCTCTCCCTCCCTCCCTCTCCCCCTCTCTCTCTCCCTCTCTCTCTCTCTCTCTCTCTCTCTCTCTCTCTCTCTCTCTCTCTCTCTCTCTCTTCTCTCTCCACCATCTTGCGTTTTCAGTATCCTGATGTTTAGAGTTTACCTGACGATTGTTCTTCAAAATGTAACGGGAGTACAAGTCTCCCCCTCCATCCCCGCTCCCCCTTTCTCTCATCTCCTGTTTTCTGTATCCTAATGTGTTACACTTTACCTGGCGAAGGTTCTCTCTCCGAAATGTAACGGAAACAAAGCTGAGACTAAGTCATGAGCGGATTCCTGGTTTTACTGTGGATATAAAACCACACCACGGAGTGACTAATCACTGAACTCACTGTCTCTTCGTTCGTGCGACAATAGAGAAAATCATCATATTTACACATACACACCCCGCGCGCGCGCGCGGCACGCATACGCAGACAGAGACAGACAGACAGACACACAGTGACAGACAGTGACAGAGAGACAGTCGTTGACAGACAGAAACGGGGAGGAAGAAGAAACTTTTTTAAATTTTATTTACGGGGATAATAGATATGCACTGGTGTGCGTTTTATGCATCCAGTCCTCTGCCCTGGGTAGGGTCAACAATGCAGAATGATATTAGACAATAAATGTAGAAACCTACAAAATACGGTTTGATGTGTGTGTGTGTGTGTGTGTGTGTGTGTGTGTGTGTGTGGGAGGAGAGAGAGAGAGAGAGAGAGAGAGAGAGAGAAGAGAGAGAGAGAGAGAGAGAGAGAGAGAGAGAGAGAGTTCTTCCGCCTGAATCTTCCATAAAAAAATACATAAAAGAAAGATTAATCTGTAAGGACTGATCATAAAGAAAACTTTTTGTTATTGGAGTACCGCCATTTATTTCATTCTCCCCCCCCCCCTCTCCCCCGCGCACCGCAAAATAGTTGTGTCCTCCAACGGGTGGACGAATCCTCGCCATTCACACTCTCCTGGCCCTAATCACCCTCCTCCAACACCTTTCATCGACCAATCCACTGGAGCCAAACACCCATCCCACCCCTGACCCCCCCACACCCTGACACCGAGGCCAAGTCGATGAGAAACGCCAATAACGTCGCCACAACACGCTGGTCAGTTCCGGTTGGCCGTGTGTCCCGTTGTTGTTGCAGTGGAGCGGCGTGGACACCCGGGGTGACCCTACACGTCTCGCTCCATGCACCCTCTCTCCCTTCTTGGTCTTTTTCTGGGCAGTCCACCGTGACAATCACATCGCCCCCCACCGAGAAAGCCCTAACTAACCTTCGCCTCGCTCTGCGTGTTATTCAAAGTTAGCCTCCCCCCCCCCCCTCCCCTTCCTGTCTCACCACCACCAGCACTACCTCTCTCCACTCCCCACCCCCCCCCTCCTTCCATCCTTCCCGGTCAGCCGCCTCCCCAAGGCAGGTCGTAAAAGACACGGTGGCCTGTCGTCAACTTTTGTTCTTTTTTAGTCGTTAACTTTTCAACTGCGCAGCCGCTGGCTCTTTGTGCCCAGTGGGGCGTTGACAGGGGTTAGAGACAGGCAGTCCCCCTCACTGATGTTTGAGCTGTCCAGCAGAGAGATAAACCTAGACATGGACAACAGAGACATACAGACAGATGCACAGAATGACGTAGAGAATGCAGACAGAAACAAGGCGCGAAATCACACACATAGACACAGACAGACAGACACAACACACACACACACGCACGCACGCACGCACGCACGCACGCACGCACGCACAGCACACACACCACACACACACACACACACACACACACAGAGTTTTTTCTGTTCCGAGTCATTCCCCTGGTCAGGGAGATACATGGAGGCTGATATCATGGAATCAATTCTGTTTCCCAATCTACAGTACCTTCCCTTCGTTCCCTCTCTGTCTCATGTCCAATCTACTGTATTCTTCCCTTCGTTCCTCTCTGTCTCATGTCAATCACTGTATCTTCCCTCGTTCCCTCTCTGTCTCATGTCCAATCCACTGTATTCTTCCCTTGTTCCCTCTCTGTCTCATGTCCAATCACTGTATTCTTCCCTTCGTTCCCTCTCTGTCTCATGTCCAATCTACTGTATTCTTCCCTTCGTTCCCTCTCTGTCTCATGTCCAATCTACTGTATTCTTCCCTTTGTTCCCTCTCTGTCTCATGTCCAATCTACTGTATTCTTCCCTTCGTTCCCTCTCTGTCTCATGTCCAATCTACTGTATTCTTCCCTTCGTTCCCTCTCTGTCTCATGTCCAATCTACTGTATTCTTCCCTTCGTTCCCTCTCTGTCTCATGTCCAATCACTGTATTCTTCCTTTGTTCCCTCTCTGTCTCATGTCCAATCTACTGTATTCTTCCCTTCGTTCCCTCTCTGTCTCATGTCCAATCTACTGTATTCTTCCCTTCGTTCCCTCTCTGTCTCATGTCCAATCTACTGTATTCTTCCCTTTGTTCCCTCTCTGTCTCATGTCCAATCTACTGTATTCTTCCCTTCGTTCCCTCTCTGTCTCATGTCCAATCTACTGTATTCTTCCCTTCGTTCCCTCTCTTCCTCTATTCATATCCACTGTAGTTTACCCTTCCCGTCGCTCCATCTCGTTCTCTGTCTCATATCCAGTCTGGTGTACCCTTCCGTCGTTCCCTCTCGTTCTCTGTCTCATGTCCAATCTACTGTATTCTTCCCTTCGTTCCCTCTCTTCCTCATTTCATATCCACTGTAGTTTACCCTTCCCGTCGCTCCATCTCGTTCTCTGTCTCATATCCATCTGGTGTACCCTTCCGTCGCTCCATCTCGTTCTCTGTCTCATATCCAGTCTGGTGTACCCTTCCCTTCGTTCCCTCTCGTTCTCTGTCTCATGTCCAATCTACTGTATTCTTCCCTTTGTTCCCTCTCGTTCTCTGTCTCATGTCCAATCCACTGTATTCTTCCCTTTGTTCCCTCTCGTTCTCTGTCTCATGTCCAATCTACTGTATTCTTCCTTTGTTCCCTCTCTTCCTCAATCTCATATCCATTGTAGTGTACCCATCCTTCGTCCCTCTCTATCTCATATCCAATCTGGTGTACCCATCCCTTCGTCCCCTCTCTATCTCATAATGATATCCAATCTGGTGTGCCCATCCCTTCGTTCCCTCTTGTTATCTATTTCATATCCAATCTGGTGTACCCATCCCGTCGCTCCCTTTCGTGTTCTGTCTGTTTTGATGTCTCTGTCTCTTTCAGCTCTAAGCTCTTGTCCACCAGTACTTTGTCTAATACTCCTGTACTTTTTTTTCTATTCACGACGGTTATTCTTTCACGTACACACGCACGCACGCGCGCGCGCGCGCGCGCACACACACACCACACACACACACACACACACACACACACACACACACACACACACACATTATCACACATGCAAACCCACGCACTCTCTCTCTCTCCCTCTCACATACACACACGCACACATGCATGCACGCACGCGAGCAAGTACAT
Source organism: Conus ventricosus (assembly GCA_018398815.1). Taxonomy (NCBI): domain Eukaryota; kingdom Metazoa; phylum Mollusca; class Gastropoda; order Neogastropoda; family Conidae; genus Conus; species Conus ventricosus. The sequence continues at coordinate 19,533,531 of CM031598.1, forward strand.
GCGTGCGCACGCGCAACCCCCCACCCCGCCCCTGCGCGTGTGTGTGTGCATTCGTGCGTGCATGCGCATGCGTTAAAGTGTAACAATGAAAAAGTGTTGTTCAGGATTGGAGGGGAAAAGGAAAAGGACGGTGGAGTCGGTATTGGGGCAGGAAGGGGCGTGGAAACGTGAAGGGGGAAGGATGACGGGGCTGAGGGAGAGGGAGAGGGTAGGGATGAAAAATCACTTTTTCCTTGGCAGTTTTATGTTCTTGACTTCAAGCTGAGTCCGCACTCTCTCTCTCTGTCTCTGTCTCTCTCTCTCTCTCTCTCTCTCTCTCTCTCTGTGTGTCTCTCTCTCTCTGTCTCTCTCTCTCTGTCTGTCTCTGTCTCTGACCAGGAGACTTTTTCTCTTCTTTTGTCGGTCATAACTGCATTAGAAATGCACACTTTGACGCCGACACCGTAATTCGCTCATTTCACTTGTTTCCTTAAACAGAGTGAATCACGTATTCTTCCTGTCGCCCCGTCTGTCTCTTTGTCTGTCTGTCTGTCTCTAAGCGTGTGCATGTGCACTGGTCTATCTATCCATCTGTTTGCCTATTTATCTGTCTGTCTGTCTGTTTGTCTCTCTCTCTCTCTCTCTCTCTCTCTCTCTCTCTCTCTCAAGACAAAATAAAATAAACTTTTGGTGAGATGATGATGACTTTTGCTGTTTCACTAGCTCTTCCCATTGTTGTTAAGGTTTTTTTTTTTAATGTCATATGATTTTTTTCCCCCACCACTTAAACAAACAAGCAAGCAAAATAAACTTGCAAATTAAAAGAAAAAACAAAAAAACTGTTTTGCAGATAATATTGCAAGTAATCCTGGACTTTCTGCTGTCCTAAAATTGCAGAATCCATAAAGCGTGATTTGGAGCTGTTACTATTATAATCGTTTCTGCATCTCATCATTTCAATATCACAGAATCTGGACAAGCTGTTTGGGAGATATTGTTGCAAATAAGTCAGCAGGTCAGCAGCGTTTTAACGGTTGTAAAAACTGCAGTATCTAAACCAAGTGTTTCGAAGATATTTTGTCCACAATCAGTCTTGAGAATGTTTTCACTCATATGAATCATGTGTATACTAGTGATTAATACAGGAGCGTATGAGTGAGCGTTGGCTGGTCAGTTTGTTTTTTCAGGATGTTTGGTCTCACAGTTCCCATCCTCTAACCCTTTAGTACAGCTGTCTTTATCTTTTCATTCTTCTTATACATACTGGATGGATGGATGGATAAAGATGAAAGGGTAGTTGCATAGAGATGGATAGAGATGAAAGGGCAATTGCATAGAGGTGGATAGAGATGAAAGGTAGTTGCATAGAGATGATAGAGATGAAAGGGTAATTGCATAGAGATGGATAGAGATGAAAGGGTAGTTGCATAGGGGTGGATAGAGATGAAAAGGTAATTGCATAGAGATTGATTGAGATGAAAGGGTAGTTGCATAGAGATGAAAGGGTAATTGCATAGAGATGGATAGAGATGAAAGGGTAGTTGCATAGAGATTGATAGAGATGAAGGGCAGTTGCATAGAGATTGATAGAGATGAAAGGGTAGTTGCATAAATATGGATAGAGATGAAAGGGTAGTTGCTATAGAGTTGAAAGGGTAGTTGCATAGAGATGAAAGGGTAGTTGCATAGAGTTGGATAGAGATGAAAGGGTAGTGGCATAGAGATGGATAGAGATAAAAGCGTGGTTGCATAGAGATGGATAGAGATGAAATGATAGTTGCATAGAGATGGATAGAGACGAAAGGGTAATTGCATAGAGATTGATAGAGATGAAAGGGTAATTGTATAGAGATTGATAGAGATGAAAGGGTAATTGCATAGAGATAGATAGAGGTGAAAGGGTAATTGCATAGAGATAGATAGAGGTGAAAGGGTAACTGCATAGAGATACTTGGATGGATAGATATGAATGGATGGAATCGCGATTTTTTTTTCTCGTTCATTTGTACTCCTGAGATTTATTGATTAATTGATCGATTTACCTCACTGAAAAAAAAAAGAAGAAAAAAAGTCGTAAGCAGTTATGTCGACAACCTTTCATCACAGCCCCCCCTCACCCCCCCCCCCCCCCCCCCCCCCCCGATTTTCTCCATTGTTTCCCAACCCCCCTCCTCCCCCCCCCCACCCCTCTCATCTCTCCCTTTCTTGATTCATACATCTTTAATCCTTTCCTCTCTCTATCATCCCCCACACCATCCACCCACAGAAATCAAGAGATGGTTGGACTGTCTCTGGTCCACACAGTGGAGACAGATTCCCCCAACTGGTGGTGAGCGAGCGAAGGACGATGCTGTCTGCAAAAAAAAAAGATCGATCACAATGGCCCCCTTCTTGGAGAAAACACTGACTTGGCACAAGAATCGTATTTCATGTGATCTGATTGCTGGTGGATGCGGGCAGAACTGCCGTTTGGACACCCCCAGGAAGAACGCCAGTCATAGACATGAGATGTTGGTGGCAGATAGTGAACATCAGATACAGTGTGCTGATCGTATCAGCACAGAACGAGTGCGTCAAACCATCAAACAGCGCGTCGGACCGTAGAAGATGTGCTGAAATCAGGTAAGGAAAGAAAACTACGTCAGTATGGCTGTTGAAAAAAAAAGAACCGGGAACATTTTGCAGAGAACCAGGCCTTAGCACACACAACTAACAGAACTGGGGGAATTTTATGTGAAGGGTTCTTCAGAGTGGCACCATAGCGACTGTTAAACTTTTTAATCACAGTTAATGAATATCAGTGAAAGCATTTAAACATGGATCTTATTCCCGACGATTAGGTAGATGAATACCACGTCTAACACTACAGTTCAACAAATACCTTGTACCCTCATATTTTCATCCCCATAGACACCAGTGTGGATTCCATGAGGAGGGAATGGGAGGCGACGGGAGAGGGGTGGAGGGTGGGGGGTGCGAGATGGGGTGACGAAGGGAAGGGATGGAGGAGGGGGAGGTGGGTGGGGCGCGGTGGTCTTTCAGTATGAACTGCGTCCCCGTCTCTTTATCCTTGCAATTTCTGGTTGTCTTTGCATGTCGTCTCTTTATCCTTGCAATTTCTGGTTGTCTTTCCATGTCGTCTCTATCCTTGCAATTTCTGGTTGTCTTTCCATGTCGCGGACTCTGCCGTTTTTTTTCCCTTTGTCTTTCTTTACTTTGTCTCCGTCTTTCTGTCTCTGCCTCTGTCTCTCTTTGTCTCTGTCTGTCTGTCTGTCTGTCTGTCTGTCTGTCTGTCTCTGTCTCGCTCTCCCTTTCTCCCTTACTCCACCCCCCCCCCCCTCTCTCTCTCTCTCTCTCTCTCTCTCTCTCTGGCTTTCTCTCTCTGTGCTGTTTCCCCCCTCATTCTTTTTTTTTATTAATGCCGTCTGTCGTATTTTTCTTTTTCGTTCTTTCTTTCCTTTTTATTTTTAGTTTCATTTTTTTTTTTTTGGGGGGGGGGGGGGTGGGGGGTGGGGGGTGGGGTGGGGTCTGTCTTTGTGACGCATTCAACCGTCTTTATTGTGGGAATTAAATCTTCGCACTTTCTCCTCACTCCATGGAGATAGCAGGACAGAGGGGACAGTGTGCGTTTTTGTCGTTTCCCCCTTTCTTCTTAAAAAATTTTTTTTTTCTTTTACCCGAATCGGTGCTCGTCATTTCCTCTTTCGCTCGCTATCTTAATCAGAGTTCTCTCTCCACCCCCCCCCCCCCCCCCTCCCCTTCCCCTGCCCTACCTCCACACCTGTGTCTTTACCGTCTTTCCTTGTGTTCACCACTTTTAGCCCAGTTGTACCTGTTTCAGCTCTGGAAACGCCTTTCGCTATTTTTCCTCTCGTTACAGTTTATAACAAGCCGGTTCACTGCTACAGGTGTCCATGGCACAGAAAAGGGGTGGTGGAGTCCTTCACTGCTACAGGTGTCCATGGCACAGAAAAGGGTGTGGTGGTGGTGGTGTCCTTCACTGCTACAGGTGTCCATGGCACAGAAAAGGGGTGGTGTGGTGTCCTTCACTGCTACAGGTGTCCATGGCACAGAAAAGGGTAGTGGTGGTGTCCTTCACTGCTACAGGTGTCCATGGCACAGAAAAGGGGTGGTGGTGGTGTCCTTCACTGCTACAGGTGTCCATGGCACAGAAAAGGGGTGGTGGTGTCCTTCACTGCTACAGGTGTCCATGGCACAGAAAAGGGGTGGTGGAGTCCTTCACTGCTACAGGTGTCCATGGCACAGAAAAGGGGTGGGGGAGTCCTTCACTGCTACAGGTGTCCATGGCACAGAAAAGGGGTGGTGGTGGTGTCCTTCCCTGGTACAGGTGTCCATGGCACACAAAAGGGTGGTGGAGTCCTTCCCTGCTACAGATGTCCATGGCACAGAAAAGGGGTGGTGGTGTCCTTCCTGCTACAGGTGTCCATGGCACAGAAAAGGGGTGGTGGAGTCCTTCACTGCTACAGGTGTCCATGGCACAGAAAAGGGGTGGTGGAGTCCTTCCCTGCTACAGGTGTCCATGGCACAGAAAAGGGGTGTGGTGTCCTTCACTGCTACAGGTGTCCATGGCACAGAAAAGGGGGTGGTGGTGTCCTTCCCTGCTACAGGTGTCCATGGCACAGAAAAGGGTGGTGGTGTCCTTCACTGCTACAGGTGTCCATGGCACAGAAAAGGGGTGGTGGTGTCCTTCACTGCTACAGGTGTCCATGGCACAGAAAAGGGGTGGTGGTGTCCTTCACTGCTACAGGTGTCCATGGCACAGAAAAGGGTGGTGGTGGTGGTGTCCTTCACTGCTACAGGTGTCCATGGCACAGAAAAGGGGTGGTGGAGTCCTTCACTGCTACAGGTGTCCATGGCACAGAAAAGGGGTGGTGTGTCCTTCACTGCTACAGGTGTCCATGGCACAGAAAAGGGGTGGTGGTGTCCTTCACTGCTACAGGTGTCCATGGCACAGAAAAGGGTGGTGGTGGTGGTGTCCTTCACTGCTACAGGTGTCCATGGCACAGAAAAGGGGTGGTGGTGTCCTTCACTGCTACAGGTGTCCATGGCACAGAAAAGGGTGGTGGTGGTGTCCTTCACTGCTACAGGTGTCTATGGCACAGAAAAGGGGTGGTGGTGGTGTCCTTCACTGCTACAGGTGTCCATGGCACAGAAAAGGGGTGGTGGTGTCCTTCACTGCTAACAGGTGTCCATGGCACAGAAAAGGGGTGGGGGAGTCCTTCACTGCTACAGGTGTCCATGGCACAGAAAAGGGGGTGGTGGTGGTGGTGTCCTTCACTGCTACAGGTGTCCATGGCACAGAAAAGGGGTGGTGGTGGTGGAGTCCTTCACTGCTACAGGTGTCCATGGCACAGAAAAGGAGTGGTGGTGTCCTTCACTGCTACAGGTGTCCATGGCACAACAGCTACAAAGAGAAGAGCTAACTTAAAGAACGCTGCTGTCAAAAACAGCAGCAACAATCAGCTGTAGCCGGGAGAA
>CM031598.1:19550543-19558043 GCA_018398815.1 Conus ventricosus
GCGGAGTTAAACACGGACTCTCCAATGACCACAGACATCTGTCGGTGAGGAGTTTGGGTTTCCGTGTCGGGTGACTCCCGAAATCAATCGTTTGGTCACGCTGCTCAGGACTTAGCCGCCTGTGACAATCAGGGTGACGACTGTCAGAGCAGCTGTGTGGCAAGTTCCACACCACTGACAACGTCAGCACGCCAACCGCTCCTCAGAATAGGACCCAGATGACTAGAATACAACAGAAGGCAAGAAAGAAAGAAAGAAAGGCAGAAAGAGAGAAAAAAAGTGATATAGAAACTCCAGATGTAAACGAACACACACACACACACACACACACACACGCACGCACGCATGCACACACACACACACACGCGCGCGCGCGCGACACACACACACACACACACACACACACACACACACACACACACACACACACACACACACACACGCACACACGCATTCACACACATACACACAAGCATACACACACATTCAAGCACACACACAACACACACACGCACACACACACACACACACACACACACACACACACACACACACACACACACATAGGGCATAAGGAAAATGGCTGCGAAGATGATTTTTTTAACCGCCGATAAAGATAGTTTTGACTTCAAACACACACACACACACACACACACACACACACACACCACACACACACACACACACACACACACACCACGAGCGCACGCACACACACACATACACACACGTATGACTGGAGGTAAAGTACTACTGTTGTATTTAATTGTGATGAAAAATTTTAACAACTATAATGATTCTTTACCTCCAGTCATACGTCAGAGGCCGATAGTACATATATGGGAAATGAGAGGGGACTGAATGGACGTTGGGTTAGTGGAACATAATTTAAGGCCCAAACCAAAACATCATAAGTAAAAATAAATAAATAAATAAAAACGGAGGGGAGGGGGGAGCAAGGGAAGACAAAAAAAAAAAAAAAACGTCAACAAGAAATGGATATTGGAAAAAAAAAAAGTGCAAACGCACACCCTCGCAATCACACACACTAGCACAACCCCCACCCCATCACTCACCACACAACTATACACACTATTTTAGCGGGGTGTCCTGATCAACCAATTATTGATTCCATAGCCTAACCAAGGCCAACGCATTGTGCCCCCCCCCCTCACCTCACACATCCACACACCCACCACTCTCTCTCTCTCTCTCTCTCTCTCTCACATACACACACTCACTGATGCATCCGCGCGCGCGCGGGCGCACCACACACACTCACACACACACACACGCACACATACACGCACACACACACGCACACACACACACACACACACACACACACACACACACACACACACACGCACGCACGCACGCACGCACGCACACACACACACACACACACACACACACACACACACACGCACGCACACACACACACACACACACACACACACACACACACACACACACACACACACACACACACACGCACGCACGCACGCACAACTACGTTTTAATGTGGTTCGGGGATCAACCATGTATTGACTGCCTAATCCAACACGGGCCAAGTGGCGGCGGGACGGCCGGCCTGCACCAATCCATCGTGTTACACAGGTGAAGCCCCCACTGGGGCCGGCACATCAAAGGACCCATCATCGCCCCCCTGATCGGCAGGCAGTCAGGCAGAGGGCTGCCCAGCCACATCAAAACGGGCCACATAATTAACGCACGTTCACGACCTCCATTATCCCACGAATAGCCCGCAGTGGATCTTCCACGAGCAGCAACAGCAGATCAAGAAACACTAACGTCCATAAAACCGCCGAACATCTGTGTTTAGGAACCCAGGAAACGTTAACCTTCATGAAATAAAAAACCACTGCTCTTTGAATTTAGCAGCCGGGAAACACTGCTTTGTTCATCAAACCAGGAAAACATTATCGTTCATCGACCAAGGAAAAGAACATTACTGTTAATTCACCAGGAAATTCTCTTGTAAATTAAGCCAGAAAACACTAATATAAATCAATCCAGAAACTACGCTCATGTCATTCAAACCTGGAAAACACTACCGTAGGTTAATTAAGCCAGAACACATTACTGCTGATTAATCCAGAAAACAGTACTGCTGGTTAAGCTTGAAAACAATATTGCTAAATGAACCAGGAAAGGGCTGCAGTTCATCAAGTCAGGAAACAATCAGATTTTAAACCTGAAGACCCTTTGATGTTGACTGACCATGAATACATTCATGCTGCTAAAGCCAGGAAATGCTACTGTTCATAAAAGCAAGACACGCTACAGTCCACAAAGCGTAAACCACCACGGTGAATGAAGCCAACGAACGAGATGATTACTGGAGCCAGTAAACACAATTGTAACTTAGTTAATAAAAGACATGTAACAGAAGAGAAAGAAAAGTTAAGTTAGTTGATAAAAGACATGCAAAAGAAGAGAAAGAAATGTTAAGTCAGTTAATAAAAGACATACAAAAGAAGAGAAAGAAATGTTAAGTCAGTTAATGAAAGACATGTAAAAGAAGAGAAAGAAATGTTAAGTTAGTTAATAAAAGACATGTAAAAGAAGAGAAAGAAATGTTAAGTTAGTTAATAAAAGACATGTAAAAGAAGAGAGAAAGAAATGTTGAGTGATCCTGGAGACAGGAAGCATTGTGAATTAACAGAAAAATTAATTCAAAAAAGGAAAAAAAAAAAGGAAAGAAAGAAAGAAAGAAAAAAATATGTTCATTAGACCAGGAGCACGCTCATGATTATACAATCGGGAGAACACACATGTGAACTCAAACCCGGAAAAGACTGGTGTTAATCAAGCAAGAAAAATACTCATGACTAATTGAAGCCAGAGAAACACTCATGGAAATCAAACCAGAAAAACACACATGCTAGTTAAGCCAGTAAAACTCATGTTAATTAAATCACAAAAATTAATTTTATTCAACCAGTAAAACCCTAATAATAATTAAGCATAATGGCTACCAGACTCAACAAGTCACTCAGTTAAAGAAGGCTACTCACTGTGTGCGTAGCTTGCGTCGGCAAGAGAGCGATGTTAACGAGACCCGGAAAATGCTGATTAAGCTAAGAAACACATTTTAATGAAGCCAGGAAAGCATTCAAGATAACTGCATCTGGAAAACACTCATGTTAATTACCCCCCCCCCCCCTAAAAAAAAACAAAACAAACAAAAACAAAAAACCCGCCTCGTAATTGAGTCAGGAAACATATTTATTAGGCCAGGAAAACACACATGTTAATTAAAGCCAGGAAAACGTTAATGTTAATCAAGCCAGGAAAACAATAATAATATCAAGCTAGAAGCACTCATGAAATCAGGAAAACATATCAATGAAGGTCATGAGAACACTCATGTTCATTCATCCAGGAAAACATGTCTGCTGATTAATAAGCCAGGAAAACACATCATGTTAATGAAGTCAGGGAAAACGTTCATTAAGCCACGGAAGCACTCATGTCAATGAAGTCCGGGAAACATTGATTAAGCCACGGAAGCACTCATGTTAATGAAGCCCTTTCGGGAGCTGAGACCCCCACCCCGTTTCTCCACCAGTGTCCATCGATCCGCCAGTACCATAGATTCCCCGACACGAACTCCCCATAGACACGCGTGTCCGAGTCCTTCGTGGACGGCCAGGTACAGAGGTAGAGACAGGCACAGTACTACCCCATCTTCGTCCCTTCACACACGCGCCGACTCCATTGCCGGGCAAAACACTTTTCACCGTTGAGCCCAATGTAAGGGAGAGAATAAAGGGCTCGCCGAATGGCTACCAATCACAGACTGTTACTGTGTACTGACAAGGGATAAAGGGGCTCGCGGCTGTGTGTGGAGGGGGGGGGGGGGGGGGGGGCGGGGGGGAGAGAGAGGGGACGGTGGGAGGGAAAAAGGAGGGGGAAGGGGGGTGAAAGGGAGCTAATGGCGGAACGAGCTGGGAAACATTTCCTTTCTGACCCCCGGCCATGGACCTTGGTTGTATTGGAAAGGAAGTCGGAAAGATGCTGAAATAAGACTGGGTTGGTTCCATTTTCTTTGGGTGTGTGTCATCTCTGTCTTTTCTTTCTCTTTTTTTAAAAAATATTTTTATTATTCATATATTCGTTGATGTTACATGTTGAGCTAGGCGGTTCGTTGAATTCTGCAATCTCTCTTGCGATTGGTCGGAATTAACAGCGGCAGACAGTTGTTGGGGTGGGGTGGGGTGGGGGGGACGTCAGGCACACATACAGGGGTTTACAGATAACATCAAAACTGAAAAACTGACGTCACTATGGACAGAGCATGAAGGATAACATTATTTCAGTTCATCTGTGTTGTCATTTTTCATTTGTGTCCTCGTTGCGAACGGTGAAAACATAGAATGACCATGTTGGACATGTTTCCATAGTACGAAACACGCTCTTTCCCTTCTGCTCATGCTGTATCCAGACAGCTCTCAGGCCGGGAGTACACACACAGAGAATGCTCTACTCTGGACAAGGGTGGATTCACGCTGTCGACTCTCACGTCGGCGATCGTTCTGATGGTTGTCATTTCTTATGATCCTTTGACCTTTGAAATTAAAAACTATTCCAAGGAGCCAAAGACGACGTCACAGGGAAAAGATCAAGATCAAGACCATCAAACTCTTCAACGAAGCCAGCAGGACAACCCTGGCACTGATCCGAAGGAATGGTTGCGAGGCAGATACTCCCTCCCCCCCCCCCCCGACCCCCTAGCTTAACCACGTTCAGAGCCAGAAATACATGAGCTTATGATATTGACTTCGTTTATGATTGATAGGTTTACATATCTGATCGCACTCGGCCTTAATGCTGTTTGATATTTATTTATTCTTTCGATTTTAAGACAAGGCTTTATAGTGTTCATATTGATGATGTTACCGTAGGGTTTCTGGTCGGAAGTTTTAATATTCGTGTGTGTGTGTGTGTGTGTGTGTGTGTGTGTGTGTGTGTGTGTGTGTGTGTGTGTAATACCTAAGGCCATGTCCGTTCAAATAAGTTTGTGTGGTTTTTTCCATTGTGCATTGAAACCTTATGACGTCTGCGAGGTTATTTTGCGCGCATATGATTAAATGGAAGTCGTTAGGTAAAATGATCAAATTGTTACTTCGCTAAACTTTTATTTATGTGTGCTGCCATAAAATGCATCTCCTATAACAAGAAACAGATAGAAACCTCTTGTGCCTCGTTTCTTATGATGACCTGATGCATGCGTTGGAACAACTGGTGTTGTTGGAATCTGAAATGTCTAGGTCAGCGTGCTTCTTTTTTTCTCGGTCTCAACTTGCGTGCCGGTGTGATGACGTCACTCCCACGCCGTTCATTGTTTCCCGTTCACAGCCACCCTGTGGAGTGTCCTGCCGCAGCTCCGGCACCCGGCAATCTACAGAGAGCGGTCATTGTTCCCCGTTCACAGCCACCCTGTGGAGTGTCCTGCCGCAGCTCCGGCACCCGGCAATCTACAGAGAGCGGTCATTGTTTCCCGTTCACAGCCACACGGTGGAGTGTCCTGCCGCAGCTCCGGCACCCGGCAATCTACAGAGAGCGGTCATTGTTTCCCGTTCACAGCCACACGGTGGAGTGTCCTGCCGCAGCTCCGGCACCCGGCAATCTACAGAGAGCGGTCATTGTTTCCGTTCACAGCCACACTGTGGAGTGTCCTGCCGCAGCTCCGGCATCCGGCAATCTACAGAGAGCGGTCATTGTTTCCCGTTCACAGCCACACTGTGGAGTGTCCTGCCGCAGCTCCGGCACCCGGCAATCTACAGAGAGCGGTCATTGTTTCCCGTTCACAGCCGCCACACGGTGGAGTGTCTGCCGCAGCTCCGGCACCCGGCAATCTACAAAGAGCGGTCATTGTTCCCCGTTCACAGCCACCCTGTGGAGTGTCCTGCCGCAGCTCCGGCACCCGGCAATCTACAAAGAGCGGTCATTGTTTCCCGTTCACAGCCACCCTGTGGAGTGTCCTGCCGCAGTTCCGGCACCGGCAATCTACAGAGAGCGGTCATTGTCAAGTAGCAACAAGGCAACCCAACAGTGGAGACAGTGCACTGGCCGAGTAACGTCGGTGGTGTTCTGTGGCGCCTGTTCTGATCCAACGTACGCAAGATGCCTTCTACTATACCCCATACTGATGACAACAATTGCTTAGTCGCCGAGTCAGCGCGAGTGAGCATCTCCCCTGGAGGGCCCGGCGCACCTCCTCCGCTTAGTGACAGTCCCCACGAACTCGCTGATAGCGCTGACCCCGACATGAACTCACCATGGGCACAGACGTGGGGAAGAAATCGAAAGTAAGGTCACCGTCAAAGCGGGGCATGAAGGGTCAGAGAATTTGAGATTTCTACGATGATGGAGGATGATGAGGATGATGAAGACGGTGTTATAACATGCCTGCTTGATGCACTATACGTTTGCTTTCAAAATATATCCCGATGTCAGCCAGGCCCGAGAAATGCAGACACCTGCGATGTTGGTCAGGAAGTTGGAGGAATTCTCATAGACGCTCACTAAGTGTATGAGACTCGACTGTGTGTTCGGAGTCTTCCCGACTGAGCTCACGGCAGAGGTAACATTGGATGGGAGCTGGGTGGGGTGAAAAAAAAACAACCCACAAATACATGCCGTGATGGGAACCGAACTAACAACCTTTCAGCCCATAACCCGCGGCCCTAACCAATGCGCCACAGCGGCTTGTATGAGTGCATACATTGTTCATACATTGTTTGTGTTGCTGCCACGGCAGGTGCCATTTCCAGCAGTGGAATTATCAAGTGTTATCTATAAGTATGTTCAATAAAGAACTAGTCTTATTACCACACCCGGATAGAGCTGGGAGAGGAGTAGTGGTGTGAAAAGCCGATATCATATGATACCAGGTAGCACTAGTATTCTGACACTGATACTGTTGAAATCTTCTGCAATGATAGACTCTTTGAATGCCAGCCTTTGTTTTTTCAACATTATTCAACAATTCTTCAAACAAAACAAAGTCTGTCACATACTTCAGTTTTTAAGACACTAAACTCCTGAGAAGACAAATTCTAAATATTTCCAGAAAGCTACTCTTAGAAAAATTTTGCAATTCCCAGTTCTTATAGAACAGGGAGTTCTTTAGAATTAGAACGAAGGAATGCTCTGTTGTGTGTGTGTGTGTGTGTGTGTGTGTGTGTGTTGTGTGTGTGTGTGTGGTCAAAATGTGTTCCACTCGCTCCAGAGTATACCCGTTACTAACGGCCATAACGTCCAATAACGGTTTTCCTTCTTTATGAATATCTCAGAAAGTGATTGGCCAATCACTCTGAAAATTTGTAGGCATCTTCATTATGGGTCACGGATCATGCCCAATGTGTTATGTTACCGTTATAGGCATTACTAACGGCTATAACGGCCCATAACGGTTTTTCTTTTTTTATGGAATACCTCAGAAAGTACTTGGCCGCTCTTTCTGAAAAT
>CM031598.1:19563043-19565543 GCA_018398815.1 Conus ventricosus
TCCGATTTTTTTTTTCTGTGCATGCACGATTCACATGACCCATATTTGCCTGTCGTCTGCTAGACTTCACACTTCAAAATCCTTGTGCCCTACCAATGGCGTAGAAACACAAGAAGTCCACAAGTCGTGCATTATTCTGTTATTTTAGTTGACATATGGCATTGAATTAGTTTACTGACCCCATATTAATTTTTTTCCTCTCACAGAGCCAGGGCGATCTCCATCTGTTCAAACTTTGTTGTAACTGCTTAACAATTGCTGTCACCTGAACTCTGACCTGGACATCATGTCGACACCAAACCACATAGGAGAACTGCTGTCGCAGAGGACACGGAGCAAACAAGGAGACATCCGCTAAGGGGGAATGACATTTCTGTCGTCGTAAGCAGCAGTCGTTTGGAATTATGGGCATGTAATCATATCATCACGGGAACAAGAGTTACCTTACTTCTTGGTTACTTACCTCCTACTATTTCCATGCCTCATTTAAGGTTTCCTAAAAATAAAAATAAAAATAAAAAATTTAAAAAACCCTTGCCCCGAACAATTTAAATGCAACTGTACTGAAAATTGAATTGTTGTGACTTCCACACACAGCTATGGTACATTCCCTCACACACGTTTACAATACATAATTATTTGTACAGTATGGTGTCCCGTGTACTCAGCTAAAGCCATTGCGCTATCGCAAAAAGAGACCTCACAAACTGAAACAAGTTTAGTCCGAGATTTCCATTGTTAGCTGTATCCAAACCTTCCCTGAAACGTGTTCACGAACAGCCAATCAAACACACGGAACAAGCAAGCCTCAGCAGGCAGGCTTCCGCCGTGATCACTCCTTCTACTCTGCCTAGTTCCGACTCTGTGGCATACAGTGATCTGTCATTAATCAAAGCAAGATGACCACAACTGCTTTCCCCAATGTACACAAAGCATATGATCTTGAGAACTACCGTGCACTCCACAGTAGTGTCATTCTTTCAGGGATATTTTTCAAAACAGGACCCTAGGTGTCTACTCAGAATGAATGATAATTTGTGGGTACCACAGGGCTCTGTTCTCAAACCTCTTCTCTTTTGTAATATAGTAAATGATCTGGCAATGCACACATCACATCAGTTATCTGTTTGTGATAACAGTTCTGTTTGTTCATAACAGTTCTGTTTGTTAATAACAGTTTTCTTCACTGTAATAATGCAGATATACATCCGTACAATCCTCACTGAAACCGAGTATAAACAACGCCTCAGAATGCAGCTACTTAAATTGCATGGCCAGTCATCAACCACAATCGGAACTTTTGATCTCAAAAACACCTAATTTATAATCCTCTCACTTTTTTAAAGTCTAAATTCGTGTAAACGAAGACATAACTAGTAAGGTCAGCGAATACGCGTTTGTTATCGCCGGCAAATTCTTCTAACGGCAATCTCATAGGAATCATATATGCAAACAATTAGAGCGCAATTTGTGTTTGGTAAATGTGAAAAACGATGATATTTTCACGCTCATACTCCTTTCTAAGGTTACTGCGTTTCTCACATTGGCTACGCATCTACAGTTTGGAGTAGCACCGGCGATCATCACACCAAAAGAATTCAGTCTATGCCCAGTCGAAAAGCTGAGTTGATTCATCTGACGACTCTTTAACAATCGCAGGGAAGAAAATACAATTAAAAGTAGCACCACTGCACAAACAACTAACGTACAATGCTATGGTATTTAGGTTCGAAGTCCACATAGCCATGACACGACCAGATTTCGCTGAGCTTGTTCAAGGGGCAACAAAACCTTGTCCTTCTATTCATCGAGATTTACTACGCGTACGCATCGATTTGTACTAATCCAGTTTGACTTTTCTTGTACTGTTATTTGGAATTATCTTCCTTTATTCATCAAGGCATGTCATTACTGCAACCACACAAAAATCATTAACTGAGGAGTACACTCCACGATGTCTGCGACTGCCATCTCAAACACGCTACAGTACATATTTCTCGCAGCATCTCTCTCTCTCTCTCTCTCCTCTCTCTCTCTCTCTCTCTCTCTCTCTCTTTGTCTCCCTCTCTCTCACGCACGCACACACACACACACACACACACACACACACACACACCACACACACACACACACACACACACACACAACACACTACACACTACACTCACACGCATGCACGCACGCACGCACGCACGCAGGCACGCAGGCACGCAGGCACGCACGCACGCACGCACGCGCACGCACGCACGCACGACACACACACAACACACACACCACACACACACAATGCACTCTACATTTCCATGCCTCATTTCCACGCTGTCAATTCCCAATAGACGTTGTTCTCTTAGCCTTTGTTTGCCGATATCATCAAGGGTGTTATTAAGTCGGTGCTTGCGTTTTATTCCCTGCTGTGCTTGGTTTACCCGGTAATCCTATCTATTTATCACCATCACCAATGTTATTGTAATTATCATTATCATTACCATCATCATCATCA
>CM031598.1:19576914-19596914 GCA_018398815.1 Conus ventricosus
AAGAGGTTTGGAAAATCTCAATCCCCAAAAGATGCAGAACTTCTAAATCTTAATGAACTTGGTGACAAACGCCCAACTGCTCTCTTGCGCAAGATCAACTCCGTTAATGATGATCCACAAACACTCAAACGTGCGCTGTTTCTAGCAAATCTCCCGTCTGATGTACGAGGTATTTTGGCCGGACATAACTTCGCAGACACAGACACACTCGCTGAGGCAGCAGACTGCATTTGGGAAGCACGCACTTCTGGCGTTCAGCAGGTCTTCATGGCTCCAACAGAACCACACAATGAACTGAATGTGGTCACGCCATCATTAAATGAGATTTTGAGGGTGGACCCTGGATGTTCTCCTGCTGAACTTGTCTATGGTTCAACACTTCGTCTACCAGGTGAATTTCTACAGCCGTCAGACGCAAAGACCATGGAACCAGACTCAACATTTCTCAAACATCTACAGCAAACCATGCGCACTGTGCTACCACAACACCAACGTATCATGGAACACAGCCTGTCTATGTTCCATCAAACCTGGCCTCCACTGGGTTCGTTTATGTCAGAAACGATGCCCACCGACAGCCGCTACAACGACCTTATGATGGCCCTTATCGCATCAAAGACACCAATGACAAATTTTACACCCTTGACATCAAGGGCCGTTCAGAGACGGTATCTGTGGACCGCCTGAAAACCGCTTTTGTCACGCCTCTTACCACTTCGGAGCACAAGCCCGTGGTTTCCCCTGGTGCTCACGCACCACCTGTGGTTTCTCCTGGCGCTCAGGTTCCATCATCATCATCAAAGACAACCTCTGGCTCCGCAGCACAGTCTGCACAACCATATATTCACTCACCATCATCTCCTACCAAAGTTAGAACTCGTTCTGGTCGCGTTTCACGCCTGCCATCCAAATTTCGATGACTTTTATTTCAGTCTTGTTGTTCTCAAGTTTTCGCTTCAAGTTCTCCGCTGGGGAGGGAGTAGTGTAGCGACTACATCGGCTTCCACGAAGCACAGTTCGTTCATGTTTGTTTTGAGAGTTATCTTTCTTTTTCTGTTGTTAAGGAACGGAGAGTTCCTGCGCTTGTTGTTATGGTTAACGACTGAGGAGTCTTAGTTTTCTTGGTTGGCCTATCCTTCGTTTTCACTGACGTCACTAAATAGAACACAAATACCCACAATACTTAGCGCGATCGACTTGTCCGCCATTTTGCTTCCCTAGCTTATGAAACTCTCTCATTTTGACCTGGCATATAGTATATAAATGTGAACATTTTACATGAATGTTTGTAACATGTATGCAGTTCATGCATAATATTTTTGCATGTATATCTATAGATATTCTTATCTGTGCATACAATTTTCATTTTCATGGGTGAAATTGTTCAGACACACGAATAGATAAATGAGGATTTTCATTATCTTTCAATGCATATAATGTAAATTGAAACTTTTTTACAATGCATATGCATGTCAATACCTGACTGGTGCAATGCATTTATTTTATTCCCTCCAGTATTTTCTCAACTTTTGTACATACTAACTGCATTTTTCCAACCATTTTTGAAAACTAAACATAAAAAATACATTTGTACCTTTGTACTGTGTGTGTATATATTGCTAAATGATGAAGAAGAGCAAGGTTACATTTTTGAGTACATTAAAATACATAAGATGAACATATTTTGCATACCTGATAAAGCAACTTAATATAGCTACATGTAGTGTTTTTGGTTTTAGAATAGTACTGGTGTATTTTCAACCATTTATTATTAGAATGTAGAGAACAGGAAAACCTTCATTCTGGGCCACCTTCGCCCTCAACCAGTTTCGGGCGAAAGTGGCCCAGAATAAAGGTTTTCCTGTTCTCTGACAAGTAAGACTTCAATAACCAAAAAATAACGATTATCTACAAACAAACATACTGTGTAGGGTTATCCGTTTTCAATACTAATTTACTAAACTTTTCAGATTTCAGTTTTTGTTTAATCCTATGTTTTTCCTGATCATTTTCAATAACATCATTTTCGCGCAAACATTCTTCAAATGAGTCTCTGTCTTTCATGTGAAATAAAACTACAGTCTTTAACTGTTCTCTAAAGTCTTTTAAAACCGAGTTATATTTCTGGCATAAAATCCACACACTTATCCCAGCATGTCTTCCGCTGAAAGCCAGTTTTGACAAAGTATTTCTTTTTTAACTATGTCTCTTTCTGCCGAACAGTCATCTATAATAAATAGTGTCTGCGTTCCTTAAAAAATTTTAAAAAATTTTTTAAAATAAGTTTTTTTAATTTAATAATTTTAAAAAAAAAAAATTTTTAAAATTTTTTATTTAATTTAAAAAAATTAATATATTAAAATTAAATAAATTTTTATAATTAAAAAATTTTTTTAAAAAAAATTTAAAATAAAAAAAATAATTTTTTTAAAAAATTTTAAAATTATATTTAAAAAAAATTTTTAAATTAAATTAAAAATTTTTATATATTTTAAAATTTTTATAATAAAACCCTACGGGCCCCAAATGTGTAAGTTTAAATCCAATTCATTTCGAAAGTTTGTTTTTTTTAGACTAATATTAATTTTGTTGCTTTTTGTTTGCCTTAAACCTCGCCTTTTGAAGAATGACGACGGAATTTAAATTTTTTCAACGTCAGTTTGCCAGCAATTGAATTCCCTTTGAAGGAGTCCTAACGCCCCACCCCACCCCTTCCTTTTTTTTTAAAAGAAATTTCAAAATCTTTGTGAAGGTCTCCAATTTCATTTGCGGAATGAACTTTTTTTTTGTAGAAATTTTTAAAAATGTTTCTCTTCGTGGGGGGATGTAGTTTTTCCCCTCGGCGTTATTTAAATTTTCTTTCCGATATTGTCGTCCGCAAAAGATTTACATGAAAAGGGGGCCAGAGTTAATGCTTTCAAAATTTTTTTTGAGGGGCAAAAATATTAAAGGGCTTATGAATTCAAATTTTATTTCCATTCTAATAGGTTTTAAAGTGCATTTGAGGTCGGTTTTTGAACTATTTTAATTTCATACTGCCCAAATTTTTTGCTTCGATTGCGCAGCTGTTTAGTTTGGGAAAATTTTTTTCTGTCCCACCCTCTTTGCGTTTAAAATCCCTCTTTAGTGTACCAAAACCCAACAAAGTGCCTATTTCACCGTTCGTTCAAACCCCAAAGTCTGAAAGGTCTTTTAATTCTAAGGTTATACCCCCAGGCGCAATGAAAACTCCGGGTTCTTCTCCCCACGCACTTTTTTTTAGTAGCGTATTATTTTTTTCCAAAACAATGGCAATTTATCACTTTCACAATTTTTCCCGCTTTGTTTTGATTTTTATTTTTAAAAGTCCGCCCCTCCCAAAAACTAATTTTTTAAACAAAATTGGGAATTGTATAATTTCATAACGAAAATATGCATTTCCCCGGGGAAAACCTTTAAAATTTTGGGGGCCCTTCCCTCATTTTTTTCATCAGTGCTTGCCACCAAAAATAAAACTAGATAATGAATGTAATGCAAGATCGGGGGCTTTCCCCTATAAAAGTTTTGGGTTGTGTAACTCTAAATTATTTTTGTTAGCGTAAACCCAAACATTTTAGTAGTTCTTTACAAAATGAACCTATTCTTTTCAGGCTTAAATGTTAAATTGTTTTTAGATTCGCATTGTTAATTTTGGAGTAATGTCGAAGTTACTATTGCTTCTTTTAGTGAGAAAAACCCGAAAAACCATCAGCTATTGTTAACTGGCAAATAATTTTCCTGCTTTTAATTTTTGAATCTTTTTATTTTTCCTGGATTCATTTATTTTAAAAACCAACACTTTGTAAAAATTTATGGAGCGCGACCGTTTTTTTGCCCCGCAATTGTTAAAAAAGCATGTTCTAAAAAACGAAGGGGGGTCTTGGTTGTATTGTTACAAAATTTTTTAAAAAAAAATTAAAAATGAGCGCATTCAAATATAGGCGAAAAATATTCTTTTGGGGCCGCACACAATCTTAAAAAAAAGAACTGTCCCTTTGACTTTGCTGTGACCAGATGCCTCTTTTCAAAAAAAAAGGTGAGTACCCATTAAAAAGAGTATTTTAAAACCCCCCCTATTAAAAACGACCGCATCAAGAAAGCGTGGTTTAGTCACCGATGAGTTTATCAGAACCATTAAAAACTTTGCTGGTTTTGCGCATCAACGGGGGTGGGATGTCGTAGCTGATCTTTAAAAATACCGATCCTTTGGTGAGGTCAGTGTACAGTTTTCATTTTTATTACACCTTCAAGTTTTTTGACTAAACTAAAGCGCCATACCAAAGAAAAAACCTTTAACCCACCACAAAGAATAGACTAAAGGGCTTTGAAAGGATCTGTAACGAATTCAATTTTAACATCAAGACGGGGTTTTGACAAAAGTTGGTCATAATCATGGCCTAGGGGGACTTTTTTTTTCGGGGGGCACAAAAGTATAACTATGACTGGGATCCTCCTTTCAAAACTTTTTTTTTGGGGGCAAAATGTTGAGCCCCGGGTCCCTACAGAAGAGATAAAACAGCATGGACAACATTTATCTTGCACTTTAAGGGGCCCAACAGGGGGGGAATGAACGAAAAAAGACCTATTCGTACTTACGGGGGGGGAGGGCGCAAGCACGGCAAGACGAGAAAAACTGAACTTCTACTGGTTTGGCACAAAAACAATACTTAGCAAATTTTTGAGGGGGCCCTTAATTCAAGTTGATTTCCCCTTTAAGTTTCAAAGGGACCAACTTTTTACAATACGCGACGAAAGTAGATTTTTCTGTTGGCAATGGTTTTTAATGCTGCCCTTTTGACCTAGGCTCCGTAGGTAAATAAAAAACTATAATAAGAAATTTTAAGCAGGCAATGAAAAAAGAAGGGTTGGGGAAAAACGACATAAAATTTTAGCCAGAATATTAAAAACAAAAAGAACACCCAAGTTAAGTCATCCAATCCCCCAGTCCCCAAACCCCAAAATCATTTAAGTCAGCAAAATCGCGGCTCTGTTCGCGATGACCCTTATGAAAAACAGCGCTTGTTCTTGGTTTTAAATGGCCTAGGATTACTTTGGTTTTTTATCTTAAAATAGTAACCCAACTATTACAAGAACAAGTCCATAAGTGCCGGCATAAAGCCAAATACTTGCTGCGTAACAAAAGCCCGTCAAGCCCCCTAAAAGCTAGGGAAAGGTTATGCTTTTTAAATAATTTTTTTTTAAAAAATTTGCAAGATGTCAAGTGTTTTTTTACCCCTGATTTTTCAGGTGGAGGCATGGCGGGGAGGTACTGGTTTGGCCCCCACCCCGCCTTAATAGCCATCACCAGTGTACTTATTGAAATCCTAAGGTGTTATTAAAAGCTTGTAATGTGACTCCTTTTTCTCTAAACCAAAAGTTTTTATTCTTCTGCTAGCGTTGCGTTTCATAAAAATTTTTTCGTGTTTCTCTTTTTCTTTCATTAGTTTGTAAAAGGGGCCGGTTTGTGCGTCACTTCTAGTCTTGCTGATCCCCTCTTGGACTTTTAGTTTTGGGGTTTTTCTTTCTTTAAAATTAGGCCCCAAGTTGGCGTCATCAGCCTCAACGAGTTTTTCTTTTTCTCTTTTATTGCCCATCTGTTCCCTGTTTTGCTAAATTGTTTGTTAATTCGCCTCTGAGGTTCTTAAATAGATCAAGGGGGTAATAATTCTCGCATAGGCAAGGGGGAATCATTAAAAAGTTTTTAAGGTTTCTTTGAAAAGGTTTTTTGTTCTATTGTATTTATTAATTCGCCTGGATTTTATTTAATTCTTTAAGTTATGTTTTTATTTGGGGTTTTCTTCGGGGGGTTCTTGTAGTGTGTTTTTTAAATTTAGCAACTGCATCTCTATTTAATTTTGGTTTAGCAATGCCAAAGGCGATTTTTTTTCTTTCCAATGAGTCTATTTCTAATTGAACCCACCCAAAAAATTTGATGGGTCGGGGGTTTGTTGTAACCCAAAAAGTTGCCCCTTTATCGTTTTTTAAGACAAATGACCATCTTTTTTAATTAAAATATTTGGGTCTATAAAATTCGGGAGGTTCTTTACCTAAATTTTGTAAAAAAGTCCGACCTATTTTGTAATTCCGCTGCTTTTAGGCGTTTAGCGATGCGTGTCAAAAGGGTCATTTCATCATGTCGTCTCCAGGATCAAAAACTCTAAACTTCTTCACCTTCAATTTTTGCCATGTTTTTAAATAATTAATTTTATTTTGCTTCATAAAAAAGTCGCAAGCACATGGGTCATTTTAACCCGCTAGAAAAGAAAGAACCCCTTTTGGGGTGAAGGGAAATAAGCGGGGAAATTTCTGTTTTAATAATCCATCTACTATTATGCAGATCAAATTCTTACGTCAAAATTTCCACCTGGCAGATGACGTATTGTGCCAGGCTCTGCGCGTCTTACTTTTAAAATAGTACTCGATTCAACAACAGACCCAAACAGGACAGTTGTACAGAATCTGGGGCGGGCAATCGTTAAGAAAATTTTTGTAAAACTTGAGGGGCAAGAAGTATTTTCTTTAAACAATGCAGACATATTTTTAACCTATTCTGATCTATGGCTAACCGCGAATGAAAGGGAAGATCTTGCGTTTCAAGGAATCGGCAATGAAGAAGCACTAAAACTTAGAATAGACGCTGAACTCGCCTCAGGCGCTAAAGGCAGCAAAAAGGCTTTAGCTGTAAGTTATGCGTATGGAAATCGCTTTTCCATTCCCTTAGATTTTGAGTTGTTAAAAGCGCATGCACCATACTTTCAAGGAGCATTAAAAGACAGATTGTCATATGAACTAACTTTTAATGAATACAAACGTGTTATCAAATCATCAGACACCGAAGCAAAGTACAGCATTTCTGACATCTCGTTAGAGTTTGACGTTGTTAGCAACCCTAATTTAGCAAGGCTGATTGAGCACCAATATCAGTCAAAATTAGCAATATATTACGAAAGAGTGATTCATCATACAACATATCCTAGAAGCAGGGCAGACACTATATGGAATTTTAGTTTTAGCGTCTCAGCAAGATCGCTTAAAGGTATTTTATTGCTGTGTGAAGATGAAGAACCATTCAAAAGAGGAAGTGAAAAGTTTTTTAATCCAAAAATAACGAAAGTACAATGTTCGATTGAGGGCAGTCCTAACCAAATCTATGCTAGCGGGCTTAAACCTTATCAGCATTTTGATGAAATAAGAAAACTGTTTGGAGGTGGGAGGTGTAGAAATCCAACAGTTGACCTTGTGGCTAAAGATCTACACCTTCACAGCGTAAGACTTGATGATTATTTAACAACAAAATACGGTTTATGGATTGACCTAAGGTCAACGGAGGATAATCAGTTACATGGAAGCGGGAGAACTGTGAGAGACGTAATAAACATTCAAATTGATAAAGAAGAAGAAGCTGATAAACCGCTTAATGTACATTTGTTTTTAATATATGATGCGCAGCTGAATATTGAAAATAACAGATTAAAAGATATACAATACTAAATTATTTTTATTTTATAAAAAGCATGTCTGTTCAGGTTTATCCAAACGTGCCTACAGCGCCGCCAAAAGAAGAGATAGTAGAAACCCCTAACATAAAAACCTTTAGATTAACAAACATTACACAAATGCAGCAAGTACTAGAGCAAGACCTTTCAAAATACAGCAAAACCAAACGAAGGTATTCTGCTGCCTTTAATGCTGTTACATATGTTAATACTGGAGCATCGACTATAAGTGCTCTATCAGCAGGAACGAGTGTTGGTCTCTTAGCAACGGGCATAGGCGCACCCGCAGCTTTACCTCTAGGAGGTTTGTCTTTAGCTCTCGGCCTGTGTTCATTAGCCGTAGGTGCTGCTAGCAAAAAATAAAAACTAAACTCCAAAAGCACACAGCTATGGTTCAACTAATAACAGCTAAACTTAGCTCGTTTAAACTGACAATAAATAAAGCGCTTGTTGACTCAAACATCACGGATGAAGAATTTAATCGTTTACAGGCCGATTTTGATGACTACAAAAGACAAAAGTTTGATCTTCAAAGAAAGGCGAGGACAAGTTTTTCTCAACAGCCAGACCCGAGCAGATAAAAAAGGAATGCTTAAAAAAAGTAAACGAGACATTAAACTCTGTTCAAAACAGCTCACATTAACAACCCCAAAAAAGGTGTTTATACTTTAGTTTATGAGTCAAGCGAAAAAACCCGTCATATTGATTGATTAAGCGTTTTTTTTTTTTTTAATTTTAAATAAATAATGTTGGCTTGAAACGAAAGACCATGGCTAAGATATAAAAGGAAAGAGTTTTTTTTGAGGAAATGCTGAGAGAGAGCGTTTATCAAGAGACTAAAATGATATTTTTTGAATCATTGCCCCAACAAAGAAAAGGGCAAGTGTTGTTCATGCTTTTTCCCAAAGTTAGGCAAATAAAAAATAGACCCGCCAGTTTAAATTTTTAGCTGTTTTAATGACTATGAAAACAATAACAGAAAAATCAAAAGTCTGGGTCTCAACTAAACGAGACTATTCTTTCTCATAATGCTTTAACACCGGGTTGGGGAAACGAACGCTTGCACATTTTTGACGCTCCGTGAAGAAGCTAAAATGAGAGGCCTTGGTTGGTCAGAGGGCGAAGTCTTAGAGTTTTAGATTAAAACGGCTAGTATCACCGATTTTAGGCAAGGACATTCGTACTGGGGATTTTTTTTTTAAAAGAGAAGCAGTTTTAAAAAAAAAAATTCGACAAAAAATGTTATGTGGTGCGTTCTTGCAAGCTGATCATGTCCGCGAACACGCAGAAAGAGTGACTAACTAGGGCAAACGCAAAGATCTTAACTTCAATGGAATACCCTTTCCTTTTATGTAGACCAAATTTGACAGTTTAAAGAACAAAAAAACCCCAATAATTTTTAATGTATACACATGGATGGGGAAAAAAATTTGGGCCCAAATTAAAGTGTCCAAGAACAGTCCAACAATGGCGAACCACCCAAAAAGTAGGGGCTTACCCCAAATTTTTTTCGCCGCGGGGCTGCCCCATTACACTTGAACGAAAAATGGTAGACTAAGCGCATATTTTAAAAAAGACATGGCAAACAAAATTCTGTAGAAAATGTTTAACGGGAATGCCATTGTGCAAGCCGCGGGAACATAAAAAACATTGTAAAAGTTTGTAGACTGTAATACAAAAAATTACGCCCCCACCGGGATCTAAGTTATTTTTTTAAGAACGGGAAAACGGATGCAACATTCTCCTACGTTTTACGCAGACTTCGAGTCGCTTATTGTTCCTTATAAAAGGGGCCAGCACCAAAAAAAACTTCAAAAAACAGTCTTAAATGATAATCATAGATTTGTTCTTTTTCTTTTTTTTGTTAGTTTTCGGATGGGCTCATTTCAACGCCAAATTATAAGGGGCCCAAAATGCGGCTGAAATTTTTTACAGGCATGCACAAGTGCGTAATGTTGTTCTAATAATTGAATTTATCTAAAATCATGATGACGCTAAAGCCCAACAACAGTAGACTCAGCCATCACTGTTGGATTTGTGGTTTAGGTAACCCCAAGAGGAAACCCCCACAGTAAAAACCCAATAAATTTAGGGGAAAGTTCAGAGGAGGGGGGCGCAAAAAAACAATCTTTCAAAAAAGTTTGACAAGACAGGGAAAGCTGCCGTATTCTTTCTAACTTGGGGGTTACGACTCTACTTAAATGAAAGCGTAGCGATGCCTTTGGGGTGTCTGCATCGCACGTCATCAGAAAAGTACATGGTTTCACTTTAAAAACATGTCTTTTTATGATTATGCAGCAAGGGGGTTCATTAGATCAGGCTATTCCTTAAAGGGCCTCCCAAAAACGGAAGAATTTTTTGACCCAACTCTCGTTAAAAGGGCTTTTCCCCCTTATGAGTACAAACAGTTGGAAAGGTTTGATGAAGACACACTTCGCCAAAGGCGCGTTCTTTTCTAGTCTTAGGGGAAAGGACATTGCGACCCCCGATTACCCATGTCAAATGCTTGGCAAAAGTTAGATTGAAAAAAACGAGGGACTATCAGACTCCTTTTTAAATGGGATTATTTTTTTTGGCGGACGTCTTTGAAAATTATAGAAAGACCGATGAAAATTACAGTTTGGATCCCACGTTATATTTCGCACCCGGGAGAGCTGGGGCGCTTTTTTAAAAGTTTACGGGATAAAATTGATTTTTGTCAGTTTTACCAATGATTCGATGATTTGAAAACGGATGCGTGGAGGAATTAGTAGGGCGTCGCATCAATGAAAAGCAACAACAAATACTTGGCGACTATGATCCAAGTAAAAAGTCTACTATCTCATGTTTTTTAGATGAAAACAATCTGTATGGTTGGAAATGCGCAATCACTTCCATTAGTAATTTAAAGATGTACACGGGTCGAATAATTTTAAAAAAGGCATTAAAGTGGTTGAACAGTTTAACGCCTGAAGAGCGGGTTTCATTCTAAAAGTTGATTTAGAATATCCTCATGACCCCCTGACTGCTAATATACCCATTAGCAGCAGAAACTAAAGATGGATCCAAGGAGCCCCTAAACTTGTGCCTAATCTTCGGGAAAAAAAAATTTGTCTGCCATTACAGACTTCTACAATTTTTTTTAAGACATGGTTAAGTTGACAGCAGTTCATCGCATAATTGCTTTTGACAGAACGTTAAAAACCAACATCTAAAAAACATACCCAAACTAAATCCCAGATTTTCAGAAAAAGACTTTTCAACTGATGAAAAACAGCTTTTCGGTAAACTAGGGAGAATCCGCAAAAGCGAAAAGATGTTAGATTGGTCCCCCAGGAGAACGAAGCAATTAAGCTGACTTCAAAACCAAATTATCGGGACTTTAAAGATTTCAGACATTTTTTTGATAATGATGAAAAAAAGAAATCAAATTTGGACAAAACGTTTTTTTTGGGTTTACTGTTTTAGTTATCAAGCTTTTGATGTTAGAATTTCTTTATGACTTTTTTAAACCCACGTTTCCGGGTCTAGAGTACTTTACACAGTACAATGGTTATGTTTTCCCTCTGAAGCATCTATAAAGAATGGAAATGGAAGTACAAAGGGATGCGGGATGGTAGATACATCGATCCCCTAAAGATTCCCCTTTGCATTAAATTAAAACAAAAAGGGTTTTTAGAAAGATGAAGGATAAATTAGGGAAAAGTGATCAGGAGTTTTTTGGGTTTTGGGTTTAAAAAAGTACAGATTCGAGCCGGGAGAAAATCATTAAGAAAGCAAAAGGAATATCCCGCAGCGTTGGCAGTAAAACATATCAAGAAAAACTACAAAGAAGCATTTTTTGGCAATAAGATTTTCACCATGAAAACGAAAACTGCGACTAATCAAAATGAGACAACAAAAAACATTGAAAACAAAAAAGTATTAGATAGAAAAAACAAAAAAACGGGTTTTTGTTAATCCGGAGTTTCATATGAAATGGGGACGGGAGGACCGCATAAAAGGGGGGGGTTTTTTTT
Organism: Conus ventricosus; assembly: GCA_018398815.1. Lineage (NCBI taxonomy): Eukaryota > Metazoa > Mollusca > Gastropoda > Neogastropoda > Conidae > Conus > Conus ventricosus. The sequence continues at coordinate 19,588,427 of CM031598.1, forward strand.
TTCTCAACTTTTATTATAAGTAAATCATGCCATCCAATTCATTAAATCTTTTCTCAGTTTGTTGACCGTTCGTTTTTTTTTTTATTATTTCAAGTTTTTTTTTTTTTCCCCAATTTGGGGGGTTTGAGTTGTAGGTGATCTGGATGATTTAGCATGCATTGATTAACCCTAAAAATTTTTCCCTTTAAATGCATTCAGATGAATGACCCCTTCTTTTTCATTTTTCCTTCCTTTTACCATTTTTTTCGTTTGGCTCCTTTCGGGCCCTTTCCCCTTTTAAACCAAAATATGTTTCGAAATTTTAATTAAAGGGGAAAACTGGCGGCGGAATTTCTGCAGTTCTTTTTTCACAAAAGATTTTTAAAAGGGGGTTTTTTTGTTGGGGGTCAGTTTTTTTCGAAAATAAACACGGGCGGATTCATTTTTAAAAATTTTTTTTTATTTCTATGGGTCAACCTCCAAAGGGATCGGTTCCCTATGGAGTGTCCCTTTGCTTCCCCCGGAAAATAAAGGTCCCCTTTATTTTTAAACCCCAAACGAAAATAGTTTGCTGGGTGTACTGGAGTCTTCGCACATTTATTGTTTTTTTTTTGATTGCTTTAGGGTTTTTTTAGTCCTTTAAATTCTTCTTTTCATTGCGCGAAAAACTGAGGGCTTCTTCAAACCCCTTCTGTGTTGCGGAATTTGTCAAAACTCTCTGTGATACTGGTAGAAAAAAGTTTCGGATAACTGTTTGTTAAATTTTTTAAACTAAAGCCTTGATTGTGAACCCCCGGAATCCCTCTTTTAAGGAAAACTCTAGTTTTAACAAAAAATTTGTTCATTTGGCCTTTAAATTCTTTTCTCTCGACTTAAATCTGCGAGGGTAAGTTAGTGGACTCGTTGGTAATCAGTTGTATAGCAACAGCACAGCAGAAGCATTTTTTTGTGTTAATGGTCAGCTTTTTATATCTTGAAGCTTTTAAAAACTGTAAGTGGTACTTAATCTTTTGTTAATCTATCAGGGGGAAAATTTTAGAAGACCCTTTGATGGGTGTCGTTTGGAGTTGTTTTGACAAATGTGGTCTCGTATTTTTCCCTTTTTAAAAAATTTTCCCAAATCGTTTGTTTAGAAAACCCATTCTTTTGTGTTTTTTCACTAACTGTGCTTGGCTTAGTTTTTTAATTGCGTTTTTCCCCTTTCCCAATACTTTTGGCGAATAATAGTTTTGTTCTTTTTTTTATTCACCCAATAAGTGCAAAAAATACACAACGGTATCCCAACGACAAAAACCCCCTTTTCTTGCATCTTTTTTTTTTTGAGGGTTGTAAAAGTCACGAATTTTGGTGGGGGGAAATGCTCGATTGGTTTGCCTTCAATATAAATTGTTTTTTTTGCTTTGATAAACTTTTTAAATGTGAACTGATGCCCTGTTTTTTGTGTGTCATTAAAAAAAACAAACTGCCAAGTCTCTCTTTTCATAGGCTCTTGTGCAGTGTAGTTCCTCAACTTTGTTTGTTTTTTTTCTCTCGCCTCATCCCGCAGTTTACTAAACCGAAATTACTTCCGCAAAAAGCAAGCGCATTCACCCCCAGCGCCCCTATATTATTGCGAGTGAACCATTTTTTTATAAATTATTTTTTTTTTTTACTATTAATTGTCCGGAATTATTCCCTTTCTAACTAAAAATTTTTTAGCCCCCAGCCAATGATACAATAGCTTTGCGGGAAACCTCAAAGTCTGTTTGCCAAAATCTCTGGGTTTTAAATTTTTACAAACTTTTTTCCAAAATTGAGTATCCCACATTAGGCCCCAATAAAAGCAGAATGGTATACGGTTGGTAACGTTTTTTTTTGGTGTCATTTTTAGAAAAAAATAATTATAAATATTAAAAAACATGAAAAGTGATGATTCCCAAGCCCAAAAGGGAGCCTAAACCTTCCCGAACTTTTTAATGACCAAGCTGAGACCCAAACATTATGCCAAAAAGGGGAGGGTTTTTTCTTTTTGGGAGCGTGTGGAAAAACAAAACAGTTCCCCCGGGAAGGATTCCTTGCAATTTTAAAAAGATGTCGCCGCAAGCATTTTAAAAATATCCCTAACAGGTTTAAGGCAGCTGGGGTCTAGAAAGGTGAAAAAGTGTGGGGGGAAAGGGTTTTTAGTTTTTTCCATAAACTGTGTAGATTTTCTCCCTTGATTTGAACAAGATTTTTACTATATTTTCGCAAGACATTTTAAAAAAGTCATTAGAGTCTTAGGGTGTGATTTTAAAATTGATTTGGAAATTGTTTCGCCATTATCAAGGGGTTAATAACTTTTATCAATAATTTTATTTCCCTTCAAAAAAGAAATCGAAAATCAGCAGAACCAAAAAAAACTGAATCAGGGGAGAAAGTAACCAAGCCAGAAAAAAGCAGAAACGCGAATCAGGTGGGGGACCCTTAAAATCCTGGGGGTGTTGAAGCAGGGAAAAAAATTGCAGAGGGAAAAGACAAAAAAAATTAAAGTTACAGAATATAATCATCATGAAAAATAACACCGCCACGCCGAACAAATTGTCAATGCCCGCTATAAAAATCCTGTGATACAAGGGCCCAAAGTCTTCATGGAAAATTTTAACTTAAAAAATGTTGCCCTTTTTGGCGCCATTGCTGCTGTTGGGGGCTTATTACGGCTAAAATAAACACAAAGGCAAAAGAAACAAAAAAATAAAAAAAAATCTTTAACCGTTAAAAACAGGAAAGACAAAAGCACGCCAAAACCGCCAATAAAAAAGCTCATTTTGATCCCTTTTTTAAAGCAAAAAATTTTTAAATTTTTTTTAAAAAAAATAGAACATGCGTATTATAAAAGAAAATCAATAAAATTAAAAACCTGGAGTCTATAAAAAACATTTCCCTAGGGCAGAATTGAAACAAAGCGGTTGTTCGGATGTAAAACCTTCCTTGATTTGCAGAAACCTGAGCAAGACATCCCCCAACGATGCGCGTTTTTTTGGGGTGTGTATATATTGGGCATTTACTATTTAAAATAAAAACATAGCTTTATTTTTTTTATAAAATTTAAGAAATTGAATAAGAAAATTGGTTTGTATTAAGGTGACTTAAAACAGAAATTCAAGAACTTGACAAGAACTTAGAAGTTATTTATCAAAAATTTTAGGATTTTAAAGGGAATTAATTTAAAAAATAAATTTAAAAACTTGGGGTACTTTTAATTAAAAAAATTTAATTTAAAAACTTGGGGCACTTGGGGGTAGGGGTTGTGTGGTTACCCGGGGGTGGGGGGGGAGGGGTGCGGGTGGGGTGGGGGGGGGGCTGCGTGGTGGGGGGGGGGGGGGGGGCGTGCGGGTGGGGGGGGGGGGGGGGACGTGCTGCGTGGGGTAGGGGGCAAAACACACAACACACAAAAAAACAACAAACACAAACAAACAAACACACAATAGACAGGGCAGTGCTTGTAAAACTTGGCCAGTTTTCTGGCTCCTCTTTTCTCAACCCGGGTTCAATGGCTTTGGCAGGGGTTACAGCAGTAATTTCTGTAGCCAAACTTTTTGGCGGTTATCGCCCGTAGTTAGTAATCCGTCATTGTATATTTTTGGGGCATTTTTAAAAAGATTGCTGGCCACACATCTCCTCTCCTACTGGTAGATGTATAAGGCTGCCTAACCTATTAGTTTTTTTGCCAAAACATTCAAAAAAACGTTATCCGTTGATAAGGGCACACTGCGTTTTAAACAATCAAAACGCCCAACAGTATTAAATTTTGAGTATGTCTACTACAGCTTGGTTGTGCGCTTTCAGGGGAAACAGGCGAGCTGCCGTTGACCCGAAATTTCTTTGGGTGCTTCTAGCCCGGGTCAATGGGCAAAATGCCAGGCCCCGGTATAAAACGGCTGTGGAAGTGGTCAATTCTCCGCCATGCAGGTTCAAAACCCTCATGTTTTTCATGCCAAATGCTTTAAAGTTGGGTTTGGGTTGTATGTATTCAAATGTTTTCGGGTATAACCATGAAAGAATCGCGAGTTTGTGAAATTTTGGATAAGAATAGAAACAAAAAGACACTTCAAATTTGTCTTCTTTACGAGTTAATCAACCGCAAATCTTCTTTTAGATAAGACTCCCCGTTTTTTTTTTTGACTGTTTCAAATTTTCTTTGCTTTTTGAACCAATGCCCCAAAAAAAAAGCCTGAGAAGGAAATTTTTTTCGTCTCTTTCATGAGTAACAAACCCCGGGGTAAGATGGGGGTCATTTCTTGAACAGTTCAAGGTTTTGGTTTCTCAAATGGGTGGAAAGGCGTCACAAAGCTGTGTTTTTAAATATTTTTCAAGATCTTCAACTGAGAGTTTTTGTTTTTTGTTGAGGAAAAAAAACGAAATGCTTCCTTTTGGCTTTTAAGGGGAAACAAGGTCGCCCCCAATTTCTTTGTCAAAAAAAATTTGCCTGGCCTCATGATAAACAAGTTTTTTCACAAATCGGTTGTTGATTGGAAGTTTTTCCCTTCGAAAATACAAAAATTCTCCATTCTTGAGAATTTTAGTGTCACTTCCAGCACGGCAAAAACATTGAAACATCACTTCCCTGACTCGCCTGTTTTTAACACACACAAGTTCTCTCTGAAACGTCTTTTTCGCCCCCCGGTCGAATTTAAAAGGCGGCGGCTGTGTATGGTGGGGCACAACACAAAAATGTCACGTGATTTAAGCTCGGCACTTGATTGATAAGAGGGGTTTTTGCGAAATAAAAAATGACTAGAATTGACAACCGTTCGTCACGGGGGTGGAGCGCGTGGTCTCGCGCGTTCCCCCGCCGCAGAACCACTGTAAAAGAAGTAATCCCGTGAACAAAGGCGTCTTGTTTACGTGGCGGGATTAAAGGGGGGGTCAGGGTGCTTTATTTATTTTTTGGTCGCGGTTTTGGCGAGCCGTCACTGTGGCGAGGGCGCTTGTTTCCGAGCCGTGCCATAAAATGCTGTTGTGTGCTGCCCCCCTCTCTGTCTGTCTGTCTGTCTCTCTCTCGTCTCTTCTTTTTGCTTTGCCAGTGATTTCCTCTCCTTCCGACGGAAAAAGGGGGCTTTTAGGCCCCTTTGCCCAAAAATGGTGGAGGGTGAAAGTGCTTAGAATGAAGGTTTCCTGTTCTTAATGTCAATGTATATAAACTCAAAAAAGTAAAAAAGCGGTAAAAGCCCTTGTACCAAGCAAATTTTTGGTTTATTACAAACCTTCTTCAGGCTAAAAGATTGGCCAACGAACACGCACACACACCAGACACCCAAATCCCCCTACATAAAAAGAACTGAATTCAGTTCAAAAAGAATTAAAATATTTCCCCCCCCCAAAATCGTTTGGGGAGTGGGAAAACATGTCGGGGTGCCCCACACACGCACACAGCACACACAACAACCACACAACAACACCAACACAACACCACACACACACAACAACCAACAACCCCCCCCCCCCCCAAAACAAACACCACTAACTCACACACAACACACCACACACACACACGCAGCACCACGCACGCCGACGCCAACACCACACACACTGCTAACCTGGGCTTTTCCCCTATACCCAGCATCAAACACTTCTTTTTCCCCACACCACACAACCCCACACCAAAACACACACACACACACACACCACACACCCACCAACACACACACACACACACAGCCAAAAACCCCAACCCCCCTAAACTGCATAAACCTTGGGGACTTTCCACATACCCAACACAAAACCATTCATCGCCCCCCACGCGCCGCACACCCACACCAACACCACACACACACAACCACACCACACACACCACACACCACACACCCTCGCCAGACATTATGCCTTAACGCATCCAGATAAGCACATATATACATATGTAGCTAGTTCGCTGGGGGTGAAAAGAGAGGAGAGAGAGGGGAGAGGAGAGAGAGAGAGAGAGAGAGAGAGGGAGGAGAGAGGAGAGAGAAGAAAAGAGAGAGAGGGAGAGAGAGAGAGAGAAAAGAGAAGAAAGGGAGAGAGAGAAAGAGAGAGAAAATGGGTGAGAAAAAAGAGAGAGAGGAGAGAGAGAGTGTGGAAAGAGAGAGACGTGAGAAAGAAAGGGAGAGAGGGGGCAAGAGGGAAGGAGAGGGAGGAAAGAGAAAGGGGGAGAGAGAGAGAAAATGGGTTGTGGGAACGGGTATGGGGTGGAGGAAAAGAAGGAGGGGACTAGGGGACGGAAAAGTTGGAGGGTGGCTGAAGGGGGGGGAAGGGGGGGGTGGGGGGAAAGGGGGGGTGGAGGGGGTACGAGAGGAGAGAGAGAGAGGAGGGAAAAGAGAGAGAGAGAGAGAGGGGAGAGGGAGAGAAGAGAGGAGAAACAAAAAAGGGAACAAGGGTGGGACGAGGAAGTTAAAATAGAGAAGTATACTTAAAAAGGGGGGGGGGGGGGGGGGGGGGGGGGAAAAAAACGGGGGTGAGGGGAGAAGTCTATTTGAGGGGGGAAAAAACCACAGTTGGATCGTACTTAGGGAAACAAAAAGGCCCCCGGCGTGGGGACAGCAATCTATGACGTCAGTGAAAAAAAAAGGGAAAAGCCTTTAGAGTTATTAAAAAACTCAAAATTGTACTCAAGGTCTTTGAGTTTTTTGGGGTTTTTAAATTTAAACCCCTAAAATCTTTCTTTTATAGAATTCCGAAGGGTTCCCCAAAGTACAAATTTTGGCGACGCCCTGCTTTTATTATTCATGTGCTCAACTTTGTCCCAAAAATAATTTATAAAAAAACACAAACGAACAAAGTTTTCGTTTTTTCCCAAGGTGGGGTGTGAGCACATCATACTTAAAAGCAGTCCATAAAAAGGTGCAAGTGTTCCCCCTATTTAAAGGGTTTCAGAAAAGGACACCCCTTTTTTTCCCAATAAAAGCAAAGGCAGTGCCACCCAGTATTCAGGAAGGGTGACCGTGTGAGTCATGATTGAAGACCCAGGGGGCAAGGGGAGCAAATTTTTTGGGCCCGGGACGAAAGACCCTCAAGTGTTTACGTCATTATCACACGTCATTTTCCTTGGACATCATCTAGATCTACTCGGCGCTATTGCGTACAAAACCTTTGACGTGTTTCCATGCCAGGAAGAGTGAGGGGCAGAAGAAAGAACGCTTCTATCAATACAACCAAGGTAAGTTTGGTGCTTCCTGAACGAGTTTGTGCGGGAGTAAATTATTGATATCCCCAGACAAATGGAATAGTTTGAGTCTGTGTGGGAGTGAATTATTGATACCCCCCAAACCTATAAGTGTTGCTATCTTGTGCCGGCACAGACTCTATAAAGAAAGTGAATTCAGCATTATGCAACTGTGATGCAAGTGTTTCAAATAGATAGATCTATTATTCACATTTCTGGTTTCATTGAAATTTGAATGTCAACAAAATTCATGCTGGTGCTGTCTAGGGAGAAGTGTTTGGTGCATTTTTTATGTCTGTTATTTGTGACGACTGACGAAAACAGATTGGTCAACATTCATTTTGTTGTGTATTGTGCATCGAAGAAGTGTCACTTTGCAGTCTGTCTTGTGTTCATTGATATTTGGGTTTTGAATTAGGTTGGCAGAATAAACATCTTTTCACGGTTAAGGTCTGCTCCATTACGATTTTTATAAAAGCCCGTACTACAATCTCTCTTCAACTGTCTTCAGTCGAGTGAATTTGATTTTCAATACCAGACTTTTTGAATAACTTACACGCCTGCAGTTATCAACGATGCATTCGCACCTCTCACGATTTCTTGTAAACTGCAATAGAGTACCTCAAAAGAAACAATAAAAGACACCAGAAGTATTTGACTATTCAAGCTGCGATCTTATCAGTACTTTTTTAAGTCGAAAAAGAGGTTTCGATTGAAATAGCAAAATGTCCTTTTTATCTGTCACACCGTGTAGTTGGCCTCATTCATTACCATCAGTATTTGGGTCAAAAGACTATGTATGAATTCATGATATGTGACCGTAAGTCTTTCTCTTTAACACATAGATTTGTCCTTCGTGTGTTATTCATCATCCTGCTACAACTGCGGGTTGTTCAGACTGTGCAGACTTTACCTGTTGAAACATTGACATTTCAATGACAAATTTCATTCACCAGTCTAGTAGTTCATGAAGGTGTATATAAATGCTAGCTTTACCGTCAGGATTACCAATCTTTGAGCCTTCTGCAAAGATTTTGAAAGTATTTTGTACAGTGATGGTCATTAGTAAAACGTACAATTGATTCGAAAAAAAGAAAGAAAGAAAACAAGGCCCAATATAGGCCTGTCTTATTGTTAGAGGCAACAAAGGTTATATCCGAAATTCTAATTACAAAACAGGCTGCATGATGACATCATAAACATTCACTTGGCTATAGAACATCACACTCTCTTCCCGCTAACAGAGGGCCTCAATCTAATCATGTGCGAAGAGCAGTAGATACATGAAGGGGCGCAAGTGGAGGGTGGTGAAGATACAGAAGGCCTAAATGTAATCCAGTTTGAAGTACGAAG
>CM031598.1:19599414-19601521 GCA_018398815.1 Conus ventricosus
TACTATACTACCGGAATAGCTCATTTGGGTATTTGGTAGACTACAAATTTGGTAGAGTCGAATCTTGGGATCCTGGGGTTGGGGTTCGAATCTCCGTGGGCCGTTTCGGTACGGGGTTTTTCCCCTCGGATTTACTTTGGGTTCGACCCCTTCCCATACAGCTTTCGAAGAGACTAAAACCGAGGTTCTGTGTGTGAACGCACACTAACATCTTGCACCAGAAAATCCCATCACCAACTTTCGAAGAGAAGGCCCGTTTGGCCGTTGGTATGGATGAAAGTTACACATAGCATGCAATGCGTGAGAAAAAGGAAAGAAAGAAAGGAAAAAAGGAAAATTGAGTGAACAATTTAACGATTTGACCGGAGCACGGGAAAGATGAATGATCCGGCAGGCAGCTCTTCAGTCGGCAACCCATAGGGAGCCCCTTGTGTAAACGAGGTGTTTTTTTTATAAAACGCTTTGAGCCCTTCTTTTGAGAAAAGGCGCTATAAAAATTTAAAATTATTATTATTATTACACTATATCGACGCGCGCTGCCCCTACCGCGCCATATACCACAACTGTTCACCACCCGCCCCCGATAAAAGTTGTTTTTAGAAAACAAAACATCCCTCCGCGTCCTGAACAAATGAAACGTGCATAGCACCATCAAATATCCAAAACCTCTACAGCGTGAATTGTTTCCGAAAAATCTAAAACAGCTAACACACAAATCACATCATAAAAAAATAATCCAGAACGACTCTAACATAGATTACATCATCAAAAAGCCACAATTACTACAATATGAATCATATAATAAAAATTCCAGAACCACTGAAACATGTAGAACTGTAAACGAAAAATCCAAAACGAAATGACACAGGAATTACACCATGAAAAATCCAGGACCAGTTCGACATAAATAACACTATCCAAAATCCCAAGCCACTAAAATGATGAATTACCCTAGCAGAAAATGGAGAACCACTAAAACCACGTCATTGTTGATAACGGAGTTGTGGCTGGCCAGCGGCATGGTTCCCTCCGAGCTGATCCCCATCCCATGTCTTGCTGATGTTTTACCGTCTTTGAACAAGCCTGAACACTTCTCGTTCACCAGGCTGAAGAACAGTTCAGTTGCCTCCAGTCCTGTGGGCTGTTTGCCTAGGTTTGGCCTGTCTACAAATATTTTCCGGTCAACTCTGCAATGTTTTAGTCAGAGGGTTTTTTTCCCCCGCGGCCTTGTCCTCCGCTTCCTTCTTATAGCAGTTTCCTGGAAGGTGTATCGAAGCCGTTGGATCTTGACACATGGGCAAACAAACTTTGCTTTCTTTTCTTAACTGATTTCAGTATATCGTCGTGTATCTGGATGTAGTATTTGAAAGTTTGATACACTGGCTCATTTGTAATATGGTCACTTTATCTAATGTTTAGTGTCTTGCAGTAAGATCACATTTTTATGCATTAGATTCATTGTAAGATAGTCACTTTATCTCGTGTTTAGTGTCTTGCAGTAAGATCACATTTTTATGCATTAGATTCATTTGTAATATAGTCACTTTATCTAATATTTAGTATCTTGTAATAGGATCACATCCCCATGCGTTAGATTCATTCGTAATATAGTCACTTTATGTAATATTTAGGCCTAGTGTCTTGCAGTAAGATCACATTCCTGTGCGTTAGATTCATTTGTAATATAGTCACTTTATCTAATGTTTAGTATCTTGCAGTAAGATCACATTTCCAGGCATTAGATTCATTTGTATAGTCACTTTATCTAATGTTTTAGTATCTTGCAGTAAGATCACGTTTCCAGACATTAGATTCATCTGTAATATAGTCACATTATCTAATGTTTAGTATCTTGCAGTAAGATCACATTTCCAGACATTAGATTCATTTGTAATAGGTCACTTTATCTAATGTTTAGCATCTTGCAGTAAGATCACATTTCCAGCATTAGATTCATTGTAATAGTCACTTTATCTAATGTTTAGTATCTTGCAGTAAGATCACGTTTCCAGACATTAGATTCATTTGTAATATAGTCACTTTATCTAATGTTTAGTATCTTGCTGTCAGATCACATTTCCAGGCATTAGATTCTTCTTTTCAGATC
>CM031598.1:19601621-19656621 GCA_018398815.1 Conus ventricosus
GGAGTTTAAAGAGGAACGCCCCGACAAACCAACCAACCGACGATCGATGATTCAGTAGGGCGCGAGTGGAGTTTCTATCATGACGACCATTGAGTTTGTTGGTTGTGTTGGGGTACGCCAGGTAGTTTCTTATCTCCTCACTACTCAAAAACATTGCCTTTAATTCTTTCTCATTGAGTAGATTTCAAAGAAAGATAGACCAACGGTAGAAAACCTTTGAAAATATGGTTTCAACAAAGAGGCTATCTCCCTCAGTTTGCGAGAGTATGAAGGAGAGATTCCAATATGTTCTCTCAGCCACTCATCCCATTTTTCCTTGTGCTTTCCACTTTTCTTCTCTTCTTCAAAGATGCCAAAAGTAACATGTAAAAGATTGCCATATTGCAGATTAAAACACATGCTAGTCGCCTCCTGCCTTTTAATTTGCCTATATCCTTCCTTCAGCTTTCTAATAGCAATGTCTGAAGTCACTATTTCTTCTGGAGCAAAATCAAAGACTTCTTTTCTCACTTTCTTACTCACATCAGCCTCTTTTGATTGTAAAGTACCAGTGAAGTTCTTCTGATGACCTCGTCTTTCGTTTCTTCGCTTCAGCACCCCATACAACGATGTCAGTTTTCTTTTTGGAAGAGTGGGAAATTTAGGTAGTTTTCCGTTCTCAGACGGTCCTTCAGCTTTCATTTGGGTTAACACTTGAACAAAATCGCTGTGGTAGCTGAGATTCTCTTTAATAGTTAAAGATTGTTCATCGTTCCACACAGGCATCTGACCTTCCATAGTCGGAGAAGGAAGAATTAAAGTTGTTGGCTGTTGTGAATAATTTAAAAGTTCTTGATGCGCAATTTGATTTTCTAAAAGTTCTCTCTCTAATTCTGAAGAAATACTATCTTGCGACATAGATAATATTTCGTTTAAACAAAATCTTTACAGCAAACACTTATCTCTCACAGAAAAAGCACCACACACCCCACAGCACAACGCCACCAAGAGAAATGGCAAGGCAGTTATTCTAGAACTGTGTTATGCGTCATACATCGAATGTTCTAGAATAACTGCCCCGGTGAAAAATGATGTCATACCCCCTGTCGATTGGTTGAATGCGCGTGCGCGATGATTAATACCGCAGGCTTGTGTAGCATTGCAACACCGCTGTCGGGACAGTAATGACAATTTATCGATTTGCGGTGGAGGAGGCAGGGGGCGGGGGTATAAACGGGGCGGTGGTGGTCTGCTAATAGTGTCATTGAATGCAAGTTGTTCCTTTCAGAGATCAATACACAAGTCACGGGGCGGCCACTGCGTGTGGTGGTGAGTGAACTGACTGGCATGCTTGATCAGTTCCACCATTTTTACTGAGATTGTCGCTGTTAACAGTCGGGAACAATTGACAGCGCCTTCTCTAATTTTATATTCCTGGGAGAGAAAAAGTCACGATCGCCCATGTTATTCTGCACGGAAACCCCCGTTTCAATGTACCAATTACGCCGATTTTTAGAGGTTTTGAGGTGTTAATTTTTTAGAAAACAGGTGTTAAATTTGGCCAAAACTGACATGTGATGGACGTGATTTGTATGTGAAAATGGGGGTTTTCGGGCAGAATCACATGGTGAGCTTGAACAAACATATTTTACATTCTCTTAGGTGGTTAACACTCTGTACTCACCCCAGCCCTTCCTTGCCCCCATATCGGCCTCGATCTCTGTTTCTGTCTGTGTGTTGGTGCCGGTGTGTGTCTGTCTTTCTCTTTTTGTCTCTGTCTGTCTGTCTGTCTGTCTTTCTCTCTCACTAATGTGCGTGCACAAACAAACACACACACACACACATGCACGCCCGCACGCACACGCGCGTGCGCGGGCACGCGTGCACACACACACACACACACACACGCGCGCGCGCGCACGTACACGGAGGTCTGGGGAGTCTCGCTACTTTTCATAGCCAGTGTCCCATGTGGAAGTGTGACAAATTAGGAATTCAAACCTAATATGGCTGAAGTCACTCCTCGCAGTGACGGAATATTTTGTATGCTTTGGCAACGATCCACTATCCCTGCCACACCCTCCCAGCTTACTTCAGATTGCTTATAGCCCAGCTTCTCACCAGAAATCGCCAGCTATTTCATAAGATCGTAGGCTGATGTGCATACAAATCCCCATGCACCAACCTGTGTGGCGAAGACCTCGGCTTGGAAGCCCAATTCCTCCCAGCTGCTGGCTAGACTGGCATACCTTTCAGTCGTGTAGATGTGAGCGTGCTCCATTCTACTTCCGTGTGGCACAGTGATCTCAATCAAAATCAGGTGCCACTCTCCCTGATGATTTCCGTAAGGTTTTCCTATTCTGGAAAGTCTGCCGTGCATTTCTATTCATCCACTCCATCCAGTAAGCCCCGCTTCCATTCCAGACCCTGACTAGCGGCCTCCGGCCAAGTAGAACGTCAGTGCTGAGGTCCCTGTTGGTGTACTGTTTCCCCAAGCGGTGCGATCTCTTCAATCACTTGGATGTGTTCCCAGGTATACCTTCACTGAGTCAACGCTGCTCTGCAGGACATGTTCCACTGTTTTGTTTGCCTGACAAAGCGGACACATAGGGTCATCGGATTCCCCATCCCCCACCTCGTCCCCTTTCACCCGGTTTGGATTCGATGATAGATCACATACAGGTTACAGGATGGATCTGTTCCTAAAAGGTGCCATGCGCCATATGTTATTACAGCTGAGGCTTACATTTGTCTGTTTTGTCTGTCAGTCTACCTCTCTGATTCTCGATCTGTCTGTCTGTCTATCTACTATCTATCGATCGATCTATCTATCTATCCATCCATCACTCTGTCATCCATCCACTCACCCCCCACTAACCTATCCATCTATCTATCTATCTGTCTGTCTGTTTATCTATCTATCTACAGATTATTTATTCTACCTGTCTTCTTCTCTCTTCTCTTAGATCTCTTCTGCTCTCTCTCTCTCTCACTCTCTCTCTCTCTCTCACTATATATATTATCTATACTATTTATATATATATATTATAATCTATATAGAGGGAGAGAGAGAGAGCGAGAGCTGAGCGACAGAGAGAGAGAGAGTCTTCTCTTATCTATAATATATATATATATATATATCATTATATATATATATTATATATATTTATATATTACACAGAGAGAGAGAGAGAGGAGAATATATATATATATTTTTTATATATTATATATATAATATATATATGATATATATATATATATATTAGTATATATTCAGAAGAGATCAGAGAGGAGATAGAGAGATGAGAGGACGAGAGAGAGACGAGAGGAGAGAGAAAAAAAACAAACAAGAACATTATTTTAATGTCATATATGTGGGGGTGGGGTTGAGGGAAAGAATGCAGATACTCATGTGGTAACCCCACTGTTGTAAGACCATTACTATGCCAATCCCCCTCGCCCGGCTTCCCCCCCTCCCCCCACTCTTTCCTCTCTCGCTCTCTTCTCCTCTCTCTCTCTCTCTCTCTCTCTCTCTCTCTCTTCTCACTCTACTCTCTCTCTCTCTCTTTCCCGTTTCCTCTCTGTCTCTCTCACGTGTGAATGGAGAAGAAATTTGATGTCCGCGCGCCGCAGCTGCGCGCGGGCAGCGGGGTTGTGTGTGTCGTTGTGTGGTGTGTGTGTTGTGTGTGTCGGGTGTGTGGTCATGTGTGTGTGAGTGTGTGTACGCGCGCGCCGCGTTTCCTATCTGTGTGTACGTGTTCGCCATGTGAGGTGGGATTGTGGGGGCACACCAGGGATGAACACGTTTTTTGCAAGCTTTTCACATACCTTTTCGATTAGACAGGTCGTATTTGAATGCGTTCGTGGACTTGTTCTTCTTGTCGTTTTACTGATGTGGCCCAGACCTTGTCATTCATTTACCCTGAGGGGAAGTCCGGAAAAAGCCGAAATATTCGGTGTTTTCAAAAATCTATACACTTGTTTGTCTTTTATAATCTTTGTTGAACGTTATATATATAACTATATATAGAAAGTCCAAGAAATCTTTGTTATTCATCTCTTGCCACTTTTATTTTTATTTGCCAAATTTGCGCTCACACGTGCTTTTTTATCAAGGCAGCTGCGCCTGAAGCATTCAAAAAAGGTACATAGCCTTATATTCTGTACAACTTCATCTAAAGAACTTCATATAACTTCATATAAGCAACATGTCAAAAATTCATTCAACCCCGCACTGCACGCTCCAAACACACACACACACACCACACACACACACACCCACACACCCCCACACACACACACACACACACACACACACACACACGCAAACAAACCCGCGCGCACGCGCAACGCACCGTAATATACGAACTCCCATCCATTCATGTAATGGCCGAGACCGTTAAACGAGGGCTTTCCCTTCCTTCCACATTCACCCCAACCCCCAACCTCACACTATCCTCCTATAATACGCTACAAAAAGCAAAGACGGTAGATGCTAGCTTGCAAAGAAAGAAATAAGATGATGTAGGGTATTATAATGTAGGTACTAAAATCTTCTAGGCATAAATTGTAAAACAGGAACGTTATTCAAGGTATTTCTTCAGAAAAAGATTAATAGACTAAAGAAGACCGGATATGTGGACGAGGCGAAGAATAAAGAAAGATAAAAACACGTAGAGAAAGAGGACGACAGAGGAAATGCACGGTTCAAAACTTACGTCAGTCCGTTTGTACAGCTCAAAGATGGACACCCACAGCCTAAATGAATTTAAACAGGGTCCGAAAAAAAGAAAGAGTCGAAAAAAAAAAAAAAAAAAAATGAGAGTGTGATAATAGTTCAAAACCCCACAATGCACACACACCCTCCCCCCCCACCCCCCACCACCCACCACCCAACCCCCATCCACCTCCCAGAATAATAAGGAGCATACACGCAACACATCGCGCGCGCACATAAACCACACAACACACACACGGCACGCACACGTACACACATCACTCACACACACACACACACACACACACTACACACACCACACACCACACACCACACACACACGAGCCACACACGCCTACCATGCTTGCCTTCCAAGCCTTAAGCCTAACACGCAAGGGTTTGTAAACTATGGAATCTTTACTCAAGGGACAATCCTTCTAAGCAAGCATGCGTAGGGAATTCAAAGCTGCTTGGTCCGTTATGATATTAATGGCCCCCTTGGGTTTCTGTTTCTACAGGGTTTAAACTGGAGGAGGGTTGGACGAGGGCGGGGGTGTGGGGAGGGGGGGGGGGGTCTGGAGAGAGGAGGGGGTGAGAGCGAGGGGGAAATGGGGTGGAGAAGGAAAAAAAAGAAGGGGGGGAGGAGGGGAGGCCGGCAGAGGGGGAGGGGAAGGGGAGCGGGGGGGGAGGAGAGGTGGAAGGGGAGAAGAAGGGGACGGAGGTGGATGGAGGGAAAAGAAAAAAGAGGGGAAGGCACCAGGGCAGGGCCAGGACCAGGGCAATGAGCAGCAAGGGGGGGGGGGGGGGGGGGGGGGGGCGGGGTGGGGGGGGGGGGGGGGCGGTAGGGGGGGGCGGGGAGGGGGGTGGGGGGTGGGGGGGGGGGCGGGGGGGGTGGGCGGGGCGCGGGGGGGAAGGGGGGGGGGAGGGGGAGGGGGGCGGGGGGGGGGCGGGGGTGCGGAGGGGGGGGGGGGCGTCGGGGGCAGGGGGGCGGGGGGGCGGGCGGGGGGGGGGGGGGGGGGGAGAGGGGAAGAGGAGAACCACAGTCCAGCGCTCCCACTATAACCTCCCATTTAAATCCTGCAACCATGCAAGACCCTCCATCCCGAAGCAGCCATCCAAAACCCTCCTTGTCAAACCACCACCAAAGGGGTGGAAGGATTGGGGAAGGGCGCCGCCACAGGCCCCCGCCCCAGGGAAGTTATGTGAGAGAGAGGGGAAAGGAAAGGGGGGGGGAGGAGGGGGAAGGGGGGGGAGGGGGAGAAAGGAGAGAAAAGAAAAAAGGGAAGGATGAGATAATGGGTAGGGGAAAAAAAAAAAAAAAGGGGGACGCGAACAAATAAAAGGGGGGGGGTGGGAGAAAGAAAAAGAGGGACAGCAAAGAAAAGGGTGGGGGGGGGGAGGGGATAGAAGGGGGGTGCCGGGGGGGGAAGGGGGGGGAATGGAGGGGGGCGGGGGGGGGGAGAGGGAGAGAGAGAGACGGGAAGGGGGGGGGAAGGAGGGGAGAGCGGAGAGAGAGAGAAGAAATAGGGCCGCCGGGGGTGGCGGTGGGAGACCTAATATATCTATATGACAGGTCTCCCTGTCACCGAGGACCCGGCAACAATTCTATCTCCATCCCACCACCACCCGACCCTCAGAACCAATACAACAACACACAGTTTATAGGCAAACAGTTATTTTTGGACAAAAGATAAGCGCAGAAGAGAGAATTAAATCCACTTATGACTGAAGGAACCAAGGAAAAGGCTTTTAAAAGAACTGCAAAGACTTCACTGACACACGCTGCTGCCCTGCCCGGCCGTTTTTGGCAGAACAAAATCAGCCGGGTTGTCAACTGTGAAAGCACGTCATTAGAGGAATGATAACAGTAGAGTGGGTAAAGAATGCTTCCATGACAGTGCCCAATATGATCTACTGGAACAAGACCCGTCGAAAAGAAAGTGAAAAGGCAAGATCCAGGAACCTGGAACAAGAAATGGACCTCAAAAGGAACATAGACCAAAAGGACGTGTGGTTTCCTATGTCTTGGAACATAACAAAAGAAACGCACCCCCTGCAAGTGTAAACACACTGATTAAATTTTTTTAAAGACACATAAATCCAGGCATGTCCGTCAGGACTATACCTAACAGGAAGCGGAACTCCTGTCCAGCCCTTTCCAAGGTTTGTACAGCTGGACCATTGCACATTTGACAGGACACCATGCCCGTCCGCTACCAAATCTATCGTACAGCAAAGAATTCCTCCAGATAATGGACATTGTTAAACAAGGACTCTTGCACCTTTGCTGCCTTACTTGCTTGCAAGTATGTGACGTTAGTGTCACTTGATCCCAGTGTGTGGACAACGCAATGGGGTCCCTGCCAGTTGCTAAACTATTCGGTCAAAAACCCTTTCACCTCTCAATCTGCCAGACGTGTGTATAGTGGGAAGCCCTAGAGATTCTGTACTAAACAATAACAGCTGCCATACATGGATGCTGAAGGAGTACCCCCTTGCTGCCCCAATGCAATGCAGGCACCGCTATGGGTCCAAAGCCATGCCGGTGATTACGTGGAATATTTTCATTGGGGGTGGAACCTTGAATGAGAAGACTGGTGACATCATCACTCCCAGTTACTACTTTCATCGTGGCTCCCGACCTGAAAGATAACAGGCCCCCACCCTTAATCTGGAGCAGATTCCGGGGACGACGGCTTTGCCCATACTTCCAGTGTGGATCAAAGTGGGGGGGAGGGAATTTGAAGATCAATCTACGACACTGTTACCCAGACAATTAAAAATGGAACAGTTTCCCATGGGAAATCAGTAGATATTTAGACCTTATCTAACTCTCACTCCAGAAGCAGAGGTAGACTTGAAACAGATGTATACTCAAAAAAACTGCAATAGCTATCTGCCCCTAGCTCTTCGGCCATGCCCCCTCTGTTTTCCGAGGTTCGCTTGTTGGCATTGGTACGAGACTAAGGATGTTGGTGTAGCCAAGAGGAGGAAACTTCTCAAAAAAAACGCAATTGAGGAATATGCCAAGTACCTGACTCTTCAGGATGGAAAATGGCACAAAAAAACGCAAATGGAAATGAAAGACCTCAATAAGAGGAAGGCAGCAAGCAACGGACAGAAACTAGTGAATCCCCCAACATAAGAACAGCACGAGCAAGAAAAATGGGCCTGGGTTACTACGTCATGACTCCCGTGTGTACCTTCAAAAGCACAGATTCATCCGTAAAAAAATCTTCACCCTGCTACACTCCGACCTGAACACATATGGAAAAATATTTCCCCAAGAGAAAATCAGTTCATTACGCGGGAAAAGAAAGAAAAACTAGTGGGCTTTACAAACCTACGGTGCCCTCCCAGACATGTCCAACATGGCCACATGAAAAAGCAGGATTCTTTAAAATGTACCAAAAATAATGTGACACGTGTGCTCCACTCGGAAGAGCGACAGGCTTCAAAGTTTCTGCGGACAGGAGATATGGGAAAAATCCGACAACATATTACATGCACCAACTCCAAATGTGATATACTGATCAGTGTTTATAGCCTTCACCCAGCAAGAGTGGTACATAGGTAATCACAAACAAACCTCAACAACGGTGGCAACCACAAAACGTGACATAACCTGAAATATAACAAAAAGTGCAGTGTGGGGTAGAAGCATGTACTTCACTACACCCACCCATCAGACAAATCCCTGCCCTTCCTCACTATGTGCCCATTGAACTCGTCAAAAAGGAAAGAAAGTGATCTCGTAAAACGAGAAACTAATCAGTTGGCGAAAGAGCCTTCTGTTTTAGAAGCACCTTCCCGTCTATTTGGAACTCCCTCCCTGGAGACCTTCGTAATCAGCCTACTCTTTTCTTCTTTTAAATCTCAGCTCAAAATTTGTACCTCTTCAAAAGGCCTCTTCTCTTCTGTAGGAGACCTAGATTTCTAAATTTCTCCACAACTGTTTGGTTGAGGCAGTTTATGCATGCTGGTTGCGTTACTTGCAATGTGTATTTTCTTTTTGCTGTGTGCATGAATATTGTATGAATAGTGCAATGGTTGGATGTAAAGTAAGGAGTGAGTTGTACAACAAGAATATGCGCTATATAAGAGTATTTAGACAGTATTTATTCTTATATTTATTTGGCCAGGCAAATCTTGGCACAATCATTGCTTAGGGTTGAACAAAGGGCTGGTTGTTAGAACAACAGAGGATTACAGTATTGAGGTAACCCCCCCCCCCCCCCCCCCCCCCCCCCCCCCCCGCCCCCCCCCCCCCCCCCCCCCCCCCCCCCCCCCCCCCCCCCCCCCCCCCCCCCCCCCCCCCCCCCCCCCCTCCCCCCCCCCCCCCCCCCCCCCCCCCCCCCCCCCCCCCCCCCCCCTCCCCCCCCCCCCCCCCCCCCCCCCCCCCCCCTTCCCCCCCCCCCCCCTCCCCCCCCCCCCCCCCCCCCCCCCCCCCCCCCCCCCCCCCCCCCCCCCCCCCCCCCCCCCCCCCCCCCCCCCCCCCCCCCCCCCCCACCCCCCCCCCCCCCCCCCCCCCCCCCCCTCCCCCCCCCCCCCCCCCCCCCCCCCCCCCCCCCCCCCCCCCCCCCCCCCCCCCCCCCCCCCCCCCCCCCCCCCCCCCCGCCCCCCCCCGCCGCCCCCTCCCCCCCCCCCGCCGCGCCCCGCCGACCGCCGCCGCCGCCCCCGCCCCCGCGCGGCCCCGCCCCGCCGCCCCGCCCCCCGCCGTCCCCCCGCCCCCGCCGCCCCGGACCGCGCCCCCCGCCCCCGCCAGCCCGCCTCCCCCGCCGCCCCCCCCCCCCCGCCGCCCCCGCGCCCGCCCGCGCCCCCCGCGCCCCGCCCGCCGCCCCGCGCCCCCCCGCCCCGACCCCCGCCCCCGCCCGCCCCCCCCAGCCGCGCCCCCGCCCGCCGCCCCGGCCTCCGCCCCCCCCCCCCCCCGCCGCCCCCCCCGCCGCCCCCGCTCCGAACCACGCCCCCCTCCGCCCCCTCGCGCCGCCCCCCCCCCCCCGGCCCCCCCGCGACCCGCCGCCGCCGCACCCCCCGCCCCCGCCGCCGCCGCCCGCCGCCCCCCCGGCGCCCCCCCGCCCGCCCCCGCCCCGCACCGGCCGCCCCCCCCCCGCCCCCGCCGCCCCCCCCCCCCCCCCGCCCCCGCCCCCCGAACCCGCCCCCCCCGACCGCCCCCCGCCCCCGCCCCCCCCGCCCCCCGCCGCCCCCGACCGGACGCCCGCGCCGCCCCCCCCCCCCCCGCGCCCCCCCCCCCGCCCCGCCCCCCCCGCCCGCGACCCCCCCCCCCGCCCCCCCCGCCCCGCCCGCCCCCCCGTCCGCAGCCCCCGCCGCCCCGCCGACGCCCCGCCCCCGCCCCCCCACCCCCCGCTCCCCGACCGCCCGCCCCCCCGCCCCCCCCCTGACCCGCGCGCCGACCCCCCCGCCCCCGCCGACCGCCCCCCGCCGCCCGACCCACCCCGCGCCGCCCCCCGCCCCCGCCGGCGCCCCCCCCGCGACCCCCGCCTCCCACCTCGCGCCCCCCCGCCCGCCCCCGACCGCCCCCGCCGCCCCCCCCCCCGCCCCCCCCCCCCCCCGCCCCCGCCCCCCGCCCGACCCGCCCCCGCCCCGCCCCCCCCCCCCGCCCCGCCGCCCGCCCCCCCGCCCGCCCGCCCGCCCGCCCCGCCGCCCCCCCCGCCCCCGGCCGCCCCCCCCCCCCCCCCCCCGCCCGCCGCCGCCCGCCCCGCCCCCCCCCCGCTCCCCCCGACCCCCCCCGCCCCCCCCCACCCGCGCCGACCGCCGCCCGACGCCGCCCCCCCCGACCCCCCGCCCCCCGCCCCGCCCCCCCGCCGCGCCCCCGCGCCCCCCGACCCCCACGCCCGCCCCGCCGCCCGCCCCCACCCGCCGCCCGCCCGCCCCCGCCCCGCCCCCCCCGCCCCCGCCCGTCCCCCCGCCCCCGCCCGCCCCCCCCCGACCCCGCCGCCCACGCCCGCCTCGCCGCCGCCCCGCCGCCGCCCCGACCCCGCCCGCCCGCCGCCGCGCCCCCCTGCCCGCCCCCCCCCGCCCCCGCCCCCGCCGCCCCGCCCCCCCCCCGCCGACTCGCCGCCCCCCCCGCCCCCCCCCCCGCCCCCGCCCCCCCCCGCCGCCCCCGCTCCCCCTCCCGACCCCACCCCCGCCGCCCCCCCCCTCGCCCCCCCGCCACCCCCGCCGACCCCCCCGCCCCCGCCCGCGCCCTGCCCGCCCCCCCTCCCCCACCCCGCCCCCCGCCGCCCGACCCCCCCCCACGCGCCCCCTCCGCCCGCGCCCTCCCCCGCCCCACGACCCGCCCCCGACCCCCGCCCCCCCGCCTCCCCCCCCCCACCCGACCCCCCCCCCTCCCCGCGCCCGCCCCCCCGGCGCGTACCGCCCGCGCCCCCCCCACCCGCCCCCCCCCCCCCCGCCCCCCCCCCCCCCCCCCGCCCCCGCCCCCCGCCGCCCGCCACCCCCCCCCGGCCCCCCCCCCGCCCGATCGCCCCCGCCCCGCCGCCGCCCCCCCCCCCGACCCGCCCCCGCCCCCGCCCGACCCTCCGCGGCCCCGCCCCCCCCCCGCCGCCCCCCCCCCCCCCGCCGCCCCCCCGACCGCCCCGACCCGCGCCCGACCCACCACCCGCCGCCGCCCCCGCGCCCCCCCCCCCCGCCCCCCCCCCGCCGCCGCGACGCCCGCCCCCCCCCCCCCGGCCCGCCCACCGCGCCGACCCCCCCCCCCGCCGCCGCCCCCGCCCCCGCCCCCCCGCCGCACCGCCCCCCCGCGCCCCCCCCCCGCCCCCGCACCCCCCCGCCCCCCCCCCCCCCGCCGCCGCCCGCCCCTGCCCCCCCCCCCGACCCTCGCCCCCCCCCCCGCCCCCGCCCCCCCGCCCCCCCCCGCCCCCCCCGACCCGCCCGCCCCCGCCCCCACGCCCCCGACCCGCCCCCCCGCTCGCCCCCCGCCCGCGCCCCCTCCGCGCCCCCCGACCCCCGAACCCCCCCCCCCCCCCCCCGACCCGCCGCCCGCCCCCCCGCCCGCCGCCCGCCGCCGCCGCCCCCCCCCGCCCCCCCGACCGCCGCCCCCCCCGCCCCGCCGCCGCCCCCCCGCGCCCCCCCCCGCCCTCCGACCGGCCGAGCCGCGCCGCCGCCCCGCCACCCCCCGCCCCGACCGCCGCCCCCGCCGCCCCCCCCCCCCCCCCCGCCCCGCCCCCCCCGCGCCGTCGCCCCCCCCCGTCCGCGCCCGCCGCCCCCCCCCCCCGCCCGCCCGCCCCCCCCGCCGCCCCCCGCCCCCCCCCCCCGCCGCCCCCCGCCGCCCCGCCGACCCCCCGCCCCCCCTCGCCCCGCCGCGCCCCGCCGACCCCGCCGCCGGCCTGCCCCCCGCCGCCCCCGCTCGCCCGCCCCCGACCCCCGCCGCCGCCGGCCGCCCCGCACGCCGCGCCGACCCCCCCGCCCCGCCCCGCCCCCCGCCCCCGCCCCCCCCCCCGCCCCCCCCCCCCCCCCCCCCGCCGCACTCCCCTCGGCCCCCCCGCGCCCCGCGCCCCCCCCCCCCCCGCCCCGCCGACGCGACGCCGCCCGCCCCCGCCCCCGCCCGCCGCCGCCGCCTCCCCCGCGCCGCCGCGCCCGCCCCGCCCTCGCCCCGCCGCCCCCGCCCCTCGCCCCCCGCCGCCCCGCCCCGCCCCGCCCCGCCCGACACCAGCCGCCGCCCCGACCCGCCCCGCCTTCATCGAAACCGCCGCCCTCCGCCCCCGCCGCGCCCCCCCGCCCCCGCCCCCCCCCCGCCCCCCCCCCCCCCCCGCCCCGGCCCCGCCGCCCGCCCGCCCCCGCCGCCGTCGACCCCGCCCCCGCACCCCGCCGCCGCCCCTGCCGCCCCCCCCCCCGCGCCCGCCGACGCCCGACCCGCCCCCCGCCCCCCCCCCCGGCCCCCCCCCTCGCCCGCGCCCCCCCCCCCGCCCCACCCCGCCGCCCCGCGCCCCCCCCCACCGCCCCGCCGCCCGCCCCCCCGCCCGCCCGCCGCCCGCCCTCCCGCCCCGCCCCCCCCGCCGCGACCGCCGACCGCCGGCGCCCCCCCCCCCGCCCCGCCCCGCCGCCCCCCCCAGACCCCCGCCGCCCCCCCCCCCCCCGACCCCGCCCCGACGGCCGCCCCGCCCCGCTCGCCCCCCGACGCCCCCCGCCCCGCCCCCCCCCCCGCCCCCCGCGCCCGCCCGCCGCCCCCCGCCCCGCCCGCCCGCCCGACCCCCGAACGCCCCCCCGCCACCCCGACCCCCCCTCCCTCCCCCCCACCCCCCACCTCGCCCGCCCCCCGCCGCCCCGCCGCCCCCGCCCCGCCGCCGCCCCCCCCCGCCCCCCCGCCCCGCCCGCCGCCCCCGCCCCGCCCCCGCCGCCCGCCCGCCGCCGCGACGCCCCCGACCCGCCGCCCCCCCGCGCCCGCCCCCCGCCCCCGCCCCGACCCCACCCCCCCCCCCGCCCCCCCCCTCCGCCCCGCCCGCCCCCCCCCCGCCCCGCCCCCCCGCCTGACCCCCCGGACCGCCGGCGCCCCCGCCGCCGCCCCTGGACACCCGCCGCCGACCGCCCCCCGCCCGGACGCCGCCCCCGCCGCCCCCCCCCGAAAACCGCGCCCGAGAAACCGCCGACCCGACCCCCCGAACCCCCGACGCCCCCGACCCCCGCCCCCGAACCCGCCGCCGAACCATCAACCGGAGCGACCCCGCCCGACGCCCGACCCCCGAGGACCCCGACGAACGCGCAACCGAAAAACCATTCATCCCCGCCCCCCCCCCCCCCCCCCCCCCCCCCCCCCCCCCCCCCCCCCCCCCCACCCCCCCCCCCCCCCCCCCCCCCCCCCCCCCCCCCCCCCCCCCCCCCCCCCCCCCCCCCCCCCCCCCCGGTCCCCCCCCCCCCCCCCCCCCCCCCCCCCCCCCCCCCCCCCCCCCCCCCCCCCCCCCCCCCCCCCCCCCCCCCCCCCCCCCCCCCCCCCCCCCCCCCCCCCCCCCCCCCCCCCCCCCCCCCCCCCCCCCCCCCCCCCCCCCCCCCCCCCCCCCCCATCCCCCCCCCCCCCCCCCCCCCCCCCGCGCCCCTTTACCCCCCCCCCCCCCCCCCCCCCCCCCCCCCCCCCCCCCCCCACCCTTCGCACGCCCCCCGCCCCCCCCCCTACCGCCCCCTCCCTGAATCTTCCCGCCCCCCCCCCCCCCCCTACCTATTACACCCCCCCCTCCTATTACCCTCTTTATGTGGCGGCTGTCTTTGGCTGTAAGTTGGTTTTTTTTTTTAAAACAAACCTAACTTTTCCTTGTTTGTTTTTGTTACATGTTGGTTGTTTATGTAGTAAAGTCTCTGTGGGAGAGAGGCGGAGAGGCCTTGACTTGAAGGCGTAGTTGCTGGGTGGTTCGTGGCCGCCGATCTAAAAATCTCTTGGTGGGGGAGCAAGAGATGGTTAGTTAAGTGTGTACGTTGGTGAGGAGGTTTTCAGTCGAGAGATAGTGAGATTCTGGAGGGACAGGACCCTCGGTTGTGTGTTGGGTTGGCCATGGGAAATTCTCGGGGTGACAGGCGAGAGACAGTTTTATGGTGGTTGAATGAAGTTTGGAGTGAAGTGACCCGCCTTTATCCTATTAAATAACTGTGTGTGTGGTATTGTTCTTGAGGGTAGCGGTTCGGTTGGTGGTGGATGGAGATAGAATTGTTGACGCGGTCTTCGGTGACAGGGAGACCTGTCAGATAGATTATTATGGTGTCTCCACCGCACCCTTTTCTCTCTCTCCCCCCTTCCCCCCTTCCCCCCTCCTCCCCCCCCCCCCCCTTTTCTTTCATCTTTCCCCCACCCCCCGTTTTTCCCCCATTACTCTTTTTCCCCCCCCACTGTCTCTCCAACTTCCCTGTGTGGCCCGCCCTTGCCCTCATCCTTCACCCTTGGGTGGTGGGTTGCAGAGGGGTTTTGGATGGCCTGTGCTGCTTGGAATGATGGAGAGGGCTCTTGCGGGATTCATGGGAGCGGGAAGGTTTGAGTGGGTGAATTGGACTTGGCCTGGGACTGTGTACTGTGAGAACCTGCTGGCTGGACTGTGGTTTCCTTGGTTCTCTTCCCCCCCCCCTGTCCCCCCCGCCGCCCCCCCCCCCAAACCCCCCCCCCCCCCCCCGCCCCCCCCCCCCCCCCCCCCCCCCCCACCCCCGCCCCGCCCCCCCCCCCCCCCCCCCCCCCCCCCCCCCCCCCCCCCCCCCCCCCCTTCCTGCTCATTGCCTGGTGCCTTCTTTTCCCCTCCTCCCTTCTCCCCTTCCCCCTTTTCTCCCCCCCCCCCCTTCCTTCCCCCCTTCATATTCCCCTTCCCTCTCCCCCCTCCTCTCTCCACCCCCCCCCTCTCACCCTCGCCAGTTTTCCCTGTAGAAACACCAAGCCAGAGTTAATCATACGGACCAGCTTTGAATTTCCCTACGCTGCTTGAGATGTCTTGAGTAATATCATAGTTTACTGCTTGTGACTGCTTAAGTCTTGGAAGGCCGCCTGCCGCGTGTGTGGCTCCTCTCTCTGTGTGTGTGTGTGATTGTGTGTGGGTGTGTGTGTGTGTGTGGTGTGTGTGTGTGTGTGGCGTGTGTGTGTGTGTGTGGGTGTACGTGTGCGGTCGCGCGCGCGTGTGTGTGGTGTATTGTGCGCGCCGCGATGTGTGTGCGTGTATTGCTCTTGTAGTTATGTCTGGAGGGTGGAGGGGGGTGGGGGTGGGGTGGGTGTTTGGGGGGAAGGGTGTGTGTGCCTTAGGTGGGGTTTGAAGTATTAATCACTATCTTTTTTTGGACTTTTTTTTTCGGACCTGTGAATTCATTTTCGGCTGTGATTGTCCATTTTGCGCTGTACAAACGGACTGACGTAAGTTTTGACCGTGCTCTCTTCTGTCCTTCTCTTATGTTTTTCTTCGGCCCTCTCAAGTCCCTGGTCTTCTTTATCGTCTCTTGTAATCTTTTCTGAGACGATATCCTTTGATTAACGTTAAGTTTGACTTTTATGCCTAGATTTTATCCTACATTTATACCTACATCATCATATTCTTTGCAGCTAGATCTACTGCTTTTGTAGCGTCTGTATAGAGCTAAGTGTGAGGTTTGGGGGGTTGGGGTACCGGTGAATGTGGAAAGGAAGGATGCATTGTTTACGGTCTAGCCATTACATGATGTGGTGTGCGTAGCTACGTGCGCGCGGTGCGCGCGGGTTTGTTTGGTGGTGTGTGTGTGTGTGTTTGAGTGGTGTGGGAGTGTAGTGTGTGTATGTGTGTGTGTGTTGTGAGCGTGATGTGCGGGGTTGAATGAGAAGTTTTAGACTTGTTCTTATAAGAAGTTATTTATATGAAGTTTTCTATGAGTTGTACAGACTAATAATGCTATGTCTTTTATGCCTTGCGCTGCCTTGACAAAGTAGTGTGCGCGAAAACTTTGGCAAATAAAAATAAAAGTGGCAAGAGATGAATAACAAATGATTGATTGACTTTTTTATTGTACACATTCGCGTTCCATCTTTGTGTGGTTCGAGGAGGACTTGGGAACCAGAGGCTTTGTAAACATTTTATCTATAATTTTATATATCTATATATATAATATCTATATATATATATATATCATATATATATATACAAACAATCTATCAAACTTTTGATTTAAAAATGTGAAATGAGAGGAGAGAGAGAGGAGATGGAGAGGAGAGCGAGCGAGAGAGAGAGAAGAGAGAGGACGAGCGCGAGAGAAGCGCGAGAGAGCGCGGGGGATGAGGCTTGGGAAAAAGAGTGGAACACACATACGGGATGAGGGTGAGAGACGAAACGGGATGAAAAAAGAGGCCGGCAATTTAGCGTATAAAGGCGAGGACAGGGACAGTAGGGAGAACAAGACTTGTTACGTAAGAAGCGAAAGAACTAAGGAAAATAAAAGAAATAGACCCGTTCAACCGCCAAAAGAAGCAACAGAGACCGTAAGGGAAGGGAAGCGGGAGGAAGATGAGTGAACGGCGCGAGAGCGAGCGCGAGAGAGGGAGGATGATTGAGGAGAGAGAGTGAGAGAGGAGAGAGAGGAGAGAGAGAGAGAGGGGAAGTGTAAAACTACGGTTTCAATCAAAAAAAAAAGGTTAGGGAACAGGTAGATGTGAAAACAATATCAGGAAGAAAAAGGAGGCAAGGAAATCAACGTCAACCATCATCAAATAACTACTCATTAATAAGATCAATCTGCGATTTCTGTTTTTTGTTTTTTAACAGTGAGAGGTGTGAGAAGAGGAAGTAGATGAGCGAGGATATCATTGAAGG
Organism: Conus ventricosus; assembly: GCA_018398815.1. Lineage (NCBI taxonomy): Eukaryota > Metazoa > Mollusca > Gastropoda > Neogastropoda > Conidae > Conus > Conus ventricosus. Next base: position 19,618,572 of record CM031598.1, read on the forward strand.
GCCGCAGTGAGTTGTAGTGTGAGTGTGTGTGTGTGTGGTGTGTGTGTGTGTTGTGTGTGTGTGTGTGTGTGTGTGTGTGTGGGTAAGAGAGAGTGAGAGAGAGAGAGGATGAGAGAGATGAGGAGAGGCTGAGAGAGAGAGAGCACGCGCGGTTTCGAGCATGGTGCGTGTGTTTGTGTGTGTGAGTGTGTGTGTGCGTGTGTGTGTGTGTGGGGGGGGGGGGGGGGGTGGGTGGGGGGGGGGGAGATGAACGGTAAACAAATCACTGCACGTCTGACAACAGGAACTATCTGGGGCGGGGGGAGGGGAGAGGGGGCGGTAGGTTTAGGTTAGTGACTGGGCGTTCGATGTGCCCGTGCCAAGTCCACGCTACAGACAACTGAGAACGACTAGAAGAAAAGACAGAAAGACGACTAACGGTCTATCTTCTTACCTGCATACGCAGGCTTGAACGCTGCGGCACTCCCTGTATAACACGCAAGTCTTAATCCATCTGTCCACGAAGAGAGTGGAGTTTTGTTGTGCATGCCGTTTTTTGTTGTTGTTGTTGTTGTTTTTATCCGCCATGACTAACGAAAACCCGCCCCAAGAAACTTGCCATTGCTTTACAACTTACTTATCTTCTTGAATTATTGCGAGGCATTGCGTTTTTTTCGCCTTCCAACTCACAGTCCCATGTGTCACCTGGAGAACCAGCACCATAGTGAATCAGCACCGATAAATGGACTGAAAGTTGTATTCTCCCCAGTCACGCCATCTGCCAACACACACATACTAATCACTGCAACCCCGGAACACCGTGGGTGGTACAGATCGATTAATCACTGAATCATGTGTAATCCGAGATACCAGCACGTGGTCGACCCCAACCGATAGTCTCTGAAATATTGCGCTATCTACAGATCCCATGACGCCATCGCCACCGACCGATAATCACTGCACCCTGAGTCATCTCGCGATACTCCACATAAGATAGCAAGAACGCGTAATCACTGAAACATGAGTCTCTAGATACTCGCCCACCACTCAGCAAGAACGGTAATCACTGCAACATGAGGCATTTAGACAACCAGCCAGACTAGTCAACAAGAACGCAATCATCACTGCAACATGAGCCATTTAGCTACCAGCAACAGATCAACAAGAACGATAATCACTGCCACATGAGTCATCTAGATACACAGATAGTCAACAAGAACGATACTCACGCAACTCGTATTCTGGATACCGAGATTAGTCAGCCAGAATGACAATCACTGCAATTGTTTTGGCCGTCTAGAAAAACTAGCACCCTTAACACCTAGTTCCCAGGGCAGGTCATCATGTGAACCATGTGTTACAGCGAGCAAGGAAATTGGTCAGCAAGCTGGAATAATCACTGTTGTATCATGTGGAGTAGAAAACTAGGCCATTGTCAGACATGGCACAGTCACTGAAACATGTGTCAGTATAGAGAAACCGCACACTGGTCGACACAACACTACCCAAGCTCTATTATTCTAGAAAATGGGCCACAGTTTTGCATGAAGCATGGCTGACTGCCTTTCAAAAAATTTCAACAAAAGGTCATGCTTCGAAGCCAGTGGAATGGAAGAGCAAGTTGCTAGCCTTCTAACTCCCTGAATTGAATAAAGAATTTGACATTTTTGAATGATTCGTAAAGTATTAAAAGCATATACGTGGTAAACTATAGGGCTATTGGTATTGATACTCATAGTGTCTTGCAAGGTGGAATCCTAAGCTACGCATTCCAACTTTCTCAGTTTCAGAATAGTCAAGGTTGAAAGTTGTCGGCCAGACATTGCCAAAGTTCGCAGAAATTAAGCACGAAACCGCGTGAAACGACTTTGTTGAGCATCTACTTCCCTCACAGTATACTATTCAGCGCAAAAGTATTCAACGACTCTTTCAAAACTCTTGAATATGAAATAAGTTCAGAGGACGCTACGTTAGGAAATATAGAAGATACACTAGGGCAACGTATGAAGCCGCGTACACCCACACAACACAACACAACCACACACACACACACACAACACACACACACACACACAACACACTGTGTGTGTGTGTGTCAGTGTCGCGGTGCAAACACACCACCACTCCACACACCCACACAACACACACGCACTCACAAAACAACACTGTGTGTGTGTGTGTCTGGTGTGTGTCTGTGTAGCGGTGAGTGACGTGTTCATGGTTGCGTGCATTTAATCAGTATTCTTCTCTTCTCTCTCACTCTCTCTTCTCTCTCTCTCCTCTTTCTCTCTCTCTCTCTCTGCGTATTCTTTGGTGTCTTTCAGTGTTAGATTAACAGTCTTTTACGCCTCGACGGATGAAGAGCCGCTATCTGATCAACAGGTGACTCTTCGTGTTCCCCGCTCTCTGGAGCCAACACGACGGGGGAAAGACATTAATTTTGCTTATGTTGAATTACGGATGGGGTACCCCTAACATACAAAGGATTGGTTCACATTCCTAATGCGCAAACTAACGAAAAAAAATGACGAATCACCGTCACCAGTGTGGTCGCTCTGGCAACATTTCAATGACCGGGACCGATGCACGTATCTTTGTAAATTAGCATTACAGATAATGGCAGAAAATTTCTATGATCAATCATGACACACAAGTCGGGTTTCAGTCTCTCTATATTTTTCACACCGTCAGGTCAAAAAGGCAGATTTAAAAAATATTTTTTCAAAATCATTTAAACGTATTTCTGCAGTTCTTTGCTGATGCGGTTAACACACCTATCATCCCTTTGAAAATAGAGGCCTTTGAGTCGTCGACATCCATTTAGAGCGTGTTAATTCATGTCTGTGTGAAAACCGCACAATGCAGATACTTTCTGGTATGTTTGTAGATAGTACGTACAGTTCACATCCTTTGTCTGAAGCAGCTGAAGTATTTCCTTTGCGATCAGTCTTGTCAGATGGTCGTTAATGCTCATGAAAATGGCCGATGGAGTGTGTCATGGGTGCTACTGGAATCCCTTCTCCACTCGGTCTGCCTTGCCGCTGAAAATCTTGAAAATGGTGTAGGTCTTTGTCCGTCTCGTTCCTCTTTACGCCTCTGTATGACTGCTTGGGGTCAGTACAAGGGATCGGAACAATTTCATCATCAAAAGCTGCAGTTTCATCATATTCAGTTTCAAATTGATGTGACCTTACAGTTCATTTAATTCAAACACTGGTGAAGCTGACTTTGTTTTTTCTTAAATTCCCTCCATTGGCTGTTGCAGTTCCTCCAAAACTTGTCATCCTCGGATTCTGCACGTGGCATTTTTTTAAAGTTTTCCGTGTGGAGACGGCAACTGTTTGCGCCACCAATCTGACATCTGGTCGTCACTGTCAAGTACAGATGTGAGGAAAGACACGCGTTCGGCGTCGTGCATAGTACTTGGTTTCAGAAGGCAAAGCCCGCCTTGTTTTCTGGATAGGAACCTAGGTACTCAATAAGTGGACGAGTTCAATTTGAGATGACCATGAAAACAGCAATCCGACCTTCAAGCGACTGCAAAGGCTTTATGGAAGCGGTTAGGGCTTATAAACGCAAGGACTTAACAGCATCACTTGCCTTGCAGAGAAACAATGGACAATGTGACGTTTTTAAAGTCATTCTTCATAGAGACAATTTTCAGTCATTTTTTTAATTCCTCACTGACTTGCGCTGGCCGGTTTTTCTCCGATGTTCCAGCCAGACGGGAGTATGAGTTATCTTTCCATTCACTGGTATCTCCTGCCTGTGCACAGTTATCTAATCGTGTTCAGGTCTGTTTCTGGGTGTCCAGTTATTTCCTGTGCGTTGTCCAGAATAATCGCGCACTTAACAGATTTTATTTCTATTCCCATTTAATTAAGGAAGGCGTCAGTCTTGTTCTTCATTTCTTGGAGTTTTTCATCACTATGAGCGTTGACAGATGTGTGACCCATGTACGCTTGACGTGGAGAATTGAATAAACAGAGTATTAATCGATGCTCCAGCCGAGGAATCCAGGGGTCCAGAGCTTAAATAAAGACAATAGCTGACCATGGACAGCCCTGCATTTTATGCTTTGGTGCCTGGTAATCCTTGGTGTGAAGGTGTCTCTTGTCTGGCACTGGAATGTAGAATTGGTGTAAATATCTGGTGAAATGTGTTGTGGGCATCCTAAACGTCATCAAAGTGGAAATAGCCTATGCCTGAAGTTCTCAATACTAGCTTTCCAACAGAACACATGCTCTTGGATGCCATTGTTTGGAAGACAACCTTTCTGTTTTGGTGACAATCTGCCAGCCAAGACTATCCAAGGTAACAGTCGTTTCTGGACCAATGTCATGTAGATCTTGTAAATGATGTTAGCAGAGAAATGGCTCGCCAATCATTGGGCTGCATTTTTTCCTCCTTGTTAAAGTGGTGGAGTAACTATTACGTGCTTCCAATCAACGAGGTTTTTCTTGTTTCTCCAATATACACTGCATTTAGCAGAGAAAGGATATAACACTTGACGCAGATCATATTGTTTCAAAAAGGAATGTTCGGCCCTTCTTATCCAAGTGCAGTATTATTCCTCGGAAATTTCACGACAGACGACACTCCTCCTCAGTAAACGGAGCAAGCGACAGATCTGCTTCTGGTGGAGGAGGTCTCATGGCAGGCCATGGTGGAAAGGGAAGAGGAGATTGCAAATCCTCTTCACCCTTCTGATGAAAAAAGACCTCTGTCAACAATCTGTTGCAATGGTACACATCGGTAGTGTCCCTGACTCACTGTAATTCTTTATAATCGCAATAGCATCTTTTTGTCTTCTAATCAAAGTATACAGGCTTCATGCTTTTCGAGTCGAGTTCTGTTTTGGCCTTTCCCGTGTATGTCTGTAATGGTTTATGCAGCTTTGGGAAGGAACTTTGATCAACATAATGATGAGCTTCTTTAATTTTTCATGACTGATCATCTCTTTCTGAATCGTAATACGCTATGTCAGTAATCTGACAGGGAAACTTGTTGAGTAAATCTCCATATTAGCGTGAGAATGCGAAGTTCACTATCTGAAATGACTGACGACTCTTCGTTTGGCTTCATCATAAGGGCAACGTCAGAAAGCGGAGAAGGTTCTGGACTTTGTTCACAAGGCGGAGCTGCGGTCGAAAATCCTCGTGGATAAATTTGTATTGGTGTGTGCACGCTCGGACTGATTCACGAAACAGCCGTTCATTCCGGCCAAAATCCGCCTACTGGTCTTCCTGGAGTATTTCATTGAAGGACGTCCATGTTTCCATTTTGGCAAGGTCCACTGGAAGCGTGCAATAACGTGTTGGTAATGAGTGCGCCATTTCATTGACGGGATTGATCACACGCCGGATGGCGCCCCTCCAGAATGGAGCTTTCACTGAAGCTTCCACTTCAGCAACAAGTTAACCAACTCATTGCATCACCGAACTGTGTTTCTGCGGACAGTGACCACGAATGAACGTCAGGTGGCAAAATCAAGCAGAGCGACGTGAAGGCACTGCCAGTGTGCACGCTATTGTCTAACTTTACTTTATAAATAACAAACAAATAGGGTAACTCTTGCTTCCGTGATGAAATAAACACACGCCCATAATTCTAAACGATTACTGCTTGCGACACCGAATTGCCTGGCAGACATGACAGCACAGAGCACACAGAACAAACACGGAGACGTGCTCTGTGGTGTCATATCTGTCGCAAGCAGTATTCGTTTGGAGTTACGGGCATGTATTTATTTCATCATGGAAGCAAGAGTTACCCTACTTGTTTGTTATTTACTGTTTACTGTTCTATTCCTCATTTAAGAATTCCTTACACTTTTGTAGGTTAATTGCTATTCCGGTGCATGGACATTCAAAAAGAAGAGCCAGCGAGTAAGCGTCACGGACAACCAGTGCAATAGACGAATGGGACACGACATGGTATCAGAACTGGAATCCAGATAACTCGAGGCAAAAGTGAATGCTAAGCTGGTAGCAGTGAAAGACTGTAAGTATTTATACCCCATTATCATTTATGCCTAGATCGGATCAAAAAAATAATCAGCAAACGCCTGGGTATGTAGCAAACATGCCATTAACAACAGAGCCTGTTCTCAATGGTGGGTGCAAATCAACGAACTGGGAAAACTTCAAGCGCATATGGCGAAATTATGAAATAGCTTTTTTTCTGATGAAAATGGAATACAAGACATCGACGTATTCTTGAAAACACGAAAATTCCGTGTCGGCGAAGCGCACGAATCTTTCGAGTCGTAGACGATTTATCTCAGAAAACAAGAACCAGGTGAAATCTGCGAAGCCTACATCACAGCTGTTATGTCTCTCGTAAAAAGTGCAAGATTTAGTACACTTGAAGATAGGTTAATCAGAGATCAATGTGTGTGTGTGTGTGTGTGTGTTGTGTGTGTGTGTGTGTGTGTGTGTGTGTGTGTGAAGATGCAGTGCGAGAAATGCTCCTAGAAAATCGAAAACTGACACTTTTCAGATGTCTAGAGATCTACAGGGCGCATGAAGCATCACGCTTACAAGTACGTTCCATTTCCACCAACATAAACACAAATTCATGGCATTCACAAGCAAACAAAACATGATGAAATGTACCAAAAGCCACCACACAAAGAAAATCAAAGCAAGAATTGCTGTTTTCTTTGTGGAAAATCGGCTCTCCGCAGCAAAAGGACTTGTCCTGCAACTTACGCGAAATGCTTCATCTGCGAAAGAAAAGGTCTTTATGTGGCTGCTTGTTTCTGAAAAAAAAACCCACCCACACACAAAACAAAAACAAAACAAAAAAACGAAAAGCGATTTCATAAAATTGAAGAAGGCAAGGAAAATTATAGTCTTAAACCCATCACAGCAGAGGTTAAATTGAATACATAAAAAGAGAAAAACAAATGAAAAGATTTAAACGTTGTTAGTTCAAAGTGTTGAACCTAGCACAACTTGAAAAAGGACAGATACGTGGCATGCAGAAATCAGAATCAGTGGAAAACCTGTACATTGCAAGTTGGATACAGTAGAGGATGTGACAACTGTGACAATCATTCCAGAAGGATTTCTTAATAGTCTCCACAGTTCCAGAAAACAGACAAAAAGGGGTTGGTGCAGGAAATGCAGAAGTCAAAGTAGTCGGCAAATGAAAATCGGTCTAAAAACTGAAAAAGTATCAACCGTTCTGAAAGCATATCTGATACAAAATCTACAAGTACTGCTTCTGGGAAGGACTGCAATTGAAGCTCTTCGTGTGATCAAAAGAATAAATTCCATGCAACCAGCAATTGAGCAAAATAATCAGGAAAACATAATCTGCAAAACAGCAAGAGAAAAACTCTGAACATCAAAGAAAAGAGGACTGCAGGAAGAAATTCCTCAAATTATTCATGAGCCTTGGAAAGACACAGAATGCAGCTGAAAGAAGATCCTCGACCCTTCCCCCTTACAACTCCTTGCATGTTTGCTCTTCCAGTAAGAGACAATCGTGAATGAAGAATGGCAAAAGATGAAAGAAGTCGATATTACTGAACCAGTCACTAAACTAACAGATTGGTGTGGTCCAAATTAGTCGTTGTTACCCGAAAAATGGCAAAGTGAGAATCTGCGTAGATTGCACCAGATTTATCGAAATTGTCAAGCGAGAAAGCTTTCCACAACCGTCCATGTATCAGTTGTCAGCGCAAATTTCTGGAGCAACAAAATTCACAAAACTGAATTGTAAAAATGGACTTTAACAAATACCACTGTCAAAAGAATCTTAACCCTTAATAACTGTCAATATTCCTTTCAGAAGATACTGTTTCAAAAGAATTTCATTCGGTGATACTTTTTAAAAATAAAATACAAGAAATGGTTAAAATCACATCAGGACTGCCAGGAGTTAACTGTGATAATGATGACATACTCTCTCTGAAAAAAGATTATTAAAACACTTAATAAGCGAGTGAATACAGTTCTGAATAGAATCCAAAAGTTGAAATCACTCTCAAAGAAAAGTAAGAATTTTGAAAAGGCACGGTCAAATTCTAAAGCCATGATTTACAAATATGAAATAGGAACTGCCCGTGAAAAATAAAGCAATAAAATTTTGGAAGACCAGTATCAGTTACTGAGTGCACAGATTACTGGGAATGATCAATCACGAGCAAAATTTGCTCCAGTTGTTGCAGAGACCACAGCTCTTCTTAAAGATCTCTTGACGAAAGAAAACTCCAGGACTTGAAATGATGCACATGAGCACTCCATAAACTATACATACAGTTCAGCTGTGTACATATACTGGCTAACTCGGTAACTGTGGCGCAAAGAAAGAAATCAAAGTTTCAGCAGATGCCTCATCGTATGGCATGGGAACAGTTCTGTTAAAAAAAAGAAAGGAACAAAAATGGAAAGACTGGCAACCCGTATTCTACGCATTAATTTAGATCTCTGAGCAGCACCGAGCAAAGATAAACTAAAATTGAAAAAGAAGCATCAGCTGCAAGTAGGAGTCGTAAACGATTGTCAGATTTTCTGATCGTTATCGAAGTTCAAGACTGAAACTGATCACCAGCCACTTCTACCACTGCTTAATGAACTGACTTCAAGACTGCAGCGCTTCAGAATGAGAATGGTGAGATTCTAACGTGACCTATCAACTATTCCGAAGTCTTTAAGACCGTTGCGGTGCCACAGAAGACTTCACAACCAGCTTCCTCCACTCCTCCCGATTCTCAGACATTCTTAGGCAGCTGCTGAGTGTGAGGCCAGTCCGTTCACTGATGTTGTTCTTCCATCTTTTTCTCTGTCTTCTTCTCCTTCTGCCTCCTTGTACTATTCCTTTGGCAAGTCCTGTTGATCTTGATACAAGACCATACAATCTCATTTCTTTGTGTTCACTGCGGACAACAGGTCTTCGTATGGTCCAGTGGCTTGTCATACTCTCGTCTGGACCTCCAGCTTGGTGATGTGGTCTTTGTGTGAGATGCCAAGGATCTTGCAGAAGCATTTCATCTCCAATGCCCGAATCCTTCTCTCAAGTTCAAAACAACTGTTGGAGTGAGGCAAAGCTGTTTGGTCTCACCCACTCTTTTCAACATTTACCTGGAGAGAATTATGACTGACGCACTGGATGAACATCAAGGTAAGCGCTGGTGGCAGGAAAGTAATAAACTTACGCTTTGCCGATGACATCGACGGGCTAGCAGGAGAAGAACAGAAACTAGCCAACCTAGCAGAACGCCTTAACAAATGTTCTGCGGCATTCAGCATGGAGATCAGCTTATGACCAACAACACCAACGGCATCAGCACTAACATTGTTATCGAGAGAGAAAAACTAGAGACAGTTTCAGAATTTCAAGTTCCTCGGGGCAATTGTTTCAGATGAGGAATCAAAACCTGAAGAACTGTCCTGAGCTGAGCAAACCATGGCCGCGCTGTAGCCAGACTAGGACCCATCTAGAATGACAGAAACATCACAATCAGTTCCAAGATCAGACTGACGCGCTCCCAGGCCATTGCCATATTTCTCTATGCCTGTGAGACGTGGACTCCGACCTAACATAACTGCAAGGAAAAATCTTATGCCTGCTGGCACACTATCGCAGTTTTCTGGATGATTACTGCTGAACAGGATCGCAAGATGGAATTTGAAACTGGTCTGTTAGACAAAACTGTCATAGAACAGATTCTCAAAGAGTAACAAGAGACTGGAGGAAACTGATCAAAAGAGAAGATAAGATGAGCGCTCACGTCTCAAATTTTTGCAAACTAGACCATTGGCCTGAAAAAGGCTCGACAAGATCCACGTTTGAAGCAGTACTGGTTTGTTAGGCAAGACATCTATTTTGCCAAAATAGACTTGTAATTCCAGCTGCAATGCGAAAAAACTGATGCAGTGTCTTCATGAAGGATATCAAGGAATTTCCAAATGTAAGGTATTAGTAAGAATCCGTATATTGTGGCCTGGTCTGTCCAAGGACATTGAGGGCAGGGTTGGAAACTGTCCTGCCTGTGAACAAGAAATGGATAACCATCCTGAACTCTTGAAACCAACCGGAACTCTGAACTATCCTTGGCAGTGCATTGCCATGGACATATTTAAATATAATAGTCTTCAGTGCATCCTCCTCTTTGACTTTTTCTCCAAATGGGTCAAAATCGCACACTGCCTTAAAACAACATCATCAGCCATCATAGAATACTGCAAATCCATTAGTGGAAGGAGCGACATCTAAAAGATCGCTATTTTAGAAAAAGGACCTAAATTGTGTTCAAAGTAGAAAGCAAATGGAGAAGCTGAAGAAGCTGTGCAAACTGTGAAAATCTACTGAAGAAATCAGAGGATCCTTATGTAGCTATGCTGCAATACAGGAATATATCTCTACACCATGGCATAAGCCCTGCAAAACTGATGACGGGCAGAAAGCTTCATACAAAAATTCCAACTCTTCCATCAAATGCGCTTACCAAAGAAACCTAACTTGGATCATTTCAAGAAAGCCGGCAAACACATCAAAGCTAAACAAAAACATAACTTTGACAAACATCACGGGGTAAGGACTTAATCTTTTCTATATCCTAGTCAGGCTGTTTGTGTCAAAAACCCTACTGATAAAAGAAGGTGTTGTCATAAGTCAACATGGATTATCTTCATCGTGCAATGTGAAGATTTCAAATGGACGGCGCAGAAGCCACAAAAACCATCTGCGCTGGAGGACTGATACGTCATGTTCACAACCCACATCTGATCCTGCAGCTATACAAGTTGCTGTCTCCAAGAAAGGAAAAGCAAGAGTCAACAGAAGATGTTTTGAATGAGATATTTGATTTTTCCCATCAACCATCTGTATCAGCACAAAGTGATCAAATGACAATAGCTATTGATTTGCAACCTCCACCTATTCTCACAAAATCAGGACGCATTATAAAAATGAAGGAAATTTTAGACTTGTAGGAACATTTCCAGGATTGACATTAACTATAATGTTTTGGTTACCATTTCTCAGTTCTCACGTCTCAGTTCTACTCAGTAGTCCTCCTTTGAATTTGGTCAAATTCTCAGTTATGTAAGTGTTCATTATCCCAGACACTATCAAGAAACATTGTATTGTATTCAACAATAGACTTTGGACAGTGCTTTTGATTGAATCAAGAAGGGGGGGGGGGGGGGTGTAGCGTTAACTGATATTTCGATACAAACAAAAAACAATTTAAAGGGAGCGAGTCTCGTGTTGGGCGAGTAACGGACAGCCAGTGCAACAAACACAATGAAGGGTATCTACCACGACACGAGAGCTCTTCTCTCTCCTCTCTCTCTCTCTCTCTCTCTCTCTCTCTCTCTCTCTCACACACACACACACACACACACACACACACACACACACACACACACACACACACATACATACTTACATACATACATACATGCATGCATGCATACATTCATGTACGCATACCTACATATTCTTGAGTTTAATGTATGATTTGTGAAATCATCAACTACACACAGTCGTCCACAATGCAACGGGTAATCCGTTAGGCCCTATAGAACTCTTACTGATGTTTTCATTTCAGCGACAAGTTGACCACCGTTGCGTTACTGAACCGACTGTCTTTTCGAAGACCGTGACCACGGATGAACGTTAGATGGTAAAATTATGCAGAGAGACGTGAAAGCACTATCACTGTGGCCGCCATTTTCTAACGTTACATTCGTACATACATGCAGACATACATTCATGCACACACACACGCGCGCGCGCGCGCGCGCTCATACGAAGTTAAGTACAATTTAACAGCTGAGCTTGTGATGTCTGCAAACAAACTTTTCTTCTCCGGAAGAAACAAAATACGTACAATGCCAAACAATTGTACGTTTTGGAATCCACGTCAACTAACGGTCCTAATATGAACACAAGTGTTAGGCCTAGCTCTTTTTGACCGTGTTTGATAGCTCACGTTTCGGCGAATATTGCGAACTCCAATAAGAATTCGAACATTATTTCAAGCCCAACTATCCTATGATGTCGTTTCCATGTAAACGCATCAGCTGCACTGCATTTGATGCGTCACGAGTCAGCACGATAACATCACGCTGAATTTTGTAATACACACTGTTGACACAGACTTGCTTTTCGATGACGAACTTCGCCTCAACGAAAGGAATATATTTTTCTTTATCAAGTCTACGACAATGATTCTTCGCTCCAGAGAAAGAGGTAGATCTAGATCTACATTATTTTGATCAATCCGATTACATTTTAGAACTTAAAATTTTGTATTTGATGTATTCGAATCTTTTGATTTGTTTATGCATTAGATCTACATCAGCACATGGTGATAGCTGTTATACGCATAAATAACTGTATCATGATCATCATTTGGGCCGGCTGTATAATAGGGTCAGTTGACAATCTCATAACAAAACAAAAAAACATAGTTTACGGTGGGAAGTACTTTAATTTAAATAACAGTAGGCATGTAAACACAAGTTATAGATTATAGTGCTTCTCAAAAACAAAGAAAAGGAAATGAAAGAAAAAATATAAAAAGAAGGAAAGAAACATCTAATTTGTGTCTTATATTATCGACGTTGATCGGCAACAAGTATATTCTGCACAGGATGATAGGCCTAGCTGAAAAGCGAAGCATCTCTTTGTGTCCACGTCTCTTTGTGCCCACGTCTCTTTGTGGCCCACGTCTCTATATGCCCCCAAAAGTGGTATTTTGTGCCACGTCTCTTTGTGCCCACATCTCTATATGCCCAAACCTATGCCAGTGGGAGTTGTGGGTAGGTACCCTTTATATCAACAACCAAACTGACCAGTGGTCAAGCAATGGTCAAAGTGACCAGTGGTCAAGTAATGGTCAAACTGACCAGTGGTCAAGTAATGGTCAAACTGACCAGTGGTCAAGCGATAGCTAAACTGACCAGTGGTCAAGCAACAACCAACAGTTTGGCCATCGCTTGACCACTAATCAGTTTGGCTATCGCTTGACCACTGGTTAGTTTGACTATTGCATGACCACTCGCCAGTGTGACCATTGCATAACCACTGGTCAGTTTGAGCGTTGCTTGACCACTGGCCAGTGTTGCCATCGCTTGATCAGTAGTAAGTTTTACCACTGCTTGACACTGGTCAGTTTGACTACTGCTTGACCACTGGTCAATTTTTTACATTGCTTGACCACATCGGCATTTTGAACACTGCTTGACCACTGGTCAGTTTGACCACTGCTTGACCACGGGTCAGTTTGACCACTGCTTGACCATTGGTCAGTTTGACAACTGACCACTGGTCAGTTTGACCATTGCTTGGCCACTGGTAAGTTTGGCTATTGACATAGAGGATGCCTACCTGAAACTCCCACTGGCATACGTTTTGGGCATATAGAGACGTGGGCACAAAGAGACGTGGGCACAAAGAGACGTGGGCACAAAGCGACGTGGGCACAAAAGACCACTTTTTTGGCATATAGAGACGTGGGCACAAAGAGACGTGGCACAAAGAGACGTTACCCTGAAAAGTAGCGTGGTACTATTACAATGGCTGTATATTCCGTGCATGGAATTTCTCTCAGGGACAGCTGCAGGACGGGAATGTTACAATGTCAACCGTTCTGACAGAAATAATCCTGTAGGGCACAGTGCTGTAAAGGCAAAGAAGACGAAGATAGAAGAATTGGGAAAAAACAACAACATAGAGTTGACAAGCTTGTCGTTTGCCAGCTCTTCAGAAAACAACTACGGATGGGCAGCTATGTGCAGGGTTTAACTGTGGTGCATCAACACACCCTACTCGAGGTAACCGGTTTCAAATTGTCCACACATTTTCTCAGAATTCCCTGAGGATATTTTGCCGCCTCACAAGAAGCAGGGTGAACGCACTGGGATAACACATTTATTAAAGACAAAGAAAAGGTCATTGTGCACATTTCTTTAACATGAGATAAAACTTTGAACTAAAGCATTCTGTAAAACATGTGTTTTCCTGCTAAGATCCCAATCCCCCCCCCCCCTCTCTCTCTCTCTCTCTCTCTCTCTCTCCTCCCTCCTCTCCTCATCTCTCTCCCTCTCTCTCTCTCTCTCTTCTGTCAGTTTGTCTGTCTGTCTCTTTCTCTCTTTTTCTCTGTAAGTGTGTGTGTGTGCGCGCGCGCGCGCGCGTGTGTGTTGCGTGTGTGTGTGTGTGTGTGTGTGTGTGTGTGTGTGTGTGTGTGTGTGTGTGTGTGTGTGTGCGCGCGCGCGCGCCTGTGTGTAACGTATCCTAACCAGGCTTTTACGGGTATATTGTAATGGAGAAGAGAGGTGTCCTAGTTTCTCTATAAAGATTATGGAATTATAACATGAGCTTTAAATAGTTGAATATCTAATCATTTTAAATGATTTTGTGGGAGAGGGAGGGGAGGGACGAGTAGGTGAAGCGGGTGGGAGTACTTCAGTTCTGGGCCCACTTATACAACATACAGTCAGTTAAGGCAACTTAGCTGTTTTTCAAATGGCTGGCTGATGAATAGCTAATGATGATCTCTGTAAGCTAATGTTTATGACTGTAAGCTAATGGTTATAACTGTGAGCTAAAGGGGTATTTATAAATATGATCGGGTTTATCCTTTTTAAAATGCTATTTGGTTGGAAATGAAACACAAAATTTCAGTTGCAAAAGATCAGTAGAAGTTGATCATCTTTTTCCATTTGGACAAAGTTGATCAAACTTAAGGTTGTGCAAAGTGAGGCGACTGTAGACGAAAACCAAACAAATCTTTAAAAAAAAAACTCTTTGAATGACTCCACCGAACAAGAGTTCGGCGGATTCATTATGAATAGTTTTTTAACATTTGTCAAGGTTTTGAAAAAAAAAAAAAAGGGTTCAAAGAAACAACACACACACACACACACACACACACACACACACACACACCACACACACATTGTTGAGCTTAATTCTTTTTAAGACGTAAAACACAGAAGTGTAGTTAAACTAAGCAGACTGCTGTGACTCACCAAGTAGAAAAATAAGCATTCGTCGGAAAATAACAGTGTGGGTGACATGGGATGGAGAGAGATGGTGGTGTGGGTCGGCTGGAAAGCTGTCGCAGGACCGGACAACAAAAAAAAAGGAAGGGGTGATGAGGGGTGGTGGTGGTGGTGGTAGGATGGGGGTGGGGGTGTAGCTGTGACGAGGTGAAAGGGCGGTGGAAGAGGCATACGGCTGTTCACCAGATTGGGAATGTATGATTCTGTTACCCCTCGTCCCCCTATCCATTGCCCCTTTTTCCCCTCCCCCCCCCCCCCCCCTCCCGTTCCTTCCTCATTACCCATGTTCCTTTCATCCCCTCCCCTGCTCCCTCTCGTCCACGCCACTCCCGTTACACACATGCCGGTCCCCTTTCTCTTCTCCCCGTCACTGCATGTCCTCCACACAACCACCCTCCTCCCTCCCTCTTATTTTAATCATCGATCACTCTCCAGCCTCTGACCCCCCTTCCCTCCTCCGCCCCCCCACCCCCTAACTGTTACCTTCCTCATCCTCTCCTCTCACCCATCCACCGGTCCCCTTTCCCTTAGACCTGCTTCCAATCCCGACATTGAACATATAGTCGTATTTTTTAATCGCATTAAAACGCTGTTTTTGCGACTATTTAGCTCAAAGGTGATTCGCTCTCGACGTACCCGGTATACTTATGCGTCACCATTCCAAATTTGAACTAGATCAGACAAAAAATTGAGGATTTGTTAAAGGAACAACAAAGGTAAGCCACAAACGCAGACAAACAGGCACATAAACAGACCGACCGCGATTAATATAGCAATTATAACAGCAGCAGCAGCAGCAGTAGTTGTAGCACCAGAAGTAGTAATAGTAGTAGAAATTACAGTAATGGACATTCATAAAGCTCAGATAGCAGATACCTACTCACAGAGTTTTACGAAATGATAATGATTAAAATTCAAAGAAAACGGGGGGGGAGGGGAGGGGGGAGAAAGGAGAAGAAAAGGAAAAGAAAAAAAAAAAAAAAACACAAGATGCAAAGCATATAAACGTACTGCCAGTTTATCCTGAATACGCGTGAGATATTCCATAAAGAGGAAAAACCGTCTTGGACTGGTGTAACCGTTAGTAATGGCTATTCTGGTAAACATCGGTCATCGTCTGTGACCTATAATGAACATACCTACAAATTTTCAGAAATAAAACATTGGGCATCATCCGTGACCCATAATGAACATACAAGCTAATTTTCACAAAGATCGGCCAAGTACATTCTGAGATATTCTATAAAGAAGAAAATTGTTACAGGCCGTTACAGCCGTTAGTAACGGTATAACGGTAAACTAAAACATCGGGCATCATCCGTAAACCATAGTGAACATACTTGCTAATGTTCACAAAGATCAGCCAAGTACTTTCTGAGATATTCCATAAAGAGAAACAACCGTTACAGGCCGTTACCAGCCGTTAGTAACGGCTATAACAGTAAACTAAAACATCGGGCATTATTCGTGACCCAAAGAACATAACCTGCTAATGTTAACAAAGATCAGCCAGACCAGCCGCCGTGGCGAAGTGGTTAACGTCGCGGACTCCCGGCTGGGAGGTCGTGGTTCGAATCCCATCAGAAGTCATGTGGGTTTTTCTGCCCCCACCGGCTCCTACCCAGAGTTGAGTTTGCTGCGGACTCAGTTGGGAAGACGGGACCACACAGTCGAGTTTTATCCACTTAATGGATGCGTTTCTGAGAGTGTTGCTCAAATTTCCTGACCAACACTGCAGGGGCCTGTATCTCTCGGGCCTGGTTGACGCCGGAATATATTATGAAAGGAAGCGTAGAGTACAGCCCTGTCATGTAGTCTCAGACCGAAACGGAAATCCGTAGCATCATCTTAATCATCCTCATTCTCATCGATCAGCATAAAAAAAAAATGTCTCAAATTCTGTGGCCCTTCATGCCCTGCTCTCATGGTGACCTCAATTTCGATGTCCTCTCCACGTCTGTGACCTTGGTTTGGTTCCGTCGAGGTCACCGGTATCGGCGGGTCCATGGGGACTGTCGTTGGACGGACGTGGTGGCGCCCTCCGGAGGGAGAGCTCACTCACGCCGGCTCCGCGACTAAGCAATTATTGTCGTCAGTAGGGGGCTTAGTAGGTGGTGTCCTGCGTATGTTAGATCAGAACAGGCGCCACTGAACACCACCGAAGTGACTCGGCAGCAGTGCAGTGTCTCCTCCGGTGGGTTGCCTCTTGACGACTTGACATTGACTGCTTCCTGTGGATTGCCGGTGCCGGGCTGCGGCGGGCCGACCGGGCTGTGGCTGTGGACGGGGTGTCGGAATGAACGGCGTGGGTGCACTGCCTCTGAGGTGGCGCAGAGAGTGGGACAGAAAAAAAGAAAAAAAAAACCCAACAAAGATCAGCCAAGTACTTTCTGAGATATTCCATGAAGAAAAAGCGTTACAGGCCGTTACAACCGTTAGTAACGGTATATATGGTAAACTAAAACATCGGCATTATTCGTGACCCATAATGAACATACCTACAAATTTTCAGAAAGATCGGCGAAGTACTTTTTGAGATATTCTATAAAGAAAAAAACCGTTACAGCCGTTAGTAACGGCTGTAACGGTAAACTAAAAAACATCGGGCATCATCCGTGACCCATAATGAACATACCTACAAATTTTCAGAAAGATCAGCCAAGTACTTTTTGATATATTCTATAAAGAAGAAAAATCGCTACAGGCCATTACAGCCGTTAGTAACGACTGTAACGGTAAACTAAAACATCGGGCATCATCCCTGACCCATAATGAGCATACCTACAAATTTTCACAAAGATCGGCCAAGTACTTTTTGAGATATTCTATAAAGAAGAAAAACCGTTACAGGCTGTTACAGCCGTTAGTAACGGCTATAACGGGGTAAACTAAAACCTCGGGCAACATCCGTGACCCATAATGAACATACCTGCTAATTTTTTACAAAGATCGGCCAAGTACTTTCTGAGATATTTCATAAAGAATAAAAAGCGCTACAGGCCGTTACAGCCGTTAGTAACGGTTGTAACGGAAAAACTAAAACATTGGGCATCATCTATGACCCATAATGAACATACCTACACATTTTCAAGTACGTTTTGAGATATTCCATAAAGAAGAAAAGCCGTTACATGCTGTTACAGCCGTTAGTAACGGCTGTAACGGGGTAAACTAAAACCTCGGGCATCATCCGTGACCTATAATGAACATACCTGCTAATTTTCACAAAGATCAGCCAAGTACTTTCTGAGATATTCCATGGAGAAGAAAAAGCATCACAGGCCGTTACAGCCGTTAGCAACAGCTGTAACGGTAAACTAAAACATCGGGCATTATCCTTGACCCATAGTGAACATACGTACAATTTTTCAGAAAGATCGGCCCAGTAGTTTTGTCTGGAGCGAGTTGAACACATTTTGACCAGGGACACACACACACACACACACACACACACACACACACACAACACACACACACACACACACACACACACACACACACAACACACAGCATTTCTTCGTTCCCATTCTAAAGTACTCCCTGTTCTTTAAGAACTGGGAGTACAAAAAATGACTTGCATACTTCATATCAGGTTTCACAAGTTCAGCTGCTTACACACAGAACAGGACTGTCGAACAGTTCGCCACAACAATTTAGGATCCTAATTGACTCAGTTTTAGTACTCTTGGTGTATTTTCTTTTGAAAATTGTAGGTGTTTGGGTGTGTGTTTTTTTTTAGATGTTAAATACGCTTTTTGAAAATCTTACACGATTTTAGACCGTTTGTATTGCTGTAATGAGTATTTCTAACGCTTTTTTTTCCAATCCTGTTCTTTATCAAACAATCATTTTTTATGTGCCCCGGCTGTTCTTGTAATGTGCGCTGCAGCACTACAGACTGACCCAGTGGATATTTCAGTACAATGATTAATGTCAGAATTGTGTGCTAAATAAGCACCTTGTAGATTCTGTTTAAAATTTCCTGATTTTAGTTCTTCTCAGAACAAAATGAACAACCTGCAGACACATCATACGTTCCGCAACACCAGACTCAGCAATAATCCACTTACATAAAGATTTCCATATGAACACAACAAGTCAGCACTAGCCATCAACCCAGCTGCCAACATGCAGATGACATCCACACTCAGAAAAAGATCTGACATAATAACATAATCAATAATGCTACAAACATGTGGAGAAAAACCAAGTCAAAATACCGCTTCTGTCACCATGACAGCAATCGTTAACAATGACACAGTTTAACCGAAAACTCACATTCAACGATGAATTACCAAAATCATTTACACATTCATCTTTGATTGCCCATATGAGGTAAGCTTAGAATAAAAATTAATGACATCATTATAATTATCATCCATATCAATACAGAAGTTCATCATTATTTCTGCCTTAGGTTGTTCATTTCCAGTTTAAAAAAAATTAAGATTGCCAAAAATCATTGCATTCATATCCTAGCAGTTCAGAACATGCAAAATGTTTTCTTCTCAATAAACAGAACCAAAACCATCTTTAACTGTTTTCAAGTTGTACACAGTACCATTCTCTGGTGGAATATAACAACAAATCAACAGGATATCTTTGTCACAATTAAATAAAGAATAACTCTTACAGCACGGACACGAAGCTGGCCAATGATTTCCTTTTCAGCAATAACCCCCCACTTAGATTTCTGCTCTGTCAAGAAAATGTTCAAGCTGATGCCATAAAATCAAAAGAACCATTAACTAACGTTTCTGTAAGGCAAGCAAAATTGAATAAAGAAATGTAACTCATGAGAAACAATATTCAGTTTGGAGTACCAAAAAAAAAAAAAAATTAAAAACAAGAACGTAAACTCTTCAGATGATCATGCCAGTCCTATTGAGTAGAACTTGACCTTGTAGATCGGTGGGGCCGCAAGAGGTTGTTCGTAGGACTTATGTTGACGTGAGGAACACGGAGAGAGACCGGCTGATGCTCACTTTGTACACGTCCGCCTCGGCCGCTCCCCACCTCCGTAGCCGCGGAGACCGGCACGTCCACCGGTCCACTGCTGCATCGGCTGTCTCCGTCGATGCGACAGAAAATATCTTGCCGCCCCCCCCCCCCCCCCCTTCTCTCCCTCCCACCCCCATCCCACCCATCAGCATTCATCCTGGACGTGACCGACGACCTGTGAGTCCCGCCCTCCGCTGACGGCCGCTGTGTAGATGGGGTGCCCACAGACGATCCCCTGAACCAAGGACATCCGCAACCGCTGAAGCCACCTCAGCATAGGTCCCAGAGTCTGGTCGGCATGGTCCCACCACCACCTTTCCTCTTCTGAAGACGGCCGCCTTCCACTCCTTCCTTGCCACAGCTAAGATGCCGGACTGTTTTCTGGTGAAGTCGTTGGCTACTCTCAGACCGCTGGCGCGCGCCACACACACACACACACACACACACACTCACATGGAGGGGGTGGGGTGGTGGTGGGGGGCACTAGCTGAAAGAGGGAAGGACGAACGTACAAATCCACGTTGTTAGTGTGATCTCCAACTTTGGCATGACTCCGTAATACACTTGACAGATCAAGAGCGAATCGCTTTTGTGCTGCAAGGAGGGTTGGTGAAGGTGGAGGGGAAGACAGAGATGAGGGGGAGGGGGGGGGGGGGGGAGGGAAGAGAAAGGGGAAGTTAGGTAAGGCAATGTTGCTTATACCCCAGCTGACCGCAAAGGGCCATTATCAGGGCTGTCACCACGTTGAAAATCAACTCACCAGTCATCGCAAAAAACAACAAAACAAACACACACACACACACACACACACACACACACACACACACACACACACACACACACACACATCTCTTTAAAATACAATTCTAAAAACGCACCAGAAACTTCGTTAAAAATCTTTCTTCCGTAAAATCTTAGAAAAGATGAAAAATGTTCATCTCTTTCAGAAATTCAAAGATCACGGCAGGTGGGACATCTCTGAACAAGGTTTTCATGGAGCCTGCTGTAAAGTGTTTATGTCTCACATCATGCAAGGAGGGGCTTAGTGCGGAACAGGGTGGGAAGAGAAAGAGACCGATTGACGAGGAGGAGGGAGGAGGAGGTAAGAGGAGAAGGGCGCGGGGGGGGGGGGGGGGGGGGGGGGGGTTTAGGAGGGGGGGGGGGGGGGGCAGAAGGGGAAAGGCCCCGTACAATCAAGTTGTGCTATGCACAACCGTCCCCTCAAACCCCCGCCTTTTCCCCCCTTTTTTTCCCCCCCTTCCCACCTCCTCCCCCCCCATCAACTGCCATGTCCCGCGAAATTCATAGCTCCCTACCCGTCGAAAGAATTTCCCCCCCCCCCCCCCCCCCCCAAAAATTTTTTTGTTGTGTGCTGTTAAAACTCATCTTAAAAGAAATTTAGCGTATTTTTGAATGTTAAAAACCCCTCCTGTTTATAATTAACCCCTTTGTTATAGCTATCACACTAGCTTGCAGCTTCAGTGCTGACAGTAGTTTAAACGTGAACTTTTAAACGGGTGGGTTAGCTGACAGTGTCTCCGTGTAGCCAGAGAAACGTAAAAGGGGATTCTAGCTCACCCCCCCCACTTTTCGGGTTTGGTGCCCCAGAAACCGCCTTTTATGTTCTCTACTAGTAAACCCTACAAAAAACTATGTTTAGGTTTTTCGTTTTCAAAACTAATTTACTAAATTTTAGATTTAGTTTTTTTCTTAATCCTCCGTTTTTTTTGATTATTTTCAATAACATCATTTTCACGCATACATTCATCAAATGCGTCTCTGTCTTTCATGTAAAATAAAACTACAGTCTTTAACTGTTCTCTGAAGTTTTTTAAAAAACTGAGTTATATTTTTGACTTTAAATCCACACATTATTCTAGCATGTCTTCCACTGAAAGCAAGTTTTGACAAACTGTTTTCTTTTTTACTATGTCTCTTTCTCCCGAACAGTCATCTATAATAAATAGTGTCTGCGTTCCTTCAAACAGTCCATAAAAGCGTTCTAAACACCACTCAGTTATTGCTGGGATCAACTAAATATATGTCATCATCTGTCCATATAAACCTTTTTATCATGATATGCTTTGTTCCTTTTATGTTGGACAGAAAATCACAATTTGTTAAAATTATAGCGATAAACTGTTTGTAATAGGTCGAGGACAAATTTGTTTTCCACAACCAGTTTGTCCACAATCAATGAACAATGAGGAGTTTTTTTTCATAATATTTTAAAACTGTCCATAGTTTTATAACAAAATTTTTAATTTAGTCCAGTTATTATATTTATCTACTCTCTGTCAAAACTTGTTCAGTATAATAAACCCTATGAGGCCTAAATGTGTAAGATTAATCCAATTCAGTTCTGAAAGATTTTTCTATTTAAGTCAACATGATTTTGTTGCTTGTTGTTATGGTCTTAATATCCTCACCATTGTGAAGAACGACGACGGTAATTTTAAAGAGTTTAACGTCTAAGTTTTGCCAGCTAATATTAATTCCTTTTAAAAGGACGTCACTAACGCCACAACCCATCCCTCTCCACATCTTAAAGACAGAAATTTCAAATTCATTGTAAAACGTGTCTCCTAATTTCCTGTGTGGAATAAACTGTAATTTTGTAGAAGCTTCCTTTAAAACCGTTTTCTTTCTGTGGGGGATGTACTGTTTTTTCCCATACGGCGTTATTTCAATGTCTTTGGGCTTTGTCCTCTGGCATAAGACTTTATGTAAAGGGCCAGAGTTGAATGCTTTTCTGAAACTTTTTTGACGGCTAAAAATGTAAATGGGCTTATGAATTCAATTTTATTTCCATTCTAAATATGGTTCTAAGTGCCCTTTGCTGTCAGGTTTTCGAACTATTTTTATTCATTGGCCAGCATTATTTGCTTCTACATTGCGCAGTTGCTCTGTTTAGGAAACTTTTTGTTGTCGCCAACCTCTTTGCGTTTATAATCACCTCTTTAGTGTACTCAAAACCATACAAAGCGCCTATCTCACCGTTCTGTTCAAAGTCCGCAACGTCTGCAAGGTCTTTAATTCTAAAGTTTTACACCTCACAGGCGCTAAAGTAACTCGGATTCTTCTGGCCACGCGACATTTTTTAGTACAGCTTATTATTTTATTTCCAAACAATGTGCGGTTATCAACATTTCACGACTTTCCCTGTTTTGTCTGCAATTTTTATATTAATGATCCGACCCTCCCAAAACTAATTTTTAAACTGTAAATTAGGGAAATTTTATTTAATTTTTATAATCGCAATATGCGGCTTTCCTGACGGAAGAGCTCTTAAAACAGTTGAGGGCTTCCCCTCATATAAGTTTTCATCAGTGCTTAGCTCGTCCAAAAGAACATTAGAGTAATGAAGTAATGCAAGATCGAGCGGATTTTCTCCCCCATAAGTAGTTTTGTTTGGCGTAAAATCTAAACTATGAGTGGGTCGATTGGTAGTTGTAAAGCCTAACATTTTAGTAGCTCTTTATCAAAAAAGTAACTACTTTTCTTTCAGGCTTGAATGTTAAAATTGTTTTTGATTCGCATTGTTAAGTTTGAGAGTAATGTCGAAGTTACTCATTGCTTCTTTTAGTGAGCAAATAACCCGTAATAACATCGGTATGGTTAATGGCTAACTAATTGTCCTCTTTATTAACTTTTTTAATCTTATTATTCTCCTTGGATTCGGTTTATTTAAACCATACGGGCTTTGTAAAAAATTTCATGAAGTGTAACCTTTTGGCCCCGCAATTGTTATCAATAGCTGTTCTAAAAACGAAGGACGGTCTTGGGTTGTTATTGTTACAAACATTTTTTAAACGAAATAAAATGAGTGCATTTAAATATACTAATGCAAAATATTTTGTTGGGCCGCACTACAATCTTAAAAATATAACAACTGATTTCTCTTGACATTTCTTGGTGACCCCGACTGATGCCTTTCAAGTAAAGGTTAGTACCATTGAAGAGCTATCTTAACCCTCCTATTAAAAACGATCGCATCCCCAAAGTGTGGTTTTTTGTATCCCATGCAGTTTTATCAGAACCAGTTAAACTTTGCTGTGTTTTTTTGCATCAATGGGTGTGGAGTGTGCATGCTGATCACTTAATCATTTCCCGATCCTTTGGTGAGGTCAGTGTATAGATTTCATTTTTTTTTACACCTTCGACGTATTTGACTGAACTGCAAGCGCCATTACCCAAAAGACAACCGTTTAATCCTTTAGCAACAGAATGACATGAAGGCTTTTGAAAGGATTTGTAACGAATTCAATATTAAAGGGAAAGACAGATTTTTGACAAAAGTTGGATCTTAATCATGGTCTAGGCACCCCTTATTTTTGGGGCGTGCACAGAAGTATAACTATGCCTGGAATCCTCCTTACACATCTTTCTCTACAGGCACAACTGTTCACCTCGGGTCCATAGAGCAAGAGCATAAACAGCATGGACAACATTTATATTAGACACTTCTAAGGGCCTAACTAAAGCAGGAATAGAACGAAATAAACGACTCTGTTCGTACTTACGTTTGGTGTTTGCTAGGTTCGCAAGCACAAACAAGATCGAGCATAACTGATCTTCTACTGGTTTTGATGCACAAAAACAATACTTAGCAAATTTAGAGGACGCTATTAATTCTACAGTTGATTTACCTTCAAGTATAAAAAGGTACCAAAATGTTTTACAATACGCAAGATCGAAAGTAGACTTTGCTGTTGGCACTGGTTTATACATGTTGCCTTCTGACCTCAGACTCCAGATAGGAACAATAATAACTACAATAATGAAATCCTTGTGGCAGGCAATGAACAGAAGGTCGGAAAAAAACGAAATAAATTTCTGAGCCAGTAATATTGCAAGCAGTAAACAAACAAGATGACCCCCAAGAATAAGTCATCCAATCCCGCGGTCCAAAGCCCGAAGGCCGTTGAAGAAGTCAAAAAAAATAATGACCATGAATATGAAAGACAGCGCTTGTTTTTGGATTAACTTGCTTAGGATTACTTGGTCTTTATTTTACTAAAAATTAACCCGACTATTAAGAGAACTAATGCCATAAGTGCTCGGCCATTAAAGCCAACTACTTTGCTTGCAGTAGACAAAAGCCAGCTAACAACACCCCTAATATACCCGGTTAAGCGTTCATGGCTTTACTTGCTAATTTTTTTAATAAATCTGCAAGATGATCAAGCTGTTTTTTTACCCACGATTTATCAGGCGGTGATGGAGGCGATGGCGGTGGAGGCACTGGGCTTTGACCACCGCCGCCTGTAATAGCCATCACCAGTGTACTTATTGCAAATCCTAAGGCTGTTATAACGCTTACTAATGTGACTCCTTGCTCTCTAAACAGTGTTCGTATTCGTTCTGCTAGTGTCGTGTCTTCATATAAATTCTTTGGATAGTT
The DNA here is from genome assembly GCA_018398815.1 of Conus ventricosus. NCBI lineage: Eukaryota > Metazoa > Mollusca > Gastropoda > Neogastropoda > Conidae > Conus > Conus ventricosus. Next base: position 19,643,982 of record CM031598.1, read on the forward strand.
TCTCTATTCTATTTACTTGAGTTCGCAATTGTTCTCGGTTAGTAGACAACACTTCTAGTCTTGCTGATCTTTCTTGTTCAAGATCTTTTAGTCTTTGGGTTATTCTTTCTTTAACACAGGCCCTAAGTTGGCGTCATCAGCCTCAACAAGTTTTTCTTTTTCTCTTTTTATATGCTCATCTAGTTCACCCAGTTTTGCTAAATTGTTTGTTAATTCGCCTCTGATGCTTCTCAAAGCATGATCAAGGGCACTATTTCTCGCATAGGCAATGGGGAATCATTAATTGTTTTTAATGCTGTTTCTTCGGAAAAACTGGTTTCTGCTTCTATTATTTCGTCTGCTGTTTGACTTAAATCTTTAAGTTCCATGTTTGCATTTGGCTATATGTTGGGAGTTCCTGTAGTGTGTTTTGAAGTTTTAGCAACTGCCTCCCTATTTAATTTTGGTGGTTTAGAAATGCCAAGGCGATTTTGTACGCTGGCATGAGTCTTTGTCTAATTGTACTATGGCTAAAAACTTTAATGGGTCTCGTTTAGTTGTAAGCTGAACACGTTGTCTTGGTCGTTTCTTACAAACAAAGGGCCCATCATCATCTCGTTCAAAATCATTAGGGTCTAAAACTTCGGGAGGTTCAAGGCCTAAAGTTTTGTAAAATGATTTAACATGACTTTCTGTTAATTCATGCCACATTGAGAGCGCTGAGCGATGCTGTATTAAAGGAGCCGTTTCACTCATGTCGTCTCCAGGATCAAAAACATCATAATCTTCTTCCCTTCTATGCCTGCCATGTTTCTTAAAAAATAAACTTTTTATTTTGTTTTATAAAAATGTCACAAGCATATGGTTCAATTTTTGGGACCGCATAGAAGACTGAAAGAGCCCTTTGGCGTGAAGGGAAATAAACAGAATATTATGTTCCAAATAATCCATCTACTATTGATGCAGATCCAAATTTTTTACTGTCAAATTTCCAGACCTAGGAGCAGATGAAGTGATTGTGCCAGGCTCTGCGCAACTTACTTTCAAAATAGAAATCGAATCAGCAACAGACACAAACAGGACAGTTGTGCAGAATCTGGGACGGGCAATTTGTTAAGAAAATTTCTATAAAACTTGAGGGGCAAGAAATATTTTCTTTACACAATGCAGACATATTTTTAACCTATTCTGATCTATGGCTAACCGGGGAATGAAAGGGCTGATCTTGTGTTTCAAGGAATCGAAAATGAAGAAGCACTAAAACATAGAATAGGCGCCGCAGATGTTAAAGAGGGCAAAAAGTATGTAGCGGTAAATTTTGCGTATGGAAATCGCTTTTCTATTCCCTTAGATTTTGAGTTTTTTAAAAGCGCATGCCCCAATACTTTCAAGGAGCATTAAAAGACAGATTGTCATATGAACTAACTTTTAATGAATACAAACGTGTTATCAGATCATCAGACACCGAAGCAAAGTACAGCATTTCTGACATCTCGTTAGAGTTTGACGTTGTTAGCAACCCTATTTAGCAAGGTGATTGAGCAACAATATCAGTCAAAATTAGCAATATATTACGAAAGAGTGATTCATCATACAAACATATCACAGAAGCAGGGCAGACACTATATGGAATTTTAGTTTTAGTGCCGCAGCAAGATCGCTTAAAGGTATTTTATTGCTGTGTGAAGATGAAGAACCATTCAAAAGAGGAAGTGAAAAGTTTAATAATCCTAAAATAACGAAAGTACAATGTTCGATTGAGGGCAGTCTAACCAAATCTACGCTAGCGGCCTTAGACCTTATCAACATTTTGACGAAATAAGAAAATTGTTCGGGGGTGGGCGAGGTAGAACCCAACAGTAGACCTTGTGTCTAAAGATCTACACCTTCACAATGTTAGACTCGATGGTTATTTAACAACGAAATACGGTTTATGGATTGACCTAAGATCGACAGAGGATAATCAGTTGCATGGAAGTGGGAGAAACTGTTAAAGACGGAATAAACATTCAAATTGATAAAGAAAAGATGGTGATAAACAGTTAATGTACATTTTGTTTTTAATATATGATGCGCAGCTGAATATTCAGATAACAGATTAAAAGATATACAATACTAAATTATTTTTTATTTTAAAAAAGTATGTCTGTTAAGGTTTATCCAAATGCGCCTACAGCGCCAGAGTCACCAAACGAAGGGATAGTAGAAACCCTAACATAAAAACCTTCAGATTAACAAACATTACGCAAATGCAACAAAAACTAGAGCAGGACCTTTCAAAATACAGCAAAACCAAACGAAGGTATTCTGCTGCATTTAACGCTGTTACATATGTTAATACTGGAGCATCGACTATTAGTGCTGCATCAGCAGGAACAAGTGTAGGCCTCTTAGCAACAGGCGTAGGTGCGCCCGCAGCTTAACCTCTAGGCGGTTTGTCTTTAGCTCTCGGCCTGTGTTCATTAGCTGTAAGTGCTGCTGGCAAAAATTAAAAACTAAACTCCAAAAGCACACAGCTATGGTTCAACTATTATAGCTAAACTTAGTTCTTTCAAACTGACAATTAATAAAGCGCTAGTTGACTCAAACATCACGGATGAAGAATTTAGTCGTTTACAGGCCCATTTTGATGACTATAAAAGACAAAGTTTGATCTTCAAAAAAAGGCAAGGGCAAGTTTTTCTCAACAGCCAGACACCGAGCGATAAAAAAGGAATGTTTAAAAAAGTAAACGAGACATTAAACTCTGTTCTAAACAGCTCACATTAACAACATCAAAAGGCGTTTATACTTTAGTTTATGAGTCCAAGCACAAAAAGACCGTTAATATTGATTCTGATTAAGACGACTTTGGAGTCGTTGTATTTTTTATTTGAATAAAAAGTTTCAGTTAGAAAAGACAACTTAGATGGCTAGTTTTATGAAGGACCAGACGAATTGTTTGAAGCAATGCTTAAGGAAGAGCGTTTGTCAAAGCTTTTTAAAAGATATTAATCTAGAAGTCTTGATCCAACAAACGTACAGGCAAGCATTGTTCATGCTATTTCTCAAGTTCCAGGTAAACTAACAATAGACCCCCAGTTAAAGTAATGTTAGCTGTTTTAATCGACTATTATAACAATAAATGAAGAAAATCTAGAAGTCTGGGTCTCAACTAAACAACAGGTTATTCTTTCTCATAATGACTTAACACCTGGTTGGGCAGACCAACTGCTTGCACAGTTTGATGTGGCCGCTGAAGAAGCCAAAATGAGAGGCTCTGGTTGGTCAGAGGGCGAAGTCTTAGAGATCAGATTAAAAAAGTCTAAGTATGCACGATTGTAGGCAAGTCTTACTTTCCACTACCTCCAGCATTAGTTGCAAAAAAGAGCAGTTCTAAACATAAAGAATTCAGACAACAAATGTTTTATGTGGTGTGTTCTTGCAAGGCTTCATTACGTCCGCAAAAACGCAGAGAATGTATCTAACTATCAGCCTTACATCAATGATCTTAACTTTAGTGGAATATCCTTTCCTGTTAGTGTAGATCAAATTGATCAGTTTGAAGAACAAAACAAACCAATAACTGTTAATGTATACACATGGTCTGAGAAAACAAATTTGGTGCCTTATTAGAGTGTCTAAAGGACAGCCCAACAATAGGCGATCCGGCCAAAAGTCATGTGGACTTACTCCCAATGTTTTCACCAACAGGGCTACCACATTACACATTTATACGCACAATGAGTAGACTAATGCAGCATACTTCAAAGCATAAAAATAAACAAGAATTCTGTAGAAAATGTTTAACAAGAATGCCATCTGTTCCCGCGCGCTTGAACATATAAAACTTTGTAAAAGTTCTGTAGACTGTAATACAGAACTAATTACGCACCCACCTGGATCTAAAATTAGTTTTAAGAACTGGAAACCGATGCAAAATTCTCCATATGTTGTTTACGCAGACTTCGAGTCGCTTATTGTTCCTTATGAAGGGCCAACCCCACAGAAACTTCCGAAAACTGTCTTAATGAGTAATCATCAGATTTGTTCATTTGCCTTCATTATTGTCAGGTCAGATGGAGCCCATTCAGAGCCAGAATTATACAGAGGGCCTAATGCTGCAAAATACTTCTTAGAACGCATGCAGCAAGTGCGTAACGCCTGTTCTAATAATCTAAAACTTATCTGAAATCATAATGGCACCCGAAGACCAACAACAGTATGACTCAGCCACACATTGTTGGATTTGTGGTTTAGGCCTCTCCTCAGAATCAGCGAATCCGACAGTAAGAGACCATGATCACATTAGTGGAAAGTTCAGAGGAGCAGCGCACAGTAAATGCAATCTTCAACTAAAGTTTGATCCTAAGACATGGAAGCTGCCCATCTTCTTTCATAACTTGCGAGGTTACGACTCTCACCTTATAATGAAAGCAGTAGACGACGCCTTCAGGATAACATGCATTGCACAGTCATCAGAAAAGTACATGTGTTTCACTTTAAATAACATGTCTTTTTATGACTCTATGCAGCACATGATGGGTTCATTAGAGTCACTGGCTATGTCCTTAAAGTCCTGCCCAATAACAGAAGAATATTTTGACACAACTCTTGTTAGAAAGGGAATATATCCTTATGAGTACATGAACAGTTGGGAAAGGTTTGACGAAGATACACTTCCGCCTAAAGGCGCGTTCTTTTCTAGTCTTAGAGGAAAGGGCATCAGCGATTCTGATTACCAGCATGCTCAAGAAGCGTGGCAGAAGTTAGAGTGTAAAACGATGGGAGACTATCATGATGCATATTTAATGGCTGATACATGTTTGTTGGCAGACGTCTTTGAAAATTATAGGAAGACCTGCATGAAACATTACAGCCTGGATCCCGCGCATTACATTTCTGCGCCCGGGATGAGCTGGGATGCTTTCTTAAAGTTTACTGGAGTACATATTGATTTAGTGTCTGACCTACCAATGATTCAGATGATTGAAAACGGATTGCGGGGAGGAATTAGTATGGCGTCGCATCATTACTGTAAAGCAAACAACAAATACTTGGACGACTATGATCCAAGTAAAAGGTCTAACTATCTCATGTATTTAGATGCAAACAATCTGTATGGTTGGGCAATGGCGCAATCACTTCCATTACGCAACTTTAAAATGTACACTGGCGGCGGAACGAATAATATTCAAAAGGCATTAAAGTGGTTGAACAGTTTAACGCCCGATCGACAGCGCGGTTTCATTCTAGAAGTTGACTTAGAATATCCTCATGAACTCCATGACCTGCATAATGACTACCCATTAGCAGCAGAAAGTCTAAGATGAATCCAAGAGAGCCGCCTAAACTTGTGCCTAATCTTCGCGGCCAAAAAAATTATGTCTGTCATTACAGACTTCTACAATTTTATTTAAGGCATGGTTTAAAGCTAACAGCAGTTCATCGTGTAATTGCTTTTGATCAAGAACAGTTCATGAAACCATACATAATGAAGAACACTGATCTTAGAACTAAATCCACAGATGCTTCGGAAAAAGACTTTTTCAAGCTAATGAACAACAGCTGTTTTGGAAAGACTATGGAGAATCCGCACAAGCGTAAAGAAGTTAGATTGGTCACCAAAGAGAACGAGGCAATTAAGCTGACTTCAAAACCCAAAATTATCAGGACTTTAGAAGATTTCATGATCAGCTTTTTGGCATAATGATGAAAAAAAGAAAGTCAAATTGGACAAGCCGTATTTATTGGGTTTACTGTTTTAGAATTATCAAAGCTTTTGATGTTAGAATTTCTTTATGACTACTTTAAACCCTTGTATCCAGAGTCCAGAGTACTTTACACAGATACAGATAGTTTTGTTATAGATATCCCTACTGAAGACATCTATAAAGACATGGAATTAGAAGTAGCTAAAGGGCATGCGGGATGGTATGACACATCTGATTACCCTAAGATTCACCTTTGCATTCAACCGTTAACAAAAAGGTTTTAGGAAAGATGAAGGATGAATTATCTGGAGGGGTGATCAAGGAGTTTGTTGGTTTAAGGTAAAAAATGTACAGTCTTTCGAGCCAGGAGAAAACCATCAAAAAAGCAAAAGGAATATCTCGCAGTGTTGTGCAGTCAAGCATATCCCATGACAACTACAAAGAAGCATTGTTCAATAAACATACTTTTCATCATGACAACGTAAAACTACGATCTAATCTACATGAGATCAACACAACTGTTGTAACAAAGAAGTCATTAGATAGAACAAACACAAAACGAGTATTTGTTGATCCAGAGTTTTCATATGCAATTGGCCACTGGAGAACAGCATAATTACATACCCTCTTCACCGAAGAGTTTATATTCGGGTTCATATTTTTCCTGAAATTTATCTAGAAAATCAATCATATCATCTTCCAATTCATTCAAATTTTTTCTCATGTTTGCTTGACGTGCTCGAAATCTTTTTTATTATTTCAAGATATTCTTTTTCCCATTTTTGATAGTCAAAATTTGTGATTTTGGGCTGTAAGTGATCTGGATGCAGTGCCATGTGCCGATGAATCCTCGTAATTGTTTCTTTAACAGCAGAATACGCATCATATGATTCTCGTGTTAATTCCTTAATAGCAGAACACGCATCATATGATTCTCGTATTAATTCCAAGTTCTCTTCATTTATCATTCTTGCTTCCGTTCCATGTTCTTTCTTTTGAGCTTCCATTTTAGACTTAAATATATTTACGTAAATCAATTAAAGCGGAACTGTGTTGGTGGGATTATCTGCAGTTCTTCCTTCACAAAAGATCTTTGAGGAGCTGGTTGTTTTGTTGTGTCAGTTTCTCGTAAATAATACACGGGCGGATTCATCTTTACAATTCTTTTTATTTCGTATGGATCAACACTCCAAACTGGATCGGTTGCCCTGATGCGAGTGTCCCCTTCTGCTTCCCTGGTAAATAAAGGTACCTTACTTTCAATCCAAATGGTAATAGTTTGCCGGATGAACTGGAGTCTCCTTCAGCAACATTTATTGTTTGTTTTTTGATTGCTTGTACTGGTTTTAGCCCTTTAAATTCTTCATTATTCATTGCACGCAAAACTGAGGGCAGTCTTCTAACCCATTCTGTGTTGCGAGAATTGTCAATCAGCTCTCTGTGATACTGGTAGGAGAAAGTCTTTCAGATAACTGTTTGTTAAAGTTTTCGACTAAAGCCTGTGATCTGTGAACTCCGGAATGCCTCTTTTAATGGTAACTCTTTTGTTTTAACAATAATTGATTCACTTGACCTTTAAATTCTTTTCCATCATCGACTTGAATCATGCGAGGATAGTTAGCGGGCCTCGTTGGTATATCAGTTGTATGGCAACAGCAACAGCAGAAGCACTCTTTTGTGTTAATGGTTCTGCATCTTTGTATCTTGAAGCTATGTCAATGACTGTGAGTGCGTACTTAAATCTTTTTCGTCTAATCGTATCGTGGGGTAAATATAGAAGATCCATTTGATGGGTGTCGTTTGGTATTGTATTCACAAAGTGTGGTCTCTGTATTCGTCTAGGCGCAGGTAAATAAATTTGCCAAATCGCTTGTTTAGATAACCATTCTTTTGCTGTTTGTTCACTGACTCCGCTGCTTGGCTTAGCTTTTTTATTGCCGCGATTCCCTTCCAATATCCTTTTGGCGAATAATAGATTTTGTTCATTTTTTATTCAGCCAATATTATGCGCAACAAAATACACAACGGTCATACCAAAGACAATAAACACGATTTATTGCATCTTTTGTTTTTCTGATGGTTGATAAAAGTCACTGAATTTTGGCGGGGGCAATGTCTCGATTGGTTTGCCTGTTACAAGAAAATATTCTTTTATTGCTTGATCAACATCTTTAAATGTGTAAGCTGCGTGTCCCTGTTTTTTCAGTTTGTTATTAATAAAATCTAACTGCTCAATTCTCTGCTTTTCATAGTGATCCTGTGCAGCTGCTAGTTGCTCCATAGCTTTGTTATGTCTTTTTCTCTCGCCGTCATGCCGCAGTTTACTAAATGCGTAATTACTTCCGCTAAAAGCAAGCGCATTCACTACTGTGCCACCTATCATCATTACAAGTGAAGCCATTTTTATAAATGTATTTTTTTAATTTTTTACATATTGATACTGTCTGGAATTATTCCTTGCTTAACTAGAAAATCTTTCGTAGCGAATGAAGCTGCTATAACAGCAATTAGCTTTGCTGAATCCTCAAAGCCTAGCTTGCCAAGATCTGCTGGTTTAATTTTTAACAAGCTTTTACCAAGCATTGTGTATCCTACACTTAGGCCCCCAATAACAGCAGAATGGTATAACAAGGTTGGCGACAGTTTTTTCGGTGCTCATTTTTAAAAAATAAAATAATTATAATTAATAAAAAACATGAACAGCGATGATCTACTACAGCTACAGAGCGACCTAATCCGTCTTGGACTTACAAATGAAGAAGTTGATGACCAAGCTGTTATGCCCCAAAAGGAGAGGTTGTATTCTTTGGCAGCATGTGGGAAAACAAAACAGTTCCTCGGCAATGAATTCAGCAAAGAACAAATTCAACAGATGTCGCCGCAAGACATTGTAAAGTACCATAACAGGTATGAAGCGCAGCTGGGATCAAGAATGGTAAAAAGTGTCGGGCAAACGGCTCTTAGTTTGTACACTAAACTAGTTAGTAGATTTGCGCCTATTGATTCTGAACAAGACTTTATGTATGATTTAACGCAGGATCCAGTTTTAACAAAGTCATTAGAGTCTCTAGGATGTGATCTGTATTACAGATTTGGAACATTACTGTCGCCGCTAATCATGGGATTAATTACTTTTAATCATATAGATTTTAGATTAGGAATAGAGTTTGTTTAGAACTTACCGCCAATGACATTGACAAACAAAGCACAAGACAAGACACGATGCATTTCAACCACTTGGGTCTTCTTCAGGCGAAAAAATAAATCACATTTAACATGTGGGACAGTACAAACAACGAAAAACGAAAAAAGAATGAAAAATGACTTATCCGTTCTTGTCCATGTGTTTGGTGGGCGGAAATGACATGCGCCCGGGGGATTATGGGAGAGGAAACGGAGGGATGGGGGGGGGGGGGGGGTTTGCGTCAGGGGAGGTGTGTGTGTGTGATATGATAGGGTTGTGTGTCCAGTTTATTGGGATGGTGTGATATCTTTGTGATGGTTGTGGTAATGGTGGATTTCTAATAATGGTAAGGGAAAAAAAAAAAGAAAAGAAAAGAAAGGGGGTGGGGGGGGGGGATTTAAGGGAAGGATAATACAAAACTAAGATTAAATAGATGGAGGGTTGCTGTAACTACTGTATGAAGTGAGCGAAGGGGATGTGGTGGTGGTGTATGTAAGTGTGTGTGTATGTGTGTGTGTATGTGTATGTGTTGGTAGGGGATTTTGCCAACTGGTGTGGAAGAGGTGAGTATGTGTGTTTGGTTATTGTTGGATATTGATGCCTTGGGGGTGTAGTGTGCCCAGGCACACTACACCCCAAGGCATCAATATCCAACAATAACCAAACACACATACTCACCTCTTCCACACCAGTTGGCAAAATCCCCTACCAACACACACACATACACACACACATACACACACACTTACATACCACCACCACATCCCTTTGCTCACTTCATACAGTAGTTACAGCAACCCTCCATCTATTTAATCTTAGTTTTGTATTATCCTTCCCCTTAAATCCCCCCCCCCCACCCCCCTTTCTTTTCTTTTTTTTTTTTCCTTACCATTATTAGAAATCCACCATTACCACAACAATCACAAAGATATCACACATCCCAATAAACTGGACACACAACCCTATCATATCACACACACACACCTCCCTGACGCAACCCCCCCCCCCCCCCTCCGTTTCCTCTCCCATAATCCCCCTGTCCGCATGTCATTTCCGCCCACCAAACACATGGACAAGAACGGATAAGTCATTTTTCATTCTTTTTTCGTTTTTCGTTGTTTGTACTGTCCCACATGTTAAATGTGATTTATTTTTTCGCCTGAAGAAGACCCAAGTGGTTGAAATGCATCGTGTCTTGTCTTGTGCTTTGTTTGTCAATGTCATTGGCGGTAAGTTCTAAACAAACTCTATTCCTAATCTTGCTTCGTTCGCCGCCGTCAGTCACTCCATTTTGAAATCATATAGATTTTGTTTCCCTTAAAAATGACCGAGCCAGAAAATCAGCAGAATCAGAATCAGAAAACATTGAATCAGGTGGAGAAAGCAACCAGTAAAAATCCTGGACGCGTTGCAGCAGGAAAAAAATTAGCAGAGTGGAACAAACAAAAAAAATTAATGTTACAATCACAGAATATAGCTCATAATGAAAAAGTGCCAGAGCCGCAGCCAGTTGTTTCAATGCCGGCTATAAAAACGCCAGAACAAGTTGATTCAAGGCCTACAACAACAGGGTTGCCTACACCGCCAAAGTCTTCATATTTTCTTAAAGCAATTGTCATTTTTGGCGGCATTGCTGTTGGGGGTGGTTATTACGGTTATAAAATATATAAACAAAGACAACAAAAACCAAAGCAGTCCAAACAATCTCAACCACTAAATACAAAAGCCGAACACAAAAGTATGCCAAAACCGCCAGCAACAAAAGATCATTTTTATCCATTTCAGATGCAATAATACTTTAAGAACTTAATAAATAATTATAAGTTGACTTGAATAAGAACTTGGTTGTACTTAGAGGATGACTTAATTACAATCTTGGGGTGACTTAAGTTAAGAACTTGAGCTGACTTAATTAAGTACTTGAGGCAACTTGGGATGCATAGCTGCCAACCTCCCAGAGTCAAAAAGAGTAACACCTCACGGGGGGTGGGTTCGGGAGGGGGGCTGGCCCCCCTCCTGATCGGTGAGGGTCAGGGGGCACAGCCCCCTGAAGCTGAAGCCTTTTTTACACTCTGACAGGCATATTTTTCATCTCCTGATAGGAAAACTAATCAAAAGCAAGCCTATTATTAAACCATATCAAAGCATGCATATTAGTATGTTGCATACAATGCAATATTTTGTGTTAAAAAGCCTCTTATGTAGGTAGCCACCATATTTTTTTCTATAGATTAATATACAAAACACACAAAATAAGACTTACCCAAACAGCTTTTTTATCTTCCATATTGATGTAGGATGAACATAAAAGATGCTCTGCCCTCCCAATCAACAGCACTCACAGTCCTGGGCTTCCATCAGCTACACCCACATTCTTCAGTTCAAGTTCCATCCACTTCACCCTTCTGCCCTTATGATCTCACTACTACACCCCATAGGACTTAGGATCCATTAACTATACCCCACAGTCATGTTTCATCAACTATACCCCACAGTCATGTTTCATCAACTATACCCCCCAGTCATCTTTCATCAACTAACACCCACAGTCATGTTTCATTAACAACACAATACAGTTATGTTTCATCAACTGTACCCCACAATCTTGCTCAAACAACTTCATCCCCAGTCCTCCGGCTCCATTTAATTACCATCGCCCCCCACCCCAGTTCTAAGGCTCCATCAAGCTACTCCCCACTCCCCAGTCGTCATGATCCAACCACTACTCCCACACCCTGAGTTGACAGCCTGTGTTCAAAGATCTAGGGTTTTTTTCACTATTTGTGCAGTCGAGGACTTGGCCTTCTTTAGAAACTCCTGGCTGAACTTTTGCTCATAGCAAAAGCCATGAAGATTGGCCTTTGCCACCATCATGTTTTTTTTGACGGCTGCCGATTCCTCAGCTTCGTTGGTTTTTTGTGCTTCGTGGTCTTCTCGTGATCGGCCAGATCATTTCTTCCCCCATGTGAAATATTCACCGGACATCGACACATGGTGCAGAAAGCAAACTTTTCACCCTTTGAAGGGCAAGAAGTGACCCATGGAAACTTGTCTTTATAAGCTGGCAGATACCGCTGGAATCGTTTAGGTTTTGTTGTTTTCTCCGTGCTACCACTTGAAGACGCCATGTTGACTATTTGAACAGCAGCCATGCGCATGCGCGGAATGGGCCTAGTTATGCCCCTTTCATGCTGACTTCCGAGTTTACGATTTCTGTTCAGTCGGCAAACGTTCTTTTATTTAATATTGGGCTTTTTTTTTTTTTTTTTTTTTTTTTTGAAAACTCGTAAACCGGAATTTTTTCAGCAAACAACGAAAATAGGGACAAATTAAAAAAAAAACGATATGTCCCGGTTTTCCCGTAACAGTTGGCAGCTATGGGGATGACTTGATTAAGAACTTAGAAGTTACTTGATTAAGAACTTGTGGTGACTTAATTAAGAACTTGAGGTGACTTGAGGTGACTTGATCAAGGACTTGGGGTGACTTAATTAAGAACTTAATTAAGGACTTGGGGTGGCTTAATAAGGGACTTGGGGTGATTTGATAAGGGACTTGAAGGTGTCAAGTGTCTCAAAGTGGAAGGAGCTGCCAAGAAAAGTGGAACTGAAGGACCACTTGCTTTGTGACTGAACAGGTTGTGTCCCATGCGTAGTGATTCGTTGCCTGGCTAGCATTCAACGTGTTAGTACGCGCCCGCTGTGTGAACAGACCTATCATTTGGCGAATAGTTGGCCGGCCTTCCATAACTGTCTCGACACACAGTCCAAACACTGAAGCAGGT